>CM052800.1:17197047-17356723 GCA_028533885.1 Nasua narica | reverse complement strand
GGAAGATGAAATATATAAGCTTATCGTTTCTCATTTTTAGATGTATGAAGACAATCTAAAGAAAAAAAGGATTAGGGGCACCTGGGTGGCTCAGTGGGTTAAAGCCTCTGCCTTCGGCTCAGGTCATGATCTCAGAGTCCTGGGATCAAGCCCCTCATCAGGCTCTCTGCTCAGCAGCGAGCCTGCTTCCCCCCTTCTCTCTGCCAGCCTGTCTGCCTACTTGTGATCTCTCTCTCTGTCGAATAAATAAATAAAATCTTTAAAAATATATATATAGCATAAAAGCTACAAAGGCAACCATAAGAACAAAAAAAAAAAAATAAGAAGAAAAAACACACATTAAAAAAAGAAAACATACGCCACATAGTGAAAGAGAGCAAAGGGAAGCAAGGAAACCAGAAAGCATTAAATAATACAGCAAGACCGAGATCAAGCACATCTGTTATATCCACTCTGCAAATGGGCTAAATCTACCCATGAAAAGAAAGCCCGTCAGACAGGATCACAAAGCAAAATCCAACCATCCCATTTCATTGCTTCTAAGACACATACGTTTTCACATTTTAGCATCTGTGACATAGAGATAGGATATATGATGCCATCAGCCAGACTGAGGTCATAACATGGCTGGGATTGTCCCCCGACGTGCAAACCTGTCCCAGCCCTTCATGCTGTCATCCTTTCGACTCGGCACAGCAGACTGCTGGAGCTACAAGCAAGGGTCACCGCCATCACCTACAATTTCAGTCCCGAAACACAAGGTATTATACACGCAGTCAGGACTCATAGCCGTGCAACAGAGTGTATGTTTGATGTTAGGGAAGCAAATACTCATCCTTGAAAGAATGACAACAATCAAGGGCTTTACAGGAAAAAGGGGAGGGAAGATCCCCATAGACCGAGATGTGTCAGATTCTGGTACTTAAACCCAGTAGAAGGACCGCTCAGCCCTCACCCAGTGACGCCCACTGAGGGCAGGAGAAGCTGCCAAATCCCCAGAAGACATGAAGGACAGTCAAAACCATGAAGGACTGGGGTACAATTGGCTCATACGCAGGACTCTCTGACAGCACTTAGGACACCAAGGTTAATTGCTTTTAAACAAAGGAAAAGAAGAATCCTGTTAAATGAACCTCCACTTATATATCTTTGTGCCTTGTCAAAACTGTTCCTTAGAAAGCTTTCCTGCTAGTTTATCGACCTTTTCCTGACAAAAGATAAACGGAGATCCCGTGCGTACTTCTTTCTATTCAAAATCACATCATAATCATTCAAGTATACTGCTTTAAATTTCACCCTCAGAAACAAGCCTTTTTCGAAGTACAGTAGGAAGACTGTGCGAGCGGAAGGCTGAGGCTTACTCAGCGCCCCCGCCTCGCTGTACTTTCTGCACAGACCCGGGGGACAGAAGAAATCCAGTCCACCGCAGGGCTCAGCATGATTCACAATTTGCAGGCTAGCATTTTGAAATGTCATTTTTATTGATCTCCGTTTGATGTTCCATTTGCCTTTCCTGGAGTAGACGAATTATGTTTATGGCATTTCCCTAATAGCAGACCTTGAAAATCTGAGTTTAAATGAGCACGGCTAACACATAACCAAATGAATTATCAGCCAAACAAAACTATATGGATGCACATAAATTAATGCTTATTTTAGCATTAAAATATATCTTCTCTAAGACTTCATAGGTCACAATAAGGTGCCAACATACTACATAATAGAATAACATTTCAGGGTGTAACAGGCAGCTAACAACTATAAGGAAAGTCAAATCTCAGACACAAAATGTAAATCTGTCAACTGAACACATGAAATATAAAGCATGGTTCAAAGGGTGAGATTAAAAAAACGATTATCAAATCCCGCTCTGTAGCACCTAGACATCTGTGGAGCACTACTAGCTCCGTCATAAAAATCAAGTAACATGGCCCCATTTATCTCGCTCGCTACCGTAATTCCTTTCTAACAATTTGGAAGAGAAATTATCAGTGAAAAGCAATTGTGACTCCACAGTGACAGATGAAGGTTTGCATTATAGAACAGGAATCATGTTTAAATGCATTTTAATACTTTCAAATGGACTACTTATTTCATAAGATAATTTATCAATGAGTTGTAGAAAGTTAACTTCGAAAACAATTACAATCCCCAGTAACAACGTACCATCCCTAGGGTCATTTACACACAAGGATGAACGGTTAGTCTCAATTCTCTCATCTAAGAGAATAGGTAACTTAGGAACACGAAATAAGTCGGTTAGTAAACTTCCGATTTTAAAAAGCCCAAAGTTTCGGGCGCCTGGGAGGCTCAGTGGGTTGGAGCCTCTGCCTTCGGCTTGGGTCGTGATCTCGGGGTCCTGGGATCGAGCCCTTCATCGGGCTCTCTGCTCAGCAGGGAGCCTGCTTCCACCCCCCACCCGACCCCCACCTGCCTCTCTGCCTGCTTGTGATGTCTCTCTCTCTGTCAAATAAATAAATAAAATTTTTTTTTTAAAAAGCCAAAAGTTAAAAAAAAAAAAAAAGCCAAAAGTTTAAATTTTTAGAGGAATGACTGACTTCAAATGTTTTACTCCACAGAAAGCCCCTAAGCAAGCACGACGGTATCAATCACAAAGTGAGGCAGCAAAATCAATGATACTACATGTCAAAAAGCTTCAACTTCTCCCCATCCTCCAAAACCTGTTCAAGTCCCATGTCCTTAAACTGTACTGATCAGTGACCGCACAAGGCAGCTGCATCATTGTTGACTTCCCAGAGCACTCGGTTTCTCCGATCAATGTTTTCTATGTTTAGCATATTCTTCCTAGCATTGCATTATCTTTGCAAATCTCAAGTCCACTACTAGCATTTTAAGTTCTTTTGGAGCCCTCAAACAAAGAATGAATACATGGATGGATGGATGGATGGATGGATGGATGGAAGGGAGGAAGGAAGCAAGCAAGCAGGCAAGCTTGGACAACAAAATCTAAGGTTATGGGTTACAGATGATTTAAAATATTGAGAATCATTTTATTAAGAATCAGCACTAGATTAGAGATGAGATGTGTGACCTCCAAGAAATACCTTTTGGAAATTCTTTAATACTTCACATTTTAGCCAGTATTTTTATTTTATAATTAACATGAAATATGAATTTCCAAAATTATTATTTAAAAAAACCACACCCTGGCATTACAAAGAACAGTGGCTTAGCTCCAGACTAAAATTTGATTACACTCCTACAAGATCACCTAGATTTTCTTTATAGAGTTTAACTGAATCATCAATATCCTATGTCATAATAAAAAACAGGCTTCTCAGATAAAATCCAGAAGGCAGAGTACAAGAGACTATGTATGCATTAAGGCTACGACCTTGTCAAACAAACAAACTTTGGCACAGGTAAAAACAAGTCAGGAGAAAATACTACAAAATGAACAAGGTGATGGGTTCAAAAGGAAAAACCACGGGTGATGTTTTTCGACTTCCTATTTTCTGCACCTTGATATTTCATATTATGTCATTATGACAAGCTCATTACATCTCTATATAACTCACGTTTTATCTTCTTAAATCTCCTTAAATCATTACACATCATATGTTAATTACTATCTGCTTTTATGTTTAAAAATAACATTTTAGAATCAGAGGCATAAGTGGGAGTCACTGCTAAGTCATTCTAGCAGTAAAAGCTTAATGAAGTCACTCAACTTCTCCAGGCCTCAATTTTCTCATCTAAGTAAACCACCTCGGCAAGATTAAATAATTCTCATGTCCAACACAGCACACGAGCCAGCTCACAGTAGTGCTCAATTTACAATTCCCTTGTAAATATTTTTTGTTGTTGATTGAATTTCCATGTAGTAAGTAGTTATCACTCATCAAGTACTTTGGTTAGGAGTGATCAAGTTATCTTAAGAAACAGCCTCCTCCATCAAAAGACTTCAAAATGTAAAAAGTTTAAGAAAGGTATTTTTAATAGAGCCCAGTTCTCTTTTCCACTTAACATAGATAAGACCTCAGAATCCTTCTGAACACAGCAGCCCAGGTAACCTAAGGAGTTGCTTTGAGAGGAAAAACCTCCAGCAACCCAGACAAGGGGCTTCTCCCAGCATACACGAATAAGGCAAGGCCTATGACACAAGAAGAGGTGGCTTTTCATAGGTCTCCAAAGGATTAAATCTAGGATTCAATTCCCAGCCACCCAATAAAACATTTCAACTATGTAGCTTTTTAAAAAAAGAGATGTTCACGGCTTTCAAAAAATGTTTTAGTTCTATTAGTATTTCAAAAAAAGAAACATTATGGTAAGTCTTCCTAATAGTGGCTATGACAATGGAGTCCTAGCTATATCATCGAAAGCAAAGAAAACAAAAGCAAAGATCTGATAAATTGGGACTTCGTCAAATTTAAAAACTCTGGTGCATCAAAGGACATCATCAAGAAAGTGAAAAGGCAATCTACAGAATAGGAGAGTTTGTACAAACCATGTATCTGTTAAGGGCGTAACATCCCTTAACATATAAAGAACTCCCATGACCCAACAACAAAAATTACAATCCTATTAAAAATGAACAAAGGACTTGAACAGACATTTCTCCAAAGAAGATATACAAATGGCCAATAAGCACATAAAGATAATCAACATCATTACTCATCAGGGACCCAAAATTCAACACCACAATGACACATCACTTCACAACAACTAAGATAAAAAAAAAAAAAAAAAACAGAAAATAATAAGTGCTGACAAGGATGTGGAGAAAGTGGAACCTTGGTACATTGCTGGTGGGACATGTAAAATGATGCAACCAATGTGGAAAAGAGTTTGGTGATTCCCCAAAAAACTACACACAGAATTATGATATGATGTAATAATTCCACTCCTAGGTATAGACACAAAAGAATTGAAAACAGAGACTCAAACAGATATTTGCATGCCAATATTCACTGGAGCATTATTCACAACAACCAAAAGAGGAAAACAACGCAAGTGTTCACTGATGAATGAACAGATCAAGATGAGGTGTGTGCATATATAATGGAAATTATTCAGCCATAAAAAGGAGGAGGTTCTGACACATACTACAACATGGATGAACCCTGAAAACATGTTAATAAGCCAGGCATAAAAGAGCAAATATATGATTCCACTTACATGAGGTAGCTAGAATAGTCAAATCCACAGAGTATAGTAGAGGTTACCAGGGTTTGGGAGGAATTGGAATGGGGAGTCATTACTTAATAGTAACAGAGTTTCCATTTGGGGTGATAAAAAGGTTTTGGAAATAGGTAATGGTGAAAATTGCACAACACTATGGATATAATTACCACTGAACTGTATACTTAAAATTATTAAAAAGGCAAATTTTATGTTACATATATTTTATCACGGTAAATTTTTTTTTAAATGAAAGTAAATGCAAAGGCAGAGGGAAAAACAAAACAAAAATAATAAGTAAAAATGATAACACATCAGCACCTTTCCACACACTGTGTTCGGGATAGAGGAGGCTGACATTTTCGGTTATGAGCTTCTCGGGCAGCAAGTCTAGCTTCTGACAACTGAAAAGGAATAAAAACACCATGTAATAAACTATCAAACTTGCTACCATCCTAGAAAACCTGGTATCACATTCTGACATCAAGAAGCCAAATAAAGCACCTCAATGTTGTAAACAAGCAGCTGTTTCAGGGGAAAATAAAAACAAAACACACTAAACTGGGAAAGTTCTAGAGTAGTATGAAGCAAAATCTAACATAGTAAGGCACTGAGAGATTATCTCACACGTGGTCATTTTAACAGGTGTGCAGAAGAGTTGTAAACAAGACTGTTTTCCAATAAACCTAAGAAAGCTGAAATTTTTCTAGGCAAAACTTTCAGAAACTTTCATTGGAGTTGAGTCCAAGAGGATACCAAGCTCATAGCTAAATCTCTTAAGTGCCTTCATCGGTTATACAGTAGCTGTATAAAGGATGTTTAATGCAAATATTAAAAAAAAAAAATGTTTTTCTAAAACACTGCCTGGAATGATCACAACCTAAACTCTTTAGGGAGAAATCCGTATTTGCAAATAAATGATCAGCAACCAGTAGTGACACCTCAGAATCTTAAAAAGGAACGGTCTTTGAGACAGCTGTTTACAACATCAGTACTCAAAGTAAGTTTAGAGTAAGTATAAACTCCAGTCTCTCAAACCAAAACCCATAATATCTTCATCTATTTAAAGAGATTCACATCATTTAATGCTCAAGTTGCATGTTTTTATTGGTTTAGACATTCTCAAATTGTCACGTACATCAAAAATTTTTTTAAAAGTCTAAAAAGAGTTGGTATACCTTTTCATCTTCCCACTGAAAAAAATTACAGTCTTTTCTATCTCTACAGGCTGAGCAGGCATAAAATCTCCTTGTTTCTTCTTTCCCTTGGTTCACCTTTACAAAAAGAAGAGTGGGTCCTAGTTCCAGAATGGGAAAAAAACATGTCAAACAATAGTCATCTACATCAAGTACCTAGTTTTCACTGCCCTTAAATAAAACTTGATTTGGTTTTATGCACAATTTGTCATAATTACACCCACCACACTATTTAATTACTTTTTTCCCCCATCACATTTAGGCACTGATCACTTGAGACATAACACTTGAAAACTAGTCTCTGCAGTAAGAAAATGCCATTGTCAGATGCTGTCTACGTGGTGAATGATCTGGGTCCTGAGACTAAAATCTAGAAGAGATCCAGAGAACAGAGCACTTTGCCACCTCAACCCAGTTATCATTTCAGTAAAATTCTGGTCTTTTGGAGTTGAGCACATCCTCTCTCCACAACTTAGAGAAAAACTGGGTCTGGTTTCTGAGCAATAATTCATGCTATTCTTCTTCCTAACTTTTTAAAATAAAAAGATAGCAAAACAACCAATGAAATCCCCAAGTACTTGACAACGGATTTACTCAGGAACATGCATGCCCTTTGCCTAGACTCTGCCTCTTCCCTTGAGGGGGGAAAAAATATAACAGCCACGGAGCCAAAACCAGCACAGCGAGGACTTTCTATAACCGTTTTTTAAGTAAAGTAAAAACACTACGTCCCCAGGAAAGGGAGTTTTTTGGCACCACATATGGTGAAGGAGAGAAAGATAAAAATCCTGGAGCCCTAGGAAGCCCAAGGTATCTTCAGGCTAACCTCCGCCCCTCGCGCCGGACCGCTCGACTGAGCCCAGACGCACACCCACCGTGAGGGCACAGAGGGGCGGGTTTGGCGGGATTGGAAGGAAACACCACCTCCACTCCCGAGCTCCCCTGACGACCCGCGATCCCCTCTGCCTCTACTGTTCCCAGGCTGTCCCTGGGTGCCGCCATCTTCCCGCCACCGTCCCGAAAGCCTCAGTGCCTACCGAGGAGGCTGAGAAAGAGTGCCTCCGCGCCCCGCGAGGACTCACAGCGCTCCCTTGCGCCTTGGAGGAACTGAGCCCAGAAAAAGTAGTCCCTTCTGCCCAAGCCGCCCTTAAGGGATCCCTGGTGGACTCGCAGGGATGGGGGTTTGGGGAGTCGGGGACGGGGGTGGGGGTGTTTGCAGGCAATTTACTGGACCTGTGCAATAAGTTCACCTATTTTCTGCTTTACCCTCAGAACCTCAAGTACCCTCCTCTCATAAGAATATAACCAGAAGATGAGATGACTCTTTAGAGCAAAGATTTGGTGGGATTTTAAGACCAAAAGGCAGCATCGCCACCACCAGCACCTGACAATGACATGACAGCAACAACCGCGTGTGAGGAAAACATCCTCTTCTTTTTTTCCCCAAAGTCAGAGTCACACTGTCCTCTTCTACCTCTTGGGCAATGCTTCTCGTTGCACGTTATAGTTGCATATCCATCGACATTTATGTATCAGAGAGAGAGAGAAATAAAACTGTCCCTCTTTGCATATGACATGATTGTCTACATAGAAAATGCCACGGAGTCTGCAAAAATAATTCCAGCTGAAATTGAGTTCAGCAAGGTTGCAAGATACCAGATAAACATAAAAAAAAAAACAAAACCCAATCATACTTCTGTGTACTAAGAATGATCCCATGAACTCCCAAACTAGAAATAAAACACAACTGCTCAGATAAATGAAATACTTAGGTGTAAATCTAACAAAATACGTACAGGACTTGTATGCAGAACACAACAAAATGCTAATGAAAAAATCAACACTCTAAATAAACACATAGACTGTTACTAAGACTCAACCTAGTGAAGATGTCAGTTCTCCCCAAGTTTAGTGCATATTCAAGTTTAATACAATTTCAGGGGTGCCTTGGTGGCTTAGTTGGTTAAGCGTCTGCCTTCGGCTCAGATTCTGATACCAGGGTCCCGGGATTGAGCCTGCATTGGTCTCCCTGCTAAGTAGAGAGGCTGCTTCTTCCTCTACCTCTGCCCCTGCCCTCCACCCGGCTCATTCTCTGCCCTCCCTCCCTCTCTCAAGTGATTAAGTAAAACTTCCAGAAACAAAAAGCTTAACACAATTTCTATCAGAATCCCAGTCAGATTCTTGTGGATAAAGCTGATATTCTGAAACTCATAGGAAAAGCAAGGGAACTAGAATAGCTAAAGGAACTTTGAAAAATAATAAAGTAGGAGGAATCAGTCTAACCAATTTCAAGACGCGATAGTGTGTACACACCTACACACACACAGTTGTAGATTGAATAGTCAAATGTCTCCTTACAGTACTGAAGAATTGATTTACGCACCCATACTGACATCACACATTTATACCCTGTGGTGCCTTAATGTAGAAATCCTGCTCTTTTCCATGCACATTTCATCCAGTGGTTTCACTTAAATCTTTCACCTGCACCTGGAGTATCTGATCTTTGTCGTCATAAGGCCTGTTGAAGCTGTCCAGCACAGGTTGCTGGAGCATGTTATCTGCACGAGCACGTCATCCGGAAAGAAAACTCTAGATCTAGCTATGTTGATACTTTGGGAATTTTTATCTCAAGACCTAACTACACATTCTCATTAGCATGAACACTTCTATTTAAAAAAATGTCTTGGAACACCTGGGTGGCTCAGTCGGTTAAGCATCGGCCTTCAGCTCAGGTCATGATCTCAGAGTCCTGGGATCAAGTCCCGCTTGGGACTCCCTGCTCGGTGGGGAGTCTGCTTCTCCCTCTCCCTCTGTGATCTCTCTCACTCTTGCTCTCTCTCAAATAAATAATAAAAAAAAAGAACTTTTAAAAATTTTCTTATAGGTGCAGATTTGTGATCATTAAAAGACTTCATTACAAAATTTGCAGAAATCGTACCACCGAAAATTGTCACTGCATCTACATCTCCTGATTCTCTCTTCAACAACTCCGATGCTGTGGGGTGACCTATGGAGGCAGACCAAGCCAGTGTGGACTTGTAGCCTTTACAGGTAACCTTCCCCAAGCAGTAAAAGCATGACAAGACCCAAAGAAGGCAAATGAGAGAGTAACCCTTAGTGGGAGAGAATTTGAAAGTATCAAAAACAAGGCAGTTCCCTCTTTTCTGGGGCACAATTTTGGGAAGAAGAAAAAAAAAAAACACCACTTATCTTAGATTCAGACATTTATGGTGAAAGTCATGTACTCTGAGTATGTGCTGAGAGGGACATAGATAGGAGCTCACAACAGTGAGTTGGGAATGTTTCTTTTTATTGTCTATGTGTGCCAGAAAAATCCTTGGGCAGAGGAAAGCTGAGGGACGTTGGCAGGATGCTCAAAGGAAACCAGGGACAGAGCTGGAAATGGGTCCCCTGAGGCCAGAGCGTGGAGACAGTCCCTGGGCAACTCCTGGCTTCCCACAGGGACCAGGAAGGCTCCTTATTCTGCTCATGGGGCGGAAGCACGCCCATCCTCAAATCTACCGCAGAGAAAATGGCTCAAGCCCGAGGAGAATTTTGTAAGTAATGCCTGAATGACTTCTCTGTGTGTTCTCTGTAGCCAACCCCCAGTTTCCCTTTGGAAATCCAACCCTGCCCAATTTTAGCCCGTGTAGTGGGAGAAATACAAAGGACCAGAGGGGCTGGCTTGGGTTCGGGTCCGGGGGCTGCTGCTGGAATGGTTGGAAAAGAAACTACAAGGGTTAAATCTTGTCATCTTAGTGGCATCTGTCATGTTGATTGTTCACGTGTCACACAAGTTCGGCCTTCCCACCTTGCTTGGGCCAGGTGACTGGCTTGTCTAGGGTGGCCTTGGCAGAGAGATAATTCGTCTCTGCCCCATGTGTCTCTCATCCCCCTCCCGGAGCCAGCGAGCCAGCCTGGACACGTCTTTCACATGGGAATGGCCAGAGCACAAGAGTTAAGAGAAAAGGACAAGCCTCTGGAGACCTCGGCTTGGAGCTGCCCTTGTCACTTCTGCTATATGCTTTCGGTCAGGTGAGTCACGTGGCCGTGCATGGCGGACCTGGAAAAGGACGTGGGTCAGAAGCGGGTGAAGAAGTAGTGCTAGGGGCACAATCTGTCCCTGAGGCAGCTTCCGCTGCAGCAACCACATGCCTGTTGTATTTGTGGTGGTTGTGGTTGCTGGGGTTCCGCACCCCTTAAGGAGCACCTGCCTTGGCAGAAAAGCCAGAGCAGAACTAGGAAACAGGAATGCGTGAGGATACCATATGAGCGCCTAGATCCAGCCATGCCTGAAGTTTTCAGTTAAATGGTTAATAAGTTCCTTTGTCTCCAAGAGCCAGTTTGAGATGGGGTTGGTTCTATCAACCACACCCAAGATCCTCATTATTATTATTATTATTATTATTATTATTAAGTAAGCTCTACACCAATTCATGACCCTGATATCAAGAGTCTCATGCTCTACTGACTGAGCCAGCCAGGTGCCCCATGGACCTACTTCTTTTTAAAGGGAAAACTGTCAGGGGAGACCACCAAAAACGAAGGAAATCTACGGAGACTTCACCGCGGCTGTCTCTGCTCTCTGGTTATGGATCCTAATCTCCCTGCTCACAGAGTCTGTGCTGGGCATTGAATTGTGTCCTCCTGCCCCCCTCTAAACCCCCGCCAAATCCATACGTTGAAACTCTAACCACCAATGTTACGATATGGGGCCTTTGGAATGTAATTAGGCTTAGATGAAGTCACGAGGGTAAGCCCCCCAATAGACTGGTCTTCTTATAAGAAAGGATGAGACATCCTCTCCCTGCCCTCTCCCTGCTTACCTCTCTCCCTCCCTCTTCTTCCCTCCCTCTCCTTCTCTCTCTCTCCCCCCACCCCAAGGAACAGACCACCCGCTGGCCAGGAAGCAGGCTCTCACCAGGGGCTGAATGTGCCAGCACCTTGATCTTGGGCTTTTCAGCCTCTGGAACTGTGAGAAATGACTTTCTGCTGCTTCAGTTACAGAGCCGTGGTATTATTGTGGCCGCCCCTTGACCAAGACAGTCATGCATCCCCTTGACTTTCCCTCTCTGCTTTGATTTCTGAGGGGAAATCTCACCAACCCTCTCCCCACCCCTCAGAAGCCTGAATTCTGACAACCTGGCGGGGAAGGACTCAGATCCAAAGGGACTTGGTACGGTTTTCCTCGTATCTTTGAAAAACAGCAACAACATTGCTGAACCAAACACACTGAAAGTAGGGACACTTGGACAAGCTACTGAGACTCCCTGGCCATTTCGGAGTTGCCTGGCTTGGCCAGCATCCTGGGGCCGGACAGAGAGGAGTCCCTGGGGGAAGGGGCTTCAGAGAACAGCAGAGACAAGGAGCCCCTGGGAAGCACTCGAGGGGCTCTGCAGGGGCTGCACCAACTCATCTCTTCCTGCCCGCGCTCGCCCCTCTAGCATGAGAGCTGAGAACAAGGGGCAGAAGAGAATGTGTGTTTACGTGCATGACCGGGAACACACATTCCTGAGAACACAGAGAAATGAAGCTTAAGGGGCGCCTGGGTGGCTCAGTCGGCTAAGCATCTGCCTTAGGCTCAGGTCGTCATCTCAGGGTTCTGCCTGGGATTGAGCCCTGTGTCAGGCTCCGTGGGAGCCGGAAGTCTGCGTCTCCCTCTCCCTCTGCTGCTCCCCCTGCTTGTGCTCTCTTGCTAACCCTCTCTCTCTTAAATAAATAAAATCTTACAAAAAAAAAAAAAGAAATGAAACTTAAAAATAAATAAATCTATGGAAAGCAAAGTTCCATGGGTGGTGGGTTAAGTAGTGCTCCCCCAGAGATTTGTACCCACCCGGAACCTGGGAATGTGACCTTGAAATAGGGTCTTTGCAGATGTAATGGGTTAAGGATAGAAGTGAGTTCCTACTGGATTCTGATGAGCCCTAAATCCGACAAGAGTGTCCTTTTGAGGAGCAGAGAGGACATAGAGAGACGCGCAGAGAAAGTCACGTGAAGACAGAGGGAGGCACAGACAGGAGCCCTGTGGCCACCACCCAGGCCATGTGTGGGGTCACTAGAATCTAGGAAGAGGCAGGAAAGGATCGTCCCCCAGAGCCTGGAGAGGGAGCATGGCGCTGCTCACAGCTCCAGAGCGGCCAGAGAATATATTTCCATTGTTTTAAGTCCCCTCCCCACCCCATATGAGGCACTTTGTTAGGGCAGCCCTAGGAAACTAATATACCTGGTCTGGTGCTTTAAGTTCTCCTCCCAGAAGTCCCAGCTCTGCCGTTTATCTTCCAAGTGACCTTGGGAAGGTCACTACTTGAACATCAGTGTCCTCCCCTGTGAAAATAACCATGACTCCCATCAAGGACTGGGTGAGTTGGAGGACATGACAAAAAGAACACAGAGAACTCTGTCAATAGCCCAGTGATATGTACACATTAGTTATTGCACTCTTCCTTTATGGCTGTGCTCCAATATTTAAGGGATCCACTGTAAGGAAGAGAATTCCATGTATTTCAGATCATGCAACATAGCAGAACCCAGGTGAGATTATAAGAAGGAAGATTTACGCTAAAAATGAACATGGAGTTCCTGGATGTGGACCCTGGGATCCAGATTCTTTTGCAAGTAGTCTTTGGAAGAAAAAACCTGTAAAGAAGGGAGGGGAGCTGGAAAGGGCAGGGGTAGAGCTGAAGCAGAGATGTTGTTGCAGCCCTAGTTGATCTTCAGTCTGATGCACAGGGAGCTCTGGGATGTGACCAGCCCTGCAATGTTGCCTGCTTTCAGGGGAGCCCTATTGTACCCCACCATCAATCAATCCCAACATCAGACTAAGCAGATGTCCTCTGTAAGACCCTTAAAGGAACTGACTCCACTGGGAGATTTATCTCCTTAAGCTTTGCCGCTTTTCCTTCCTTCTGGTGGAATGCAGATGTGATTATCGAAGTTTAGCAGCCATTTTGGACCTTGAGGTAACATCAAGACAGAAGACAAAGAGATAGGAGGAACTGGTCTAACTACACTTCTTGTATGTGAGAATAAACCCTCATCTATTCAAGCTACTTGCAGGTTTTTGTTTTTGTTTTTTAAGATTTTATTTAGCCCCAGGGCCCTGGGGCTAAGCCCCAGAGCCCAAGTGCTGCAGCAGCCCAAACATACTTCAGTGGTTTTAATTATCACTCCACATTAAAATTGCCCAATCACTGGCTTATGTTTCCCTCCATGCTGTAAGCCCCTTGACAGCAATGGTTGTATATGAGTCTTCTATCCACAGTACTGACACATAATATTTACTGATTAAATCTAATCAGTAAAGTCACAACTCAAATCAGACACAGAAGGGAGTCACCTCATGACTGTCACCATGAGTCACTTCACCACGTGATTTCCAGCAAGGGCCATGTCACCTCCCAGGGAGCATTTTGGAAATGTGCAGAAGTGTTTTTGGTTATCACAGGGTCTGGGGGGCCCTACTGGAATTTGGGGGGTAGGGGTTAGGTGCCAAATGATCTGTAACCACTGGGACAGTCCCACGCCAGGAAGAACGAATTCCACTAAGTCTTGCGCAACTTTTTTTTTTTAGAATCTGGAAAGACACGTATGTAGGTGAATAACCTACTTCTACTTATTTGAACCTAGAGTCCAGCTTTGATTTACACAAACACAAAATATTTTTGTACAACTTTAACACACCAGAATACACCAGGAATGCAACTGCTGTGCATATCAAGGGGAAATTATGCTTTGCTTTTGTCCAGGTAGAAAAAAATGACTGGTGCACCATTGTGGGAAACTTTCAGGAGTGACAGACACATGGTTCATATTATCTGAGTCCCCTCCCCAGCCACCCCTTCTGTACCTGCCTTTATAGCTGTCATAGTCACCGTGTTCTCTGTGCCAGCAATGGCTGGGGAACAAGCCGGTCCAAAACAAAGTGGCTCAAAACAGCAGTCATTCCCCCCCACGCATCTCGGGTTCGCTGAGGGCTGGCCCGTCTAGACTGGGCTCTGCTGGGCGGTTCTGCTTCGAACTCGGTCTGCGGGGCTGGGCTCCACACTGGGGTCGGGCTCAGGTCTGCTCTGCGTCTCACCGCGGGCCCAGGCCACAGGGCCAGCAGACAGCTGGGAGGAGCTCTTCTCGTGACCAGGGCAGGGGTACAAGAGGGCAAGTCCCCCTGCACGGCACATCAAGCCTTATTTCAGTCTCGCCTGCTATTATGCCGCTTGGCCAAAGCAGGCCGCATTGGCAAGCCCAAAAATCAAGGGTAGGAAAAATAAAAGTATTCTCCTGCCCAGGACGTGGAGGGATAGAGTAAATATTTTTGAGCAAAAAAAAACTTGAATCTACCTTAGAGGAGTGATCCTGCCCGAATCTCCTGATTGAGCGCTGTATTGGGGCACCTGGGTGGCGCAGTCAGTTGGGCATCTGCCTTCGGCTTGGGTTCTGGGATGAGTCCTGCATTGGGCTCCTTGCTCAGTGGGAAGCCTGCTTCTTCCTCTCCTTCCGTCCCTACCCCCACTCCCCACTTGTGCGCTCTCACGGTCTCTGTCTCACATAAAGAAAGTCTCTTAAAAAAATGTTCTGTACAAGTAAAAAAATTCAGTTTTGCCTTACTCTTCTTAAATCCAAGGGTACTCATTATAAGAGAGCATGTGCCCCTGACTACTTTGTTATATCGTAACAAAAAGTTCATGCTAAGCATTTACATAGGAAACACATGTTTTATTGTAAGTAACTACCTCTTATTTTATATAATTATTTTAAATAAATACTTCAAAATATTTTATAGAGGTGCCTCAGTGGCTCAGTCGGTTAGGCATCTGACTTTTTTTTTTTAAGATTTTATTTATTTGTCAGAGAGAGAGAAAGAGAGAGCACAAGCAGGGGGAGATACAGGCTCCCCACTGAGCAAGGAGCCCGATTTGGGACTCAATCTCAGGACCCTGGGCTCATGACCCAAGCTAGAGGCAGATGCTTAACTGACTGAGCCACCCAGGAGTCCCCGGTGTCTGACTCTTGATCTCAGCTCAGGTCTTGATCTCAGAGTCTGAGTTCAAGTCCCATGTTGAGCTCTGCAGTGGGTGTGGAGCCTACTTAAAAAAAGAAAAGAGAGAAAGAAATGTATATATTTTATTTAAAATTTGGCCCTGAGGTAGATTATATTATGAATTTCATTTTACAAGAATCAGGGGCATCTACGAAGCCTTTTTTGCAGAAAGAGGACGAAGGGAAAAAGTTGGGACCATGGAGGTAATGTAATACCAACCGGCCAGGTGAGGGGCAGGCACTACAACTGAGTCACAAAGACCTTCCTTTGAAACCTGTCCCGTCATCTACAAATGAATTAGGGAAGTTCAGACAGGCTGTTTAACATTTCTGAGGCTTTCTCAGGTGTACTATGGGGATAATAATAGAAGTCATCTGGCTTGCGGGAAGAATGGAATGACATGTAGGACAGTCAGGATCCTGGCAGGAAACAGAGGACATGCTCCAGGAGGGAAGTGGAGGGAGCTTTATAAGGAGGCTCTTCACCAGCCTGGGGGTCGAAATCCACTCCACCCCCAGGGACTGTGCATTCTCTTAGGGCTATTAGCAGCAGGAAGTAGTTCCCGCCCCGGGGTTTCCAGGGCTGAGGGGAGACATGGAATGGCCAAGCCTACAAGAGCCATGACCTTCAGCACAGGACCTCAGTCAATCTTAACAAGCCCGTGGGAAAGAAGCTGAGGGGCAATTCCTCCAACCTCACTCTCCTTCGGACCCCAGAGCCATCTATCAGGGGCTCCTACTGGCAAAAACCACTGGAGATGAGATATGGGGGTGCCTGTTAAGGGCGTCCAAGGAAGTCAGCCCACCGGAGCATAGAGCAGGAGGGGAAACGTGGAAAGCAGATCGGGATGGCCAACGAGAAGATGTCCACATGAAAAACACTCGTCACAGCCCCTGGCAAGGTAAGGACCTTGTAAGTGATAGTGCTGTTGGGTAAACACTCACACGTACACACATACATACATGAGAAACGCAAATACCTCCCCAAATTATGACTGGAACCTCCACTGGAATCTATCTGACCTTGGAGGGGAAGGAAAAGTCTTTTTCTTCTACCCATCTCGGCTCCAGCTGAGGTCCCATACATTAGACTAACAAAAGACAGACTAACAAGAGGAAAAACCAGCAGAAGTTCATTAGCAGGTGCGGCTAGAATATGCAGGGGAGCTCTGAGATGAGTATCTCAAAGGGCTGGTTAGAACTGGGGCTTAGATGGCACCTTCACAAAGGAACCGTGTATTTTTAGAGACACAACAAGACAAAAGAAAAGGACTTAGAGCTTCCCAAACTGGGGGAAGGCAAAGATATGGGGAAACTAATGGTAAGGAAAGGTCTAGAATTATCTGCAGTGACAAGCTTCCGTCCTTGTAGGTATGTGTTGGGGGCAGGGCAGGGGATGGCATCTTTACATATGTCCTGCTTCTAGGCAAATATATTGGGAAGGCAGAGGGCTCTTAGATCTGCATCGTCTCAGTTGCCTTCGGCTCAAAATCAGCCTTACGCCAAAGCGCCGTATTTGGGAGTGACCTCTTCTACCTTTCAACCTCTTCAAGTCTGATTCAGAGGCTTTTTTTTTTTTTTTTTACTGCATTCTTCTACAGATTATGCCAAATTTCTGCATCAACAATGACAACTTGCATTCTCTGAGCCACTGATGTTTGAAATTTAAGGATAACAATATTTGTCCTCGAAACATATCAAGGGGTCTGCTATCCAGAAAAAATGAGCATCGCGTTAGCTAGAGATTCCAGGAATTATGCATTTCCAGCTCCTCACATGCAGCAGGGATAGCAAGTGTCAATCTAGATGTTAAGTCGCTTAGAAACGATGCTGGGGGAGCACCTGGGTGGCTCAGGGTCCTGGGATCAAGCCCCGCATCGGGCTCCCTGCTCCCCAAGGAGCCTGCTGCTCCCCCTGCTTGTGCTCTTCCTCCCTCCCTCCCTCCCTCTTTGTGTGTGTGTGTGTGTGTGTGTGTGTGTGTGTGTGTGTGTGTGTGAAATAAATAAATAAAATCTCAAAAAAAAAGAAAAAGAAACTATGCTAGGGCAGTGGCGACCTTGGTTTAAATACAGTTCCTGATTACCTTTAGGTAGTGCAATTTAAAACAAACACTTGAAGGATAGAATAGCTTTCTGGATTGGTCCCAAAGCCACACCGAGATAAAAGGCAGTCTTATTTGTCCTGACAGGCATTCAGGCATAAGCATCTCTGAATCTGGTTAAACCAGTTCCCTGGCAGCCAAGGGATCAGCCCTGAATGTTTATACAACCGGGAGGCGCTGGGTTACCCTGCTTTTTCTGCTCTTCTCTCAAGCCTCTGCAGTTTCAGAAGCCCGAACGGTCAGGTGGGAATTGGGTAACAGAGCTGAGAAGCAGACAGGCTTCCCCAGAGTCAAAGGAAAAATGAACACATCTCTTTGTATACAGAGGAGCCTTGCTGCTTCTTTTTGATTTCACAAGCTTTCAATTTTCAGGGCTAAAAAAACCCACAGGCAGAAGCAGCGGCCACGGACGGCCACGTTAGCATTTCACGGGCTGGAACTTGGCGTCAGGATTGGAAACAAACCCCGTTTGAGATGTCATTTTGTTTCTCAGAGGATCTCTTACTTTTATCCAGTGACCTCAGGTGCCTTTTCGTCTCAACCCCAGGTCAAGCCCACGTTGCACACCACGGAGAGCTTTAAGATAGCCTTTTGATTCCAAATCTGTGGGGGATGCCCTCGGAAAGACGTTTTCAAATCCATATATTTGCATATCCACATACTCTCTTTAGGCGATAACCGAAACCCATAAACACGGACATAGTCTTATTTCATCTAAAGCCGAAAAGCCAGAAATCCCGTTAATACACACAGATAGATGCTTGGTTAGAAACCCAATCTGCAACTACCAATTTGTTTTTTTAAGATTTTATTTATTTATTTGACAGAAAGAGAGAGAGAGAGAGAGAGAGAGAACACAAGCAGGGGGAGCAGCAGGCAGGAGAGGGAGAAGCAGGCTCCCAGCCGAGCCAGGAGCCTGATGGGGGACTCCATCCCAGGACCCAGAGATCATGACCTGAGCTGAAGGCAGCTGCTTAACAAGCTGGCCCACCCAGGGACCCCGTAACTATCAGAATTCCTACCACACTTTCCACAAAATGTATCTTAAATGTCCTTGTTACAAAACTCTGAAGTTACCATGAGCTGGTGTATTTCACATGTGGTCAGAAGGTTGTTTTGGGAGATTTCAAGTTCTGTCCAAGGACACAGAGTTAGTAAGGCCCAGAACCAGGACGTAAATACAAGTCTACTCCAATTTAAAATTCTTGGTCAAAAGAGAATTGTGGCATACTTCCCATTTATTGAAGATAAGCGATATTAGAACATAAGTAAGTTTATAGTACTTTGAAATGACAAAAGTCAAATCTGTTGCATTATTTGGTGTTAGAATAAAAACTGTAAAGCTTAAGGATTTACTTTCTCAAAGAACTCTTTACATGGATTTTGAAACAGGCTAAAAACTTACTGAATAAAATGATTCTGATTAATAATGCAGTTTGCTCAGATAAATTCATTTTTGTAATATACCTTCGCTGTTCAATCCATGAGCCCACTTAACATTTACGGATCTTCCTCTAAAAAGCGCCGAGTAATAGCAAAATAGCTCACAGCAAAGAATGAAAGCTCACAACAGTGAAATACAGCTTTGCTGTAAGTTAGGAATTTTATTCTTGAGATTTTAGGCTTAATGAATATCATTCATGACAATATTCTTTTGATATTATGATAGATTAGTACATTTGCTTGATGAAAACCAACTCATCATTATCACTCATCCTTCATCATCATCTTCACTGAAAAAGAGAGCTAACTTAGAAAAAGTCACTGATAAAGAAGATGGGGGAAAAATTAAGTTTTCAAAGAAATGGGGTGCGGGCGGGCGGTGGGGATCCAACCACCTCTGCATAGACAAGAAAACTTTTTGATTTGTGAACAGAGTTCCTGCTGCCACAGCTCTCCAGTTCCTTTGGGACTTCCTCTCCCACCATGATGAATTCTTCAATAAAAATGAAATCTCTTTTATCTAACCTTTGATGTAAATGCAATATGAAATGTGCAGAGTCATGTATGAAATATTCTTGTCAAAAATGTTTAACCTGAACCTAGTCGAGCTTTCAGATCTCACCTCCAGGTTATAGAAAATATAGAGGAGAGAA
The DNA here is from genome assembly GCA_028533885.1 of Nasua narica. NCBI lineage: Eukaryota > Metazoa > Chordata > Mammalia > Carnivora > Procyonidae > Nasua > Nasua narica. The sequence goes on along the minus strand of CM052800.1, from coordinate 17,337,152 downwards.
GATCAAGCCAAACAATAAGAGGAGATAGACAAATTCAGAAAGGAGGATGTTCCAAAAGTTACATTGTGGGGAAAGTGAAGGAACTGTTCTAGATTAGAAGATGGAACAAACAAATGCAATGAATGAAACTTAATTGGACCCCAACTCAAGGAAATCTAGGTGTAGAATTTTGTATTTGGCAAATAATTGAAGATATTTGAATATTGTTGGTGTAAGAGGTAACACACACTTTTGTCGATCTTCAGAGAGATGATGCTGTAGTAAGTAATAAATAGGATGGCCTTATTCTCTTTCTCCTTCAATGTGGTCTCTCCATGTAACCAGAGTGGTAGGCTCTGGGGAGTTGGATGTCTTACATCGGTGACTTCCCAGGGTGAGGGTGGGGGCAAAGCCCCAAACTGGTGTAGCTTTACTTTCACTCCATTTTGATGTTCAAAGCAGTTGCAAGGCCAGCTAAGACTGAAAAGGAGAGGGGAACAGCACTTCCTGATGGGTGGACTAGCACATGCGTACAAAGTGGGAAGGAACTAATGACAGCCACCTTTGGAGACAACCTACTCTCCACCTCCAAAAAAATGTATCCAGTCTGGAACAAAAGCCACACCTTCCACAGTCCAAGAGAAATCTAGACGTTGAAAATATGTTTCTATTAGAAATAATATGTTGAGAGTTTAAACCAAAGGCAGTCAAGCATTTAATCCCCAAAGCATTTACTCTCTCTCCCTCGTATGCAAGGAATTTACAAGCTAAGAGGCAAAGGTAGGAAAGTGCAGGCGTAAGACACACAAAGATTAGAACATTATTCCCTGGGAAAATATTTGATTTTAGTCCTATTATCATTTTCAGGTTTTTCTTTTTCCTTCGAGCAGTCCTCGAAGTGTGAATCCAAGAGTTGAAAATGTATTTTATTAGGGCGCCTGGGTGGCTCAGTGGGTTAAAGCCTCTGCCTTCGGCTCAGGTCATGATCTCAGGGTCCTGGGATCGAGCCCCGCATCGGGCTCTCTGCTCACGGGGAGCCTGTTTCTCCCTCTCTCTCTACCTGCCTCTCTGCCTAATTGTGATCTCTCTGTCAAATAAATAAATAAAATCTTTAAAAAAAATGAAATAATCGAAGCATACGGAAAGTAACAGAAAATAATATTTTTTAAAAAATTTCCCTACCACTCAGATTTTAACAAAGTGGACAGTCTGTATTTGCTTCAGATCATTAAGAAATAAGTTTCATATTTCACGTGTTCTTGGTGCCCTCTAGATCTGCTTCCAGACGCTCCCACCCTTCACAACTATTATTTATTATTATTTATTTATAGTTGGAGAAGAAGACCATTGTGTTTTAACAATAGGCTAATTTTCATTTTAGAAAAGTTTTATATAAATGGAATTTTACGGTATGCTCTGTTTCTAGCTTCTTTTAGTCAGCACAATGATTCTGAAATTCATCCATGGTGCTGTGTGTACCAATAGTCCATTCCTTTTTGTTGTATGGACATATATTTTTTTGCCTACCCATTCACCTTTTGGTGAATTTATTTCCAGTGTGGGGTGTTACAAAAAAGGCTGCCCTGAACATTTCTGTGTGGCTGTCTGCTTTCGTTTGTGCGGTAAGGTTAAAGCCTGGGCGGCATGACAGATGGATGTTTAACTTCACTCATGGTTTTTATTTGCATTTCCCTGATGATAATGCTGAGCCCCATTGCAGGTGCTCGTCGGCCATTGACATACCTTCTTTGGTGAAGGGTCTGCTTAAATCTTTTGTTCCTTTCTTAATTGGGTAACTTTACTTCTTGAGTTATATAATCTCTTTGTGTATTCTGGAATTCTGGATATAGTTCCGTTATCAGATACTTTTGCCAAATATTTTCTCCCAGTTTGTGGCCAGAAATTTCATTTTCTTAAGTACGTTTTCAAGTGTACAAGTTTTTGTTGAAGACCAATTTCTCAATTTTTTTCTTTTATGGTTTGTGCCATTTCTGCTCTGAGAAGTCTTCTATAAATGCAAGGTCACTAAGGTTTTCTCCTGTTTTCTTCTACAGGTTTTAGCTCTTGTATTTAGGTCTATATATGGGGAAAAGGTGAAGGTTCACTTTGTGTGTGTATGTGTGTGTGTCTAGTTTCTATGGAGCCATTTGATGAAAAGACAATCTTTGTCTTTGAAATGCCTTGGCACTTTGGTTGAAAATCAGCTTACCATTATGTGTAGGGTTTATTTCTGGATTCTCTATTCTGCTACATTGATCTATATGTCTATCTCTACACCAACTATCACTGTCTTGAGTACCATACCTTTGTAAGTTTTGAGTTCAGGGTCTTTTGTCCTATTTTGGGACTTTTGTCCTATTTGTCCAATTTTTTTTGGCCAAAACATTTCTACGTACATTTTAGAATTAGCTTGTCAAGTTTTAGAAAAATTTCAGATGAGATTTTGATGGTGCTTATGTTGAATCTATAAATTTGGGAGCACTGACCTCTTAATATTAATACCTAATCATGGTATAGCCCATCATTTATTTAAGTCATAAGTTTTCTCAATACTTTCCTATAGTTTGGTCTAGAGACCTTGCACATCTTTGGTTGGACTTATTCCTAGGAATCTGGTATCTTGCTGCTGCTGTAAAGGGTACCTTTTTACGTTTTCTTTTTTTTTGAACTATGTTGCTGGCAAGTAAACCTTGCAAAATTCACTTACAAATTCTAGTAGTTATCTGTAGATGCTATTGAATTTTCTACATGCCTAATGTCATCAGTAAATAATGAGTTTCATTTCTTAATTTCTGATCCTCATACCTTTTGCCTCTTTCCTGCCTTGACAGCACCGGTTATAGGCTCTCCAGTACCATACTGGGTAAGAGCAATGAAAGCAGGCATCCTGGTCTCATAACCGATATAAATTATATAACTCAATAACTGATTTCTGAGGGAAAGTACAGAAGGCAGAATAATAGCCCCCCCAAAATGCCCATGTCCTGCTCTCCAGAACTTGTGAACATGTTATATGGCCAAGGGGAATTAAAGCTGCAGAAGGAATTAAGGTTGTGTATCAGCAGGCCTTAAAATAGGGAGAAAACCTAGATCATCTGCGTGGACCCAATGTAATCACAAGGGTCCTTAAAAATGCAAGAGGGATGCAGAATTCAGTGTCAGAGCTAGTGATGAGAAAAGAATTCAACCTCTTGTCGCTGGCTTTGTAGATGGGAGGAAGAGAGCTACAAGCCAAGGAATGGGTGAAGCCTCTAGAAACTGGCCATGGTAGGAAAACAGATTCTCCCCTGGAGCCTCCAGAAAGGAACGTGGTCCTGCTCACACGTGATTTTAGTCCAGTGAAACGTCGATCAGGCTTTGAACCTGCAGAACTTTAAGATAACTGATCTGTATTGGTTTTGGGTCACTACAGTTCGTGGTAATTTATTGCAGCAGCAATAGGAAACTAATACAGATCCTTGAGACTTTCCAACAGTATGATGTTTGCCGGGGGGTTTTGTGGATATGTTGTCTATTTGTTCTTGTAGTCCTTCCAGTTTATGTCTGAAGTGTATTTTTAACTCTAATATTTGCTCTGAGCCCTGTCAGCTCTCATTTTATTTCCTCCTGTTGCTTGCCTATCTAATCTGAGCTTTTCCAATATTGATGTTAGAGTCTTCTTTCTTGAGCTTCTATCATTCCTTGAATTTCTTCATAATTTTTAAAAATATTAGATCAATTTCCTCTGCTTTGCGAATGTTTTTGGGGATCTTCGCTTTCTGTGGGTATGTTATACGGGTCGTTACCCCTCTCTTAGAGCACAGTGTGAGATGTGGTTGTGGTTGAGAAGGAGTTCCCTGTCTTTTTAGAAGATTCCTGTGTAGGAGGTGAGGTGGGCCAGGGTCGTCTCCTAATTTTGTGGTCTGAGAGTTCTCCCTGCAGTTACTACGCAGAGGGAGAACATGTTTTCTGTGTACCGCGTTAGTACTTTCCATACTCGGGTCTCACCGCGCGTCCCCTCTTCCATCAGCATCGGAACCTTCCCTCCTGTACCGCCCCCTCCCCCAGTCCCTCCCTTGCCCACGTGAGCTCTACACTGGATCATTTCCCTCAGGGCAGGCGCATGCGCTCTCCGGGGCTACTGCTGCGAACTGGACAGACAGGGTGGCCCTAGCACCGTCGGACCTTTCTGCGGGCCCCTGTTCCTAGCTGCCAACTGAATGCGCAACAAGCCCTGTCTGTTTGGGCTGTGGTTTTGAAGCCAGACTCCAAAAGTCCCCTTGCTTTGCTTCTGCTTCCTCCTCTAAAGTCGTCCTTCCATGTGATCTTACTGCGACTGATGGTCTGAGCCCAAACCGCTCAGGTCTGGGATTCACAGGGTTACTACTCAACCACCTACTTTTAGCAAAGATGGTGCTTTTTGTTTTGTTTTTGCTATAAGATAGCACCTGAGGGTTCGGGGAGATTTAAAAACCACTCGCTGCTGCTACCATTGTGTCTCCTAAAACTGATTTTTTGTTTTACAATAATTTGTATTTTTCTATTTATAATGCCCAAGATAAGGCAGACTATGCTACAACTACACAAAAATTCCAGACTTTAGTGGCTCAACATAAGCACTTATTTCTTGCTCACGTCACAGTCCACACAGCACGCTCTCCTCAAAGTTCCCCAAGCTGTGACCGACAGGCCTGGCTGCTTGCATTCCGCCGCTTCTTTGTATAGCTGCAAACAGGAAGTGAAGAGGGTGGTCAGATTGACCACTGCAGGGGAGGGCAGTGATTACTGCCAAGTCTGGAAGTAACACCGATCGCTTGTCCCCCCATCTCACCGGCCAGCACTCAGTCACATGGCCCCAGACGCACCATGACAGAGGCTGGCAGAGGTAGAGCGACACTAAAAATCTTTACCACAACTCTGTACCGTTGCCCAAGCAACTCTGGAGAAAAGACAGACTGTAAAATGTGAGGCCCTGCCTCTCTCCACCCGGCTGTAAAAGGACTTCGCATGTACTGTGATGAAAGGACACTCGCTGTTTTAAATAAGGCTTTAATTCCATCAGTACAGAACTTTAAATAAAAAAAATTGTGACTCAAACTGTTTTCAAGTCTGCAAAAAACCTTCCACAGGTTTTCCACAGCCACTAATTGCTGACAAATTTGGGGGAGAGTAAGAAAGCATATAATTAAACAAAAGTAAAATGTCTCCAATTATAAAGGTTTCAGCTAAATAAAGTTATTGGAATTTTAAAGAATTAAACTATACCACTAATATACAAGGGAAATGGTGGTTTGGCGTCATTTATAAACATAAATGTGTTCACAAACATTCTAAATATTCAATATACATACTTCAGGAGAACCGTGACCTTAAGACAATGATTTTTATTCCTTTTAGTCTACCAAGTTTGACACTGTAAATATACTCATTGAAAAAATTAACACAGTATTTAAATAAGAATCAAGTTCATGAAAATTTACAAAATATAACCAATGTACTCTGACTTATGATCATATCTTAAATATTTCAACTTTACTCTACTAGCCTGGGTCAAGCCATTTAAAATAGTTCCACACTATTTTTAACTTCAGGATATAAAACAGTAGGAATTTACTAAGTTTTTCAGTATAAAAATTAATAGAGCAATTCTCAAAATATCGAAAAAACTGTTTTACAAAAGCAGTACCCACATCATAAGAACTTACTTCTTTTAGAACACATCTTCAAAAGGCACATTTTAGTTACTCGTATTTATCTAAAGATGGTAGCTGCGTTTTGAATTCCCAGTCCATTCCCCACACTCAGCACGGCAGATGGCGGGAGGTCCGGGGGAGGAAGGAGAACAGAGGCGCTGCTGTGTGTCCTGAGGGCAGCAGTGTTCTCACTCGCAGCACCCACGGAGACTGGGAGAAAGAGGTGAATGAAGCGGGATCTGCAGGCCTATCTTGTCCTAATTTAGCCTTCATGAAATATTTTTTTACCAAAAATACTTAATTAAAAAAAAATGATAAGACGAAAAGCTAAAAAACCAAAAGGCTCAGACGACAAACACCAGTTTAGTCTGAATGGTGATGTTACTTGTTTGGGGCCTGAAGGGAAGAATGAAACTTCTGGTTCCTTGTAATCACATCTTCGTACTGGGCTTGTCTCAAATTAAATCACTTGGTGAGTTAAGGGTGCTACAAAGTCCTAAGATATCTGGCATACTGATTTTCAAAATCAAATATAAATGACTTTATGGTTAGCTCTGTCAGGTTCCGCTTTAGTTAGGGCTGATATTCCAAAGTTGACTGTTAATTGTGTTAACACTGGTGATTTCAAGTACCCTACAATATGACTGGTATTTTTAAGGACTTGTGCCCTAGGACCCCAAAATGCAATCCAATATATACTTTGAAGTATGGTTTACTTTTCAGTGAAGTTAATACTAACTGAACTACTAAACTGAGTAAGATCAGTACTCTAAAGTACTAATAGTTAAGTAATTGATCCCATGCAAAAAACAAAAGGAACTTTTAATGCTATTTTGGAATTGCAAAATATTGGAGATCTGCCTTAATTTCAGGTTAGTTCCCTCCAGTCTCAGCTGAGTGTTTCCGTTTTTTTTTTTAAAGGGAGAATATCTTTAGATTGGTTTCCTTACTATTACAAAATAATTGACCAAAAATATTGTGAAGTACAGAAAATAAAATGGTCACCTTTTACTCAACCAAAATATAACTTTCTGGTCCCTAACAATGGTCACTCTAGGGGCACTTATTCAAGTTCTAAAATAGCAGCTTTTCCAATTAAGGCAACACTGCTCTATTCTTACCTGTTTTTCTATTAACCACTTACTAAGATTCCCAAGAGCAGTTTCACCCTTACAGGCCTTTTATAATGTAAGAAGAGTGAACATGAACACCCTTCTCAATGTTTAAAAAGAATATAAAAAGTTATTCAAAGTCAACAAATACCTTACTTTTCTACTTGGAATTCTAAAGTAATTACAGTCATTTCAGAATGTGTAAACCATGAAATTACTTTTTAAACAAACGTCAACAACTAAAAGACAATTTTCCTACAAAAATACAATATAGGAGATCTATCACTTCTTCCCTGAAATAGAAATTTAATATTTGGACAAAAAAGCTGTAAACTTTTGATTACATTCAAAAGATAACCTTTTAAAGACTTACATTATTTGAGGTTTTGGCAACGGGGAGCTCTTAACAGATTTGCATTACTGTATTGTTTTAACAACATAGTAATGCCGAAGGGTTTGTTTCTTTCACGCTTCCATCTGCTACCAGGAGGAAAAGAATGGCTTCCTGCAGTGGACCGTCTGGGTGAACGCATTGCCCGTGTGGACAGTCCGGCCTTGATTTCTACCTTGACTGCGCTCCACAATCACACAGGGCATCTGTACCAGCTGGACAGGACTCTTCCCGTCTTTCAGTGCCTGAGTAAGATTTAAGATCTGTGGAAAGAGATACTTTCACTAGTTCAAATACGACAAAAACCTTCATTCAGTTCACTGACATTATTTTAGCCATTTATTCATAACTACAGTTTTTATTTCATCCCTCTATGCCCAATAGACTGAATAAAGTACATGGTTTCACATTCTCCATTTCACACAGAAGCTAAACGAAGACTGGTCCAAGTTGTCTGCTTTTTTCATAATCTGGCTATTGTTGATGGCGCTGCTATAAACATCAGGGTGCATGTAACGCTTCGAACCCTTCAAATCATGCATTTTTGTATTCTTTGTGTAAATACTTAGTAGTACAAGTGCTGGGTCGCAGCGTAGTTCTGTTTTGAAGGATCCTCCATACTGTTTTCCAGAGTGGCTGCACCGGTTTGCTTTCCCACCCAGTGTATGGAAGGAGCCCAAATGGCCACTGCTGATGAGTGGGGAAAGGAGGTGTGGACTATATAAATACAGTGGAGTCTTACTCAGCCATAGGAAAAAATGGAATCTTGCCATTTTGCAACGACGTGGATGGAGCTAGAGAGTATTATGCTAAGCAAAATAAGTCAGTCAGAGAAAGACAAATAACACATGATTTCACTCATATGGAGAATGTAAGAAACAAATGATCATAGGGGAAAAAAGAGAGGCAAACCAAGAAACAGACTCTTAACTATAGAGAATAAACTGACAGTTACCAGAGGGAAGTGCTGGGGGGATGAGGGAAATAGGTGATGGGATTACGGAGTGCACTTGTGATGAGCACCCGGTGTTGTAGGGAAGTGCCGAATCACTCGACTGTACCCCTGAAACTAATATTACACTGAATGTTAACTGGAATTTAATAAAAATTTTAAAAAGTCTATTTTTAACTACATACTTGCCTTACCACTCATTCAGAAACAAATAAAGTATTGCATGCCTATTACATGCTAGGCTCTAAGGGCTATAACAATAAAAAACAAACAAAACACCTGCTTCCATAGAGCTTACATTTTAGCAGGGAGAGGAGTCAATAAGTATGATTCAGCAAATTATACCAAGTATTACAGGGTAAAAGTGTGATGGGAAAGCATGATGCAAGGCAAGGGGGTTAAAGATTTAGGGAAGGTACCATTTAAAATAAAGTTTCATTTAAGACTTTACTCTTAAATAGAAAAAATTAAACTAGGAAGAGTAAAATATATCACATTCCATGTTTAAACATACTCTTCTCGGAATTGCTACTTGAGCACATAAATAAGGTTATGAAACTCAATGCATAGCTTACAGCCTATTGTACTCTGTTCAGATAAAATTTTAATAAATCATTTTCTTTTTTTCCTGTATATCCAGTAAAAAACTCCCTTTGTTATGTACTTTAGAAACAAAGATGCTCCTTCAGGTATTTGAAAATATGTAATATACATAGAGTGCATATTTTAGTGGTTCTTGTAAAGATTATTTAATAGTGATAGCATAAAGGTTTCAACATAAAGCCATACTAATAAATAAAATTCAAATACTTGGAATAGTATAAAACTGGATGGCTTAGATCCTAGAAAATCTGAAGTATTTCACACCTCAGGGGAATAAATCTTTACTATCTACAGTAGTTACTCATTGTATTTATGTTTTAGGATGCCTTTTAAGTTCTTCCCTTAAAATTTTCTAGGCTGGCTCTACTTGGATAACAAGACACACTGAATTTATGAAATTCATATTTATAAGCATTGTTTTTATCACGAAAATAAAATCCAGCATGGCTGAGGAATGAAGTGTTCTGGTTAGTTTCTTCTTCCGGTTTTTTAAAAATTCTATTCTAAAAATATTAGTCTAAACATGCTAATTTAAGTAATATCTAATATTTTCCTAACTCTAAAAACATGATTATAGTAGAGAATCTGGAAAACAGAATGGTATAAAGAAAGTGAAAGTTATTCTACAAGCTTAACAATTTTTATTTTTTATTATTTTTTTCCCAAATATGTTTATTTTTTCAGTGTTACAAGATTGATTGTTCATGCACCACACCCAGTGCTCCGTGCAATACGTGCCCTTCTCAATACCCACCACCAGGCTTGCCCAACCCCCCACCCCCCCTCCAAACCCCATATAATAGGAAAATTACTCAATCCTAAAACTATCCTAAATATTAACGATTCTTTGAAAGTTGAGAAGACACTGGATGATCTTACATTTATTTATTAAAGAAACATCTACAGAGCATGTGCTGTGCTGGGGCGAGGAGAAGACTAAACAGGAGAAAAAAACACACACTAAAGTACACACATTCTAGAAACACACAGCCATATGAACAAATAAATGAAATAAAAAGCGATGAACACTTTAACAACAGTGGACCTATGCTCTGACTTAAAATCTGATCCCCTCCTCCCCTACATATCACCCATTTTTTCATTTCTGAAAGAACAAACAAATCTATTATTGTATATTTAAATCAGAGAAGACTATTTTTAGATATAGACTAAGCACTACAGGCAAGGAGAAACACTCTAGTCTCCACAGATGCCACATTTGAGAACTGGGTAGGGATGGGGTGGTTAGGCCAAAGGCAGATGATATAAACTCACAGACTTCCACATACAGACTTTGCTCTCCTTTAGACTAGTTCACTGGTCCTCAAATTTTAGTGATTTAATTTAGGACATAAAACAGTAACTAAATTTTCAGACCACCTTTTTTTTTTTAAAAAAAAAAACCAGCTAAAACCAAAAAGATATATCTATATATAAAATCATGTACCTGGTCAGGGCACCTTTTTCTTTCTGGCTATCAGAAAGATAAAACCAAATTAAAAAAAAAAAACCCAAACAAAATCCAATTAAAACATATAACCAAGGCATCATCTTATCTTTTTCTTTCCCCAGATCTTGAGTTTGTTGTTTTTTATCTTATTACACACATTTGTGTAATACCTTAACTCATTTGTGAATGAGACAGGATATGAATAAATAAACCTAAAATAGCAGATAGCCTCTGGTCTAGCTTTGTGACAGACCTCAGAACTGGAATGTCCCCCTATCTTTCCAGATAAGCATTTCAAAATTTATACTTAAATCCCTCAGGTACTAACTTTAATCTACAATTAAAGCTGACACAATTATTTACAGCTTTTCCTTAAGAATTCTATGATAAGATATATATTTTAGGGATAAGAGAATTCTTGAAGGTGGAGCATACTGATAAATCAATTTTGTTTCAAGCAAAAGAGTCAACTTAGGACATAATTATCTACGCCAAAAAATTTCGCTCAACTATAGTTTGGGATGGTAACACAGCTCGCCATAATCAGAATCACTGATCACCTGAGCCCTTCATGCATGCCTGCATTACCTACCTCACCTGCCTGCAAAGCTCCCAGCTTCAGCCTCCTCATCTGCTGAGCAAATCTGCACCTCACTGTCCAGCCTCACCTTTTGCAGTGATCCTTAATCTTTGTTTGGGTTAGAGACTCCTTTTGCCAAGATATAAGTCCTAGTGCCTGCCCCCACCCCAAAATGTACACATCAACAGAATTTAGCACAAGTTCAGGGAGTTCACAAAAGCAACCCAGGAGGTGTCCTCTCCAGAAATATTAGTTTCATCACAATGTTTCTGAATGGTAATCTCTCAGGGCTCCAAACCCCTCCACATGGAACCCGTATTCTGGCACTTTCGGCCTCCAAGATCTAGCTGTGGCCTATTTCTCGAGCCATTTCGCTTATTGTTTAAAACTTACGACTCCAGCAAAGGACTCCAGAAATACAATGGAGCACAGAGAGGTGTCTGAAGTAATAATCCATCTCTTTCCCTGACTCCTGGCCTCCTCATCGCAGCTCATGCTCCAGGGAACAAGGAACTGGGTTTTGCTCACAGTTTTATTTCAATCACTACAACACTTTCTGGCACTAATTCTGTCAATAAATATTTGGTGAATGAATGCTTATCTAGTTTAATTCTACATATTTGTTAAAGTTATATAATATAATAATCAGTATAAACTAGACTTCTTTGCCCCGGGTATGCAGCATATAGTACCTTAAATTAAATGCATCTTTTAGGAAGAAAAAGGTAATTAGTAAGTCACTAAAAGACAATGTTTACAATAATTTGTTTACGATATTTACAAAATTATTTACAATAATTTATTTTCACGTCAAGCCTTCCTTTTGGAATCTAAATAGCACGAAGAGAGTGGAAGGACTAGAGGTCGTCGGCAGGTGGGCCAGCCGGCAGGTCCGCAGAGGCAGACCTAACACCTCGCATCTCTAAGTAAAGGACGTATAAAGGATGACGGCGCTGAGTTATGGGAAGTACTTTTATGCCGCAATCAGTGCTCAGCCTTGGTGACATGGTCATTCACTAGCTGCTCCGGGAAAGGCCTAACACATCCTGTGAGAAAAATCATCAACAGGCGACAGACCTTGGTATTGAAAGATCCAAGCAAGTAGATTTGAGGAGGAAAAATACAGTAACACTCAGGAGAACAGTTATCAAAATGAGGACAAAGAATTCACAGGAGGGGGAAACTGGCTAATAAACAATATACAAAAAGGTCAAAAATAACTAATTTAGAACAAGAGGAAAGCCACTACTGAAATCCATTTCATTTTTAATCATATGAGCTATTTTGGTTCAGCATAAAAGAACTGCATCTTTGGGTCACCATGGAAAAAACAGTTAACAACTGTTTCAAAGAGATTTTTTTCTTAATGAACAAAATCACAAAAACATTAACTTACCTGACCCCTCATCACAGACATCTGACTTTCAAAAGTGGCTTTGTTAAATTTTCTGTCGGTCTTTCATGGAATAGAAAAAAAAAAAAAAAACCCTCATTATTATAATTCCAAAAATCAAGATCTTTGGAACACATATTTGAAAACAAAAGAACTCTTGAACTTAGCATGTAAGGTCATTTCGAAGCCTTCCTAATAGTTAAGACAACGTTTAAGGAGTATTTTTACTTGATTTATTTTTGGATGTCTCTAGAATGACAATAATAGTTTATTTATACTCCAACTGGATCCAAAAGGATTTAAAATGACCTTCCAGCCAATGGTTTTAGACTTTTTTGAGAGGATTAAATTATAGCAGCTCACTAAGCATTTATTATAAATTATAGAGTACTTTTGTAAAAATCCAACTTTCGATGAGAACAACTTGTCAAGTTTTAATATAGTCTCAGTTCAGAGAACACTCAAAAGCAGTGTTAGCTTCAGAAATTTATGCTCCTGTCAAGTAAAACTGTTAATTCCTTCTTAAGTTAGGTTCTACTGCAAGTAGTGATACCAGAAGCAGTAAACTGCAAATTAGCTCTATTAAGAAAATCTCCTCTATTATAAGATTTATTTCATTTTCCGCAATAATTAACTAAAAATTTATTTACCTTAAAAAGTTCACGAAGATCTTCACATAAATCTTGCACAAAGTTCATGTCAGAAATATACGGTAGAATTAAGTTTCTTGTTTCTTCAGAAAAAGGAACTTTTGCTTGAGGAAGCCAAGCCCAGTGAAATGGATCTAACATAAGAGAGAAAGAGAGACAGGAAGAAGTAATCAGAGAATGATCATCCTGATTCCAAGTCTGGAGAGTCAATTTAGATGGTAAAGCACAATCTCTTCTTGGCCTTTTGGCTAAGATCAAGTGTAAATGGTAAAGCACAGGAAAGTATTACTGGAACTAGTTAGGTTCCTGAGTTTTAAATAGTAAAGAGTAATAATTTCAATAATGAGTCTATCTCAGCCCTACATCAAAAACTATATCTGAATCTCTGGTTCCTGAGTTTGGAAATTATGGGACACCTATAATTTGTTCACCGTCCCAGATCAAATGCCATGGCTGACATTTCCCTGCCCTCTTCGTCACAGATCATCAGGAACTGACCATGTGCATAAACATATGATGTTCCAAAATTTTAACTCATTAGTAGGTAAGTAGGTAACTGGCTTTAAGGGATCAAAGATCCATTACTCCAGCTAATTCTAGTTCTCTCCTAAGAAGACCATTAAATCTACACAGTACTAGGATCCAAAAGATTGGTAAAGTAGTAGAATCTTCTAGAGAGGGTGCATATTCAGATTCCTACATGAAAGTGTAAGGCTTATGACAATATGATCACCCACAGAACCACTGTGGGTTCATCCAATGACAACCTCCAGCTTTGATGGCTCCTACCACTTAGAAAGCCCTAAGGAAAAAATCGATCTAGAGTCATTCCTTCTTAACTTCTTTGTAAGTATCTCCTTGTGCACTGTGGAAAGTACACTGTCCATTCCAAAGAAAGTCTTTCCTCTAGCCCACATCTCCCTGAAGCTATATCTAATTTCCTTTTCATTTTTCCCTGACCAGTCACGTAAAAGTCCTTATTCCATGCCTGCCTTTACTTCCAACTCCTATCCCTCGATTCAAACTCTCTCACCTAGGGGTACCTGGGTGGCTTAGTCGGTGGAGCATCCGACTCTCGATTTTGGCCTAGGTCATGATCTCAGAGTTGTGGGAACGAACCCTGCAGCTCCCCACTCAGTGCAGAGTCTGCTGGAGATTCTTTCCCCCCTCCCTCTGTCCCTCCCCTGCTCAAGTACACTCTTTACCTAAATAAAAAACAAAACAAGGGATGCCTGGGTGGCTCAGTCGTTAAGCAGTTGCCTTTGGCTCAGGTCATGATCCCAGTGTCCTGGGATCAAGCCCTGAATCAGGTTCCCTGCTCAGCAGGAGGCCCGCTTTCTCCCTCTCCCACTCCCCCTGCTTGTGTCCCTTCTCGATACATCTCTCTCTGTCAAATAAATAAATAAGATCTTAAAAACAAAACAAAAACCACCTCTCTCCTAAGACCACCAGTCATTTCCTAAGAGTCTCTCCAAAGGCCCATTTGTGCTCATGCTACTTAATGTCTCCGTAGCAAGTAATACCATTCTTGATCATTTCCCTCCGTAAAATTCTCTCCTTTGTGGCTTTGGAAACACTGCTCTCTCAAAGCCTACCTTCTATCTTTTAAGCCGCTTCTCTCGTTAGCTGGCTTTTCCTCTTGTATTCAATGCCATCATTCCCTCCGTCCTCTCCTTCATTTGCTAAACATCATGAAACGTTTACTGAGTATTTGTGTATCTCGCATTGTTCTAGTGATGGTGTTTGTTCACCATGATTTCCCTGTGCAGTAACCACACCATGGCTTCTACTACCAAGGGGACAGTTTAAAAACTATATCCTCAATATCAATTCCTCCTTCAAGTTCCAGATTCTTAGTTCTCTGCATATTTGGCAGAATTTCCCAGATGTATTGTAGGTACCTTAAACTTAACACTTTTAAGATACAATTTGCATATAAATTCCAAACTATTAGAGGGAAAAAAACAAAACAAAGACATCTTCCTCCCCCCAATACTTTTATTTTTTCAGTGTTACAAGATTGATTGTTCATGCACCACACCCAGTGCTCCATGCAATACGTGCCCTCCTCAACTCCCACCACCAGGCTTGTCCAACCCCCACCCTCCAAGACCCTCAGTTTGTTGCTCAGAGTCTACAGTCTCTCATGGTTCATCTCCCCCTCCGATTTCCCCCCATTCACCCTTCCTTTCCTTCTCACGATGCCCTCCGTGTTTTTCCTTATGCTCCACACGTAAGTGAGACCATAAGATAATTCTTAAGCAAGTTCAACAAAAGATAGGAAAGGAAAAAAAAAAAAACCAAGTGGAATTTATGGTCGATAGAAAAAAAAATAAGATGGCAAGAAAAGTTCAAACACATCAGTAATTTTTTGAGACTTTAACTAGAGTTGAGTGTACCTATTAAAAGAATCTCAGATTGGTTAAAAAAAAATCCCGTTAAGTGTTGTTTATAAGTCATATATTTAAAACAAAATGATGGGAGCAAAAAATAAAAGTACAGAATAATACCAGGTAAATGCTAATAAAAAGAAATGAGGTATAGTAATGTTACGACAGATAAAATAAGAAAACTAAAAAAACACTGAGATGGATAAAGTGGGTTATATTTCATACCAATAAAAGAACAAGCCACCAGCAAGATAAAATGCTGCGCCTTTATGTATGTGAAACACACAGCAAAAGGGTATAGAAATGGAATAAGAAACTGCCAGATCAATCGCAGTAAACTTCAACTCTCAAAAATTAACAGATCAAAAAAATATTATGATTTGGCTAACAACTAACAAACTTTAATTAATAGACAGTTGCAGAACTTTGTGTCCAAAGGCGTTCATTCTTTTCAAGTACCTTCAAACTGGCCATCTACACGATTATAAAGGAATTTTGAACAAATTTCAAACAGAATTCACGCAACCACATTCACAGATCACAAAGCAATAAAACTCGAAAATGGCAATGGGCGGTTCTTTTTTTTCAATCAACTGACATAGAAAATGTAAAAGCAAACAAAATCTTGCTAAGTCACTCACGTCAAAGGGTAACTATGCTAGCGTGAACACGCAGATCAGAACAAGAGAGCGGCCCCTACTTAACCCATGGCTTAGCCCAAAGGGTACCTAGAGAAAAATATACAGGCAAGCAAAATAGGATGAACACAACAGAAGAAAAGAATAATGATGGAAAACACAAATCAATGAAAGAGAAAAAGCAAATAAACAAAATGAAAACCTGATCAACCCAAGGCCAATTAAAAAAAAAAAAAAAGCAAAAAATAAATAAGTGTAAAAAGGTCAATGCTTTATAATAGACAAGTTTGTGGCAAGCCTAATGATAAAAAAAAAAAAAGGCCCACTAATAAACAGTAGTAATTTAAAAAGGCATAGTCACAGATATAGAGGTTATTTATTTTTTACTTATTTTTAAAGTAAGCTCCACACCCAACGTGGAGCCCAGTGCAGGGCTCAAACTCACAACCCTGATATCAAAACCTGAGCCGAGATCAAGAGTTGGATGTTTAATCAACTGAGCCACCCAGGTGCTCCGATACAGACATCACTTTAAAAATACATTACATATTCTTCAAATGCATAAAAAAATTTTAAAACTAGTACAATTCCTATATTTTGAATGATCTAATTATTCCCTTTTTTACAAAACATGTTTCACTTATCCCTGTTCTCCCTCCCCCTAAAAATTAGATTATCATTTCCTTTCACCCTTTAATACTTCATATGCATAGAGGGGATTTTTTTTTTTGATTATAAGAAAATTCTATAAAAAACTTTGTACTCATAAATCTAGACCTCAAGATGTCATGAACAATTTTAAGCAAAATAAAAATGCCTACAACTAGCTCAAGAAGATGTAGCAAACTAGACCATTTACCGCAGAGGAGACTGGTTAGGTAGATAAAACAATACTCACTTGAAATGGGGGGAAGTAGGCTAAACTGTTTTGTAAGTGACTACTACCCAAAACACTAAAATTAAATCCCACCCAAATAAAATAGATGATTAAAATAGATGATTCCCATGTTGTAAACATTTAAAAAACTTATGCTATAAGACTAACACAAGCCAAAAAACAAAACCAGACCCAGTCATTCAAAGCTAAGCAAACAATACGCAGCAAGGCCCACGCGGTACAAGTCTCTGCATCCCCAGCCTTTAGGCCAGAGCCTTTATCAATGGTCATCCTTTACCCATGTTTTCTTCTCCTTTTTTGATATCTGTAAGTTTTGCTCCTTTCCTGTTCTGGAAAAGGGTAATTATAGAATCTATAGGTGGTTCTAAATACTCACATGCTCTCCATTCATCAGGATGCTTAAAAGGAAATGCCAGACCATTATCAATTGCAGCTATTTTAATAAGCGATTCTTTATTATCAATCCATTGCGTTTCCTAAAGATGAAAAAAATAGTCTGCTGATAAATTTATATGAATATTTCCAAAAGATCAAGCATTAAATAAATCTTAAAAACTTACTGAGGTTTAATGACATTTTATTTGAAGAGCCTATAAAAGTAAAAATAAGTTGCCAGAAAATACAAATTTTACCCTCAAAAGGGAGAAACTGTCTTAAAGTCAGTAAGAATTTCATAATTACTGTTTTTTTTAAATGTTATTATAAATTTAGACAGTAATGGTTTCATTTTTTTCCTCTTTGGGGAAGAGGACCTGGAACTGTTGAGACTTACAAATCTGTTGTTCCAGATAATTTATTGCTAGATCCACTGCTTAAATGTATGACATTTGCAAAATATCGATATTTTTAAGAGAACTTAACAAAGCTACCTTATTAAAAACTTAGTCTTTCCTAGGGTCTCCTAGAAATAATTAGTCCAAATACAAAATGTTTCTAAATACAATTCCCCAAAGACCAAATAAATTAAGGTCCAGCAAAAGGAATCTTCAAGATACTATTAATTACAGAATGCAGGCCATTCCTAACTTCTACAGTCTTCCATGGCTGAAACAAAGACCTTGAGAATAAGAGGATTTTCTTTTTTTTTTTTTTAAAGATTTTATTTATTTATTTGACAGAGAGAGAGAGAGATCACAAGTAGGCAGAGAGACAGGCAGAGAGAGGGGGAAGCAGGATCCCCACTGAGTAGAGAGCCCGATGTGGGGATCGATCCCAGGACCCTGAGATCATGACCTGAGCTGAAGGCAGAGGCTTTAACCCACTGAGCCACCCAGGCGCCCACAAGAGGGTTTTCTGGTAAGGAGTACTCATTATGTAAACAAAGACAGCTGCCGTTATTAAGTGGCCTACATAAAAACAAAAAGTAAAAAAAAAATAACTTTAAAATGAAAAGTATTAGCATGAAGGTCTGTTTGATATATGTCTGGTTTGTTTCTTTCAGTTTATATCAAATATCTTAATGACAATGTACAAAATACTTAAGAGTAGAATGAAGTTTTCAGTAAAATCTAATTGCTTAAGATGTACCAATAAAATATATTTAGAAACTATTATGAATATGTATACTTATGTGTGTATTTTAAACCCATTTCTGCTAAATTGCCATTTCTTTTTTTCTACTTAAAACTTTACTAAGGTATAATTTACACACAATAAACTTTGCATATTAAAGTGTTCAACTTGTTAAGCATTTGCAAGATGTGAAACCTTCACCAAGTTTCCTGGTGTCCTTTGCAGTCCCTCCCTCCCTCTGCCTCACCCGCAGGCAACCATGGTCTGCTTTCTGTCACCAGGGATTAGTTTGCACTTTCTAGATTTTCATGTAAGTGGAATCAGACAGTGTGTTCCCTTTGTGTGTAGCTTCTTTCACTCAGCAGGATTTTGAGATTCATCCATATTATTGAGTCATAAGACTCAGAAAGAAGTGAATTACTAAAATGTAAACATGTTGATCAAAAATACCAAAAGCCTTTATTTTTATTACATACAGGCAAAATAAATCTAGTGGTTCTACAATAAATTCCCCAAGTTCTAAAAAAAAAAAGTACCAAACTGGTATCATTCTTCCATTCTAATACAACATAAAAAAAAAAAAAAGCTACATAGAGATTTAGAAAAATAGAATTTAAAAAATGCAATGTAAACAGAGGAAGAAAAGAAAAAAAGATGAGAAAGAAGGAAAAAGGAGATAAAACCAAGGATCTAAGTGAAGGAAATGAAGAAATGAAGAATAACATAAATTTAAGGAATCTTTTACAGAAATGATGTGTATACGTATATAATTTTAAAATTTCCTTACCTTACTTTCCTTTCCCTGTTTCTGCTTTTCATATTTAATTAACCAATTATCATTTCCCCTGTCTTTCAAAAGAAAACAAATTTGTTACTTCATTTTTTATGGGTATCATGGCTTAATATCAAAGGGAATAATCTAGTTGCCTTTTGGTTTTCAAGACCTTGACTGGTTATCTGTGGCATATGTTTACATATTAAGAGTTCCAATTTAACACATACAAACTAAAAAACACTTACAAATGTTAGCTAACACTTTTTGAGAGTTTACTCTGTGTCAGGCATTATTGTAAGTACGTAACATGTACTAATTCATTTAATCCTTATAACCACTCTGTGAGGTATATATAATTATTATCAAGAACTATTAAATTGGGGTGCCTGCGTGGCTCAGTCAGTTAAGTGTCCTCTTTCTGCTCAGGTCATGATCTTGGGGTCCTGGGATTGAGCCCCACACCAGGCTCTTAGCTCAGTGGAGAGTCTGCTCTCCCTCTGCTCCTCCCCACTGCTTGGTGCCCACTCTCTCCCTCTCTCTCAAATAAATAAATAAATCTTAAAGGAAAAAAAAAAGACCTATTAAATCGAGGTTGTTAAAATCCAGGATAACTTCTTTTCACCTAAGGAACAAAAAAAATCTACCTCCATTGCCAGGCAAATTTCTGGGTAGATTCTCACCTAACGTCTACATAGAAGTACTCTAGTCTCTACATCAATTTTAACATTAATCCAGGACCATATTAATTAAGAAGGTAACTCTGGAAAAGTATAATAATGCTTTTTCAGAAACTAATATAAATGAGCAAACATTTTGAATCAGGGGTTCTCAAACTTCAGAGTTTATCAGAATTATCTAGAGGACATGTTAAACAGACTGGTGGCCTCTGTTTGCAGAGTTTCTGCTTTAGTAGGGCTGGGGTGCACTCCTCTGAGAAGATGCATGTGTAACACGTCCCTGTATAATGCTGACCCAGCCTGTCCAGGGAACCACATCTGGGAACCACTGTTTCAGATTATCTACATCGTTGCTCCCTTCCAGAACAGAAAAAATTAAAAGTTTAATGTATTTATAGACTATACTAACAGTTATCTAACAACAAAATAAGCACCTCATGTAATTTACACAATCAAGTTTTAATTATTCATATTATGCAGATAACATTTCTAGCTTTGTCATACTACCCAGAAATTCCCAGTAGGGACAGGAACTGACCTCTATCACCTTGGCAGGGGCCTTCTAGGAGTTAGGATCTCCAGTACAGGATTAACTTGCCCAGGGGAGTCAGTACTACATCTCTGTTTTCCAAGGCAGGTAGAGAAAAAGTGGCCTCAAGACTTCTGCATCAAGAGCTGAATACAGGGGCACCTGGGTGGCTCAGTCAGTTGGGCGGCTGCCTTTGGCTCAGGTCATGATTTTAATTGTCCTGGGATCGAGTTCCACATCAGACTCCCTGCTCAGTGGGGAGCCTGCTTCTCCCTCTCCCTCTGCCCCTTCCCCTGCTTATGCTCTTTCTCTCTCTCTCAAATAAATAAATAAAATCTTAAAATAAAGAGTGGAATACAATTTGCAAGCTAACAAGATCTGAGTGAACAAATAAGAGAACTTCAATACCTGTATTTCTGATGATGTAATCCAAAATAGCTAATCTTTCAAATTGTGACTGAAATTCTTTTCTAATATTCTCAGGCAAAGGGTCAGCTTCAAATTTCCTAAGCCAATATTCAGCCTCCTTGTAACCTCCAACAAATAACTGAAAGGAACCAATCTATAATTTTAAGAACTATAGTTAGAAAAGAAAGTACAAGAACAAAGGGATTACTTTTTCAATTTCTCAGCAGTATTATCATAAAATGTTATATAAACATGGTATTTCTTTAGTAAGAAACAAGAAAACAAAAAAGTTAACACTAATTTATATAAGCCACACTTATCAAAACTATTTTTATACACTAATTTTAAATAATCACATAAAAAATACATAGCAAATTAAAAATGCTCAATCCTAGGCTTTTGAGGAGCACAGAAACTATTTTAGGATAATTAACAAAGAAAATGCCTCTCAAGGTGATGATCTCAACTTAGAATGCTGTTTTCTAAAAATATTCATTAAAATGACTTTAATTATGGAAGCCAAATGGTACACCTATCCTGGTCATTTAATAACAGTCCAATTTTGTCTTCCTAAAGAAATACTTCAAGATTTTTTTTATAACGTAAAATATAGAATATAGCTTTATTTTTACAAAGAATGCATTCTTTGACTTTGCAGATTATAGATCCTGTCATAAATTTTAAAGAACTAATCAATCAATCATAAACTCTACAGTGGTTTTGAAGAAAATCCTTTCCTTGAAAATATGTCTATTTTAAAATGCATTTCTGTCACTAAAATTACTAAATATATTTACAGCACAGGACCTATAGGTCACCCAGCTGGCCTCATAAATACAAACTACCACAAAGAAAATCTATTTCTTATCCTAACACTATATTCTTGTTGCTGGCACGAAATTTTAACTATTTCTAAAAGGTTTTCTTTAAAACACTTATAATTAAGTCCTAGTCGTCATAAATATGGAAATAATATTCTTCTTTAAATTACATTTAATTTCAGCATATCCAAGGAATAACAGGCCTTGTCAAAATTTTCAAACTTCCTGCTTACCTGGAGTACAATTTTTAAAAATTGTACTGAATTTCTATTCTATTCAAATTCCTTTATCTAGACAAATGCATTGCAAACACAAAACAAAATCAGAAATATACACACACACACACACAAATAAACAACCGAAAGTTCTTCTAGAATGCTTTCCCATTAATCGTCCCCACTCTTGCTTAGCCAGCTGCTAATCATTCCTGAGGTTTTATGTCAAAGCGGTAAGAAAGAAGAAAATCTAGTATGTAGCCAGTATACATAGTTACTACAATTTACTACACAGTGTGCTGGGCACCATACCAAGTATTTGACATGAATTTCTTCATTTAATCTCACAGCCCCAGGAGGTAGTTTTTCTCAGCTCCGTTTTATAGAGCTTAGGGCTTAGAGAGTAGGGGACTTGCCCAAGGTCTCAGAGCTAACTGGTTAAGAGGCTGGGAGGGAAACCCAGGCCTGGTTCTTGACCTGAGCTTTTAGCCTTTACTCTATAAAGCTGTAGGTGCAAACTCCTCTTGGAAACACTCCCTATCCAAACTGAGTTAGACACCCCTCCCTTATCTTCTCCAACCTTCCTGCATTTAACCATCCTAACAGCTTTATCATATTGCACTGAGATGGCTTGTTCACTATAAGCTCTTTGAATATGAAAAACCCGTTTTTGTTCCTATTATATCCGCAGCCCACAGCACATAGTGCTCAGGTAATACATGCTGAATTGCCTCGCAAATAAAACTTACCACAGTCATTTACCTTAGGAGGGAGTCCTATCCGATGGAATTTTCTGCCTACTTTTGGCACTTTCTCTAAAGCATACTTTTTGCCTCTAGATTTTGCACGGTCAATTGCACTGTAGTTAAATGTCTCACTGACAAGCCAAACCACCTAGAAGCATACAGTTTTAGAAAAATGGTTACTAGAATTTGCATTATAGTATTTCTACTCACATACTACATGAAATGTACTTTAAAACTGTAAATTAGCAGAGTTTAACCCTACACTAAATGCCTCAGAGAATCTAAAAATAGAAAGGCCTAGGGATTTTGCAAACTCAGTTAAATGGCATATATTTCTGGGAGGGACAGCCTAAAACTGGCCAGTGGACGCAAGAAGTAATCGTCCAGAGATGCACAATGAGGAACGAATATTGTGAGGAGGTCTTCAAGTAAAAATTTATAAAGGCTGAAAAGAAAAAAATACAGCAGTCTTTTGAGTGCATTAGTTATCTCTACCTTCAGGAGAATTTCTAGAACCTCAATATTTTTCTGCTTTCAAACTGTTAGTTCTTTTTCCTCTTGTCAGCACCATCTAAGCTTGTATGAGCGAGGGATATTCCCCTTGGACACTTTGTGTATCTCCACTAGAATCAGTTTATTAGTTACTCATGACTCTGGATACCAAAACAAAGGCTCGATTTAGGCTCTGTTATTAGAAATACTACTTAAGTGTTCACAGAGAAGTAGGCTATGAATTAGAGGTACATAATTAAAAACAATTTCACCTTTACCTTTGTTTTAGGTACAATGCCCAGATGAAGCTTTTCATCCACAAGGGAGGCACCAGCTTCAGAAAGGTATCCCTGATTAGGAAGCAGGCAGCCCCTCCCAAAGCAGCAAGGGCAGCAGACCTTATGAACATATTTGGTCCATTTCGGATTCAGTTGACCATAAGGCTCTTCTGACTTGGGTTTAAACACACCAACAATTTTCTACATAAAAAAGTAGAAATTTTGTTAGACTTTTAATATAGAGAGACAATAATCCATAAAACGCATTTGGAGAAAACTGTTTGTATTTCTTCCCACCAGATTTGGGCATTACCCTTACATATTAAGAGGTTCAGTTTTAATTATACTTTTACATTCATTCTCATTCAACAATCTAAAATCAATAATCCTTTGGGCTAGTAGTCTCTAAACTGTGCTCTGAGAAACACTAGGGAAGGTGAGAGTAGAGATGAGGGTACAGCCCTAAGATCCCATGCCACTTAACTAGATCAACCCTGACTTCAACTGTTTTATTACTAGACTTCCAAGTTATGGAAGGGTTACACTGATTTTACAATGTTTGAAAACCACTGCTCTACGTCAAATGATTTTATTTTTCAGTATCTATTAAATATCAGAATTATATTTTTATTTGTTTATCATCTACTTTCTCATTAGATGTACATTCTAAAGGGTAGAGACTGCTTGTTAGGGCTGTATCCCAAGTACTCAGAACAGTGCCTGGTACATAGTAGGCATTCAAGCATTTGTTAAATGAACTAATAAATCCAATGACAAAAAGTAGTCTCTAAATACAAAGGTAATGATAGCTATATGTGAACATCTATGCTGTGAGATTCTCCTACCCTAATTATTTTTCATTTTTTTAATGAATCAATTTTAAATAAATTCTCTCCTTTTAAAAAAAATGCTCATGGATGTCTAATGTCCATAATCTTTACTACTGGTCCTATAAAATATATTCATATTAAATTTAGAGGGTAAATTATCCTTAGATAAGATTTAGAAGTCTTACTATAATTTTAAGTATATAATTGCTTTATAATGCAATAAAGCCTAAGTCACTAGTAGAAAAAGTCAACAAGAACAAATTACAAAATCAAACTCAGAATAAAGGCTGATAGATTGACGTTACTTACATATATATTTAAAACTCAAAAAAGACCATGTTTTAAAATACAACTTTGATCTTCACAAAAAAAATTAGTATGAAATCATAACCTTTTTTATTCCTGAAAAAAGAACTGCTGGCTATGTATCATTCAGAAAGCTTTAAGAGATAATAATATATATTTCTGAAAAATTCTAGACTAAATGGAACAAAGTCCCATATCAACTTCTCTTTTCTGCCCTAGAATTATACTTTGGTTCATTTCACTATGTCACATTCCAAAGCCTTCAATCTTCAGATTGCCCAGGCTCCTCGGGCATAATGCTGGGAAAAAAAACTCCTAGGGCAAAATAAGCCTTTGAAAAAGATCTAGAAATAACATTAAATACGTTCTGAAAGTTTAAATTTCTATTTTGCTTGGCTAATACAGTTACTGTAAAGTAACTATGAATATATGACTTAACAAATGAATCAATATAAGCTTATGAATATAAACTTAACAAATCTTTTGCTGAATATGAGCATTCCACAAATGCTTGAGACCAAGTATTAAAATAGTAGACAGCAAACTATGACTTAAAATGAAGAGCTCTATTTCTAAGTAGTAGAGTGCTTTAGTTAAAAACAACAAAAACCTAACCTTTAGTTTTGAAAAGGGTGCAATCAGATTTATTAGGAAAACATCTTCCAACCTCACAATGATTTCACATTTAAATTAGTGTTTTCTGTTATGTATACTAGATCTGTGAAATTCTCACCCTCTTAGGATCCTTCACAAAGTAACTTCCACTTGAACCTTGAGAGATTCTTTCGGGAAAAACTCCAAATTCTATTGCTTGCTCTGCTTTCAACACAGTATCAGCAAATTCAGGATCATCCAAGAATGTATTCAATGCTGAAGAACCAACAATTATCGCATTAAAAAAATTAATGTTAATTTAGAACATGAAAAAGTCCAGCTATGAGAATGCTCATGACAAGGTCCCGCAATACTGGGTTAGGTTATTAGCATTAGGACATTAAAGTACAGAAAAAAATGTAATCAAGCATCGTATGGGTTGCTTGGATCCTTTCTTTTGTCCCCCCTAACCCTACTTCTTTTTAAACTTCAAGTAATGACACATGAAAAACAAAATTCCTATTTGTTAAAATAATCACACTAATTAATACCTTACATTGCTCTGAAATCCTCTCTTTCAGCGATTTTGTTCTCCAGCCTATCTCAACTTCCAACTGCACAGTCATACTTCAGATCTGTCATTACTAATACCTGCGACCTCTCCATACCTTTCAATTTCAAGCACCTTCTACCTTCCTAGTTCATTCCCTCTGGTACCCTGAATCCCCAAAATTCTTCCATCCCCCTAGGGCCTACAAAGCACTGATCTACCATGTTGTCACTGATTGTTGTGTCCTGACGTCCCTTCTTGGCCAGCTTAAATTACGGTCAGTCATCACATAATCACTCTTCCTTTCCCCGCTTCCCTCATCATCGTCACCTGGAAAAATCCCAGTCCTGGTTCAACGCAACGGTCTGCTGAGTCTGCCACGGCCCAGACGGCTAAACTCAGCTAGACAGACAAACACAAGGCCTGACAGCTCACCTGAATTTAAATCCATCGCCAGAAACCCCAGGTGGGCCCCTCATGACGCCTGGGAAACACACTACGTTCCTGTTCTGGACTGACTGTCCTCCCAAGATACGCTGAAGCCCTAACTCCCAAGGGAATTACACTGGGAGACGGGAGTCTTTGGGAGGTGTTTAGGTGAGGTCACGAGGGTAAGGCCCCCACGACAGGATTAGTGCCCAGGGCACGCTCTCACTTGCAGACACAGTGAGGAAGTGGCTATCTGCAAGCCAGGAAGACAGCCCTGATCGTGCCGGCACTCTCATGGACTTCCCAGTCTCTGGAACTGTTAGAAATAAATGTCTGTTGTTTAAACCACTCGGTTTACGGTATCATGTTCTAGCAGCCTCAACTAGCACAATTCTCGGTACATAGACTCGCCCACTGTTCTGGGCAACTCTCGAACCCCCCTCCCTTCTCCAATTTCCAACACCTCCTCTCCCTCGGATGAGCCTTAGGAGATGCAATCGGAAAAAACTATCGTCAGCCCTCTGCACCACATCTGCCCATGACACCCTCTGCCTTCCACCTATTACTCTAGATGAACCGTCTAAGCGCCAAGATCAACTCATCGACTTTGTGCACCAGACCCTGAATAAATCTTCCTGATGACTCCAGGGCATTTCTTCAGCATTTCTTCCCTGCATCAATATTTCCCTCTTCACTGGATCATTTCCATCACCATACAAAGCATGCTGTAATTTTTCCCCTCCTAAATCTAACTCCTACAATACTCCTAGTTGTTCCTTCATTTCTTGAAGGCCTCTATAGTTAATTATATTTACCATCACCAATTCTTCTTCCCCCATTTTCCCTTGAACCCATTTAAATCAGGCTTCTGTCCCAACCACTCCATTCATAAAACTTTTGGTGGGGTATGCGGTCATCCATATTGCTAAATCTAACCTCAAAACTTATCTTCCTGCCCAACTCCAACATTTGTCCCTGTTGGTCACTCCCTCCTCCTTCCCTCGTGGCTTCAAGGATCCCCCTTCTCCACGTTTTCCAAATTTATTGGCTCCTCTTTTTCAGTCTCTTTGCTGGCTCATTTTTATCTCCCTGACAGGGTGACTTTGCAATGTCTCAGGTTCAGTTCGTGGTCCTTTTCTCTGCTTTTCTTCTTCATCAACACTGATAACTCCCAAATTTACATTTCAAGCCTGGACTTCTGCCCTGAACTCCAAACTACTATACTCAATATCTCTACTTGGATGTTTAATAGACAGCTCAGACTTTACTCCCTCAAACTCAATTCTTATCTTTGTCACCCCTCCTGACTGCTTCCCTCCCAGGTTTTCCTATTTCATTTGCTGGCAACTCCAACAAATCTTTCAGCTGCTCAGGCCAGAAACCTTGGAATCATCCATGGTCTTAAACTCTCACCTCCAACATCTAAACCATCAGCAGTTTGCATGGCTCTATCTTACATAAACACCCAGAATCCAACCATCTCCATTCCCTCAATGTGATCCAAGTGATGATCAACTCTTAATCTGGCTTATTATGAGTCTCCTAACCATTCTCCATCTTTCACCCATGCCTTCTCTATACTCAAGAGAGAAGTTGTAACAGTAACGCTTTTAAAACATGTCAGATCTGAGGCACGTAGGTGGCTCAGGTGGCTAAGCGCCTGCCTCCGGCTCAGGTCATGATCTCAGGTTCCTGGGATCGAGCCCCAGTTGGGCTCCCTGTAACTCTCCCTGTGTCCCACCCCTCCCCCAGCTCGTGCTCGCTCTCTCTCAAATAAATAAAATCTTAAAAAAAACATGTCAGATTGTGTCACTCTTGTACAAAACAGCCCAATGGTTTCCCATCTCACTAAAAGTCCAGTCCTTATAGTGGCCCTAAGGCCCTACACAATCCTCCTTAACTTCCACTTTACCTGCTTAGCACTTATGAAGTGATATAATATATAATACCTAACAAATAATTTATTTATTTTGTGAGCTATAAGAAGACAAGGATTTCTTTCACTGCTATATGCCCAGAACTTTTAAGGTTCCTGGAACATAATAGGCACTCAATATACACTCGCAGAACGAATTAACAATTTATCATTTAAAGTGACAGACAAGGCAAAAATTATTCATACTTTACTTTGGAAGCTATTTAAATGCTATTACATGCATTCAACATTATGAAAATTGAAAACATAAATTTACCTTAATTTAAAATTTGCCTTAATTTAGGCAGAAATAAAACCGTTATTTATTCATTTTTAAAAGTATGTGCTAAGAAAAATGCCACAAAAAGGGCAACTGGGTATATTTAACCTACTTAAAAGAAGAATAAATAATCCAAGTATTTTAATTATGTCAATATAATTGATAGGCTAATTCATAATCATTCTCATTTACCTCATGAAAATAATTAAGAATGGAGGAACTTTTTCTTTATTCACTGTATATCTCTGGCACCTCGATGAGGGATCAGCATTTACTGAGTACTTAATATTTAATTGAATAAATGAAGTATTATTTATGTCCTAGAATATGCCAGTAATAATTATAATTAGTCAAAAGGTATTTCTTCTAGGCCAAGATTCTTTAAAAGAAAGAACTTGAAAAGTTATTTATGTCAACACTGCTCCTAGCAACAGTATACTCTTTTAATATATCACTAGGAGAAGGTCTTTGGGCAAATGTTTCAACACTTTCAAGGAGACATCACTACTTTTTTCCTGCTCCTTTTATATGGAAACAAATACAAACTCCTCCTTTTTTTCAAAGTAAGTCTCCTGTGGTTTCACCCAATGTCCTAGACCTGGCTATCTGGAGCAAAACAAAAGTCCACTTACTCCTTTCTTCCCAGGAGTAGCCCTTGAAATAGCTGAAGATCATTTCATGTTCTCCTAAGTCTCTATTCTCCATCTCCTTCCATATGGAAGTGTTTTCAGGCTTTTCAGCATGTGAGTTGCCCTCTTGTTTCATGCCTCAGGTTTTCAATGTGCCCCATTAAAATACTGTCTCCAGAATCCAGCAACCCATTGCAGAGAATAGAGACATCTGTCAGTGTTTGGCAGTTTACCAAAATGAGAAGCATTCTAGTATTACATTAGTTGTTTAGGAATCTGGTCATACTACAATTCATATCAAGCTGGCGAAACTCTCAGACCACTCTTGGTCTCTCCCATGCCATACCCGAGCAGTTCTTGTGGAAACTATGTGCAGACTTGGACATATTACAATTAAATGTTATGAAATTGTTTTATGGGCTAAGCTTTATGAGTTCATCATAGAACCTACCTTTGTTGCTTTCATGGAGCCCATGCTCACACCCTGAACACTTAAGAAATCAGTTTCAACCAAAATTAGATCAAGCAGAATCATTCCTATAAAATCAGCCAGGATGTTCTTAATCCCTTTCTCTTTAATTTGTCCCTTACTGAGTACGTCTTTTGGACAAATGAGATAATCTTCCCACATGAAAATGGGCATTCTTTGAAGATGGCCTGGATTTACCATCACTAGTTAGAATGACACTTAAAAGACAACTGGTCCTACCATCTGAATTACCAGCCAGAAAAAAATGACCACATATCAACTGTTCTAAAATCAAAGAAACTGTTTTTTAGGAGATAATTTTTCTTTGAACTCATAACTCACAATTATATTCTAAAGCTTTCTTCATTTTACTTACTGAAATGTACATCTGGCAATTAGTTTAACTTGGAGGACACCTCCAAAAGTTATGCTGCCTCAAGCTGTACGTGCTATGGAGATTTGATTTGAAGGTTTGTAGTCAGTGTTTGTTTTGATTTTTAATAGTAGAGGAGCATGGTTAGCTACATTTTCTTCAATTAAAAGAAATTTTTTTTCAGGTAAAATTACATCCCTCTTAAGGAATAAACTGTAAGGTTTTGATTTGTGAATCCAGAATTTTCCGAGGAAAATCTCACTTCTACCTCTGTGTACTCCCTTCTGGTCTCCTCTAAGATGTGGTGACCTTTCTAGTCAAGTTCCAGTCCTATTTGAGCTCCTCACTTTTCAAAAGGTACCCAGCACATCCTCTCAACATTTGCCTCTGCTATTCCCCATGTATATTCCAAGCTTCCTTCCCAGGGCTAATACTTACTGATCCTTGAATTCCATCTCTTCACTTGTAACACTATAACAAAATGATCTATGTTCCAGGGGGGCAGAGATTGTTGTTTTGCTCTCTGGTATACTCCAACTGCTTAAAAACAGTGCCTGGTACCTAGCAGGCCCTTGATAAATCTCAAAATTATTTACTAACAAACTATCCCCTTGAATACACTTAAGGGTTATCACTGATCCTTTAGTAACCAAAATTAAAAACAGAATAAGAGAATCCATTTTATAAACCTTTTATATAAGTATGTGTGGTAATTACCAAGGTCTCATTTTAATAAATAAACCAAAATGAGCCCCTCCTCACTTGAGGGGTTGGGATTCTGTCTCACCCAATGACCGGAATATTTTCTAAAAAGAAAAGCTTACTAGTTTGGTGATCTGAACCCTGCCCTTGCGAGTTCCAGGGCCAGACATTTTTTAGGTCTCAAACTGGATGCTATTTCCTCTGCTACGTGTTACCTGGCCCCGAAATCCAGGGCACAGTTCAAGGAACTCTCCGTTTTCCCCATTCAACTACACTGGCTATTGGAACTGTTTTAAGGGACCATTTCCACCGTTAGGCTATAAAGCTATGTGGGGACAAGGTTTGTAACTGAACGTGCATCTGATATCGGCTCACCCCTGTTTCCCCAAGGCCTCAATTCCCACGGGCACCCAGCACGCATCAAGCTTTTGAGAATGCTGTATGTCAGCAATAAATGGAAAACAGCGAATAGGTGTCTTCGCATTACTGGTTGAAGAAGAATCTCATGAGAGGGCGAAGTGATTCTCAATCAGGACCTTTCAAAAGGTCAGTTATGGATGACTGTCAAGACACACAGGGCAATCTACTCTTCTCCCTTCCTCCGAATTCAGCCAGATTATCAGCGTGTGGAGTACGGATCCAGCAACACAGCACCACCCGTTAGAATTTCTTCTATTACAGTGGGCTTCAGGGAAGTTACAAGAAATACCCCTATGAAACTCATCACTTTTATTACAAAGATACTATTCATCGTGTAGTCTCTTCTCCAAAAGATACAGGACAGATCTTCCTTTATCAGGTCTGTTTTGACTCAAATAACTGGTTTAACTTTATGGGCACATTGACTGTGCTCCTCTCAAGTTGGCTCCTCAGGAACGTTAGGGATCAGATTTGTGGGCTGCCTGCATCAAGCGTCTAATGTGCATTTTGTGTACTCTTACTCCAGCCTCATCTCACGGATTTCAGCACCTTACTTCCCACATCTTTCTTCCTTACTTTTAAATGATGCTATTTTGTTCATACATTCATAAGGCACCACGAATCTATAAAAAGCTTATAAATACACACTTCCTTTGCCTTTGGTAGTTCTTTGTGTGTTCTAACACCATCCCTAATTGTAGACTCTCCAACAAAACTGTTAAGTGCTCCTGGTTTGTATTAACTGGGACCTTGAGAAGTCACTTCATCTCTCTTTGCTTCCTTAAAATAAGAATAACAAATAGTGGACACTTCATGGGTTTAGTTCTGAATTAATTTAAGTGAAGCACATAGAACTGTGCCCTACACATACTGTTACCTAGGTATTAATTATCATCTTTATTACTCTACAACTCACTGATTAAAATAACAACTAGGACAAGGAATGCCACTAATCTTTCTACTTTGACACTGACCCAACAACACTATGTTTATGCTGGTTCGAGACTCTGTCAGTGTCTTGCTCAAGAGAAGGTTACAAACATTCCTCCACTGGCTAAAGTTCAAAAGCTCCTACTTACACAAACAAAATAGTTAACCATAAAAGCATATGCATTAAGCACAAGATAAATCATGTTACTATCAATCCAAAGGTAAGAATTGCTTAGAACTAGAGAAGTGGCTTCATGGATATTGGGTGGTAAGGGCAAAGGAAGTTAGTGGACTCATTAAAAAATAACTTAAAAATCTAGTAATATTAATCATAAACTTTTTAGGAGACTAGTTTGAAATTTTTTACTTTTTACAATTCAAAACTATTTTTTAATTCACTACAAATAAGATGTCCATTAATAACCACAAGTAACAGTTATTTTATAATACTTGGGATCTACAGCAAAATGGAAAAAGTGCATAAAAAGAACTAGGCTCAGTTCTGGCTTTACCACTTCCTGTATACTTGACTTTGGCTTACCACTGAAGTTCTATGACCTACTAGTCATCACAATTTTATTCATTTTCAATCCTCACAACACAGGTAAGGGTGAATAACAACTTGTGCTGTTGTGAGAATTAATGAACTATACAAAAATAGATCTTGGCCAACTGTAAACTGTGAGATAAATAAATTATTACCATTTAAAAAGGGAGGAATTCTCTTTAGCAACCCATTTTTATTCTGAGTGCTATAGTCTATCCCACTGTTACTTTTTCTAGACTTAATACTGTTTTTTTTTTTTTTTTTTTTTTTTACAAAACCCCACTTTCACAGAATAAACACACTCAAGGTTTTAGGCTCCGTTAAAATCTAGCTACCCAGGTAACTTTAGGGTAGGAAAAAAAGCAAACTAGCCACACAGATCTTAGGTAATACAGAGACAAATGACGTAGCTAGGTGAAAGTGGGTTCATTTGAGATCATATTTGTTCTGTTCCACGTTGTACCATCAATGCACCTGTTAGCTAACATAATGGCAGCAGACTGGCCATGTTAGACCAGTTAGCTAAAGCTTTATTCAGGAAAGACCTGAAGTGGAAAGTTTGCTTCTCTTGGGCCTCTCCGATTTACCTCCCTGAGAGGACGTTTGAACGTAAGTTGAACTACCACTTGAATAACCTATTCTATCCCAAATTCCTTAAATTGTAGGAACTCCATTATTATATTGGCAGCAGGACATGTAAAATCTAAAAACTCAAGGATAAGTAAGCAGTATTAATTAAAGCTGCATTTTCTGTGGCTTTTCTTTAAGCTACCAAATATGGAGTTCTACTACAGGCACAGGGCACACACCATCTCACTTAAACCATCCCCATCACCAACAAATAGATGTAATCAATTTTACAAACTAGTCCGTCTCATCTCCAGCTATGATTCATACAAGTCTACCCTATTTTACCATCAAAGTACCCTAACTCGGCTCAACTTGCCAAAAAACTTACTTTATCAACAAATATCCATGCTTGCAAGAGTATGCCTACTCTTTTTGCTAGTTTTCAACATCATATCAATTACCCCCTCTTCTACCTGAGGCTACTTGTCCACTTAATAGTGAAAAAGGGCTCCCCCCACCCCCTAAAATGTAAGAACAGAAATGGCTCAAGAAGGAAAACTTTGCAAGAGAGAGAGCGGCTAGACAAATTCAACTGCCTCTGCCCCCTCTAGCTAACGTCACAATAACATTAACCAGAAAAAGTTTTGAAATGTGTCCCGATGGCACCTAGATTTTCTTGCTGGGCATCTCTCTGCCGTCATCCATCCGCCTCGCAAATTCTCAACTCGGGGACTTTCCTGACAGTTCAGGGTTCTTAATCCAAACCTCAAGTCCAAACTTGAGCAAACAACTTACGTCATTTTACCGTGCTAAGTTTTTCTTAGTGTCTGATTTCAAAAGTTTAGGCTTACTCTTAGGGGAAGCCCCAAGGATCAGAGTTTCGCGACAACCCCAGGCCTTAGGTGAAGTGGCCCATGCCCCCTGGAAAAGGTGCGAGGAAACGCGGGTGTAGAGGGAAAGGCAAGGGGTCCAAGGTTCGACCGGCGGCGGGCCCCCCGGTCGGGGCTCCGGATGGGAGCGTTGCCTGCATGACTGCCCTTCCCACCAGGCAAGTGCTGGTGTGGGACAGAGATGGGACCCTGGAGGGGCTGGGCGGCGACGCGCGCGGAGGGGCGGCTGCGGGGTGGTGGCGAGGGCCGGGTCGCACCTGCACCTCGGGGGCGTTTCCGGGCGGGGCAGGTGGGCGAGCTCCGGAAAACACTCACGCTCCGGGAGGGCCGGCTGGGCGCGCCCCTGGACGGGAGCAGCAGTTCCTTGTCTCCAGCCTCGCGAGGGGAGGCCGCGCCCTCCTCGCCAGCAGCCTCCAAGAGCCTGACGGCGCACCCCGGGGCGCCCTTAGGTGGCTGGGCCCAGGCAATCCGAGGCAGCAGTGGCTCCCGCTCCTCGTCGTCCTCCTCTTCCAGGCTCCCGCCGCCGTCCTCCGACGCCAGCCGCCCGGACTCGGAGGACTCCGCCATGGCCTCCCTCCGCGCCTTCCGTATTGAGACCGGCTCAGAGTGGCGAGCTGCCCGGCTCTGGCCTCGGCATCGCGGAGAACAGCTGCCGCTGGGCCGGATGGAGGACACCTCACAGTCTCCGCGCCGACCAAGCGGTTGTCCCAGCGCAGCCCCCAGCCGCGCCCCACCTCGCGCCCCACCTCCCGCCAACCCTGCGCCTGCGCGGAAGGGCGGGGGCGGTGGTGGGCGGGGCGCGGGGCGGGGCGCGGGGCGGGGCGCGGGGCGGGGCGCGGGGCGGGGCGCGGGGCGGGGCCGTCACCTGCAGCAGCTGGGGCAGGAAGACGCTAGGTAGGGTGGGTGTCCTCGAGGAGCGCGGAGGTTGGCGTTAATTTACGTCCGCCCGGGAGCCCCCATCCAACCTAGGTCAGTCTCTCCTCCATTGCAGAATTCTTTCATAGAATTTACCACAATCCATACCTACACATTTATTTCTGTGACTAACATTTTTTACCCCTACTCCACGCCCAGAAGAGTAGGGACCTTGTCTTTTGTTCAGACATTCTGGTCATTGGTTATTTGTATTTTGTCTCTCGCCCCCCCCCCCCAATTTAGCGAGAAGTTTATCATTTAAAAAAAATCTTTTCAAAAAGCCGTCTTTTGGTTCCATTGATTT
Organism: Nasua narica; assembly: GCA_028533885.1. Classification (NCBI taxonomy): domain Eukaryota; kingdom Metazoa; phylum Chordata; class Mammalia; order Carnivora; family Procyonidae; genus Nasua; species Nasua narica. Next base: position 17,302,338 of record CM052800.1, on the reverse strand, counting down.
TCTGTTTTCTAGTTCATTGATTTTTGAGCTTTATTATTTCCTTCTTGCTACTTAATTTGGATTTGATTTCTTCTTTTGCCAACAGCTCAGAGTAGAAGAGTGTATTATTGATTCACGAACTTTCTATTTTTAAAAAATAGAAGTATTTAAAGCTGTGCCTTTCCCTCTATGCCCTGCTTTATCTGCATTCAAAATTTTTGCTATGTTGTGTTTTCATTTTCATTTCAAAATAGTTTATTTCCCTTATGATTTCTTCTTAGACTAACTTCTTTGAAATATGTGTGTAATTTCCAAATACTTAGGGGCTTTTCTAGAAATTAGTATTTATTCCTAATTTAATTCTGTTGTGGCCAGAGAAGATACACTAAGATTTCAAACTTTTCAAAATTTATTGAGACATTTCATATCCTAGCATCTTACCTGCGTTAGTGAACAGTCTATGTGCTCTTTAAAAAGAATGTGTATTCTGCAGGTGATTCTATAACTAACAATTGTTTCTATAAATATCAATTCAGTGTTGATAGTGTCATTCCCAACAGCTATATCCTTATGGATTTTTAAAAAAGATTTTATTTATTTATTTGAAAGAGAGAGGAGAGCAGAGGGAGGAGCAGAGGGAGAGGGACAGGCAGACTTCAGGCTGAGCACAAGCCCCACATGGGGCTCAATCCCAGGACTCTGATATCATGACCTGAGCCAAAATCAAGAGCCAGATGCTTGACTGATTGAGCCATCCAGGTGCTCTTATCCTTATGGATATTTATATTTATTTGTTCTATTATTCCCTGAGGTGAGGGTTACACTCTATGATTGTAGATTTGTCTATTTCTTCTTTTAGGTTGTGGAAGTTTTGCTTTGTATATTTTTGGAGTTGTGTTACTAGGTGCATACACAGGATTTTTATGTCTTCAGTTGGGTTTTTATTTTTCCCTGATGATTTTATTTGACCCTTTCCTTTCTTTCCTTCCTTCCTTTTATAATGAACTGTCCCCTTTATCTCTTGTATTACTCCTGCCTTGAAGTCCATATTGTCTGATAGAAATATAGCCATTCCAGTTTTAGTAGGCTTACTGTTTGCCTGATAAATCTTTTTTCATCCTTTCAATCAATTTGTGTTTTTATGTGTGCATGTTTGTAAATATGCATCTCCTGTAATAGCTTGTAGTTGGTTCTTGATGTTATTTGCATTTAGTCTGATAATATCTACCTATCATTTGGAGTTTTTAGTCTACTTACATTTAATGTAATATTGTGGTTGGATTTAGATTTACTGTCACTTGCAATCATATTCTATTTGTTTCATCCTTTTTGTTGTTGTTGTTCTTCTATACCTCCCTTCTTGCTCTCTTTTGGGTTAATCATTATTTCTTCATATTTCATCTTAAATCCTCTATAGACCTTCTGCTAAACCTCTTTACATTAATTTTGAGTGCTTATTCTAGCACTTACTGTATACATTCTTAAATTATCTCAGTGTATATAAAGTTTATATTGTAATACCTGATATAAAATGTGAGAAACTTGCAAAAAGTGTTGTTCTATTTATCTCCCATCCTTGACGTTATTATTGTCATATGTATTAGACCCACATATGTTTAAATATAGTGAATCATTTTTGTCTTGAACAATTACATGTCTTAAAAGAAATCAAGAAAATAATGTATAGTATTTTATATTTACCTACATATTTGCCATTTCCAATACTCTTTTTTTTCCTCAGTGCTCTTCATTCCTTTCTGAGGATCCAGGTTTCCAACTAGTATAAATTCCCTTCCCTCTGAAGAATTTTTTTAAAGCATTTCTTGTAATAGACATCAGGTGGTGATAAATTTTAGGTTTTCATTTATCTGAAATTATCTTTATCGAGCCCTGCATTGGGCTCTCTGCTCAGCGGGAGTCTGCTTCCCCCTCTCTCTCTGCCTGCCTCTCTGCCTACTTGTGATCTCTCTCTCTGTCAAATAAATAAATAAAATCTTAAAAATATATAAATATGTATATATTTATCTATATAAATATATTTTATTTATCTATATATATGTATATATTTATCTATATAAATATATTTATTTATCTATATAATATATATTATATAGATAATATATATATATTTCTCTAGATATAGAATTCTGGATTATGTTGTCCCCTTGCTCCCCCTCCAAGTTCAAGTCTAAAAATGTAATTTCATTGTCCTCTACCCTTCATTATTTCTGAATTATGTCTCTCCACCCACCCACTCAGTTTGCACTGTCATTTTTTCTAGTTGCTTTTAAGATTTTTTCTTTATCCTTGCTTTTTCAATAACTTGACCATGATGTTCTTGATATAAATTTCTCCATTATACACACACACACACACACACACACACACACACACACATCTCCTGCTTGAGTTTTGCTTGGATTTCTTGGATCTGTAGATGTACATATTCCAACAAATTTGGGAAAATTTCAGCCATTATTTTTTCAAACTTTTTCCTATCACATTCTGGAATTCTTATTATATATATGTTAGACTATTTGATAATGTCCTAAAGATCGCTAGGGCTCTATTAATTTTTTTCAATAAGTTTATCTCTGTTTTACAGATTATATAGTTTCTCTTAATCTGTTTTTAAATTTGCCAACCCTTCAGCCATTTCTAATTGACTATTAAACCCAACCAGTGGGTATATTTCAAATTTTATACTTTTTAGTTCTAGAATTTCCATTTGGCTCTTTTTTAAGTGTTTCTATGTATCTGTTAACATTTTCCATCTGTTAATTTATTATGACTAGATATATTTTTAAGTCCTTGAATATATGTAAAGTGTTTGAAAATCTTTGCTAATTCTTACATCTGAGTTATCTTAGAGTCCATTTCTATTACTTTTTTCCTTGACTATGGGTCAAATTTTCCCATTTTTTAATATATTTGCTATTTTTTAAATTGTATATTATATTTTGTAGATGATATATTGTAGAGCTTCTAGATTCAATTATCTTCCTCTGATGAGTGTTGATATATTCTAGTATATAGTTAGGTAGTCTAGCTTTAAATTCCACCTGAAATTTTTTATCATTTCTTTCAGCAATCCTGATGTTGCTTTTTGCTGGGCTCCTTGGAGTCTCCGTCATGCACCGAGTTCAGGAGTCAACCAAGGATTTGGGTAGGGTGTATGTGTAGATTTTGGAGCTCTCTCCCTCTGTTACTCCTTCCTCCTAAGGATTTCCTTCCTCAACTTCTAGCTGTTCTGACAGCTAGAACCTTAAGCCATTAGGACTGTGGCTTTCTGATTGACTTCCAGGTGCCGTTCACAGTACAGACTGAGTAATCCTCCCACATGAAAAGATGTATGAGCATAAATCATACTTGTTGTATTTGCATTCTTTGAAGAGCGGCCATCCTTTCAATTACTGCCTGCCTGCTTTTGGTTGCTTTCCAGTATCTTCAAATAATTGTTTTTATATTTCCCCCAAAGTTTAGCATTTTTATCCATAAAGGGGTTATTCTGATATAACCTCCTTTGACATATTTTATTGGAAATGTATCCTTTAATGAGATAAATGGTACTATATCTTTTTTCAGTTTACATGTTAGTACTGGACTATTACTTATTGCTTGATAAGGCAGGATTCAGCATCAGCTCTATTTGTAGTTTTAGTTTTTATAGACATAAACACTGAGAAAATCTGAATCTGGGAAACATTTTATAATAGCAATGTCACTCAAATCTTTGATCTTTCTTTCAAAATATGTACCAAAAATCACAGAGTTTTTCATCTTATTATCAAAAATTATTTTTATGATTAATCATCACATACTTCATTCAGGTCCTCCTTTGAGTTTTATACTTTCTCAATTTCTGGAAAGTATATCAAAAAGGCTTTGAAAAACATATCTAATTTTTAATAATTGCACTGTAACTCTTTCACTTCAAGGCACCTTATTTTTTAACTCAGAATTGGAAAAATAAAAATATTAACATTTTTATGGGACTTTTGTAAATATGATATTATTTGCTAAAATGCTTTTATCTTATCTTGGCTAAGATATACCTTGGAACTATAGGCTCCATCAGCAATCCTCTTTCCTCCAAGCTCCCCAATCTAAGTAGAAAACCATACTTACTAAGCAAATACAGATTCAAAATATCCTAGTTTCTCCATTCACTCATTCACCAAAAACTTATTCCCCTACTGTGTGGCAGGTGCTATTCTAGTGCTAGAGTGAGAGGAGTGAACGCATCTCTCTTCTCAAGAAGCTTCCATTCTCATGGGGGAGATAAACAATAAGTAATGAAGAAGATTTAGCACATACAATGATAACACATGCTATGAAAAAGGACAACGCAGGGTGGGGAATGCAAAATGATGGTGGTGTAAATGAGTAAGTGCTATCTTACATAAGGTAGTTGTAGTGGGTTGAATGGTGGTTCCCCCAAAAGGTATGTCCACATCAAATCCCTGGAACCTGTGAACATTATTTTATTTGAGAAAAGATTCTTTGAAATGTGATTAAGGTAAGAATCTTGGGATGAGATCATCCTAGATTATCTTGGTTGGCTTTAAATCCAATGACAAGTATATTATAAAAGAAAGGCAGAGGGAGGTTCGAGAGAGAAGACACACAGGAACAGATGTGAAGATGAGGCACAGATTGGAGTGATGTGGCCACAAGTCAGGGAAGTCAAGGAATGCTAACAGCCCGAAGAAACAAGTACAATAGTCAAGCACACCAGAAGAATCTTGATGGAATTGAGTGTGGTCGTGATAGCTATTAGGCTAGCTGGGAGAATGTTCCAAATACACTAAATTCTTTCTATATGGAAATTCTGAGGAAAAAAAAAAGAAATTCTGGAGCTTCTACTTCTGTATACCTTTTCACACCATTTGAATTTTTTTGAATTTTTTTAACCAAGAAAATTACATTCAAAATGATTTTAGTACATTATAAAGTTTTTATAGCAATGGGGAAAAAAACAAGAACTATTTGACTAAGGTGAAAGTTTTAATTAGATGTGGTTCTAAAGGTTGTGGTTCAACTGCTATGCAATCTGTAAATGCAGAAAACAGAGAACACTACTGTTTGAGTAAATCTGATAATAGCCACAGGTTAATAATCTGTTTTTGGCTTTGTTGATCTAGCTGCAGTGGACTTTTGCTTCACAGGGAATCTATTATTATGTTGAGAAAACACAGAGATCTTCTAGATAAGCCCTTCGATCTATATTCTGCTCCACTTCAATATTTACATGTGCATGTTGTGATTTGAATACAGGTATATATAAGAAAGACTTAATTCCCAGTTTCCTGTCATTTCCAAAATTTATCTTGTACTAATATTGGATCTTGCTTTAAGCAGAATCTGTTCTCAAAAACTTCTGTACAAATAAAATGCTAATGCACTATTAATGAAGGCTACAGTTTACTGAAAATCAGCTGGTGTTCCAGGTACTTTGAGTTTATTAACATATGCATCCTCACAGCAACTTATAGAGGCAAGGGTTCTTACCCTTCCTCTCTCTTCCTCTCTACCCATGGAAAAAACCAAGACATATAAAGATTAAGTAATCTGTGCCACATCACCAGACGTAAGTGGCAGAATTAACATCAAATACAGGTGGTCTGGCTTCATCTTGTTAAGCCACTCTATTACGCAGTCTCTATTCACTTAGGATATCAATGGAAAGTTCTTTTGGAATCACAATTCTGATCACTGCCACTAATTTCTAATACTATCACATTGCTCGTCAAAACACAAACACAAAAACAAACTAGTAATTTACTATGGCATATAATTCCTCCCAAAGACTGGGCTCTAACCTCTGACATACGCCTTATGTTTTACACCATCCCAGCTACAGCCATCCTGAACTTCTCCCTCTTTCTAGAATCAGTTATTTCACGTCTCTGTGTCTGTCCTCGCTGTCAGGATATCCTTACCCTCTTCTTCACTTGATCCACATCTACCTGACATCTAAATCCTAGTTTAATGTCAATTCCTTTGGAATACCTCCTACTGAAGTTGGATTATTTCCCTATTCGAAGGTGCCATAAAGATGGGAGCAGCTTGCAAAGAGAGATACCTTGTTCTCTTCTCTGTAGTTCTCTCTCTGTCCCTCTAGTTCCCAGTAGGAGAGTGACAAGAACATAGTGGGTGTTTGACAAAAGTTTCAGAAATTAATGAACAAATGAATGAATGAGTAAAATTATATTTAAAAGAGTTCTGTAAATAAATTTTGTAGTAGAAGGCATCACCCCCAACTCCTCTTTGATGGCATTGATATCTGCTCTCCAAATATCACCAAGACAATTTGTATTGGGAGGTTCCCAAGAGCACCCCCAGGTTTGATGATTCACTAGGAAGACTAACAGGGCTCAGTATATAATCATATTCATCATGACTTATTATAGTGAAAGGATGCAAAGCAGAATCAAGAGAGGAAAAAGGTACATGGGACGAAGTGTAGAGGAAACCAGGCACTCAGTTCCAAGAGCTCTCTCCCAGAGAAATCACACAGGACACTCACACCTTCTCTAAACTAAAAGTCATGACAACATTTGTGAAATACTGTCTATGAGGAAACCTCATGAGAGACTCAGACCCAGGGTTTTTATTGGAGCTGGTCATATAGGCCCCCTCTGCCTAGCATCTAGGCAAAACTCCAGATCCCTAGAAGCAAAGAAAGTGTTCGGCATAAACCATATTGTTTCTGCAAGCAGTTTGGGTACAGTGAATCACTCTTACCAGGAATGGTGGGAACTCTCCCCAAACCAAGTTCTCAGATGTCAGCCAAGGGCCATCATGACCTTTTCAGTGATGATCACAACTGCCAAATGAGAAGAGGAGCTCCTGAAGGGAAGGAGACATCTCAGCAAGAAGAGAGGGAGGGCGTCGGTCAGCCCCATGCTCCAGAATGAACAAAAGAGACACAAGCCTAATTCCTCAGGGACTAACTGAGAAGGGAGTTAAATAAAGAGTTGTCAGATTTTCTTTTCCACAATCCTGGCTTGGGGTGAGGGTGGGGATGGGTTCACAGGATGCATAGCTGTGGTGGTGGCCAAATCCTTAAGTCCTGAACAGAGAGAAAGAAATAGGTGGCAGGTGCCGGCCTCCAGAGAGTCTGCGGCTCAGCCTTTGAAGCCTGTATTCGTTTCCTGGGGCTGTCCTTACAAATTATCCCAGACTGGGTGGTTTAAACAACAGACATTTATTCTCCAACTGTGGGGGCCCGAACTTGGAAATCAAAGCACTGGTAGGGCCATGCTCCCTCCAAAGGCTCTTCCTTGCCTCTTCCAGCTTCCAGCAGCTCCCAGCATCCTTAGCCTGTAGACCCATCACTCCAATCTCTGCTCCAAAGTCACTTAGCCTTCTTTCTGTGTATCTTTGTGTGTCTTCTCCTCTTATAAGAACACCAGTCATTAGATTTGGAGCCTTGGCTAATCCAATATGGCCTTATCTCAACTAATTATATCCGCAAAGACCCTATTTCCAAATAAGGTCACATTCTGAGCTTTTGAGTGGGTGTGAATTTTAGGGGTGGGAGAGTCGAGGGGAGCTACGCCATCTGCTATGAAATGCCATCACAGTAACTTGCACCTGTTATTATCAGATGGAAATTTCCCGCATCAAAGTCTTGGTATGTATATTAGTACAGCTTTACAAAAAAGGAAAACATTAACCAACCTAAAAAGTAGTCACAAAACAGAGTGAGCCAGAGCAAAACTGCTTCCTACATGTGACCAGATTTATGTTTTTTTTCTCCTTAGATGAAAAGACCATGATTCTAAACTTCACAATGAAAACTCTTTGTTGAAGGAAACCTGCCAGAAAATCTGCCTATGAAACACCACAAGCTGAATGTGGTTCCATTCATTTTTGGGGACATCTCAAATGTGCTGAGCTTCCTCAGGTGGTCCCTTCCTCACTGAGTGTATAACAGGCCTACCTGCCAGGATCCAGGTACAATCAAAGGTTAAGGAGGGGACAGGGTACATATGCTTGTGAGCATATCCAAACTTGTCCACGCCAACCATGAAGATGCTCCGCCTACACTAAATGACCTCCAGCCACCCTCTTCTAGAAGTAGCTGCTCTGCTGGGCCTTCTCATTAAGCGGACCTCCGAATAAAAGATAAGTTTATTTGTTTGAGAAACTCTGGCTGTTTGGAAATGGTCACTCTTGGCTCTGAGGAAACACTTGAGAGTGGCTGCACAGTCCTTTCTACTCCCAGTTAGACTTCTGGAAGCTGACATAGATTAACAAAGAAACTTATGGGCTGATACTATTTTTAACTTTTATCTCAGAGTTAGTATTGTTGGCCAATGAAGTAGATGCAAGAGGACCTCAAAAGTTCAAGTGCAATCATTTGTGGCCCACAAGAAATTTTCGAATGTCATATTAGGCTATTAAGAAATTAGCGTAGGCTGAATGTGTCCTGCCAACATACATATGGTGGTATCTAATCCCTAACGGGATGGTATTTGGAGGGGCGGCCTTTGAGAGGTAATTAGGTCATGAGGATGGAGCACTCATTAAAGGATTTAGTATCCTTACAAAAAAAATCCCTAAGAGCTCCGGTGTCCCCTTTCACCACATGAGGACACAGCAAAAAGTTGGCTGCCTGTGAATAAGGAAGCAGGCTTTCGCCACACACCAAACCTTCTGGTGCCAGAAAATTGGACTTTCCAGCCTCCTCAAGTGTGAGAAATAAATTTCTATTGTTTTTAAGCCACCTAGCATGTGAGATTTCCGTTACAGCAGGCCAAATGGACTAAGACAGTCATTGTCAGCACGGACTGCCCTTTCCTCATGATTTAATCTATCCATCCCTCCTTCCACCCACCCTTTATCCCGTTGATTCTACTTTTGAAATAGCTCCCAAGTCATCAACTTCTTTCCCTTCATCACCCTCAACCCCGTCCAAAGCATCATCATCTCCGTCTTGACCACTCCAATAGTCTCTTAATTAGACTCTGATTTCTGCTCTGGCCCCTCAAATAGTTAAGATGTCGTGGAAAGCAAAAACAAATTCCAAAGCAAACTGGCTTAAGAGAAACTCATTCTCTTGCAAAGGAGGAAGGCCAGCAAGTGGGCAAGTGTGGGAACTAGTTGACTCAGAGGCTCATCACTGTCACCAGAGACCAGGTTCTTTACCATTTCAGCTCGTGCTTAGTTTGTTGGCTTTACTCTCGGGCTGCTACCCTTACGGGTGAACATGGCTCTGCAGTGTTGGAAGCATGTTGGCACCCAGACCCAGCCATATCTACAGGAAGACACTGTCTCCTGGTGCATTCCTTTCCGTAAGTCTCCCATGATAGACCTCCCCTCAAAGCTCCCTGCTGAGAGCTGGTTCACATGCCTACAGTGGAACCAGTCTCTGGCAAGGAGAAGGAGACCATTGTACTGACTTGGACAATTGTATCTTTGGAGTTGGGAATACAATCCCACTTTCCTGAGTCATCTTGAAGAGATGGACAGCAGACTAAATTATAATTCTACTGGCAAGAGGGAAGGGAGGAAAGGATATCAGCCACAGGAGGTATCAGCCAGGACCTTCCACAGCACATCTCTCTACTGCAGAGCTGCCAGTTACCTTCCCAACTTGCATTTGTAATTATGTTCCTCCTCTGCAGGAAGTTTCAGTGGCTTCACTTAGAATGTAATTAGATACTTGGAATGTGACCCAAAAACCTTATTTGGGTTGACAAAGCTTTGCAAGCTCTGGACACTTCCTCTCCCCACTTTCTGTAGCCCACCCTTCTGGCTCCTTCTCTCAGGTCTCTCAGGGCTTGCGTCTATGCCTGCACGTGGACTATATCAGTCAAGGTTCTCCAAAGAAACAGAACCAATGGGATATAAAGATTTATTTTGAGGAACTGGCTCATGTGATTGTGGGGGCTGGCAAGTTCAAAATTTGTAGGTCAGGCTGGCAGGCTGGAAACTCAGAGAGGAGTCGATGCTGCTGCAGTAGTCTTGAATTTCCTTTCAACTGATTGGATGAGACCCACCCACATTATGGAGAGTAATCTCTTTCACTTAAAATGAACTGATTATAGATGTGAACCATATCTCCAAAATATCTTCACGGCCATGCCTAGACTAGTGTTTGACTAAATAATTGGTCGCTACAGTCTAACCGGGTCAATACAATGACCATTCTTCTCCTCCCATCTAGCCAGAAAATGCCCACTCCCTCTTCTACATCTCAATTTCCCTGGGAAGACTTCTTTGTGGGCCTCCTTCCCCAATCCAAATAAACTCTCTAACTAGCACTAACATCAAATTTTGTAATAAACTAGAACATAAGCCTAAAGGACAAAACCTGCTTAGTTCACTGTCTTGCCCCATCAGCTAGTACAGAACTTGCCACATAGCAGGCGCTCAATAAATAGTTACCAAGGGAACACATCTCGTCCAACTCCATTTTATGGTTGACATAATAGGTTTAGAGATGAAAAACACCTTATTCAGGATGACCCCACAAATCAGTGACAGAGCTTGATTAGACCTCCTGGCTATAACTTCATGCATGTGCTCCTCCTCTTTGTGCAGGGAGGTTAAGGTCCACCAGATGTGACAAAGTTTTGTGTTTACAGGAGTGTGTGTGTCCAGCTTTTTTATATTAAAAAAGAGATGCACACTCAGGTTCCTGCAGTAGGGTTTTGTGGGATTTTTTTTTTTAAGTGTACACATGATGATAGGAAGCTCAGGTGACAGAAACTACCATCCAGCTGAACTTGAGGGAAACCTGACCAGGAAGCAGCTTCTCTCTAGGCCCCCACCCCCAGCAGCAAGGGGTCGCCAGTTCCCTGCCATCATGCTGATTCGGCCCTGCCCCATCTCATCTGTCCTTTTCCTGCTACCCACTGACTCCTCATCTGGCCATGCTTTCCTGACCTCGTGGCCACTGCTTATGAGTACAGTGGGCTCACTCGTGCCTTCTCCTTGCAAGTTTTCAGAGTCTCTTCCTGCCACCCAGCTGACTCTCTGTTTGTATTTTCTAAATCTAATCTCCAACAGGGCACTCTGGTTGAATTCTTCTGTTACTATCTTTCCTGTTTGGATAGTTTTTCATGCCTCATCACTTCAAAAGTTAGCCCATGAATGGGCTGCTTTTAGGTCTAGTTGGTTGTGATGGAGGAGGTCTGGAGGCAAGCAGACCACATGGCATAGAACATTCTAGAGACTGAAAGGGGCATTTTTTTTTTCTTTTCCAGTGACTGAGAGTGAGGCAGGTATCTTCACTGACCTTACCAATACAGCAGAAAAGAGAGGACCAGAGTTTTCAGATAATGGCCCAAAGTATTATCTCATAGCAAAATATGGTAGTATTTTAAAGCAGCTCAGGTGCCGTCATTTCTGGAACATGGTGACCAATGCATTTTCAGGTTAAGAGACGGGGAGTAAAACCTCTGGGGGCAGTGTGAAGAAAATGGGGAAAAAATGGAAAATGGAAAGAAGTAAAATAATCCTGAGATTATAACATTATTTGACTTGGACAATAATGAGTGAATTTAAATGAAGCTAGATCTCAAAGTGATTTCTATGAAAACAGACAACTACGTTTTATTCTTCTTCCTCTCTTCTTCTTTTTTTTTATAAAGATTTTAATGTAATCTGGTAGAGTAGTAGAAAATAACTCAATGTTCTGAAAATAAATTTCCCAGAGGAGCCCATTAAGGCAGCCCTTTTGTTTCCTGTCATACTCTGAATCAGTTACAAGGACAAACTCTATTTGTTTGGGTACATTAATTTTGCTCAATGGCCTTTCTATAAAATGAGCCTCAAATTGATGGGACTGGACCTCAGCAAAGAAGAAGTTCCAATTTTCTCTGGATGGATTATTCCGGACGTGCAGTGGAAAATTATTATTAATAGCGATTCATGCTTACTATCCAGTGAGCATGAGAGAAAGATAGAGTTTAGAAATGCAACTGTATCCAACTAAGCAGTGAGCGTTATAGGACAAATTACGAGGGAGTGATGACCCCAATCTTCGGCTCCTGTGTGGCTAGTTTGTTTGGGCCACACTTGGTGTGTTGGGTCATCAGTTTTCTCTGATTATGCCTTGGTTTGGGGACTTCAGGGAAGTAAGATAGGCTTTTGATATGACCTAGTCATGTGAGTTGTCTTCTTGTAGGTTCCTTGCAGTTCTTAGGCTCTGGTTACATCCATGTGTTTATTTCAGTCATTCAGCTGAGCTGAGTGGACATGCTCCCTTCCCTCATGGAGTTGCTATTTTAGTGACTAAATTTGGTTCCTAAGTCTTTCTGATTCTGATGCAGCCTTCAGAGATCAAACAACAGCAGAGGCATTTCGTGGCTTTGGATTTTCCTTTCCAGGTTAAGGGGTTGGGGGTAAACCATGCTGGAAGAGGGTGTGAAGATGGAAATACAAAGAAGTAAAATAGCTCCATCTTCTTCCCTATGGTTGGTGGGGTATGAAGAGTCACTAAATGCTCATTTCTCATAAATGTATATGCCTTTGTTACCTTTGCTATTTGCATTCTGTGCTAAGCTCATTCCTGAGTTTTTCTTTTTCTTCTGCAGAATAAATGAAGACAAACCAAATGAGAACAGGCAAGGTGTCTTTATTTAGAGCTTGCTACAGCAAAGGAATCAGCCACCATCACTTGCATTTTGGCAGAGACTGAAAGGCAGGCAGAGGAGCAGAAAGTTTTATAGTGAACAAAAGGAAGGCTTCAGGTATGTCCTAATTAGAGGCTGTTGGCTTGGGGAAGCCGGATGTGGGCTAACTAGAAGGGGGCATTCTATGTGACTGGTTTGGGGCATTCTATGTATTGGGCTGCCTTTGGCTGGTCCAAAGTTAAAAAATTAGAGAAGTTCACTTACTAATCAAGTACTGGCTATTTTGGGTCAGTTGTTACAGAGATTATTGTCTAGCGTAATGGCTGGTTGATAGAAATAATAGTCTGACTTACAGAGAGAAGGTTGGCTTCCTGGCCTAGTTACTATAGGTAATAGGTTGGTTTCTCAGGCTGATGGCTGCAGGTTGTGGGTCAGAGTCTGTTTTTATATATGGTCTGGCCATTGTTTGTATAGTCAGTCTTTCATTCATTTGTTTTACTTAGGTTGCTTCATTTGTTTTAACTTTTAAATCCTTTAGTTTTTACATATTTATTAATAGCCATCAATCTGCAACCTTCATGGTACATTTTCAAGAACTTTCAATGAACAAAATAATGCATGTTCATTGCATAAAAAGTTTTAAAATAGAAATAAGGAAATGGAAAAATAATTTTATAAACTCCCACCATCCATGACCCTACTGAAAATTTGCTCTGTTCTTCCTATGCATATATATAATCTCACAGTATTTTGTACATTCATAACTCTCTTATAAATAGTAGCTGGTGTGTATTTCTCCTACTAGATTTTACAGAGATGGAATGTATTTTCTCATTCAACCGTTACTCATCAAACATTGCATAGTGCATTGAATACAGTAGTATATTCAACAAGTATTATTAACTGAATATTTTATATTGAACCACATGAAGTTGTCTCCTTTTAAGTAAAAAAAAAAATGATCAGATAATGGCAACTCAATGTGGTTAAACCTATTGGATGGATGATTGGATGGTTGGACAGATAAACAAATGGATGGATGAATTATAATACCTTTACCATTGTCAATTCTATTCTGCATCTGGATGAATGTGTTGTGGCCTCTTGACAATGATTGGGAAAATTCTGACTTCTGCTCTCAACTTACTTATTTCTTCCATTTGCTTATGACCGTTATTTAGCCAATTACCAAATGGCAGTGTCAGTCCTTTTCACCTATATATGCATTCAACATTTTTTTTTAAGATTTTATTTACTTATTTGACAGAGAGAGAGTGGGATCACAAGTAGGCAGAGAGGTAGGCAGAGAAAGAGGGGGAAGCAGGCTCTCTGATGAGCAGAGAGCCTGATGCGGGGCTCGATCCCAGGACCCTGAGATCATGACCTGAGCCAAAGACAGAGGCTTTAACCCACTGAGCCACTCAGGCATGAGCCACTCATGCATTCAACATTTTTTATAAGACTTCAGTCCCCTTTTCATGAGTAGATGGATCGTTTCATTTTTCAAATATTTGAGCTTCAGTTTAGGATTTTGGCTAATGGTTTTGCAAGACATTGATTAGAGAAGTCTTTTCTTTCCTGATTAAAAGCGTATATGAAATCCTTTCTCCAGCTCTCTTTTATTTGTATCTAGTAATTGTGGATATAAATATATGACTCTGGTGATCTGTCACATACTATATTATGTGAATTTTTCAGGAAGCAAAATCTTTTTTTTTTAATCATTCCAGAAAATTGTCATTAGTCAGACTAAGGATTCTGGAAGTAAATCTTAAGTAAAATGAATTGTTTTCAATAAAACACTATAATAGCAAATCGCTGCTGCCAACTCTTATTTAATATTTCTCCTATTATAATATCTGTTTATAATATCTGGAGTAGAGTTGCTGTTAAATTATCTTTAACACTGTGAGCCTTAGGACTTGGTGTTTAAAAACTACAACCAATTGGTAATTGAGTATAGTGGGTAAAAGTACAAGGTTGGGGGACACCTGAGTGGCTCAGTTGGTTAAGCGTCTGCCTTGGGCACAGGTCATGATCCCAGGGTCCTGGGATCTAGTCCCGCATTGCGCTCCCTGCTCTGCGGGGAGCCTGCTTCTCCCTCTGCCTGCCGTTCCCCCCTGCCTGTGCTCTCTCTCTCTCCCTCTCTCTGACAAATAAATATATAAAATCTTAAAAAAAAAAAAAAGTACAAGGTTGGCTATCCTTAGTTCTCTTGTCTTCCCTGTCTGTCTCTTGTAAGTCCTGCTACCTCAGACGTGTTACCTTTCCTCTTGGAGTCTCAAGTCACCTCCTCTGTAAAATGGTGCTGTAGACTGTTTGCATCCCTCCAAGATACATGCGTTAAATCCTAACCACCAATGTGATGGTATTGGGAGGTGGGGCCTTCGGGAGGTGATTAGGTCATGGGGGTCGAGCCCTCATAAACGGGATTAGTGCTCTCATAAATGAGACCCCAGAGAGCTCTGTCACCCCTTCTGCCATGTGAAGTTACATGGAGAAGACTGCCATCTATGAACCAGGAAGTGAGCTTTCATCAGATATTGAATCTGCCAGAGCCTTGATCTTGGATTTCTAGCCTCCAGAATTATGAGAAAGAAATGCTTACTGTTTATAAGCCACTCAGTCCACAGTATTTTTCAATATCATTTTGAAAGGACTAAGATAATTGGGCACAGTGTTATCTTGGAAGATAGAGTCATTTATTCTTTCATTCAATATGTACTTTCTCATGTGTCCAGGCCCTGTTCTCAGCAATATTATTGGGTGTCACAATTCCACGAGAAATATGGTCACACAGTACATTCACTTTGCTTTCTATGCTCTAGGGATGCAGTGAGAAAGGAGGCAGGCAAGGCTTGTCCAACCTTTTGTTCCAGTGTAATGTCACCGGCAGTTTAAAACAAGCGTATTGTAGTTGGAGGAAGGAGCACTTGGGTCCAAATCTGTTATTAGAACGTGGGAAACTTCTAAACACTTCCGTCTTCATTCTCTCCTGGGCAAAATGTAAATAATGGCTTCTGCCTCTCTAACCTCCCAGAATTGTGGAGGCAGTTACTTACACCTGTTAGCAGTTTACTTACGTTATCATTAATTCAATGAGATTAGCAAATGTGATTAACTCTTTGAGTGCCTTTTATAAACTGTCAGTGTAGTAGTGGGGATTAAAATTCTTTAAAAAAAAATCAAACTCAGGTTGGTTTGAAAAAAGCAGTGTTTTTCTGTTTTGGTTTTTTTTTTTTTTTTTGGTTAGAGAGTTAAACATTCCCAGAGGAGTTTTAGAACTCTTTCCTGCACTTGGGTAGAAAATGTATCCACAGCATCTCTGGAAGGCATCCCTCTCCATCCTGCTTATGAGCATTACCTAGAATACATCTTAAAAATACCTGTATCTGGGGGCGTCTGGGTGGCTCAGTGGGTTAAAGCCTCTGCCTTTGGCTCAGGTCATGGTCTCAGGGTCCTGGGATCGAGCCCCACATCGGGCTCTCTGCTCAGCAGTGAGCCTGCTTCCCCCTTTCTCTCTGCCTGCCTCTCTGCCTACTTGTGATCTCTCTCCTCTCCGTCAAATAAATAAATAAAAATCTTAAAAAAAAAAATACCTGTATCTGTGTCTCTCACCGCAAACAATTGCATTGCAGCCCCTGGGGATAGGACATTTAAAACAATTAAAAATCACCTCTAAGTGATTCTAATATGCAGCCTGGGTAGGGAAGCATAGCCCCAAGGAATGTTCTTCTAAAAGGTTTTGCCAGAATAACTCTTGAGCAATACAGTTGTCCTGAGTGGGCGGGGCGGGTGGGGGTTTGCTCAGCCTCCCTCCCTCCACCTTCTGAAGGAGGCAGCTGTGGCAACACTTGAGTGCCCGGGCAGTAGGATAGAGCGTCTGCCCTCCGTTCTTACAAGTGGCATCGCCGGCATTTAATACTTTATGGTAGTTAGAAAATCACCTATAATTGAATTGCTTCACAGATTACAGAGTGCTTTCAAATGTATCATCTCACTGAAATAAGTTTTTTTTTTTAAGATATAAGCAAACATATGCTCATCAGAGGAATTTTATAAAGTATAGAAAAGTGAAAAAAAGGCATTAAAAATCTCTCAAATCCCATTATCCAAAGACAACCATTGTTAATATTTTACAAACTTCCTTCCGGCTGTTTTGAATCAGTTATAATTTTATCATAAAATTATGTATATTCATTGTCAAAAATCAAAGGCAGAGTTTATACAGAGAAAAAAAAAAAAAGCCCATGTCCTCTCCATAACCCCCCACCCACCCCCAACTCCTACAACCACCTTGCCAAACCACATTCTTCAGAGGCAGATATTGTTAATGTTCTTTAAATGCAAACACTTTCAGGATTTTTCTTTCTACAGGCATAAGTGAAAAATTTCTTGCTTTTCATGGTTGTATTCTTAAAGCAAATTCAATTTCTATTCCATTTCACCCCATTGAAAATTACATCATAAGCTTTCTTGAGCATGATTTCTAATGGCTGCATAATAGTCTACTGCATATATGTATTATCATTTGCTTAATTATACGCTGTTGAATAATTAGGTAGTTTCCAGTTTTTCACTATTATAAATTCTGCAATGACTGTCGTTGTACATAAAGACTTTTCTGTTCTATTTAGGCAATTTCTATAGGGAAATCCACATTCTGGAAGAGTATTCCTGGGTCACAGCAATGATTCTTTCCATGACCTTGGAAAGTTGGCAATGCAGGGCCCTGTACATTTTATAGTAACACAGAGAAAGGATCATGAGCTTGTATTCAAATACCAGCTTTGACATTGATTAGCTGTGTGACCTTGGAAAGTAACTTAATCTCTCTGAGTCTCATATCTGCACCTGTAGTATATAGATAGCATTGCCAACTTGATAGTGTTACTATGAAAGTTATTTTATAAGGCAGTTAAAGTTATATCTGCCCTAAATGAATATTGAGTAAAAAATTGTTTCCTATGAGCACCTGGGTGGCTCAGTCAGTTAAGCGTCTGCCTTCGTCTCAGGTCATGGTCCCAGGGTCCTGGGATCAAGCCCTACATTGGGCTCCCCCTCAGCCAGGACCCTGCTTCTTTTTTTCCCTCCCTGCCCTCCCCTCCCCCGTGCTTGTGCGCACTCTCTCTCTGAAATAAATAACTAAAGTCTTTAAAAAAATGTTTCCTATACATCCTTTAAAAAAATAAGCAAAACTTTTTTGTCCTTAAGAAAAATTGAGATATAACATATACAGGGGCACACCTGTGAAATGAACAGCTTCACGATGTTTTATGTGTGTATAAACTTATGTAATCACAATTCAGATCCAGATGTAGAACATTTCTATCACCATAGGAGATTCTTTCATGCTCTGTACCCCTCAATAACCATCCCCACCTCCCAGAGGTAACCACTGAATTCTATCCCCATGGGTTCATTTTTCCTGTTCTTGAACTTTATTTAATGGAATCATGTAGAATGTACTCTTGTGTGTACAGTGGCTCTTACTCAGTATTATGTCTGTGAGATTCGCCCATGCTGTTGTATTAATAGTTTGTTCTTTTATATTGTTGTATAGTATTCCAAAGCATGAATATTCCAACATTTACTTATCCATTCTCCTGTGGATGGACATTGGAATTGTTTCCAGTTTGAAGGTGTTATGAACACTTTTCCACATGTCTGTTATAGACACATAACACTTATTTCTTTTGGATATATACCTAGAATCCTGAGTCACAGGGTAGATGAAGATTAGTTTGGGTGGATATTTCTTTTATCTTCTTTGAAGACAAATTTTGAAAAGTTAAAACCATTCATTTATGCATTCAATAGAAGTTTGTTAAATGCTTAATAGGCATCAGGCACTCTTTTAAATCCTAAGGTAGAGGGGTGCCAGGGTTAGTTAAATAAGAGCTTCAAAGATATCATTAAAAACCACTCTTCCTTTCCACCATCCTTAGAGGGTTTTAAAGTATTCAACATCAGGTTTATACCCTCAGTCTCAAGAAGGCTGCTGTAGCTCCAGGTATCACATCATTACAAGTGCTCATCCACAAACAGGGAGAAGGAGGGTCCTTCTTGTGTGTATGAACTTTATTTATTATTTGTTATTTTTGTGAATTTTCTTTTTTTTTAAAGATTTTATGAGTTTATTTGAAAGAGAGAGCATAAGTGGAGGGTAGGGGCAGAGGGAGAAGAAGACTCCCTACTGAGCAGGGAGCCCAACATGGGGCTCCATCCTAGGACCCCAATATCATGATCTGAGCCAAAGGCAGATATTTAACAGACTGAACCACCCAAGCGCCCCTGTGAATTTTATTTATTGTTTTGTTTTTAAAGATTTTATTTATTTATTTGACAGAGAGCGAGATAGTGAGAGAGGGAACACAAGCAAGGGCAGTAGGGGAGGGAGAAGCAGGCTTCCTATTGAGCAGGAAGCCCAATGCAGGGTTCGATCCCAGAACCCTGGGATTATGCCCTGAACCAAAGGCAGACACTTAAGGACTGAGCCACCCAGGTGTCCCTGAATTTTATTTTTTAATCAGGGAGAAAACTTTCCTTCAAACCCCCAGCAGACTCTCCTTCGGGCCCTATTGGTTAGATTGTCATATACTCATGCTCTAGCAGCAAAGAAGTCTGAAATAAAATGTATTCAGAATTTTCAACTTTTTAAATGAGAAGGATGTTTCACGCACAAAATAAGGGAAATAGTTGGTGAATAATCAACAATATCTGCTATAGATATTGTACAGCTGTTCAAACTCAGGTCAATGACTTGACGTCTCTGAGGCTTGCCCATCAGAAAAATGGGGGCACTAACACCTGCTTTAAAGGTTAGGGCCGGGTGCCTGGGTGGGTCAGTTGGTTAAGAGACTGCCTTCCGCTCAGGTCATGATCCCGGAGTCCCGGGATCGAGTCCCATATCGGACTCCCGGCTCTGCGGGAAGTCTGCTTCTCCCTCTGACCTTCTCTCCTCTCATTCTCAGTCTCTCTCTCTAATAAATAAAATAAAAAATCTTTAAAAAAACATTAAAAAAAAATCTC
Source organism: Nasua narica (assembly GCA_028533885.1). NCBI lineage: Eukaryota > Metazoa > Chordata > Mammalia > Carnivora > Procyonidae > Nasua > Nasua narica. The sequence continues at coordinate 17,282,737 of CM052800.1, read as the reverse complement.
TTTAAAGGTTAGGACCAGCATTAAGTGAAATAAAAGAACATGTGTGGGCAAATAATAGGTGCTAAATAAATGTTAATACTCTCCCTTTATACTGTTCTTATACCCATGCCCAGGTTACTCGATGTTTGTGGGGGGCTTCATCAAGAATTGTTAAAATGAAAGATCAGTTGAGAAAAGTGAAGAGGAGAAAGGAAGAGAACTCATTTCATGTAGTGGTATAAGTCTGTGTAATTTGGAAATTATAATGGCTAGGGAAAATGTAGCTTATTATTTTAGGATGCGAAAGAGAATGTGGAAAGCTGAATCGGTTACAAGGAGATGTATTACAGTTAGCCAAATTTTGTTGCTTCACAAATACATGAAAAAATATGATCTTGTGAAGGCTATTGGATACCAAATGGGCTTTTATTTTTTTTTTTTTCTCTTTGGGCTTTATTTTTAACTGTTTGTTTTAATAGCTCATGAAAATATGGTGGAGCTTTTTATGGCTGTAATGAATTTTAAGGGTATGAGACTTCACTTCAGCTTTCTAGTACTAAATCTTTTTAGTAGAGAGATAAGATAGTCAGTATGCTGATATCTCTCCATACTCCTGGTGGCCAATTCCTCCTTCTGTTGCTATTCATGCTTTTCTAAAAATTGCAGCCTGTGAGTATGGGTAGATGTGATGATAATTTCAGTGGCAGGTGGTGCCTAGGAAATTAGTATCATTCTCTGTGAGCCTCATTTGCCTTCCTCAGGTTTATTCGCATTTCTTGATTTTTTAAAATTTTAAATATTTTATTTATTTATTTGAGAGAGACAGAGGTAGCAACAGAGATAGCGAGATAGAGCACAAGCTGGGAAGGAGAGGGAGAAGCAGGCTCCCCACTGAGCGGGGAGTCCGATTCAGGAGTCGATCTCAGGACCCCAGGATCATGACCTGAGCGAAAGGCAGACGCTTAACCTGTTTATTCCGATTTCTTAAATACGAGCTTTTCTCCTTCCCTCTTTTGTTTTCTTTCTTTTTTTTTTTTAAGATTATTTATTTATTTATTAGAGAGAGAGACTGAGAATGAGAGGGGAGAAGGTCAGAGGGAGAAGCAGACCTCCCGCAGAGCCGGGAGTCTGATATGGGACTTGATCCCGGAACTCCGGGATCATGACCCGAGCCGAAGGCAGTCGCCTAACCAACTGAGCCACCCAGGCACCCCCTCTTTTGTTTTCTTAAAGAACATGAGCTAAGGAACTGGAGTGCCTGGGCTGAAAACCAGACATTTCTAGCCCTGGCCTTACTGGCTGCGTGACCCACATGTCACTTAACCTCCCAATGGTTCCATTTCTTTATTTGAAAAATGGAGGTAATACTAGGAATTGTTGAGAGAATTAAGTGAATAATGCACATAAAAATGCTTATATGATAGACTGAATCTCGAATCACCTATATCTAATCATCTAGGGGAAGAATGTATCTCCCCGCCCCCTTTGAAGTTGTGGGGCTTGGCCTTGTGACTTGATTTAGCCAAAAAAATGTCAGAGGAAGTGCCACGTGTTCCTTCTGAGTGGAAGCTTTAAAGGCTAGTGTGTATGTGTTTTAATTTTAATTTTATTTTTTCAGTGTTCCAAGATTCATAGTGTGTGTTTTGACGTACACCATGTAGCACAGAATTTGGCCTTGCCTGAAGGAAGGACTGGCCTTTGCCCTCAGCTTCAAGGAGGGGCTCAATGTCCTACTTGACAGGAGTGTCTTTGGTGAGGGCAGGGATTGGCTATCCCAGAAAGACCAAGCATGTGATTTAGGGTGGGGACTTTAGGTCACATGTTATCAGTCAATGATTCAATCAATCGTTAAATCACTGTTAATCGTGCCTCTCTAACCTCAATAACAACTCTGGACGCAGAAGCTCGAGTGAGCTGCCTTGGTCGGGAACATTCTGTGTGTATCATCATGCATCGATGCTGGGAGGGTAATGCATCCTGAGGACAGCATAGCCTGATGTCTGGAAACTTCCCAGGTTCTGTCCTATGTGTCTCTTCCCTTAGCTGCTTTTGATCGGTATCCTCTCCCCATAGCAAAGTCTGATGGGGAGTATAAAAGCTTTCAGTGAGTTCTCTGAGTCCTTGTAGTGAATTATTGAACCTGAAAGCATTTGGGGGAAACTCTGAAGTTGCATTCAGTGTCAGAAGTAAGGACAATCTTGGGGATTGTGCCCTCCAATTTTTCAGTTTGGTTACCGCTGGGTATATGCTTTGTTTTTGTTTTTTCTTTTGATAGGACGCTGGCAACGTTCTGGATATTGGCAGCTCTATCAGCCTGGCTCTTAGGATGAAGAAGTTGATACGCTGAAACACAGTCCCTAGCCAACCTGTGTAGCACGAGCGAGAAATAAACTCTAATTAATTGTCAATAAGATTGCACTTATTTGGGGATTGGCTGTAGTCACAGTGTAACCTAACCCACCCTAACGGATGTAGCCTGGCCCAGGGCCACACTCAATATTCCCTACTACAGATTAGTCCTATAACACAAACACTTCTTTGAAACAAAGCATATATACAGACCGGCTTTAAATTATAAGAAAGCTTCCTACTAGCATCTGTTCTTTAAATCTTGGGAGCTAAAAATATATAATTTCTGAACTATGTTCCATAAATAGCAAGTCCCTTTTAAGTTCTTTGTACAATGAAGACAATTGATCTTTGGAATTGCTGAGGATTTAGCCTTCCCAGCAGAGCAGCTGTTTTTCCAAAAATCTACAGCCCCCAGCCTCCACCCAGAAAAAAATCTGGAGCATTTTTTTGTTTTTGGTTTTTTTAATTGTGGGAAAAATACGCATATCAGAAACGTTGCCTTTTTTTTTTTTTAAGAAAGACCACGTGTGTTGGGGGAGGGGCAGAGGGGAGGAGAGAGGGAATCGCAAGCAGTCTCCACACTCAGTGCAGAGCCCAATATCGGACTCTGTCTCACTACCCTGAGATCATGACTTGAGCTGAAATCAAGAGTCAGATGCTTGACTGACTGAGCCACCCAGATGCCCCGTAAAATTTGCCATTTTAACCACTTTTTAGCATTCAGCTCAATAGTGTCAAACATATTGACACTATGTTGGGTAACCAATCTCTAGAACTTTTTCTTCATGCAAAACTGAATCTTTGTGCCCATTAAACAACAATTCTCTCATATCCCTCACCTTGGCCCCCAGCAACCGCCATTTTACTCTCTGTTTCTATTAATTTGGTACTCTACCTATCTCATATGAGGTGGAATTAAATGGTATCTGTCTTTTGTGATGGACTTATTTCACTTAACATAATGCCGTAAGGCCCATCCATGTTGTAGCACGTGCCAGAGTCTCCCTCTCTTTTAAAGCTGAATAATTTCCCATCCTGTGTATGGAACACATTTTGTTTATCCATTCATCCATCAGTGGACACCTGGGTTGTTTCCACCGTTTGACTGTTGTGAAGAATGTTGCTGAGTGTGGGTACACAAATGCCTCTTTGAGACGCTGCTTTCGGTTCTTTGGTATATACACTCAGAAGTAGAATTGTTGCATCGTATAATAATTCCACGCTTGATTTTTTGAGGACCTGTCTTACTGTTTTCCATAGCAACTGCATCTTTATATTTCCACCAACTGCCAAAGCAGTTTTAAAGTAGATTCTGCTTTGAAAGGAAGCATAGAATTTAGCCCAAGTCTACTCTTCCTAGGATCTCTTCAATCCTAGAAATATGGGGATTAAAAAGCATCTTCTTCCTAGATTATATATGAGGGAGGAGTATTCAGGGAGAGTAAGCAAAGGAAGGGAGGAAGCCACCACCTTAATTTGACTTCCTCAAAGCCTCACCTTTTTTGTACCTCTTCACCTCTCCTCTCCTATAGTCTTAATTTCTCGTCCAGAATCTGCAGAGGACAAGAGCTTAACAGAGCGTTCATGTTTGATTTGCACCCATTACTTTTTCTCCGCTTTTCAAAGGGAAGTGTTTCCTTTAAAGGATTAAATGCTTCGTTTTTTTTCCCCTCTCCATCTATCTTACCGGTACGTGGGTGGTTAATACCCCAGGCTAACTGCTGGTTATTTATTGCCACGTAACAAATCACTGCCAAACTCAAAACAACGACCATTTAATTATATGTCATGAATTTGTGGGTTATGAATTCAGGCAAGCTTAGTTGGATGATTCTTCTATATCGTGATTGTCAGCTGGGGTCACTTGGTGGCTTTAGCTTGTGCATGACAGCTTTGAAAGGCTTCACTCATCTATCTGGTTTCTTGAAAGATGATTAGCAGGCTGGGACCACCCCTCTGCCACCCTCCCCGCTATTGGGTGCTCCCACACAGAGCATCGTGGTCTCAGGGCAGTCAGACTTCTAACATGGTGGCTTAGGGCTCTCAGAGAATGTTTCGAGGACCAAGAAGTGAATGCTTCTAGTCCTTTAATGCCTACACCCAGGCAAAGAGTGAGCATTTGCCATATTTTATTGATGGAAAACAGTTACAGAGCCCACCTAAATTGAAGAGGAGGGCATGCAGACTTTCTCTCTTGATGGGAGGAGAGCCAAATAATTTTTGGCCATTTTTATCTTTTGCACTATTTACATAAGAAGAAGCTAACAAGATCATGACTCAGGCAGGTAAAGTCTGAGTTTCATAGTGATCAAGGATGGGAGGATTAAAGGACTAGCTTAGGTTCAGCAGAACAAACACTAATAATATTCCAAAAAGGGGCACCTGGGTGGCTCAGTGGCTTAAATCCTCTGCCTTCGGCTCAGGTCATGATCTCAGGGTCCTGGGATAGAGCCCCACATCGGGCTCTCTGTTCATCAAGGAGCCTGCCTCTCTGCCTACTTGTGATCTCTTTTCTCTCTGTCAAATAAATAAATAAAATCTTAAAAATAATAATAATAATGTTCCAAAAAGTTAGCTCTAGCCAAATCTCAAAACAATGAGTGAAAGGTTAATAGATTAGACTAAGTAAATATTAAAATTATTAAGGAGAAAAAAACAACATACAAGAAAAAATAATATGTTTAATAAAGGGTTACTATCGATATAGAAAGAACTTCACAAATGGTAGAAAATGGAAAGGCAAGGGACCTAGAATATACAAAACAATCCTAAAAAACAAAAAGAACAAATTTGAAGGACATACTCTTTCTGATTTCAAAAATTACTACAAAATGATTGTAATTAAGACTGTGGTACTGGCATTGGACAGAATATAGATCAATAGGATAGAATTGAGAATTCAGAAATAAATCAATTTATGGTCAATTAATTTTTGACAAAGGTGCCAAGAACAATTCAGTGAGGGAAAGATTAGTCTTTTCAACAAATAGTGCTAAAACGACTGGATATCCACATGCAAAAGAATGAAGTTGGATCCCTACCTTCTATACTGTGTACAGAAAACAACCCCAAATTAACCAAACACCTAAGAATTTAATCTATAAGACCCATAGGGGTAAATGCTCTTGTCCTTGGATTGGGCAATGATTTCTTAAGATGTGAAACTTGTAGCATAGCAACCAAGAAGAACATAAATTATTTGGGTTTCATTAAAATTTAAAACTTTTGTGCTTCAAAGAACGCTATTGAGAAAGGGAAAAGAATACATGGAATGGGAGAAGTCATAAAATTGATGATGACTTGACTTTTTTCAAGTCATAAAATTAATAAGGAATTAGTTTTCAGAATACATAAGGAACGCCTAACTCTACCTATTTGATAAATGGACACAGAATCTGAATAGAGATTTTTTAAAAGAAGATATACAAGTGACCAGTGAGCACGTGAGCACATTATTCCTCATTAGGGAACAACAAATCAAAACCACAGTGAGATAGCACATCGCACATGCTAGTATAGCTATAGTAAAAGACGGATAATAACAGGTGTCGATGTGGACCTAGAGAAATCGGAACCCTCATACATTGTAGATAGGATAGAAAATGACAAAGCTGCTCTGGAAAACCATTTGATAGTCTAAAAGTTAAACATACATTTACCAACTGACCCTCAGTTTCATTTCAAGGTGTATACCTAAGATAACTGAAATCATGTAAGCTGCTATAACATTTCTAGAGAGCAGATTAGAAATAGTTATCATGACTTTATTCTGTTTTATTGTATTTTATTTTTTTAAGTAGGCTCCACACCCAGTGTGGAGCCCAATATGGGGCCTGAACTCACAACCCTGAGATCAAGAAAGACTTGAGCTGAGATCAAGAGTCAGATGCTTAATCGACTGAGCCACCTGGGCACCCCAGAAATAGTTATCGTGACTTTAAATGTGTGTATCTTTCAACCCATAAGTTTCACTTCTAAGAATATATTCTAATGAAATATATTAAGGCAAGAGTGAAAAATACATGTCTAAGATATTCCCTGCAGTGGCATTTAATAGATTTGGAAAGAACGTAAAATATCTAGAAATGGGAAATCAGTTATGACATAATTTCTATTAGTGGGACATTTGGCACTTCTTTAAGAGGATATTGTGCTGCTGAGCTTTTTCTCCTGTAGTTTTTCCTATCTTGTGGAGATGAAAGGAATGAACTAGCACAAACATCTGTTTTTCTTATGCACCCCTGGACCTAATTCCCAGAAGATGGACTGTATTTGAGGCAAAGGAGGTGAACGTATAATGTCCGCAAATTCCTTTTTGACCCTCTCTAGGTTGGGGGGGTGATACTGATATGCTTTTTATGTGTTTGTTTGAGAGCAAGGGAAAGAAAGGTGCCTGTCAGTGCCCTAAATGAGAGAAGAGAACCGTGATCGGGAGTGGACGAGGTTCACAAGTTCAGCCTGGAGGAAGTTCAGTAAAAGAGGTGAGCACAGCTCCTGCCTGGGAGAGGCAGCCCCACAAGCCTGTAGGATATCAGAGGCTGCTTGCTGTCTGCTCCCAAATCATGAGACAGCCTCCCTGACTCGGGGCCCAGCAGCCCTTGGCAGTCTCCACATCTCACCTTTAGGGAGATGGTTGGAACCATATGGGCTATTGCTTAGACTTTGCTTCACATTGAGTGGCCTTGCCCCTTTTGGCCCTGAAATTTCACTTTATTGCAATGCGTCTAAGTAAAACTTAGCTCTGGGTGGAGGAAGGGTTGGCCAGCCTGGATTTTAACAGGTCCTGTGGTATCTATTTACTGAAAGGGAAACATGCCCATAATATATTAAGTAGGAAAAACAAAGCTGAAAAATTATATATGTTGTGATTTCTATTTTTAATATTAAAAAGATGGACATTGGGGAGGGTATGTGCTATGGCGAGAAAAATAAATAAATGAATGAATAAAAGAAAAAAGAAAAAAACAATCTCCAAAAAAAAAAAAAGCATTCAAATATTTGCATAGGCAAATATTTTTTTAAAGATTTATTTTAATTTAGAGAGAAAGAGAGAGAACATGCACATGCATGTGTGGGTGGGGTGGGGGGAGCAGAGGGAGAGAGAGAAAACATGCGTGTGCTCGTGTAGGATGGAGGGGAGCAGAGGGAGAAAGAGAATCTTGAGCAGACTCCCTAATGAGCGGGGACCCCAAGGTGGGGCTCAATCTCACAACCCTGAGATCATGACCTGAGCCAAAATTAAGAGTCAGATGCTTAACCAATTAAGCCACTCAGATGACCCTAAGACACAATATTTTGAGGGGCATACAACTAATATGGTAGCTGACTACCCCAGGGTGGTGTGTTTTCAGAGGTGTGCCTCGTATTCTTATTTTATACTTTCTTTTCTTATTATACTTTTATAATAAAGTATTATATTTTTTATACTTTTTTATTTTATTATACTTTTTATAATAAGAATACTTATTATACTCTCATTATACTTTTTCTTATTATACTTTTCTTATTATACCTCACCAGTATTTGATCTTTTTTTTCTATGAGCATATATTATTTTATAAAAAGAAGAAACAAAACAATTTTTTTTTAGGTATGCCAATGTGGAAAGGTGAGGCAGCTATTACAGGTCTGAACAGGTGGACTTTGGAGGCTGGCGGGTCAGGGATGACACGTGGAAAAGCACACAACACAATCTGACTGCAGATTGCGGGGCAGAGGGCGTTTACTTTCTGGTCCACTTAATACCCATCTCTAGATGCTAGAGGCCGTGATTCCTCGTCTGTCCCATGGAAGCAAAAGTCAGAAACTGGTTCTGCTAGAAGAAGAGTGTTATGGGCTGAACTGTTTCATCCTAAAATTCATATATGGAAGCCCTAAGTCTAGCACCTCTGAATGCGACTCTATGAGATAGGGTCTTTGAAGAGGTGATTAGGTGAAGATGAGGCCATTAAGGCGGGCTTTAGTCCAATCTGATTGGCATTCATATAAGAAGAGGAAATTAGAGGGCGCCTGGGGGGCTCAGTTGGTTGAGCAACTGCCTTCAGCTCAGGTCCTGAACCTTGAGTTCCGGGATCGAGTCCCACATCAGGCTCCCAGCTCCGCGGGGAGTCTGCTTCTCCCTCTGACCTTCTCCCCTCTCATGCTCTCTCTCACTGTTTCTATCTCAAATAAATAAATAAAATCTTAAAAAAAAAAAAAAGAAGAGGAAATTAGAGATACAGAGAGACACCAGGAATGTGTCAGCACAGAGAATAGACTGTAAGGCCACAGCCAGAAGACAGTCAAAGGGAGAGGTATCAAGAAAACAAACTTGTTGACACCTCAATCTTCCAGAGCTTCCAGAACTACGAGAAAATGTCTGCTTATGCCACCACGGCTGCTGTTTTATTACAGTAGCCCTAGGAAATGAATAGAAGGATATTCACGATTTGAAGTTTTTGCATGTTGCAACGTGTAAATTTTTCAGCCCAAATATTTTCACAAACACTGCCTTTTTTTGCCTTCACTGAGAGTACCTTTCTTCAACAAATATTTCATAAGAAAAACCTCATCAAAGAAGTTGTCTCTATTTATGATGCTGCATAATTATAGGCCTCCTACATTTCATTTCATTCTGGCTCAGAACATAAATTGGTCCAATTAAAAATAGGTGCTTTAGCAAATGATTCATCTTACAAGTTGAGATATTTCAAAATGCAATTACAGAATCTCAATATTAATATTGTACACTAGTTGAAGGCTCGTTGTTTAATTTGTTCAGAATGTCCTGTGCTTGGGAAAGGATAAATTTCCAGGCTCTGTTTGGAAATCATGCTTCCAATAACAATTTTGGACCTTGATTTGATGAATACTTTGATCAGAAATGTTCATAAGCACATGATAAGATGTCCAATTTGATTGGTCATCAGAGAAAAGTTCATTAACATCACAATGAGATACCACGATATCCTAGATAAAATAAAAAAGACGGACACTACCAAGTGTTGTCAAGGATTTGGTGCCATTGGACCTCTTACACGTGGCTGGCGGGACTATAGTCACTTTGGCAAAAAGCGTGGCATTACCTTACAAAGTTAAAGATTCATTACCATACAAGCCTACAAGCAGAAATTCTACTTCTGGCTATTTACCCCCAAAAGATGAAAACATACATCCTAACAAAACATGTACATGAAAGGTTGTAGCAACATTATTCATAATAGCCCCAAACTGGAAACAAGCCAATGGTCCATCACTGTTGAATAGATAAACAAAATGTGGTATATCCATAGCATGGAAAACTACATAGCAATGAAAAGGAAGAATTTTTTTTTTTTTCGTGGAGAGAATAAGAAAGAAAGAGAGAGAGGGCAGAGGGAGGGGCTAGAGAAAGAAGGCGAGAATCGCAAGCAGACTCCCTGAGGCTCTCGGAGCCAAATGTGGATCTCCATCTTATGACCCTGAGATCACGACCTGAACTGAAATGAAGAGTCAGACACTCAACTGACTGAGCCACTCAGGCACCCCAGAAGGAAATATGAATATAGGCAACAGCATGGATACATCTCAAAATATTAGACTGAGTAAACTCAAACACAGTGATTCCAAACTATGAATCTATTTATGTGAAATTCTATAATATGCAAAACTATAACGATAGGGACATCAGTAGTTGCTTGGGGCCAGGGTAAGGGGAGATAAATGAATACAAAAGGGTCTAAGGAAACTTTTTAGGGTGGGAGAACTGTTCTACTTTCTTAAGTGTGGTAGCAGTTAAATGATTGTACTAAGTTACAAACATTCGTCATACCGGACATTTACAACTACTGTAACTATTACCTTGATTCACAAAAAAGAGGAAAAAATTTCCAATTAGTTTTGAACAACGCAGAATCAAAATTTAGAGGACTTGTTTACAAAAAAATGTTTGATAAACTGGTATCAGGACAAGCAGATCTGATATCAGATTTAGTATCAGGGCACGTGATTGTTAGTTTGTAGCCTTAAGGGCTCCCTGGATGAAATTCAAAACTGGCCTCCATTTGCAAAGGGCAAGCCAAGACTGAAGAAAGAGGCATGCCCCTCCAGATTGGTAGGTGGCAGTTTCGGCAAACCAAGGAACTGAACAGACGGAACATCAACAGTAAGGTGAGTAGATCTCTGCACCTGCTTACCAGAACCTTAGGAGTTTATACAGACACCTTAGTGGGGTTCAGTCACGTGTAGAGTCCAGATGGTCCCAACAACACCTTCCTCTCTCAAGGCTACATTCTTGAAGTGGCTCCGGCTGTGGGAACAGTGGGCAGAATGTACATTCCAAGCACAGGGGAAGGAAGGAAGGCCATTGAGGAGCCTCCAATGGCCTATGTCCACCCGTGCCCGGGTCTGCCAGGTCACGTGCCCTTGATGACCTCCGGCAGGGAGACATGGTGCCAATCCTTTGAGAAAGCATGATCTTCATCTTGGAGATGATAACGCAGAGTGCGTTAACATGAGTGACTTGCCCAGCGAAATAGCTACTAAGTGGTGAGGCTGGGATTCAATTAGGTCTGAGTTCAGAGCTCACTTCCATCTACTACACACTTTTGCCTTCTTAATTGGACCCGACATTAGTGTTTAACATGATCTTTTGGGGCCACCTGAACATGCTGTGAGTAGCATTTAATGAGAAATCTCATTTTTAGCCCGTTTTAAATGTTGTTTGCCTATCCCATCCTCTACTACAGCACTATGCTCTACCAGCGGTCCCAGGATGAGTCTCAGGGGTCTCTCCTTAACATCAGGGTCTCCTTCATTTCATTTTTTTTTTTAAGATTTTATTTATTTATTAGAGAGAGAGAGACTGAGAATGAGAGGGGAGAAGGTCAGAGGGAGAAGCAGACTTCCCGCAGAGCCGGGAGTCCGATATGGGACTCGATCCCGGCACTCCGGGATCATCACCTGAGCCAAAGGCAGTCGCGTAACCAACTGAGCCACCCAGGAGCCCTCCTTCATTTCATTTTTAAAAAAAGATTTATTTATTTATTAATCAGAGAGAATGCACAGAGGGAGAGGGAGAGACCGACTACCCACTGAGCAGGGTGCCCGATGAGAGGCTCCATCCCAGGACCCCCAGATCACGACCTGAGCTGAAGACAGATGCTTAACCGACTGAGCCACCCGGGCGTCCCTGTATCTCCTTCATTTCAATCTCTCACATCCCTTCACTACCCATCAGTGGTTCACACCCAGGGAAGTCCAGTCCTCCAAAGGGTACTTGAAAACAGGTGTGTGTCAGGAAGCATTTTGGACCTACTGGTACTTAGGGGGCAGAAGCAGGAGGTGGTGAGCATTATTATCCAGCCCAAATTGCCAAGAGTGCTCCCCCCCAAAACATGGGCTGAATCCTGTCTTTAGAGACCTAATCCAAGGTGTCTCTGCAAGGCTCTTTCTGCCCAACCTGGGCCCAAGTCACCTCTCCCTCTGGAATGACTCTCTGCTTTTGTGACCTCCGCTCTTCTGCATAGCTTCTCCTCCTACCTTCTCTATTTCTTTCTCCCCTGGATGTCAAAGCCTGTATATCAAAGCACATTGGGGGCACTCTGGCTTCGGGAAGCCAGTCTGCCATCCAGCTGTGTCCTGCGGTTCGGGGCTACCGTGCTTTGCTGGCTGGGTCATTCAATCACAAAATGATTTAAAAAGGCTTCCATTGGCAGCACTGTAGGATTTTCTCTAGGGATCGGTGGCTAGAGCGACAAGAACAGGAGCCCTTCCATAGAATGAGTAGGATATGTGTGTCACGGATGCCTGTGAGAAGCCTGGGGCTGGGGGAGGCTGGGGGAGGGGTGCTCCAGCCGGGTCTGGCCTCTGCCCAGAGGGCAGCATCAGAGCTGGTTCTCCCAAACCCTCCTGTTAGCACTTAATTCTGTACAGACGATCTCTGTGATTCCTGCACCAGGCCATTAATCCAGGAAGAAGCTGCTAAATGGGCAGACGAACAAAAACAGGAGGCCCTTCCGAGAGCTATAAATTATTTCTCATAACAGCTTTATATACTTGAAAGTGAAGGGTATTCCGGGAGCACGACGGAAAGTACCTGGAACCTTAGTTTCTAATAGAAACCTAGGAAATCCCATTCAAGTACAAACACATCGAAGAGGTATTTTGTACCAGTGGCTGGACCGGCACAGAGATGAATAAAAGGACACTGCTTAATCTCTCAGGAGTTCAAAACTCCACGGAGTGATTCTCAAGTCTGCTCTTCTCTCCCCACCTCCCCTCCCCTCCCCTCCCCCCACCGGTCTAGGCCCAGCCCCTCCAAACCGGCTCTGGACCTTCTCCTTCTCTCCGCCCCTACTGCTGTTGCTAGGTTTCCTGAAAGTCTGGACGATTGGGCAGCCGAGGCCTCTTCACCTGGTTTCCCGGGCTACCCCTGCCTCATGTGACACAGCGTCCCACACCAGCAGGTGAACGTTTCAGAAAAGCACTCTGATCATAACGCGGGTAAAAGGTGCAAACACAAGGCAGAACCCTTTAAAGGTGCTCAATTGTTTGAAGGATGAAATTTGAACCCCTCACCCAGGCCTTTCACCACTGTGGCTATGTTTGCACACCTGGCCGTTGGGTGATGCAGTTCCTCCATCCCGATGGGGCCAACCCTCTGGCAGTTTCCCAGAATTCTATGCTCTTCCTCTTGCTCCCTTATACACTCCGTGTCTCAGGCCGCAGTCCAGCTGACCGAGCTCTCAAGACTCAACCCATGTTCCATGTCCTCGTCCTCCTGTCTCTAGGTGAGGAGTGCCCCTCTTTGTGCTCCAGCACTTTCTCAATCATCACATGCTCCATAATCTGGCTCCTTAAGGCTCTCTCTGTAGACTTTGATTTTCCTCAACTAAGCCACAAGAACTATCTCTATCCGATGATCTCTGACCGCTCAGCACCCTGCAGGGCATAGTAAATGTTTGCTGAATGTATTTGCAGGCCGGCAGGCCGAAACAAGGTCGTAATAGGTAAGACAAGAATAGCTAATTCAGAGCTGCCTTAATGCATGGTTATCTGCATGTGGTCCCTGCTTTTCTTTTTTTTTTTTTTACTTTGCAAATGATACTTTATTTTTTTCTTATTATGTTATGTTAGTTGCCATACAGTACATCATTAATTGTTTTTGTTTTTTTATTTGCCTTTTATTAGGCAGAGAGGCAGGCAGAGAGAGAGGGACTCGATCCCAGGACCCTGAGATCATGACCCGAGCTGAAGGCAGAGGCTTTAACCCACTGAGCCACCCAGGGACCCCACATCATTAGTTTTTGATGTAGTGTTCCAGGATTCATTGTTTGCATGTAACACCCAGTGCTCCATGCAATGCGTGCCCTTTTTAATACCCATCACCAGGCTAACCCATCCCCTCACCCCCTCTCCTCAGAAACCCTCAGATTGTTTCCTGGAGTCCATAGTCTCTCAGGGTTCATCTCCCCCTCTGATTCCCCACCCCCCCTATTTTTCCCTTCCTTCTCCTAATGTCCTCCATGCTATTCCTTGTGCTCCACAAATAAGTGAAACCGTATGAGAATTGTCTTTCTCTGCTTGGCTGCTTCATTTCTAACATCGCGCTTGGAAAAGTTGTAGGCAATTGAATGCCTCATGGTTCCTGGATGATGTGTGGGAGTGCTAAGATCTTAGAGGAGACAGGTTTGTTATCTTTGGGGAAATCGAAACACAAGTCTCCAATATAATTCTGTCTTACAAATGATATGAACATTCATGTTCACAAGGATATCTGCATAGAAGATCATAGAATGTTCAGTAGTTTGAACATTCTGGTTAAGCAGTTGAGTTTGAAACTTCGTGATTTTAATAACAATCGGCATTGTTTTTGATTCGGTTTTATTTAGCGAGAATGTATATTGGTTCCTTAGACCTACCCTAACAAAGTACTACAAACCTGGTGGCTTGAAACAACAGATATTTCTTCTCTCATGGTTCTGGAAGCTGGAAGTCCAAAACCGTGTGTTGGCAAGCTGCCCCCCCCAACCCCACGAAGGGTCTAGGAGAGAATCCTTCTTTGCCTGTTCCAGCATCTGGTGGCTTCTGGTGGCCTGTGGCCTATGGTTGCCCCCGTGGATCCATGCCTCTGTCTCACACGGCTTTCCCCTCTTCTCCCCATGTCTCCCTTTTTCTGTGTCTTCAGAGGACACTTGTCATTGGATTTAGGTGATTACCCAAGTCATCCGGGATGATCTTGTCTTTTTATACTAAACATGATTAAATCTGCAAAGACTCTTTTTCCAAGTAAGTTCATACTCACAGATTCCAGAGATTAGGGCACAGATGTATCTTTTCTTTTCTTTTTTTTTTTTTTTTTTGAGGCATAATTCAATCTACTACAAACTGTAAGGAGTAATTTTAAATACATTTATAAAAGCCATTTGGGTGATATTCTAGGCACCATGATTATTTTAGCTTAATTATAAATAACTATTTTGAAATGCTTATGTTTGGGGTGGGGGAGGGATCTTATTTCCTTAAGTTGGAAGGAGTGGCAACTGAGTGAGCATTCAGTATTTTTTTGAGCTTTCAGTATTAATATCAAATGGGAATGCCACCTACTGGCTGCTAAGATTCACGACTGGCAGAACTTGGATCTAACACTGAATGCAGAGCGATGTGTGTCTGCACAGATAATAAGCCTAATTTTGTGGGACCTGTGAGCACATTCAAAAATGGCTCTGCAAACACCTTGGATATGTTGAGTCCAGTAAAGACACTTGTGAAACTTAGTTTTCTCTTGGGTTTTGAAGCTGTGACCTTGAAGAGGGTCCACTTTTCCCCCTTTAAATTGATGTTATTTCATGTTTGTTAAGAAGCAAGGAGAGGCAGATGTACTCCCTTGAAATCTCTGAGCATCGACCCTAGAGTTTACAATAAAAAGAATGGAAAAGTACTACATTTATAGTATATGGTGCCATGAAATCAATCCGTTCATCCAGTCCAGGAGATGACAAGCTATGTCACGGGCCAAATCTAGTCCACTGCTTGACTTTGTAAATAAAGTTTTATTGAAACAGAGCTATGCCCATTCCCTAATATGGTATTTGTGGTTACTTCCACACTACACTATGGAGTTGAATAGTTGGGACAAAGATATGACCCTTAAAACCAAAAATGTTTACTATCCGGCCCTTTAGAGAAAAAGTTGGTCAACCTCTGATTCCACTCAATCAATAATATTTAACATTTGAAACATACATTATGGGTTAGATGCTATTCCATGTCATTTTATTTCATCCCCCTGGCTATGCTACTAATTGATTATTATTAATATTGACATTTTATAGGTGACAAAGCTGAGGCTTAGAGGACCCGGACCTGGATCACAAAACTGCTAAGTGAGTAGGTAGGGCTTGAACGGATGTCTGTTTGATTACGAAACCCGAGTTTTCATTTATCAAACTAAATGCAAACTTTTTGGTCTCCTAATTACCTACATTAGCACAGAGAGTTTAACACCCCAAGGACCATAAGGAAAATAGTATATATTAGCATATATTTCTTTTTTTTTAAAGATTTTATTTATTTATTTGACAGAGAGAGAGAGATCACAAGTAGGCAGAGAGGCAGGCAGAGAGAGGAGGAAGCAGGCTCCCTGCTGAGCAGAGAGCCTGATGCGGGGCTCGATCCCAGGATACTGAGATCATGACCTGAGCCGAAGGCAGAGGTTTAACCCACTGAGCCACCCAGGCGCCCCTATTAGCATATATTTCTTATTTCTTTTTAAAAAACACAAAAATGCTTTTTAAGCCTTACTGGAATGATATTAAAAAAAAGCTTTAGCTTATTTTATTCAGTTAATATTTGGTTACTTAAACTAAATCATACGCAGAGAGGCAATGAACTTGCCTGTAAAGTGTACCCCTTTCTCTTGGTTATAAACATAATGAAAGGGAGGTCCCTTCCCAAAGCTACACGTGAGATGGAACCTTGGACAACAGACTTCATATAATATTATGGTTCTATTGGCAAGACCATCTTTGTGGTGGGGAAGAATGTCTCAAATCATGTTATCTGGATCCCACTTCTAAACTCTCCCCACCTGCTTCTCCTCACCCTGATTCCATGTTTGACAATCAACCTACTGGTTATTCAGAGCTGGTACACTGCACAGTTGGGTCTGTGAGGTACATTACAGTCCGTGTGAATGGCAGTCCCTAAGGTTCTGCAGTACACAGCTTGGGAAGCTATATGTAGGTGACTCTGGAAGGAATGGGCAACTCTCCCTGATGCCTATAGTTTTAATGAAAATTACATCACTCGTAAAATAAATTAGCGTCCAGTTGTATGCATTGCTATCTCTGAAACTTAATGTGAGTGTACTACTAAGACTAGCCCATGTCTTAGGTGCTGACGCTGTCAGAGCTCCCATCAGTTTTGGATTTGGCAGACCAAGAGCCAGTCCCTGGAGAGTAGTAATGCTGTGTATGGATACCACATTACGAGATCTTTAGGTGAAGAGCCATAAACTTCCTTGGCATTACCATGGTTAAACCATGTGTTCCCATTTGTGGAAGACGGTTTGCTGTGCCACTCAGAAGTGAGGAACTAATTCCCCAGCTGTTGGGAGTGCTGCCAGCACCGAGCCCTCAGCTGTCCAAACGGACTGTATCAGCTGTGAAGGGCTCCCTTGTCCCCTTGTTCCAAGCTGAGACAGCTTCAAAGCTCAACTTATCTTCAGAATTCCCTGTAGGTTTGCTGGGGGTAGGAGGGAGGTGGCTCCTACTAAGACTGTGTCCAAACTCGACTTTTCCCACTGCCCGATCCTGCTTTCTTCTTCCTCCCTTTCCAGAAACTGATACACTTCCTGCCTGTTAATTTCCATCTCAGAGTCAGCTTCCTGGGGACCCTAACCTGTCCCACTCAAGCTTCAAAATCAGAGACCTCCAACCTTAGGGCCTGGCAATCTATGGAAATGACAATGAAGATATCTCCACTTTATTCATCCAACAATTATTTATTGAGCCCAATGATGAGCGAAGTTCCTTCTAGGCATTAGAAACAGAGCCGTGAATATGAAAAGTATCTGCCTTCCTGGAGAACTTTCTAGTGTGGGAGGCAGACAAAACCAGATAACAATGTAATATGTCAGGCAGAGTTATGTACTTGAAGAAAAACAAATCAGGGTGAAAGGTTATTGAGGGGGGCACGTATTGCATGGAGCCCTGGGTGTGGTACATGAACAATGAATCTTGGAACACTGAAAAAATAAAATAAAAGTATTTGGGAGAAATTAAATAAATAAATAAAAATCTTTTTAAAAATAAAAAATAAATAAACCATAAAAAAAAAAGAAAAAAAAAGAAAGGTCAGAGTTTTGAGATGAGAGGGGCAGTGACAGGGAGCAGAAACCCGAGGGAAGTCTGTAATGCAAGGATTCAGGAGAAGAGCATTCCCTGCAGTCAGCTAAAACAAAAAGGCCTGAGGTGGGAAGGAGCGCTGAGTTTTTTAAGGAATCGTAGGAGAGCCAGAATGCAAGGCAGGTTGTGAGGGGTGAGATCAGAGGCCCAGACGGGTGCCTTTTCTTTTGAGCCCAGTGGGAAGCATTCAGAGTTATGAGCTGGAAAGCAACAAGCTCTAACTTGGGTTTAAAGAGATCACCCTGACTGCAGTGGAGGGAAGAGTAGAAGCATGAGACCAGTGAAGAGGCATTGTAATAGTCTAGGAGAGGGGTCATGGTACTTAGACCAGTGTGGATGGGTTAAGTAGCTGCATCTGGGAATGTATTTTCAAGTTGGAGCCTCAGGACCTGCTGATTGTTATAAACTGAACATTTGTGTCCCCCCATCCCCATCCATATGTCAATCCCTAGCCATCCACCCCCCACCCCCCCGTGATGGAATTAAGAGGTAAGGCCTTTGGGAGGTATTTGGATCAGATGAGGTCATGAGGTTAGAGCCCCCATGATGGGATCAGAGCCCTTACAAGAAGAGGAAGAACTTCTTGCTACCATTTGAGGACCCAGCAAGAAGGGAGCCATCTTTCTCTAAGCCAGGAAGAGGGTCCTCACCCTCAGTGACCCTGCTGGCACCCAATTTTGGATTTCCGTTTCCAGGACTGTGGGAAATAGACTTTGGTTCTTTAAGCCCCCCAGTCTGCAGTATATTGTTACAGCATCAGAGGTGACTGACACTGATGCGTTCAATGAGGGATGGGGACAGAATCAAGGTGGCTCATTGGTTTCTTGACCTGAGCAGATGGATCGATGGCGGTGTCATTTACGGAGCTGGGCATTCTCCCCATTTACAGACTTCCAGAGTTTTTGCACAAAAGGCAGAGGGCCTGTATGATAACGTATCTTCATGGGGGAACCCTTCACTGTAGGCCTGAGAAGAAAGTAGAGGACCTAGTATTTTAGTTAATACAATATGCACTTACTGTTTTCTAAGA
Organism: Nasua narica; assembly: GCA_028533885.1. Lineage (NCBI taxonomy): Eukaryota > Metazoa > Chordata > Mammalia > Carnivora > Procyonidae > Nasua > Nasua narica. Next base: position 17,264,011 of record CM052800.1, on the reverse strand, counting down.
AATATTCCTAGTAGAGAGGGGAGGGGTCTGGGAGGTTGCAGTTAGGGACATTCTGCTTTTATTCTTACTAGGAGAGCTGTCCTCGCAGCGCAGAACAGATATAGGGATAATAAATAAGCTTGGAAACCAAAGCAGTGCTGAATGCAATTAGGCTTCTCTGGTCAGTTCTGCTATCTATTCATTTAATTACAGTTCTCTTCTTTAACTCGATGTAATAAATTTTATTGGTGGATTTCATAATGTTGAACCATCCTAGCAATGCTGAAATAAAATCTATAAGGAAATGGTGTACAATCTTTCAATAGACTCCTGGGTTTGATTTGCTAATAATGAATTATCCAACTAACCTGTTTATGAATATTCGATGTTCTTTCAAAAATAAGTTCGAGGGTATTTTACGTCTATTGTCTTTGATTTTCTGCTTTATGAATTTTAACTTTTATCTTTATTAATTACCTTCTCCTGCTTTCTTTGTTTTATTTGTGCCCTTTCTAGTTTCTTTTCTTTAATATTTATTTATTTGTTTGTTTGTTTGTTTGTTTATTTATTTATTTATTTCAGAGAGAGAGTATGCATGAGAGAGAGAATAGAAGGATGGGCAGAGGGAGAAGGGGAGGAAGAGAGAGAATCCCAAGCAGACTCTCCAACTGAGCACGGAGCCCCACAACCCTGAGATCATGACCTGAGCCGAAATCAAGAGTCGGATGCTTAACCCACTGAGCAAGCCAGGCGTCTCCTCTTTCTCGTATCTTTTTTTTTTCTTTCTAGTATCTTAAATTGGCTACCAATTTCATTTGTTTTTCAGATTTTTTCAAATAATGAAAGCATGTAAGCATCAACCCAAATTCAAATTGCCACGTGAGTATCATACTACCTGTAAACATAGGCTTAGGCATGAACTCATTTCTTTATTTTTTTCTTGTTTAATTTTGCTTCGTTTTTAAAATTCAGTTTTAACATTCCCAAATTGCTTAAGGGTTGTTGTTTTTTTTTTTTTTTCTCTAGAAACAATATATTTCAGGATTTATCAAGGTTGTCTTTCTGATCGAGTATATGACCAATTTTTGTAAATGTGCCTCAAATATTAGCGTCGAAGGTAGGTAGAACACGAAATTTCCATTACTTGTGGGGTTTCCATGAAATCTTGAGATTTCCTGCGGAGCACCCAGGATGTGTTTGATTCCGTTAGCTCTTGCTGGTGCCTCCATCTTAAGCCAAGTCTGCGCCATTTCCTTCATTAGGACATCTCGCTTGATCTCGTTCTTTCCACCGGGGCAAGCTTAGTCATGTCTCTACACTTGGAACAGCTGCTGAGAATGTCCAGGCTGTCTGTCATTTCTGAGGGACTCAGCGTGTTCTCCAGGTCCTGACCTTGGCATGTTTGAGGAAACAAATCTTACACAGAAGATACAAATAATCAGTCACCAGAACATCACTTTATCATTTAAGTCCCCTTGTTATAAAACAAAACCGCCTCTTCTCTTCAGGGAAGAAATGAAGGAATGAGGCCAGTGGGCTTCTACAGAAGGCCGACCTGGGTTCAAACTGCACTTTGCCTCTGACTGGCTGTGTCCCTGGGGCAAGTGTCTTTCCCTCCCTGCGCCTCACTTTCTTTACCCGGAAAGGTGGAGCTTCACTCGCTTGATGCTTCCCTCATTGAAGCACTATTATTTGGGCATTCCGATACCTAGTAGTGGCTGGGGATGCAACGACGAGCAGGCACAAACACAGTCCCTTACAGATAATAATTTCTACTTCATAGTACTGTTGTGTGAATTAAATGCGGGTAATTCAAATCAAGGGTCTGGTACAGAATACACCGGTATTGTTACTATTAACCTTAAATTGTATGTGATTGAAATGCTTAATGGGAGCAGTCGGATGAGGGACCTTGTCTCTTTTGTTGAAGATGTCCAGCTTTAGGAGGAGTACTTGTTGGTTCTTTCTCTGCGTTGTTCTGTCTGACCTGCAGAAGTCCCACCACCACCTCATTTAGCCCAGTTAACTCTGTGCATCAGAGCAAAGCATTAGCAGAAAGGAGGAAGGGACCGGGAGGTACCCATTCTACCCACTCAGATTCTCTTTGATTAGTGCATTCTAGGAGAGATCTTTCGTTCTTTCAAAATTATCAAATATCTTTTGTACATTGGATCAGGTACTAAATGCAGAATAAACAAAACAAACGAACAGTGGCCTTTGTCTTTGAGAAGCCAAGAATATTTGAGACCTAAATTCTAAAAATGCACCAGACCTCAGAGTATCCAAGAATGTAATAAAGGGGGTGTTCTTCAATGAATGTCCGGGATAGTTTTTGGAAAAACCTAGGTCTCATAATTTTTATAAATTCAAAGGCAACTCAGTGTCGCTTGGGGATAGAATTTTCCCCGATGTCTTAACCATCTGCTAAGCAACTTTCTGCCTCCCTTTGCATTCACTTTTATTTCAGCCGGACATCTCCTGACACCCTGAGAAGAAAATGTGTCTAAGCTGTAAAGAACTTGGAATGTGTTTTTCAAAAGTACATTTTTCAACATTCAAGAAATTTCAAGAAATGCACCATTTGCCTAAGGGCAGATGATTTAAAAGATCTCTCTTGTGATGGCTTCAAATAAGTTAGTGATTGGAAAGCTGATGCATGAATATAAAGCATTATTATTCCACACTGATGCTTCTGAGGAGGGAACTAGTTAGGGGAATATTTTCCTCCCAAACATTTATCCCTGCTGAAATAAGTCAAAACACCCAATATTCTTTGTATTCAGAGGTGACACTGGTACCAGCACGACTGTCAGTTGCTGTCAATCCCGGGGTTCTGGAAGCAATGTCACAGCACTTTAACTTGCCTTTCAGTTTGCTCAGCGTGTCTTTGAAGGATCGCTTCTATTCGTCTCTTCCACAGCTCACTGTTCAGCCCAATTGCACTATTTCAGCAGGAACTCAACAAAATACTTAAAAGCTAGTGGGCAAGCTGCCTCCTTGTTGAGGATTTAAACCTGTGTGGTTTTTTTTTTAAGATTTTATTTATTTATTTATTAGGAAAGAGAGAGAGTGAGAGAGAGCATGAGAAGGGAGAAGGTCAGAGTGAGAAGCGGACTCCCCATGGAGCTGGGAGCCCGATGTGGGACTCGATCCCGGCACTCCGGGATCATGATCTGAGCTGAAGGCAGTCGCTCAACCAACTGCGCCACCCAGGGGTCCTAAACCTGTGTTTTTCAAACAGTGATCCTTAGATGGGCAGGCAGCAGCCGCGTGGCCTGCGGTGCTAGTTACATTACATACTCCTGGACCTCATCCCCAAACGAAGGCCTTCTGAAATTCCGAACCGGAGATCAGATAAACTGTGTCTTAAACAAACGCCCCGGTGATGCACCCATGGTTAAGATCTATGAGTTGAGGGCTTTTGCAATCACCAACTCTGTTTTGGTTGAGGCTCATGTATTTCTTTACACGAGGGACCTCAACAATCTGCAGAAACCTATGCCCGGAAATACACGTGAACATCACCAAGGGCAAGTCTGTTCGTATGATTCAAATCTTCCCAGAAAACTCTCCGTCCTTTAAATATACTACAGTTTATATTTTGAAAATATCCCATGTGCAATCAAGTATACCTTTCTAAATGGCTAGACAGCAAACAGGTCAAGTTCAAAACATTAACATACTCTGAAGGAAGAGGAGCTTGAATAGTAGGAGTAGAATTACAACATCCACAGGACGGGAAAAAACACTCTTGGCTGATACACAGGCAAGAGCTCTTTTGGCCTTTTGCTAAGAAAATTAAAAGTGTAGCACCTTCCAAGACAGGACAGGAATACATACCCCTGGCCGTGCTCGGGGCAGGTTACCCTCTGCCCTCTGGCCACCTAGACGCGGTCCCGCCGGCTCAGAACTCCATTTCCAGGGGCACCTGGGTGGCTCAGTGGTTTAAGCCTCTGCCTTCGGCTCAGGTCATGATCTCAGGGTCCTGGGATCGAGCCCCGCATTGGGCTCTCTGCTCAGTGGGGAGCCTGCTTCCCCCCCCCCCCCCCCGCTCTCTGCCTGCCTCTCTGCCTCTTGTGATCTCTCTCTGTGTCGAATAAATAAATAAAATCTTTTAAAAAAAAAAAAAGAACTCCATTTCCATCTCTATTATTTCTATAAGCACAGACGGCATTTCCTCATATATTTTTTTAAACTTTTGCTTTTGACATTGTAGATTCGTAGGAAACTGCACAAAACCAAATATACGGGGAGATTCCATATACCCAGTCCTCAGTCTCTCCAAAGATAACATCTTGTACAACTAGAACGCGACGTCAAAGCCGGGAAAATGACGTTGGTCATTGGCACAATCCTTAGAGTTTATTCAGATTTCACCAGTTTCACGTCCATGATTTTCCCTAATGACTTTTTAATTGCATTTTAATAGCCTTGAGGCCTCCCCCAACCATGCTGAACTTCCTGCCTGGACTGTCTCTTGTCCTTGTCTCTCAAGAGAACCTTGTCTCTCAAGGTTCTGAAGACTATTTTTGTTAGTGCCCTGGTTACAAAGTTATATAAGTGGTAACATAAGTTATGTTTATATAAGTTAAGTTATGTTTACGTAAGTTTACATAACTTAGTAAACATACATAGGTTATGTTTACATAACCACTTATGGTTACATAAGTTACGTAGTGGGCTGACTATAATTCTAATATTCCTCAAATGGTTATTTTGAACGGAAAATTTTGTTGAATGTGAGTTTTTCAGCAACAGCTCTTGCACATCAAAGCCAACATATCTGCGTAATGGCTCCAATGTAACAGTTTATTTTTTTTTTAAGATTTTATTTATTTATTTGACAGAGAGAGAGAGAGAGAGATCACAAGTAGGCAGAGAGGCAGGCAGAGGGAGAGGGGGAAGCAGGCTCCCTGCTGAGCAGAGAGCCCGATGCGGGGCTCGATCCCAGAACCCTGGGACCATGACCCGGGCCGAAGGCAGAGGCTTTAACCCACTGAACCACCCAGGCGCTCCTGTAACAGTTTATTTTTTACCCACGGGAGGGTGCCAGGAAGGTGTTCTGTCTGGCAATCAAAGTCACCCAGAAGACCTTTCCGTCTTGTCACTCTGCCACTTTGATGGTTAATTTTACCTGTCAACTGGACCAGTGCCCAGATATTTGTTAAAACCTTATTTCTCAGTGTGTCTGTGAGGGTGTTTGGGGGTGAGGTTAACATTGGAATGAGTAGACTGGGTAAAGCAGATTGCCCTCCCCAAGTGGGGAGGTCTTATCCAACCTGTTCCAGGCCTGAATCAAATAAAAGGCTGAGAAAGGAAGAATTCTTTCTGCCCGACTGTCTTTGAGCTGGAACATGGGTCTTCTCCTGTCTTTGGGCTCGGACTTGGATGGGAGCCACATCATCAGCTCTCTGGTCCATAGGTCTTTGGATTGGGGCTGGCAGGGCACCACTGGCTTGCCAGGTCTCTACCTTGCCAACAGGAGACCTTGGACTTCTCAGCCACCAGAATCATGGGAGCCAATTCCTTATAGTAAATCTCTTTCTCTATTTATATCCTATTAGTTCTTTTCTCTTGGAGAACCTGCTTAATACAGTCACCCTCTAGGGCCATCATGTAGTTGCAATTCCAAGTCTCTAGTAGCTGGGGACAGAGGGCTTGGACGAGGAAATAGCACATTTCCTGCTCACTTATGCTCAGTTGGCTAGAACTCAGTCATGAGGGTGCACCTGACCGCAACAGGGAGAAAAGTTGTTTAGAGGAAGGTTCTCTCTCTTTAACTTCCCCAAAGGGAGGTTTTCTTAAGGGGAAGAGAAGAGAGGGAATGGCTTTGGAGTAGGCAAAACCTAGTGTCTGAAATAAGAATGAGTACCTAGATAAGGCTACAGATTTTCATTATAGAATTGTTTATAAGAGTTGCTATAAACATTGGGGTATCTATGGCCCTTCTTTTCACTGCATCTGTATCTTTGGGGTAAATACCCAGTAGTGCAATGGCAGGGTCATAGGGTAGCTCTATTTTTAGTTTCTTCAGGAATCTCCACACTGTTTTCCAAAGTGGCTGCACCAACATGCATTCCCACCAACAGTGGAGGAGGGTTCCCCTTTCTCCACATCCTCTCCAACACTTGTTTCCTGTCTTGTTGATTTGGGCCATTCTAACTGGTGTAAGGGGGTATCTCAGTGTGGTTTTGATGTGAAGGGAGATTGTCCTGTGGTGGCAGTGGTTATGGATAAATCTGGCTGATTCTGGACGCTGTATAGGAAGCCCATTTGGAGATGTCTCTGACCTAGAGTTTATCAGTAATAAAATGATATTTTGGCTTCTATCTGCCTTATCATTTGTCTTATTTCTTAATTGGCTTGAAACCTGGATGGAGAAAGCAGTTTAGTTTATTAGGCCATATTCAAACTTCCCAAGAAACACACACACACACACACACACGAGTTTCTTGATAATACAACTTAATAATAAAGGTGGTTTTTTGTTTGTCTTTCTTCATGTTTTACTAAAGCTATGGTGAGAAGCAGGTAGTGAAGAGGGTATACTGAAATATCTAAAGAAGTAAAACAATGTGACTAGAATAGGAAGGATTAGGTGAGTTCTCAACATGGATTCAGTTTGCATTTTTAGGATAAGACAGTTGCTTCTCAAAATTTAATAGTGCCAAAAAAATCACTTGGAGATGTTGCTGAAATTCATAATCTGATTGAACAGGTTGGGGGTTGAAAATGTTATTTTCATTCCCATGAATTGGGAATTCCGTATTTCCAGTAAGCTCCAGGTAATGCTGATGCCTCTGATCCATAGATAACCTTCAAGCAGCAAGGCTGTAGGATATTATGATATTATATATAGATATTATTATTATGTTACCTTCCACACTGAATAATCACTTATCAACTTACTTATTTTGAAGCCTATTTACATTAATAATTATTCTGCCTAATCTAGTATTTATGATGAACCTCCAATTTCCCAAGTGCATATCCATCCGAATAGCATATCCTATCTCTCACCTGCCCCTCTTTTCAGGGTTCACATTATCAGCAAGATTTTGCCACGTTAACAAACCACCCCAAAATGCAGCGGCTTAAAACAACAACCATTTATTTCGTTCACAGTCTTGTGGGTTTTAATTTGGGTTGGGCCCAGCTAAGGATTCTTTTGCTGGTCTTCACTGGGCAGAGGCTTACACCTACGGCCAGCTGCAGGGCACTAGGTCACGGTTCCCTGGGCGGTGCTGACTATGGACTGGGCAGTGCAGAGGACCTAGACCATGTGTTTGTTCTCATCATCCAACAGGACAGAGCAGGCTTGTTCATACGGTGGCAGAAAGATTCCCCATGTGGCATCAGGGTCAGTCCAAATGTGTGAGCCCTTTTCATACCTCTACCTGAATCACATTTGCTACCATCTACCCTACTGGTCAAAGAAAATTGCATGACCAATTTTGGCATCACTATGACAGTTACCTAAGGGTGTGGAGGCTGGGAGGCAGAGGCATTTGTGGCTGCTTTTGCAATCCAACTATTCAAGTTCTAATTGGCCTTGAGGGCCTCCCCAGGAAGGCCTACCAGGCTTGCTTTTTTATCTCTACGCTATTGCTCTCCCTCTTCCCTTCTCCTGGAGCACTCTTTCTATTTTTGGACAGAGCCTTAATTCACTTTCAAATGCTATCTCGCACTTAAGCTTGATGTCTAAATTGAATGGGGTCTTCAACCATATAGCACATCTCATTCAGGTAACTATAGTTACCTATATACAGATGACATCCTCCTCTACTAGATATTTCTGAAGGGTTTTTGCTTGTGGTTTGCCCATGTTTGTATTCCTACAACATTCAGCAAATAATATCAATTGCTCTGATTAACTGAATGCTACTATTTATTGAGTGTAGTTACTTTGTAGATTCGTCATCTCATACAAAGGAGGTATTCATAGTGGCTCCTTTTTACAGATTAGGAAAATGAAACAGAGAAGTAAAATAATCTGTCCAAGAGCACAGAGCCAGGAAGCTGTGGAGTCAGAATTTGAATCTCTTATCTCTTGAATCCAAGAGCTTGGTCTTTTCAATTAGTCTCCTAATTGAATGAAAATACATGGTTTTGAATAAGCCACATGCCCATAAATTGAGAATTGACCAAAGAGGGTATGTTCATCTTCTTGGGAATGCAAGTCAGTCTTTGAGGACAGAAGACAGTCTCCGAGTTGATGGGCTTCATAGAGTCAAGCTCAGATTCTGACTCAGGTCTAGAGGTTCACAGATGGTTCTCAGTTCTCTGTAGAAATGGTTGTCAGCATCTGTAGAACTGAAGCGTTGATAAGATGATTTCAGACTCACAAGGCTAGAAATAGGTCTAGAATGCTAACTTACTAGTGTTTGGGGAGATAGAGAAGTGATAACCCCACCAGGGTAGGAGTCAAATGGTCAACCTGATCTTTCATCAGTAGGGAAACTAAGATGAGAAGGTTGCAGGCTGTCCTTATTTCCTGCTCCTTCCAAAAACAACTTGAGCCCATTGCAAAGGGAGTGGCTGTTTTTAAGTCATACAGTCACCAGGGAGGCATAATGAGTCATTCTTGATGAAAAGGCTGAATCTGTAATGGGAAGACTCATATTGAGTCATTGGTGCTCCGTCTTTCTTGGGCGGTACTGGACAAATTCTTTTCTCTCAATGTCTCCGTTTTCGACATTCCAGAAGAGAGTCAGTATTGATTGGGCTTCACTGTCTTGGTTTGGGATTGTGAAGTTGGCTGTGTTCTGATAACTCTGACTCTGATATTCCCTTCCTGGCATTATAATTGCAGTTTGAGCAGCTGTCATAGGGGATGACAATGCCCGAGACTTGGGTACTGAGGGAGAGGGCATTTCTTCAGTCTTTCTGTAGGTGTGAATAACGCAAGAAAAGTAATTATTTATTTTCGGTGAAGTGAATGATGCTTTAAACTTGTTTTTCGCTTGTTAAAAAGGTGGTAGTATACTAGTGAGATTTTGGTGAAAAGAAATGCAAACACCTAGAGTAGCAGTTAGGATTGAATGCGGGAAGCAGATGTGACTAGATATTTTAACTATGAGGGGACTTAGTATAGAGAATAAGATGTTTACAAAATCATTAGGTGGTCTAGAGATGTGGACTGGGCTTCTAGAACTGACTCCCAGAATACTGCAGAACTGACCCACCAAGGGAGCTATCACCTTTAAGGCCACCGTGGGGGCTATGATGCCAGGAAGCCATTCCTGAGACTATTCTTGTGTCAGGAAGCCACACTGCCTCTGGAGACCCAAAGGACAGACCCTAAAAGACCAAAAAACCCTCATGGCACCACCGCCTTGCTTGCCAATGACAACACAGTTGAAAGAAGCAAGAAAATGCTCTCCACCTTCCAAGTCTGATGCAAGTACATCTAATGGGCTATGCTTAATTTGCTTCTAGAATGTTCATTGGGAGGGAGTTTGGAGAATGTAGTTTGTAGTTATCCGGCCTTGGGTAAGGTCCTCGAGAAGGAAGCTGGGCGAGCCAGTCCACACTTGGGGTCCAGTGGCTCCCTCGCTACCTTGGGCACGACTAACTGTAACAGCAGAGATCGTGGTCCCACATTTGCGGAGCACTCCTCTGGGCCCGTGCTGGGCTGAGCCCCTGCCATCCCTCATTGCCTTCCCCTCACTATTATGATGCCCCTTTTGCAGAGACACAAGCTGGGGCCCAGAGAGATCGGGTAATTTGCACAAACTTATGGGGAGGAAGAAAAAGAGCCAGCTGTGGACTCCGTCTGCCTGATTCCAGAGCCGCCTTCCCCAGCGCCGCTTGACCACTCACCTTTACCCAGGCTCTACCTCCGCCCTCTCTCTGTGTCAAAGGCCTGGGAAACTCGTCCCCACTCTCTTTCAAGTGTCAGCAAGTCCCAGGCTCTGGGCCGGTTCACAGACCCCAGACAAGTTTCCTGCAGCTTTTCTCTTGCTCCTGCTTTTACAGGGATCATATCCATCTCTGCAGATTTAGTGCTCAGAGGCGGTTTTTCTACCTACCTCTCCACCCTCTGGAGAGAGAACTGCTTTACTCATCCCAAGGAAGGTCTTAAATTACCTTCTGCTACATCCACATCGACTTTTATTTCATCTCTCTCCGTCTGAAATAGAGAAGATGAAGGCGAGACCAAGTTTCTGAATTCTAAGTCTCAGCAAAATGTAATTACAACTCCCCCCCCCCCCCCCCAATCACAGGAGACTTCTCAGAGCAACCTAGTTACTGATTCTGCTCTTCCTGGACTCCCTCCTTCCAACTGCTCTTTGAAGCTTGGCGTTGGCGTGGAAGTTATTTTGCTTCAAATTGCTTAAGAGACCTCGTTACTGAGGTTGATGACAGCCAGATCCTGCCATGCTTCTCAAGACACTTGTCATTTCCCCTCACCCAAACATTCTGGAACACATATGAATGGAATGACAAAATGGTACAGTCGTTATTTGTTATTTGCATCTGTCAATGGAAAATATCTCTTCCACAATTCAAAATGCCCTCATGATCTGAGATGTCACTGATTTGTTCCCTGACGTCTACCTTCTGTCCTCTCTCCTCACCTGGGCTCATTCAGCAACCACCAAATGATAAGCAGTCTTTGGAACCCATTCTTATCACTTCTCCATTCAAAAATGTTTGTGAATGCATCCCATGTGCCAGGCACTGTGCTAAGGGCTAGGAAGACTAGACGAATAAATAGAAGCTTCTGGAAGCTTCCATTCCAAACATTACATAAGCTATCGATTCATAAAAGAATTTTAAGTGAATATGTATAGAATTTACTTCAATTTAAGTTCTTGCTTAGATAAGACGTTCAGGGAAGACTTCTCACATGAGGTGACATTTGTATTGGAGGGGATCTAGAGGCCAGCCATGCAAAATGAAGAGGGCAAGATCATTGAAGGCAGCAGGCAGAGCATGTATATAGGCCCTGAGGTGAGAAAAGAAGCAGGTATGTTTCAGGGTCTGTAGGGAGGTCAGTGAGGTAGGAGTTCACCAGTTGAGGGAGGAGAGTACTCAGAGTCACTTATCTTGGCTTAAGTGGCTTATGACCCCTTATTGCACTCCAGTCCCCACTCAGCAGGGGGGCTTGCTGGGCCTTACAGGTTGAGATCAGGAGTCTGGGTTGCATTCTCAGCCTGCTAGGCAAACTTTAAAGGGGAAGCATGAGATCTGATATATAGTTAAAAGATACTTCTGCTGCTGAGTGGGGACTGGAGTGGGGTAAGGGGTGATAAGCCAAAGTGGAAGCAGAGAGGCCACTGCATTTGTCCCAGGGGAAATGGCAGAGGCCTGGTCTAGGTGGTAGTGTGGGAGGTGGGGAGAAAGGGGAGAGGTGAGGCGTGACGACATTGCTGGTGGATGAAGTGTGAGTGGTGCTAGATAGAGCAGTGGCATCTACAATGCCTTCTGCACTTTCAGCCTCAAGGAATTCCAGCCCCACTGTGGTGGGGTGCTCTTCTGTTCATGGGGTCTGATGGGCTTTGTGACTCAATACACTTCTTGGCAACTTGTGCTCTCTCCCCTTCTGGTTCTAATCTTGTTCTTCCATGCACATCCCACTGGACAGAACCCTGATACCACACACGGACAGGGTGGGGGAGTGGGAGAGACTACAGTCCCTGAAGTCAGAAGCCTAGTCACAACCCTGGCTATTTCCTTTGACCAATGGGGCCATCCTGCTTGGCTCTTCTGACACTCAGCTTCGTCAGCTGCAAAGTGGAATGAGGATACTCATATCCGCATTGGAGTGTTACTGGGAGGATCGGATGAGCCATTGCAGGTAAAGTTAGAGCAGTGCCCAGCACAGGGGCTAGATACGAATGCTTATTAGTGTAAATCAGAGGACCAGGTGCTTTTGAGCTGCCTTTATTTCACCCTGTGACCACCCTGACAGCAGGATTTAGTGCTTCAAGGCATCCCCCAAATACACCCAAACCTATAGTGGATTAACAAGAAAAGACTATTTTACTAAATGTTTCATAGGGAGATAGAGGTTGGGGATTTCTTCTAGAAGGTACTGCATTTCACTTCAAATCCCCCATTGAAAATCTGGCCCCTTCTCTCCCTCCCTGACCACTCGCTCCCCATCAACCTCACTCCCTTCTTGCAGTTCTCTGACCTTTGGACCTGGACTCTCCTCACTTTAGCTGTAGCTTTTTTTTTTTTTTTTCCTTTACAGAAACCACTATTGGTTTTGCTAATCTCCTCTTTGTTTTCTATTTCCCTAATTTCTGGTCTTTCTTCTTTCTTTCCTTCCATATTCTTTGGGTTTATTTTCTGTTCTTTTACTAAATTTTGAGATAAAACCTTAGCTCAGAAAGTAAAGCCTTTTCCCCCTTTTCTAATATATGCTTTCTCTCCTATTTCCCCCACTCCCCATTGTATACTTTAAAAGTTTCCTTCTAAGTATGCTTTGAGCTATTTCCTGTAAATCTTGAAATGTGGTATTCTTTATTACCATTCGGTTCAAAATTCTTTTTAATTTCTGCTGTAATATTTTTTGGTGGACGGATTATGCTTAATTTCCATATTTTAATTAACGCTTAATTAAAAACAAATAAGCTTTGTTTTTATCATTGATTCTTAGCTTAGCTGCATTATGTCAGAGAGTGAGCTCTGCAAGATTTCGCAGCTTTGAAATATGTTGTGGCTTGTATGACCCAGGATATAGTCAATTCTGGTAAATGTTTCATGTGGGCCTGAAAAGAATGTATGCTTTGCGGTTTGGTACAGGATTCGATGAGTGTACATTAGGTCAAGTTACCAAACATGGTGTTTCTGTGTCTTTACTAATTTTGGGGTTAACTTGTGCTATCAGTTCAATATCCCAGTAGGACTGTAAATTTCTCTATTTTTCATTTTTCAGCTTTGACTTTACATATTTTAAAACAAGGAATCTTGGAACTGAAAAAATAAAATGAAATTAAAAAAATAAAACTATGCTATTACGTATACACAAATTTAGAAATATTCTATCTTCCTGGTGAATCGAATCTTTTATCATTACAATGTACTCCTCTTTATGTTTAATAATGCCATTTGTCTTAAAGTCTACTTTTAAAGCAATATGAGTAATCTATGCTGGCTTTCTTTTTGTTAATGTGTGCAAGGTATATCTTTTCCCATTCTTTTCTTTTCAACTTTTAATTTTTTCATAGCTTTTGGTTTTAGATGTACTCTCAGGAAAGAGCATGTAATTACTTTTGTTGCTAAAAATCTAGTCTGATAATCATCAACTTCTAAAAGGAATATTTAGCTCATTTATATTTAATACTGGTTTCTATGTGTCCTATCCATTTCTTCTTCTCTCTTTCCTGCCTTCTTTTGTACTGATCATTTCTTATTATTTTTCTTTTTTTCCTATATTCATTTGGAAATTATATAATCTTTTACTATTTCATTATTGGTTACCCTAAAGATTACAAAATAAATTCTGTCTTTGTAAAAATCTAATGTCAATTGGTACTTTTACTCTCTCTTGAGACAATACAAATACCCTTGGAACAGAATTTCCCAAATTTTAATGTGTATATAAATCACAGAGGGCTCTGTTGAAATGGGAATTCTGACATAGCAAGTCTGGAGAAAGGCCCAAGATCCTCTCTTCTAATAACCTCCACGGGCCACTCTAGGAATACAAAGCCCTTGGAACACTTCAACTCTATTTATTAAACCCCTCCCTAATTAAATATCAATTAAGCACTTTGATTCTACACATATATAAACCCCTCAACACATCACTGTAGTTTGTTTTATATAGATAATATATTGATAATAACCTACATTCACTCACAATTAACTAGCCATTTTTGTTGCTTTTTGCCTCTTCTTCCATTTGATATTCCATCTGAAACCATTTTCCTTTTGCCTTAAGGATACCCTTTAGGGTTTCCTTTCACGGTGTCTGTTGGTGAAAATTCTGTTTTTATCTGAAAATGTTCCCTCAATTTTTTTAAAAATAAGCTTTTTATTTTGGAATAATTTTAGAATTACAGAGATAAAACAGAAGGTTCTCATATATCCTTTATCCAGTTTCCCCTAATGTTAATTTTATCTTACCATAATACATTTGCCGAAACTAAGAAGCCAACTTGACACATACTCTTGACCACACTTCAGACGGTATTTGGATTTCTCTAGTTTTCTCATTAGTGTCTTCCTTCTACTTCATAATACAATCTAGGATACCATAAATGATTAAGTAATTTGAGTATCATGTACACTTGAGATGAGAAGGGCATTGCACCTCTGTGGTGTTCTCCAAAACCAATAACCCTAGTCTAACCACGAGAAAATATCCAACTCCAATTGCGGAATATTCTAGAAAATACCTGACCAGTATTCCTCAAAATTGTCACAGTCATGGAAAACAAGAAACAAAGGAGACATGATAATGAATGCAATATGCTTTCCTGGATTGGCACATTGAAAAAGGCAAAGCAAAGATTGGCTATAAGAAAGCAACTGACTTTTGGTAGAATTATGCCAAGATAATATTTGGGTTAGGCACTAGTGGGAAGCAAGGAACAAAAATTTTATTGATTGTCTTGAAGCCTTGAAAAAATTGATAATCCTTACCACTTTGGTTTCTTTACTGGCAGGAGTAGAGTATTACAAGGGCTAGTGCGTGGTCTGAGAAGGCCTTTGGATATAAGACCTTCAAAGATTTTTTTTAGGGGCGGGGCAGAGGGGGAAGGAGAGAGAGAGAATCTCAAACAGACTCCTCACTGAGTGCAGAACCTAGACACAGGGCTCAATCTCACAACCTTGAGATCATGACCCTGAGATCATGACCCTGAGATGGTGACCTGAACGGAAATCAAGACTCGGATGCTTAACCAACTGAGCCACCGAGGTGCCTCTGGATATAAGACCTACAGCTATAGCTTTGAACCCTTCCTTTGCTTCTGGCTTCAAGGGTTATTGGAGATATTGGGTTGCAGTTTGGTGAGATCTATCTACTCTCTGGGTTTTGCTCCAATTATTTTTTCTGCATCAGGAGACTTTGAAGGTCATAGAAAGTCAGGTATGATGGCAAGGTTTTTATCTGGGAGGATAAGGGTGTGTGTGTGCATATATCAGACACAACTTGATTATGAATAGAGGAGTCCTCCGGAACCTTAATAGTTCCTCCATTAAGCATTTAATATCACAATTCCATTTACAGAGTAAGTCTCTCCTGATTAAATTTGCAGGGGTGCTATCACCGAGCAGAAAGTAATGTTTTTCATTCAAGGGTTCAAGTGCTACAGTTAAGGGCTGGCAGGTAGGAAAAAACCTGGGAATTGTTTGAAAGACCAAGTAATATCTGGTAATAGACCTATACACAAGTAATAGATCTATTAGTAATAGATTTAAGTAATAGATCTATTACTTGTGTATATGTTTACTCTGAGGAAGAGGTTGAGCAAGACGAGGGGTTTAATGTAGTAAGAGTAGCACCCCTATCTACCAGGAATTGAGTGGGTTAACCATCTATATTTACTCAACTTGAGTGTTTAAGGGTAAGTCAGGATATTGGGAGCTGTTTCCTTCCTCGGAGTACCCTCTTTGATCAGCATTGAGGGTTTTTCTTTGTGCCTGGTTTTCCTAAGATGGGACATTCTTTTTGCCAGTGTCCCTTCTGTTTACAATATCTACAATGTCCTTGTCAGAAACTGTTGCTTGGGAGCTGTGTCACCTTGCTGTTTGATCTGCAAGATGATAGTTTATTTTAGATTCTGTCTCATTTTTATTCTAAACCCTTCTATTTTTTTTTCAAAATTTTACTTAAATCCTAGTTAGTTAACATAATATTGGTTTCAGGAGTAGAATCTAGTGATTCATCACTTACATAAAACACCCAGTGCTCATCACTATAAGTGCCCTCCTTAATACTCATCACCCATTTATTTGAAACTCTTCTTAAAATGTTCCAACAAGTGTTCAGGCAAAGGTGCTATTTCCTATTCTATTTTTGAATCAAGCTTCAGCTTCAGGTTTAACTACACTGACAGATTGAGATGAAAGGGCTGCTTTCACACTGACACCTTTAGTGAACTCCCGAATGTTGTCCAAGGGATTTTCTAGTCTAGCACAAAAATTTTTATATCTTTTTGGGACACCTGGGTGGCTCAGTTGGTTAAGCAACTGCCTTTGGCTCGGGTCATGATCCCAGCGTCTTGGGATCGAGTCCTGCATCGGGCTCCTTGCTCCGCAGGGAGCCTGCTCCTCTCTCTGCCTCTGCCTGTCTCTCTGCCTGCCTGTGTTCTCTCTCTCTGTTAAATGAATAAATAAAATCTTTAAAAAAATTTTTTTTATATTTTTACTTTTCTCTTTTCATTATTAAATTATGGTCCAGGGGCTCCTGGGTGGCTCAGTGGGTTAAAGCCTCTGCCGTCGGCTCAGGTCATGATCTCAGGGTCCTGGGATCGAGCCCCGCATCGGGCTCTCTGCTCAGCGGGGAGCCTGCTTCCCCTCTCTCTCTGCCTGCCTCTCTGCCTACTTGTGATCTCTCTCTCTCTCTCTGTCAAATAAATGAATAAAATCTTAAAAAAAGAAAATAAATAAATAAATAAATTATGGTCCAATCAATTTTTATTAGAAATGTTTTGGGATACTACTAGTGAGAGGCTTTGCCCTACTTTTCAGGCTTTTTTTTTTTTTTTTTTTTTTTTGACTTTAGCTTCATTATGGCAAAAGAGATCCTGTAGATGCCTTTCTGGGTCAATCCAATCAGCTTTTGCTATTCAAGATTTAGCCTCTGTGGTCCTGAACAACATGTGGACAAGCTGATGTAGGTTGGGTAACCCTGAATCATTCATCGTGGGTCCAAAGTTTAAATTCTACAGTTGCCTACATACCTGGCTCATAAGAGCTGGAGCTTTAGAGGCACCTGACATTTTATGGTGCTAGGAGGTTGTTGGGAAATCATAGAGGGTCTGCTCAAGAGGAAGAGACAGATGTAATTGACAGAGGTGCTGATAGACAGGGAATATTGCATATAGAGAGGCAAATGGAGGACGAGGAGAGGGAGGATTTACTAGGAAATGAGCTTAGTTTCTTATTGCTTAGGTTTATCAAATTGCTCACTAGCTTTGGCCAAAGCATCTTTTAATGAAATAATTTTTGAACCAGAATTTCTTTTGGAGGCTTCTGTATGCCAATTAAAAACTGCTGCCCATTGACCTAAGAAATCCTAGTTCCCCTTCTTCTCTAGGGTGCCCATTAAATACAAAATTTATTCAAGTCAAATGTTCCGCAGAGTCGCCACTGAAGGCACAAATCCTCACAGCTGAACTTATGCCATTTAGAGAGACAGTCACCAGACCTGGGATTGTAATGACAACACATATAAGAAGCAGCAGTTTTTCCTGGAGGAGGAGCGGATTTAGGCTCAGACAACCCCAGGAGAGCCAGCAAAGACTGGTTGAAAGTGATGCTTGTGTTGTGTGTCAAGCCCCCCGACCTGAGGGCTGGCCCCCTCCAAACACTGATCCCCTGGCAGTTAGAAAATTAGAGAGAGCACTCTGTCTAAAGCAAATTCTCAGTACAAAAAAATCAAGGTGGAAGGACCGCCTTACCCAGTTTTATTGGTGATCCACAGTGAAGTTTGTCCCAATGGATGCTCATCTGGTGAGAACTGCAAACTCATTGGTCTGTGAAGCTGGCTTGAACAACAGGTCTATAGGGCCTATGGCTGTGTTCTACCCTCTAATCCTCCTTCTTATGGCAAATCCTACTTTCAGATTACACAATACAAAATGAAAGTACAAAAGAGAGCCCCCCAAAAAGGATGAAAAGGAATAGCCTGATTCCATCAAGGATAACGTTGGTAGAATAAATAGCTGAGGAACTCAATCCAAAGATAGCAGAATTTGGACCCAGCACTGATGATGTTGGCACAGACTTTACAAGCCACATGTAGCAAGGCACAAGGGTCCTCTGTGGGGACCACATCAGGTCAAAGGCTGGGGTCCAGGAGGTGATGGATAGTGCACACCGTGTCTCAGTGGAGTCTCCAGGAAAACTGTGGCAAGAAACAAAGACCACCCAAATAATAAACAGAAACAATTCATTCAGAGCTTTCTAGAGCAAGGGACTGAGTCACCATCACCTGCATTTGACCAAACTCAAGGGCAGCCAGGGAAGTGGAAAATCATTATGGTGAAAAACTGGAAAGGGTTCAGATGTGCTCTGATTGGGCAACTAAGGATAGTTGTTGGTCTTGTTGGGGGTCTTGTAGGGAGGTCCTTACCTATAGCTCTTAATTCATCTTGGGTCCAAAGTTTAAATTCTACAGTTGCCTGCATACCTGGCTTATAAGAATTGGAGTTTTAGAGGCACCTGACATTTTATGGTGCTACGAGGTTGGGAAATCATAGAGGGTCTGCTCAAGAGGAAGAGATAGATGTAATTGACAGAGGTGCAGAAAGACAGGGCATATTGCATATAAAGAGGCAAGTGGAAGACAAGGAGAGGGAGGATTTACTGGGAAATGAGTTTTAGGCAAGGGGAAGATGGAGATAGGCTAACTAGAAAAGAGCATCTTCGATCACTGGTTTAGGGAGGGCATATCTGGCTTTCTCTGCTTAGTCCTGAGTTGGAAGCGAGTGAAAAACCTGGGAAGCTGGCAGGCATTGACCGAGTCCTAAATGTTCTAGCAAGATTGCTACAGGGGTTGTAGTTTGGCTTTCTGAGGTACCTGTTGCAGAGATTATGGATTGGGGTTCTTATCCTATCAGACAGGGTCTGATCCTTGTCAAGTCTATCAGGGTGAAGATGGCCCTGAGCAATTACATCTCATTTAAACGTCATAACAGTTTTCTCCATGTCTCTATTTTACAAGTGAGGAAAGCAAAGCTCAGGGAATATGAGTAATGTACCCAAAGTCATACAACTAGCGACACAAGCAAAGTTCAGATCTATGAATGTTGGATCTATTTTTTAAAAGATTTTATTTATTTATTTGACAGAGAGAGAGAGAGAGAGAGAGAGCAAGAGAGGGAACACAAGCAGGGGGAGTGGGAGAGGGAGAAGTAGGCTTCCCACGGAGCAGGGAGCCCGATGTGGGGCTCAATCCCAGGACCCTGGGATCATGACCTGAGCCGAAGGCAGATGCTTAATGACTGAGTCACCCAGGCACCCTGTTGGATCTATTTTTAACTATGTTATGTCTTGTAAGGGCAATGAAATTATTCTGACGTTGTCCTATTAAAAATATTAGATGCTCAATAAGTACTCATTGGGTGAGAGAATGGATGAAAATAATTTTGGAACACTTCTTTCACAATTGCCCCCAGAGCCTGTAGTTTTTTTTTAGTAACTTCGATGACGGCAGAGCTTGATTATGGATTTAGTTTGTAGAAACAAACATTTTTTCCAAATTAAGACCAGCAAATAAGGTGAGAGAAACTGCTGGCTTAGAAACCTAGTGTATCCACTCAGTAATGAGACCGATCTTGTGATTTTTGCACATTTCCATGTGATTGACAAAGCAGTTTTGAAGGCGTTCCCAAGGGAGAAATTGCAAGAATTGTATTTTCGGAATAAGAATTCATCACTTCAAAAGTTTGAAGGCTTAAAAGGTTTAAAGTTTAAAAATATAAGCTAAATTCTCATTATTTTTGTGTTTTATCTTTCTGCAAAGTTCTGAAATGGTCTATCATTCAATAAATATTTGCTGAATATCTATTATGTGTCTAGTTCTGTGCTTTGAACGCAGATATCAAATATTGCCTTGTCAAACAGAGGCTCACAGTCTAGTTCAAGAAAACAGAATTTTAACAACTGAAATTCAGTTTGACAAGTGCTAGGCTGACAAATGGTGGGTATCAATACCCTTGGAACATGGAGTAGGAACAGTGGTGAGTTGGTACTTGCTAAATAACTAATTCCTGGGGAGTGGCAGGAAGGTCAGAGCCTCATCTGCAGCATTTGTTGATTTTCATAGTATAAATACTCCCACCATGGCCAATTTCAAACTCCCAATATGAAGCCACCGAAAAGGGAGTTGAAAAGAGATGTGCAGAAAACCATCATGTCCTATTTCCACTGTCCAGATACAAGAGATGTAAATAAATCTCAAAAGCGCAGATAACAATAAAATGTAGAAAAAATAAATAGGAAGTGATAAGTTTGTGTATTTACCACGTTTGCTTTTCATATAGTTAACTTTACTGTAAACATACATAACCTATTGTTAAAAAGCATCCGTATTTAAAAATCAGCCCACAAAAATCACTGAACATTTAACAATCAGCTCTCGGAAAGCAAATATGAACCAGTTACAGTGGACTCTAGCACACCACTGAACAAGAGCGATGTCAGGAATTACCATAGGCTCACCTAAGGAGAAGAGTGCAAGGAAATTGAAGGCAGGGACCCTACCTTCTCATTTCTGTATCTCTCATATCGAGCTCTGGGTTGTTGAAAGGTCAAAGCAATGCATCAATATGAATTTTTTTAAGCCCCTACTGTATTCTGAGTACTGTTCTAGGTGCTTGGGGGGGTATAGCAGGGGAAACCAAATCCGTATCTTTAGGAAATTTATATCCATATGTGTGTGGGCGTGGGATGAAAAAAAATGTAAAGTCAGGTGGTGGGTGATAAGTGTTGGGGGTAAAAACTCTGTAGTGCAGGGGCACCTGGGTGGCTCAGTGAGTTAAGTGTCTGCTTTTGGCTCAGGTCATGATCCCGGAATCCCGGGATCGAGTCCCACATCGGGCTCCCAGCTCCATGGGGAGTCCGTTTCTCACTCTGACCTTCTCCCCTCTCATGCTCTCTCTCACTCTCTCTTTCCTAATAAATAAAATCTTTAAAAAAAATAAAAAAATTTTAAAAAATTAAAAAAAATTCTGTAGTGCAGAGGCACTGCTATTTCATAGCGGTATATCAGGCAATGGCAAATACTGAGACCTACTAAGGAGGAAAGGTTCTGGAATATGAGAAACAGGGTGTAAGTAAGACTGAAGCACAGCGCAAATCTCACCCTTTCAACAGGGTTGGAACACAGAGCAAGCTACGGAAGCTTTTCTGCAGATAAGGGCACACAGTTCTCCCTTACTCTTCTCAGCCCCTCTGCACAAGGGCAAAATTCTTTTAAGTCCGTCTCAGGAATACTCGGCGAAAACCCGCTTAACGTACGGACATCCCTGCGCATGCTCAACTCCACGGTTTCTGCTGCACAAGCTAGGGGCAGTTTGCGCATGTGCGTAAGCGAGACTAGATTTTTGTCCCAAGGCCTTACCGTACCGTCCGGGCGGCGAGTTGCATCCTGGTTCAGTTAGTGTGCGCGGCGTGTGGCGAGTGTTCGCTGGTCACTGTCGCCACTAACAAAATGAACCGCGAAAGCTTCGCGGCGGGCGAGCGGCTGGTGTCGGCGGCTTACGTGCGGCAGGGCTGTGAGGCCCGCCGCTCGCATGAGCACCTCGTGCGGCTGCTTCTGGAGAAGGTACCGAGCTGTCGGCTCCCTCCCCAGCTGCCGCGCCCCCCAAAGCCTCTGGCTCCGCCCAGCGCCCCTTTAGTCCCGCGTACTGCCCTCCCCACCCCCCCCCCCCCGCTCCTGTGTGTTGGTTAAGTCCCCCGAGTGTCTCGCAGCTTGGCGTGTGTTGTGCTGATTTGCTGCTCTCAGCAGATTCTCAGCCTCACCATAAACCAGCAAAACCCAGAGCGTGTTAAGGGAGCTTGTGGGAGTCCGGATTTTGAGTCCTATTTTTTTCCTAACTTCGCGTTGTGGAAGTAGGGGAAGTCCCAGTTGCTTTACTGTTTTGTTTGCGAAGAGGGCGAAGTTCGCACCTTCCATCTTTCACTACTCGCCAGGACTCGAGGAGTGCTTTGTGTTTTAAAGTGGGATATAGTAACTCGAACCGAGAACTGCTGCAGAACCTCACAGGTCTTGTTCCTGCCAGTATCCCGAATTTTAATTGCACTCACGTTTGACAAGCCCTCATCTTAGCAGTCTGGTTTGAAGAATCCTCGATGAAGATACGGTTTATTGGTTTTTCAGTTACCTTAACTTAGTGCAACTTTAAACCTGAGTAAATGTCATCGTATTCATTTATTATCCCTTCTGGGAATCTGTAGGTACTTGTAATGCAGTGGAACAAATGTTTTGCCTCTTCGAGGTTTCTTCATTGTGCTAAATTTATGTCTGAGGTTTAGGAAGCAAGAACCATGGCAAACGACACATTGCAAAGTTTAAAAAATTCATTGAAGTACGGTTCTAGGGGATGGTTTTCTGAAATAAAAGCTTTTTTTCCCCCCCCCAGGGCAAGTGTCCAGAGGATGGTTGGGATGAAAGTACACTTGAACTTTTTTTACATGAACTTGCGATCATGGATAGCAACAATTTCCTGGGCAATTGTGGTGTAGGAGAAAGGGAAGGGAGAGTGGCATCTGCCTTAGTTGCTCGGCGTCATTACAGGTATATTTTAAAAGTAGAAAACCTTTCTTTTTTTTTGTTAAAAGCAATGGTGTTAATACTAATGTTAAATTATAAAATGACTGTTGGTGACCCACTTCTTCCATATTCAAATGGGCATATGAACCAGATGCAACCGGGAGATGGAAACAGGTTGTGTGAATAGTTGTTTTTCAAGACAGTTGGGTGAGGGTTCTTGTTATCCTGTCAGCTTTAGAATGCTGCCTATACATTTAACGTAATCTATTTGCTTGTAAGAGTTTAAAATATGTTAAGGTGGTTTATAGTTTGCCATATTTCTTTTCCGGTATTGCAAGTTTCTTTAGAGAATGATATGTAGGTAGAACTTTAAAATGTTCATTGATATCTAAACCAAATCCTATTTTATAAATAGCTTTCTTTGTTGCAGTAGATGTAGGAAAGGTATGCTAAACTTGATTTAAGATTATTAAGTCACTTTTTTCTTTTGCAATATTTTAGAAAGCTTTTTATCAATTCTGCTAATTGTTTAATTGGTAGTGTTTCCAAATATGATCATTTCTCTGTTCTTCCACTTTTCTGTGAAATATAGGTAAACTTTTAAAAACTGCCGTCTTGAAATTTTCAGTGATGAAATTTTCCTGGGGATAGTAGAATTTTATTTCAATCAAAACCATTGAAGTCAGAACTAATGATAATGAATCTATAACTTGGCTGAAAAATTTGTGGTTAAAATGAGCTGATAACATGATTTATAATATTTGTTAAAAATGCTTTGTACATTAGGTTTCAGTGGTGATGAAGTATGACTCCAGTGTTCTGTGATAAGCCCAATGTGATGGATTTCTGGTCTAACTATAAGTAGTACAGACTTTTGATTTTGAAAAAAAGTCAGATGTATCTTTCGTGTGTATAATTTCATCTAATTTAAAATGGGTGGATTTGCACACTGATTTTCAAGGAGTATATACAGTTGACCCTTGAACAACATGGGTTTGAACTGCAGGTCCATTTACATGTGGATTTTTTTCAATGAATACAGGACAGTATTGTAAATGTATTTGCTCTTCCTTATAATCTTCTTAATAACATTTTCTTTTTAACTTGTTTTATTGTAAGAAAACACTATATAGTACATATAACATACAAAATATGTTTTAATCAACTGTTTATGTTACTGGTAAGGCTTCCAGTCAACAGTAGGCTAAGGCTATTAGTAGTGAAGTTTTGGGGGAATCAAAGTTATACTTAGATTTTTGACTGTGCAGGTCCCCCTAATCTCCCCTCAAAGGGTCACCTGTCGTATTTTTTTAAATTAAGCAGCTCATCCCCACTGGAACTTAGTCCACTGCTCAAGGTTAAGGAAATGGAAAGAAAGAAGAGAATCTAATGTTGCATATATTCTGGTTTTCCATTGCTCCTAACAGACTACCTCAAAACCACCTCAAAACTTAATGGCTTAAAACAACAATTTATTATTGTCTCTCCCAGTTCTGTGGGTTAACTGGACTCAGCAGGATGGTTATTGCTTCTAGTTTTTCATGCACCTGTAGTCAGATGTTGGCTGAAAGTTTAGTTATTAGGTTCAACTGGGCAATTTGTCTAGGTTGATTCACCTAGACGGCTGGGAGCTCAGGTGGCCTCCGCACCTGGCTTGGGCCTCTCCCAGCATGGTATCTGGATTACAGGGGCAAGAGCAAGAGCAAGCCCTTCAAGAGGCCAGGTGAAGTCTTAAGGCTTCTTTGACCTAGATCAGAAATTCCAGAACATCACTTCCTGCTAGATTCTTCCTGACCAAGCAAGTCACTAAGGCCAGTGCAGACTCAAGTGGAGAGGAATTTGATTCCATCTCTTGGTGTTGGCAATAGTGTGTGTGCATAGGGAGAAAAGGAATTGATGGTGGCCATCGTTGGAGACTAGCTACCAAATATAATTGATTTAATTTAACTAGAATATTTCCACATTATTAATAGTTTATGAGATATATTTGTAATGGTTTTTTAAATTATTATATCTGTATACTTACTTATACAGTGGATTACTTAGAACACAGAATATTTTTGTCCAGTTTTTGGCCCATTTTTTGCTTAGGTTCATTCATGGAATTGGACGGTCGGGTGATATTTCTGCTGTGCAACCAAAAGCTGCAGGTTCTAGCCTTTTGAACAAAATTACCAATTCTTTGGTCCTGGACATCCTAAAGTTGGCTGGTATGTACTATACTAATCATAGTATTTTGGCTGACCAGCTATGCATACCTTTGCTTAATATCTTTTATTAATGCCTCTTTCCAAACAGGTTCTAAATGGCTCTTGAAAAAACCTATATATTTTTAAAACCCGTTAGAAAAAGATAGAAAATCAGAGCCATAAGCCTGGAGGATGAATTTGGCAATGAGCTTCCTGAGGTCAAGTGCAGAGGAAGCACTGTCTATGACTCTTACTATTTGAATTATATCATTTCTTCAAGAAAGATGCTGGTTTTTTAGTGGAATAACTAATTTCTCCTTTACTTCTGATTTTTAGGTGTCCCCACAGTGACCAACTGCTTTGTAGTTCCCATGGCAACTGGTATGAGTCTAACCTTGTGTTTCTTAACATTACGACACAAAAGACCAAAGGCAAAGTATATTATATGGCCGAGAATAGACCAGAAGTCCTGCTTTAAATCCATGATCACTGCAGGTAAAAGAAGAGAAGTGACATATATAATGTAGAAAATTCACCCTTTTTATATAGCAGTAGATGAATAAAAAAGAAACTAAATGTGTTCTTATTCCCCCTTTTATTGTAATAAAATACACATAATAAGATTTACTATTTTAATCATTTTTATTTTATTTATTTTTAAAAAGATTTTATTCATTTGAGAGAGAAAGAGAGTGCAAGCAGGAATGGGGGAAAGGGGAGGTGGGGGAGAGAGGCCAAGAGAGAGGGAAAAGCAGAGTCCTTGCTTAGCAGGGAGCCCAATGCCAACTCGATCCCAGTACCCTGAGATCATGACCTGAGCCAAAGGCAGATGCTTAACCAACTGAGCACCCAGGCGCCCCAATTTTAATCATTTTTAAAGGTATGGTTCTATGACATTAAATACATTTAGTGTTGTACAATCATTATGTAACGCCATCTCCAGAACTTTTTCATCCTCTTAAATTGGATCTCTACTTATTAAACAATAACTCCTTCCCTGCTACCCCCAGTTCCTAGCAATCACCATTCTACTTTCTGTCTCTATGAATTTGACTACTTTGGGTCCTTCATATCAGTGGAATATAGAGCATTTGTCCTTTTGAGACTGGGCTTATTTCATCTAGCACAATATCTTTAAAGTTCATCCGTGTCGTAGCATGTATCAGAATTCTTTTCCTTTTCTAAGAGTAATACTCCACTGTATATATTTATATCCTACATTTTGTTCATTCATTTATTCATTGATTAGCACCTGGGTTGTTTTCACCTTTTGGCTCTTGTGAATAATGCTGAGTGAACATGGGTGCACAAATACCTGTTTGAGTCCCTGCTTTGAATTCTTTGGGGTATATACTCCGAAGTGGAACAGCTGTATTGTATGTCCCTATTCTTTGAAATGGGAATATGATTACCTGTCTCACAACATCATTTTGAGTATTGAACAGGATGACAGATGAAATGCCCAGCAGTAATCCCTGGAGCATAAATGGTGCTAAGGGGCTTCAGGAATGGTGGTTGTATATACATAAATGGAATACATAGAAATTATTACCATAAATCAAAGTGTAAGGATCCAGGCATCATTACATATAGGTGAGACAAAAACTTTACGTTGGTATTTTAGTATTTAGCTTGGTTAAGTCAAGGTGGATTTGGGAACTTAAAGTTAATTTTGAATAGTTGTATTCAGTCTGTTGTATGAAGTAAACTGTATTGGCCTGTAATTAAACTGCATAAAAAAACCCGAAGAAATTAATTTAATGGGATACATAATAAGGACATGTAGCAGAAATTGGTAGACTTTTAAAAGATATACTGATTTATGTTAAGTGGTATAAAGCTGTCAAGAGTGTTTATTTACATCCTGTTAACCAAAGAACTAATAACCAAACTTATGGGAAAGGTTGCCATATTGAAAAATTGGAAACTTTTCCAAAAGATATTAGGATTTGTACTACAATCTACAGTTTATCCTTTCTTAGGATAGCCTATATTCTTAGGAAGCAAGATAGTTGTGTTCTCCAAAAAAATACTTGCATTTTAAATGTTTGATAGCAAAAATAGGGTAGGGTCTAGAGAATTTGAAAAATAATAGAAAATAAGCTGTCATTAGGAAGCACTACTTATTTTTGTTTGTTTTAAAAGCTGTGGAGATATAGATGTAAAACCCAGACATCTCTGAGCCAATAAAATTGAATCGATGATTTTATAGTGGCCAGGTTTTTATATTTCTATAGATAGAATGCATCGATATGAATTATAAAACATAGAAGAAAACTACTTGCTTATAACTGTGGTTTAATTTGCTGTGTGACCGGGAAGCCTCTTAATTTTTCTGCACTTTGGCTCCCTTATCTTTGAAATGAGTGAGTTGAGCTAAATGGTTTCTAAGTCTCTGAAAGCCCCTAAATGCATGAGTCCAGCCTGCTGGATATTTGCTATTTGGGAATACTGAAGATGTGACTACATTATAACTTTACGTGGAAAATCTCCCAGGTTTATTTTCTATCCAGTTCGTAAGACTTTAACCTCTTAGATTTTACTTTTACCCTAAGTACTTAGTAGTATTAAAAAATATTTAGTTATCTAAGTGCTTTGTGCATTGTTTAGTGTATGTATTGCACATATAACTCTTGAAGTTTATGGATAGCTAAATATTCACCATACAAGATTACATAGTTATTATTTGGGCAGACCTTTGATCATGTGCTAGTTAAGTGTACTGATTCAATTGAAAATTGAGAAATAGCTTTTATATTAAAACTAAATTTTATTTTAAAACTAAATTTATATTAAAACTAAATTAAAACTAAAAACTAAATTAAAACTAAATTTAAGATTAAATTGTAGAAGTAAAACTGTGGGATGAGTCAGTGATCAGTAGGCTTCTAAAGTTCATCACTTTTTCTTTCGGAGTAAAATATTAAGTTGGTGATTGTGATTTCTTTTAGTACATGAATTATATTATTATTCTTGTCATCTCTGAAATAAAGTGAACTTAAAAATGAAATGTTGCCGGGGTGCCTGGGTGGCTTAATCAGTTAGGCGTCTGCCTTCAGCTTGGGTCATGGTCCCAGGGTCCTGGGGTCGAGCCCTGCATCAGGCTCCCTGCTCGGCGGGAAGGCTGCTTCTCCCTCTCCCACTCCCCCTGCTTGTGTTCCTTCTCTCTCGCTCTTTGTCAAATAAATAAATATATAAAATCTTAAAAAAAAAATGTTGCCAGAGAGTGAGTAGATTTACTTTTCTGAGGTCTGAAATCGAATTGTACCAAATGTTTCTTTTTTTTATCAATGACTGTGTTATTACTTTTATAGGTATCTATTTGACATTTGTTTTTCTTCCCAGAATCAGTCTTTCTAGTCATATATTAGTGTTAAATAAATCTGTGGTCCTAGTTATGGCCTACCAGTTATGGCCTAATTATGGCCTACTAGTTCTGGCCTAGTTACAGCCTGCTTTTGACTCCTACCAGTATGGAGCCAGGTCTCTGTTGTTCAGGGAGGGTTCACGGACCAGATTTAGAGTTCTCGTGTGGAATAGCACTGCTTCCTAGAGTTCCAGGATCTTCCCTTATTTTAGTTAATCTAACATGTTTGATTTCTGATTGGCTTGGCTAGGTTTTGAGCCTGTGGTGATAGAAAACGTTTTAGAAGGTGACGAGCTGCGCACAGACCTGAAAGCAGTGGAGGCTAAAGTCCAGGAACTTGGGCCTGATTCCATTCTCTGTGTTCATTCCACTACATCCTGTTTTGCTCCAAGGGTGCCTGATAGGTAAATCATTTGCAAATATTGTCCTTTAGGTGTTCATCGGGTCTTTTAAACACAATGTAGACACACTGATTCTCAAAGATGCTTAAGTAACATTGGGCAATAAATAGATGAATGGACTAGCAGAGAAAAAAGCATGGTGGTTTGGGAAAATAAAAATTTGATATAGAAGAAGAAAAAGCAACTAATACTAAGTGGAGATCCCTTTATCACCTGTGTAGACACAGAACATCTCTGTTTTCTTGCTTTTTTCTGTTTCTGATCTCTTTGCATCTTTTCCTCATCATTTGGTAGAAGCTTCTAAGCATAATGTTGGATTTACTTGTTTTCATTGCTATCTCTATCTCTTTGATCTTACAGTTTTCCTATATAAGAACTGTCAGTATTAACAGTTTTTTGAATAGGAAATTTTAGGATTATTTATTGCCTTTTTAGTTTTTTAATTGGAAAATTAACTCACATGTACACTTAAGTGTACACAGTGGTTGTCTTTGCATTTTGAGAAGAATGCATATATTTAAGAAAATAAAAGCAAAAAGCAAAAAAAGCAGATGTTTGCTTTTCTAAAGGATGTCCACAGATTTAATTCTGAAAATGTAATAAGCTTAGGTATAGTAATACAGATTTCTAGTTTTGACAGCAACTCTGTTTCATTTTAACATTTTGAACAGAACTGCTAACAATTTTAAAAACTATATTGACTTTGGGCTATTTTGTTAATAACAAATTATACTTTAGTTTTAATTCATGGAATCACACAATTTGGCATTAATGAATATATGTTTATTATTTTATAGGCATGTTTTAAGAGACGATTTTAAGACCATCCTCTTGAAAATTTACTTCGTTTCATTTGTGACTCTGAATTCTATTTTAAGATTATATTGCATATGCTTTCCTTGTTCATTCATTACTTACCAATCAGTTTTTAAATTTGCATTGAAATATTAAATATCTCTATTCATTCTTCATTGATGATTTTCCTATCTAGAAAAATTTTAATGTGATAGAAATAAGTCACATTTCCAAAAACAGCAGCTGCTATTTGTGTTAGATTGTTTATGCTTGAGGTTAGTTTTGTTTCATTTTGATTTTTTTTAGATGTTTACAGTATACTTGGTATAGAGTTAATTATTTTACATTGTTATATCCTTTGGAAATAAATCACAAAAGTTTTTTATCAGCAAAATTCTCATATGCCACTTTTTAGTTTTGTTATCTAATGAATGTTTCTGATAAGAGTAAATTTTAGGCAAATAGTGATGCACAGTTATTAATATGTTTGAATTTCTGATTTTATTAAAATATATTTTGATTTATTTACATTAAGCTTATTCCTTCATAGTCTTAACTTGAATAGGTATATAATGTTGTCTTTATCAGTTAATTAATTGGACTGAATATTGTGGGACAAAATCAGTCAAAGGAAATGTAAAAAAAAAAGCGTATCATTTCTTCTATCTGACAGACCTCTTACGTTGGCTGCTAAGTTACAATACAGTTTGTTTGATCCACATGGAAAATATTTTTTGTCTCTCCTTGCCTTTCATTAAATACCTTTATACATCCCCTAAATATGAGCAGATTTGATAAATTCTGAATAGTTAAAATAATTCACAAGTGATTTTTTTTTAAATAGAATATGTTATTATAGCATCTTATTTTCAAGGAGCTTTGTTATTAAGGAATGCTTTTATTGGAACACAAACATGTAAGAGTGAGTTTTATGAAGAAATACTTGTTTGTGTCCCAAAAGGTCTATTTTTTAAAAAACAACATCTGATTAATTTGAGTAATGGAAAGGTTCCTCTGTCAGTTTGTGAGGTTTATGAAAATGAATGATGAAATGACTTTTTAATTCATAATACTTTAAGGAAGTAAACGGAAAACTTCTGACAGATGAACAGAATAATGTCATTCCTACCTATACTTTAAGAATGTATTAATACACATCTAAAAAAGGAAATGTATTTTGCAAAAATAAATAATAAAACTATATAATATGCATTTGAAGTACATCCTTATGGGAGAGAACTTTTATTGAGTAAAAATGCTTTGCTTCCAAATTCTTTGTATTGTAGAAAGAACATTTTTTTAAGAATTTAACTTTATTAAATCATAGGATTTAGTCTTAGCTTCATAGCATGTCAGGACATTTCTATTAGAGATGGCTTCCGTCATAAGTATTAGGTTTTGCAAAGGAACATCATTTATTACACTCTAATTGAAATTTATTACCTTACTTTGCATAGAGTTAGACTTTCAAATTGTTTTAGTATAAGGAGTGTCAAATGAAAAAGTAAGAGTGAATTTAAAACTAGCAGCTATTTAAAAGATTCTTTAGTTTGCGAGTTGTTGGAAAATGTTATTTTGGTACTGAAACATTTTAATGTTCTGTATTTTTTAATACATTAAAGTCTACTTGAAAATGTATTTTTTACTTTATGAGATGTTAAATGTAAGATTTCTTAAAATTTTAAGACATGCTAATTATTTTGCAGCTATTAGCTTTAGTATGATAAGCAACCAAAAGCATTTAAAAATGAGCATACCACCTTGTTAAGGGGTCATTATAATCTGCTTCTTGTTTTTCAGATAGGAAATTTTAAAGTGATTTAAAAGCTACCATCTATACAAATTCTTATAAATATCTGTTTTCTCATTTATTGGTAACATTAATTTAAAAGCTTTTTTAGGTTTATCCTAAAGTGCCTGCTGCTCAAAATGCTAAAATACTGCTGTAGAAATTTCAGTTTTCCCATTTTTTTCCTAGTGTACATTAAGAATAACTATTGAATTAAAGAAGTTTTCACACTGTAATTTATAAAAGCACAGTAGGAATATGTCTTTCTGTTGAATATTTATGTTTGTAGATTAGAAGAACTGGCTGTGATTTGTGCTAATTACGGCATTCCACATATAGTCAACAATGCTTATGGCGTGCAGTCTTCAAAGTGTATGCACCTCATCCAGCAGGTAAGAGAGTTTAAAAAGATTATGTCAAGAAAAAATGATTTTAACGTATTACAAGATCATTCCTTTGTTTTTCTTTCTACTTAATATAGTAAAATCGACTGTCTGGCATCTTCAACTTCATGGAGCATTAGAAATGGGCATCTAATATCCGTACGGTAAAAGTCACTCTTCTTTGCCGGTAATTGGACTGATAGCTTTGGTCAGGACCAACATAGAAATACTTAGTAGCTAATATTTTTTAACTTTCTGAGATTGTTTCACTACCAGTATTCTCACTTTTATAATATACTGTGTTATTGTATTTTTAAAACTATATTGATGATTTATTCCATATTTAAGAAATCACTTTACCGTATCATCCTAGGCTGGAAATGGCTTCATTTGTAAACATTTTAGTGTATAACCATGGAATTGGCAGGTTTTAAAAAAAGTTACGATTTTATTATAAGCATCAACCAGATCCTACTCATCTGGTCATCTGTTTTAGATTCTTTTTTTAAAAAAAAATTTATTTATTTATTTTGAGTGTGAGAGATAGAAAGCGAGAACACGAGCTGGGGGAGGGACAGAAGGAGAGGGAGAAGCAGGCTCCCCACTGAGCGGGGAACCCGACTCAGGCCTGGGTCCCTGGACCCTGGGATCATAACCTGAGCCGAACCAGATACTTAACCGACTGAGCCACTCAGGTGCCCCATAGAGTCTTTTTTTTTTTTTTTTTTAAGATTTATTTATTTATTTTAGTGAGAGAGAGCGTGTGTGGGGGGATAGGAACAGAGGGAGAGGGACAGAGAATTTTTAGCGCATTCCCCCAACACGGGGCTCGATCCCACAACCCCGAGATCACTCTCTGAGCCAAAACCAGAAAAGTCAGATACTTAACTGACTGCGCCACCCCGGCACCCCTGTTGAAGATTCTCATTTTGAAATATTCCTGGGCATCCCGTCCTGCGCAGAATTAGAGGCCTAGCCATGGCCTACAAGGCTTTGTGTACTCAGGCCTCTGCAGCTTCTCCAGTTCCATTTACTGCTACCCTCTCTCTCACCCGCTGTTTTCTGGGCACATTTTTTCTGTTCACTGTGCCATGTGTGTGCTCACTGCCCTGCCTTTGCTCTTGCTCCTTCCTCTCACTGGAAGCTCCAGAGAGCTGCTGGCTTTTTACCTCTCTCAGACACCCTAGCTAAAATTACAGGTTCCTTTTTCTTGCCTACATTTTCTGTCTCCCTTTTCCTATCTTTTTTTTTTTTTTAATATGATCATCTTGTGTCCTGTATTTATTTTCCCAACTATGTTTATTTTGTTTTTTCAGTGTTACAAGATTGATTGTTTATGCACCACACCCAGTGCTCCATGCAATACGCGCCCTTCTCAATACCCACCACTAGGCTCGCCCAACCCCTCACCCTCCCTTTTCCTATCTTATATCATACTTACTTATTTTAAAGTACACACTTTTCCACATTATAACATCTCTAAAACTGGGGTCTCTTAGAATCAGTGATGTCTTACAGTGTTAATTGACAGTGTTTTTTCTTACCTAGTGGTGTGGAAAATGTGGGTGCTTCTTAAAACTGATGGCCTCTTGTTCTTTTCTCCATAGCACCTTTCCCCTTTGATATGATGTTTATTTTTTTTTTATTGTTTAGTTATTGGTAGTAACTAGAATTAAGATTCTGTTGGGGAAAGGACTTTGTTTTGTTCACTCTTATGTCTTCAATACTAAAGCAGAATGTGGTACATAATTGATACTCAGTAACTGGTTCCTGAAAAAATTGGATGAATAAATGAAATATATTTACTTAGAGTGAGTAATTACTTATACTGTATTGATGTGGGTAGCTGTTATCCATGTATGGTATGAGTTATATAATTTATGTGCATCATGGTGTTAATCACATACTCAGTTTTGACACACATGTGGTTTGTGTTACGTGGGCAAGACTTACTCACAGATTCTCTGTGGCCTTCTCCAGTGCTCCAGTGGTGAATGCTCCTTAGCCCAGTAAAGGTCCTAGCTGGTAAAAAAAAAAAAAAAAAATTTTTTTGGAGTGTAATACTAGTATCATTTCTCATATAAATGTAGTTTTTATGATAGTGTTAGCTGATTTGCTTAACTTCTTTACTCAAAGGTTGTATCAGGGCGCAACTGGCTTCAAGTAACAGAAGCCCAACTCAAATTCGCTTAACCATGGAGGAAATGATTAGTTTATATAACCTAGTCCAGAGGTGAAGTGGCTAGTTGGCATGTTATGTCAGAGGAAGACTATCATTCCTTTCATATCCTTTTCCATGATTCCTTAACTAAGGAACTTTTCCATCATAATTCTAGACTAGATTATCTCTAATGTGAATGGTAGCCAAGAAAGGTTGTATAATTCTCTATACTGGAAATTATTATTTTTTTTAAGATTTTATTTATTTGAGAGAGAGAGCATGAGAAGGGGGAGGGTCAGAGGGAGAAGCGGACTCCTGGCTGAGCAGAGAGCCCGATGCGGGGCTTGCTCCCAGGACTCTGGAATCATGACCTGAACAGAAGGCAGACATCTAACCAACTGAGCCACCCAGGCACCCTCTATACTGGAATTCTTGAAAAACATTTTATTTCAGTGATTTGTTTTTATTTCCCTATTCCCTTTCCTCTTTAATTTTTAGAAGCCTCAGTTATTTTGAAAGCATGCTCTACTTTGTCATCACTTATTTGTGAGGTAGTTTTATTAAAACTTTAACCAGAAAATAACACTTTAAGTTTGGTGAGTGATATTTAAATAGTTATTGTATTGTTGCAGATACTATATTACCTTCTAAAAATAGGATTTCTTAAAAGGAAAAAAGCAGTACTTAAATGTTTTAATTTTCCCAAATTGGCCCTCACAAAAAGAGGTGGTGATACTGTTACTTTAAACCAAAGAAATGCTTGGGTCTTATTGAGTGAGAGTTGCTGTTGATGACATTCTAAAGAATTATAGTTAGTTTTAATTCATCTCAATAGTTCTTCTTAGTAATATGCCATTAATAATGCCATTTATTAAGTACCCACCATTTATAAGGCATCCTGCTAGACTTTTAAAGTTTATTAGCTTAATCCCAACGATTTAAGGTGTACTTATTATTTCCTTTCTACAAATGAAGAAACAAACTCTGAAGGATTAAGTGACTAGCCCAAGGTCCCATAGCTAGAAAATGGCCCATTTAGTTCAGTGTGACTTCAGAGCCTCATATTTTCTCTTAAAAAACAAAGTGCTGAAATTGCAAATACTTTCTTGAGGAGATAGTATTGCAGTAATCAGTCAGTGGAGAAATAGCTAAAACTAAAATGTTTCAGCTTCATTCATTTTATTTTATTTTTTAGATATTTTATTTATTTATTAGAGAGAGAGCATGAGAGCAGGGTGGGGGGCAGAGGGAGAAACAGGCTCCCCGATGAGCAGGGAGCCTGATGCTGGGTTCTATCCCAGGACTCTGGGATCATGACCTGAGCCAAAGGGTGATGCTTAGCTGACTGAGCCACCCAGGTGCCCCAGTTTTTGTTTTGTTTTGTTTTGTTTTTTGTTTTTAAGATGATGCTCCAGAATGGTTTAATGAAGAGGTTATAAAATATTCTGGTATGAACGTGTCATCCCCAGGAAGGTGGCTTTGAGGAACCAATACTTCTGTTTATATACTAACTGACTAATTTGGGAGACTGATGGAATATGGATGGTAGGACAGATTAATGGAGAGGGATGTCATGGAGTCACAGAAATACATAGGATTGATTATTTTAGAGTTGGAATGGATTATAAAGCTCCCAAAGTGTGGGAAGCAGCAGCTTCGCTTACTAAGAATTTGCAAAAAGTAGGTGTTATACTAGTAATTCACGGACCTACTTGTCAGTTCATTCAACAGATATTTGTAGGCTCCCCCCTGATATGCTAGGCATCAGGTTAGGCACTGGGGATACAGTATCGAGTACCACAAAATCTTTTATCTTCATAGAGCAGAAGGGGACGGTAAACAGTAAGTATGACAGGTCTTAGTCAATGCTCTGGACTGGGGAAGGGGTGTCAGATTAAATGGAGCGATCCAGGAAGTCCTCTCCAGGAAGTAACATTTGAGCAGAGTCCTGAGTGATAGGAAGGGGTGAGCTCTGCAGCTCTCTAGAGTCCAGACAGAAGATAACAACAGCAAGTGCCAAGACTCTGAGGCAGGAGTGTGCTTGGAGGATGTGAGGAACAGCAAGGAGGCCTGTACGGCTGGACCAGGGCAAATGAGGACAGCAATGGTAGTGAGAGATTTGAGGTGTGCCAAGGATTGGGGATTTTATCCTTGGTATGGTTGTCAACCACGGAAGTGTTTTGAGCAGGAGAGTGACATGTAATTTACATTTTTCAGCCCTCATTCTGGCTGCTATGTGGGGAGTAGACTGTAGGAAGGCAAGAGTGGAAGGCTGTTGCAGAGCCCACGTGAAATGTGTTTGGTGGCTTAAGCCAGGGCGGTGGCCGGTAAGGTAATCCAGTCCATGGTTGGATTCAGATGTATTTTGAGAGTGGATCTTACAGGGTGTGCTGGTGAATCAGACGTTAGGTAGGAGGAAATGAGAATTCAGGGACTCCAGAGCTTTGTCTTGGGTAGCTGGAAGAATGGAGATGCCGGGGATATTTTATTTTATAAACGTGGGCTTTTCCTCCAGGTTACCCAGGTTTTAGTCCCTGCTGTGTCTTTGATTGCCTGGGTGACTTTCAGTAAGGTGCTTTAACTGCCTGGATTTGAATCCCAGCTGTGCTATTAAGTACATTTCTGACCGTGGGCAGGCCACTTTAATTTTATTTTGCCTTAATTTTCTTATCTGTAAAATAGCTATTATAGTAGTATCTACCTCATATGGTTATTATGAGAGCTAAATGGGTTGAGAATGTAGAGTGCTTAGAACAGTGCCTGATGTTTAGTAAGTTCTCAGTAAATTGCTGCAGAAATTTTTATTATATGACCAGTTACCTGTTTTATTTGCTACCAGTATCCCTAGAACCCTTAAGCAATGTTTGGCAGCTGATAGGTGCCCAGATACTTCTTTTGTGAATAAACGAGGAAACGAATGAACTGATAAATGGCAGCCCTTCCCTTCATAGCACATGCTCATATGTTCTCTATTTTATTTAAGCCCTTTCAGCCTTCTGGTGTTTTTTTCCTCCTCATTGATATCCTCTGACTTCAACGAGAGTGGATCCAGCTTGCTGCTTTTTTTGTTTTTCTTTTTTGCTAAACAGTTAACTTATTAAGCCATACTTGATGGATATTAACTAAACTTACCATGGTAATCACTTCATAATAAATGCATATATTAAATCATCATTTGGACACCTCAAACACACACAGAATGTGTCAGTTATATCTCAATAAAACTGGCAAAAAAATATTTTCATTTAAAAAAAAAAAAACCCAAACTTCACTTCCACATTTATTTGCAAAGTTTTATTTTTCTTTTAAAACATGTAGGTATCTATTGGGGCTTATTCACTCTGTTTCTTTGATAAAACCTTTGTTTTTCATGAGGCTGTTTGTTTTCTTGCCACGGAGTGTGCTGGCCTTTTGCTTTCTGTGTTTTAGTGATGAAGAGTTCTAGCAAAGTCGGGCAGTGATTGTTCGCTTAAAACTCCTGGTCCTTATTGAGACTCACATCTCTCTCAGGAAGCCTTGAACAGTACTTAAATGTTAATAAAAGACAATTCTGAGAATTCCTCTTTATTTTTACTTTCTGCTACTTTGCATACTGTTCGGATATTTGTCAGTCATTATATGCTTCCTTCTGTTTTCTTGTGGTATGGTGAGATTTTCTTTGATCAAAGTTTATGAGGACATTAGAAGAGTAACAGGGAAAGGTTAAGATTTAAACAGTCATGCAGTAGCTTCCGAAGTAGTCTGCTTCCCTTTTCTGCTTTTGTGCTTTTCCCTATTGCCTGGAACTGGTCTCTCAGATTAGGCCAGCTATCTGCTCCTTCTATCCTCCCTCAGATATGGATGTGGAGGGAAAGTGTGAAGATGAAGGTCAAATGTGGTTATAATATTAATAGGAATGTAGATTGTGAATACAGATTGAAAATCTGTCACTACAGATAAAAAAAAACGATCTTAGGTGAAATTTAGATAGTATCTCTATTTTTAAGAGGAGAAAATTGAAGCACATTAGATAGAAGGTCACAGACTATGTTGGTTGGGGACTAGAACTTAGGTTTTTACGTTTTTGGTAAGTAGGTATTCAGTTTTTCACTGGAATATTAGATTTTCACTCGAAGTTAATTTGTAGTGGAATGAGATCATCTAAGGTTATAACATTGGGAAACATGAGTTATACAGAAACATTGCCAAGAGTATACAAAAAAAAATTCCATTAGTTGATGTTAAAAATAAATTTTTTTCTCTTTGGTGGTCTGAGTGATGGTGGGAGCAGACCTTGTTGCTTAAAGTGGTCATGCAGGTGGTCGATTGTCCCAGCGTCAAAGAGAAGGACGTAAATGTGTAACTGATCGATGGGCAGCATGGATGGCTACTGTCCATTAGCTACTGGTGGCTACTCTTGAATTTACAGAGGGTGTTTAAAATTAGTTAATAGTTGTAGGACCCACTGTTGGCATTTATTGTCAAATAGGTGATCACAGATGAGAGGTTTGGGGAGGAATCTACTCTCCTAGCCAACTTCAAGGTGAAGAGCTGAGTTCCCACCTAAACTAATACTGAAACTGTGCTTTCCTCCCA
Source organism: Nasua narica (assembly GCA_028533885.1). Classification (NCBI taxonomy): domain Eukaryota; kingdom Metazoa; phylum Chordata; class Mammalia; order Carnivora; family Procyonidae; genus Nasua; species Nasua narica. Next base: position 17,225,970 of record CM052800.1, on the reverse strand, counting down.
AGGTTGTTGTGAGGATTTAATGGTTTTTTTTTTTTTTTGGTACGAAAGCACATTGTAAATAAAGTGCTCTTTCACATAAAAGGAGCAGCATTTAAAAACTCATTTTCATACCTAAAAATGCCTTATTGGCACTGTTACAAAGAAAATCAGATATTGGATCTATTTCTGATTTTTCATGCATTGTTTAATGGTATTTATTTCTTTTTTTTCCTCAAAATACTTTTATTTTTTCAGAGTTACAAGATTAATTGTTCATGCACCACACCCAGTGCTCCATGGGAATACATACCCTCCTCAATACCCACCACCAGGCTCACCCAACCCCCCACCCCCACCCCTCCAAAACCTTCTATTGCTCAGAGTCCACAGTCTGTCATGGTTCATCTCCCCCTCCGATTTCCCCCACTTCACCCTTCCTTTCCTTCTCCCAATGTCCTCCATGTTTTTCCTTATGCTCCACACGTAGGTGAGACCGTAAGATAATTGACTCTCTGCTTGACTTATTTCACCCAGCATAATCTCTTCCAGTCCCGTCCAGTTGGGTATTCATCCTTTCTGATGGAGCCATAATATTCCATTGTTTATATGGACCATATCTTCTTTATCCATTCATCTGTTGAGGGGCATCTTGACTCTTTCCACAGTTTGGCGATTGTGGCCATTGCTGCTTTGAACATTGGGGTACATGTGGCCTTTCTTTGTACTGCATCTGCTTCTTTGGAATAAATACACAGTAGTGCAATTACAGGGTCATAGGGTAGCTCTATTTTTAATTGCTTTAGGAATCTCCACACTGTTTTCCAAAGTGGCTGCACCAACTTGCATCCCCACCAACAGCGGAAGAGGGTTCCCCTTTCTCCACATCCTCGCCAACATTCGTTGTTTACTGTCTTATTGATTTTGGCCATTCTGACTGGTGTAAGGTGGTATCTCAGTGTGGTTTTGATTTGAATCTCCCTGATGGCTAAAGATGATGAACATTTTTTCATGTGTCTGTTAGCCATTTGTATGTCTTCTTTGGAGAAGTGTCTTTTCATGTCTTCTGCCCATTTTTTCATGTGATTATCTGTTTTGTGAGTGTTGAGTTTGAGGAATTCTTTATAGATCTTAGATATCAGACCTTTGTCTGTAGTGTCATTTGTGAATATCTTCTCCCATTCTGTGGGTTGCCTGTTTGTTTTGTTGACTGTTTCCGTTGCTGTGCAGAAGCTTTTTATCTTGATGAAGTCCCAAAAGCTCATTTTCGCTTTTGTTCCCTTTGCCTTTGGAGACATGTCCTTAATAGCAGTTTTCATTTCTTTTCCTAGAAGCCGATATCTAACAACATTACATGTTATTTCATTCTAGGGAGCTCGGGTTGGCAGAATAGATGCTTTCGTTCAGAGCTTGGACAAAAATTTTATGGTTCCAGTAGGTGGCGCTATAATTGCTGGCTTTAATGATTCCTTCATTCAGGAAATCAGCAAGATGTATCCAGGTAAAGAAATCAGTTACTCTTCAGAAAAAATAACTAACAAACAAAAATCCATTTGTACCTAGGCTACTATAAAAAAAAATCTTAATTTCTAAAGGTTTTTTTTCCCCCTTCCTGAATATAATTTGTTTATCTTATTTCAGGAAGAGCTTCAGCTTCACCTTCTTTAGATGTCCTTATTACTTTATTATCACTTGGCTCAAATGGCTATAAGAAGCTATTAAAAGAAAGAAAGGTAAGCTTGCCCTTTAGGTATAAAATAATACCCTTGACTAAAATTATTCCAAATTATTGGTGGTTTTGCCTTTTGGTTTGCCACTTTGAGAGTATAGATAGCTAGTGTGGTCCTAAGGGATTTACTTTGATGTGGAATCACTCCAGGTGATTTCAGTTAATCATTGTGTCCTGTTTGTTCAGATATTGCGAAGTATCTTGGACAGGTGAGTTTGCTTTTGTTTTGTTTTGTTTTGTTTTTTTTTGAGAAACTCCTACATCAGAGATTCTTATTAGTTTAGTAAAATTCAGTTCATTTATTACTTAAAAAATAGAGGGTCTTGAGAGACAAATGGATAAGGTTTTTTTTCTTTTTAGTTTTTGGAAGTCTGAAGACTTGTGTAGGTGTGGGATGTCAGTCACAGGGGGAAGAACCAGGGCAGAAGTTGGCCAGCTTCTCACTCTAAAGTAATACATCCATTTCTTCTCATTACTGGAGTACTGAACTCATTGGTTATGTTGGCCGTGAAAAGAAAAGTGACATTTGTGCTTGAAAACTGGACTTTGTCTCCAACACTAAAAACTGGCTTAATTAATTCAGGACAACTCCAAAATTGTAGACAGAGACAGTGTTGGCAGGGTGGGTCAGACTAAAATGTTTTATTCATCTCCCATCTGGGAGAGCTAGAGGCCCCTGGTACGGTTTTCGTATCTGTGTAAGTTTCTAACATTTAGTAGCAATTATAATCCCTTAGATTTATAATAGTACTTTATGTATTTTAAGATATTTTTTGTGTGTTATCTGATGGAGCCTCTCAACAGCCTTATGAATATGTAACAGAAGTTGAAAAATTTTGTTCCCTCGTTTCCTCTAGTTACCCCTCTTCCTCCACTAGTTCAGTCCGTAGGAAAGTAATTGCTTACTTTGTATTAAAGGAACATCTCTTAAGATTTACGTGATATAGGAAAAGAGGCTCAACATCAATTTTTAGGAAATGCACCTGAAAACCAGGGAAATACTACTATACACCTAGTAGAAGGGCTAATATAAAGAAAATTGACAATACTAAATGCTGGCAAAGATCTCAAGCAAGTAGAGAATTCTTAGACATTGCTGGTAAGAACACAAATGGGTCAGTAACTTTGGAAAACACTTTTGCAGTTTTGTTGTTTTTTTTTTTAAATTTTTTTTTTTACACTTTTGCAGTTTTTATAAAGTTAAACATATGCTCACCGTATAAACTAGCCTTCCTACTCCTAGCTATTCACTCAAGGGAAATGAAAATTTATGTACAAAAACCTATACATGAATGTTTATAGTGATTTTATTCATAATTGCCAAACCCTGGAAACAACTCAAATGTCCATCATCTGGTGTATAAACAAACTGTGGTACATATATACTCAGCAATAAAGAGGAACAAATTACTGATACAAGCAATAAAATAATGGCTCTCAAATGCATTATACTAAATGAAATAAGCCAGACTCAAAGGGCTGCATATTGTATGGTTTCATTTACATGCCATTCTGGAAAAGGCAAAAAATGTCAGAACAGAGAAAAAAATCAGTGGTGGACAGAGTCGTGGGTTGAGGGAAGGGACTCATGGGATGGGAAAATGGTCTGTATCTTGACAATGGGAGTAGTTTCGTAACTGTGTATGTTTGTCCAAATTCATAGAAGTGGACCCCTAAATACTGGGCCTCTGACGTTTTGCTATATGTAAATTATGCCTCAATAAAACTAACAAAGATTTTCAAATGGTTAGAATCAAAGTCTGGTTTGATAAACTCCCAGAGGCAATCATCGTGGTCATAGATTGTTGTAGCTAAGAGAAGACCTCAATAAATCTTCCAAGGAACCTTTTCCATATGACTGATTATAGATGAGCAAAACTATCATGGGTTTATATTGTTTATATGAGAGCTTAGTTGTATTGGATGTCAGTGGGCCTTTGCTCTCCTATAACGGGTTATTTCACTATGAAAAAGATATTTGAACTCACAGATTTTTTTGTAAGGTGTTCCCATTATCCTCATTTTTCCAGGAAATGGAAGGATAGAGAAGTAACATATATGAGGTAAATTGTGGGACATGGCTTTAAAGCTAGGCGATTGGGCCTCTGATCCTCTGTCTTAACCTCTAAACTCTACTGCTTTTTTTTTTTTTAAGATTTTATTTATTTGTTTATTTATTAGGAAAGAGAGAGTGAGAGAGAGCATGATAAGGGAGGTCAGAGTGAGAAGCGGGGTCCCCATGGAGCTGGGAGCCCGATGTGGGACTCGATCTCGGGACTCCGGGATCATGACCTGAGCCGAAGGAAGGCAGCTGCTTAACCAACTGAGCCACCCAGGCGCCCTCTACTGCTTTTTTCTTATGTGAATAGTCTAGCCTAGTAGCTATGTAGTTATCTTATATAGCTGTAAATCTGAAGACTTAGGGATACTAACATCCAGTGGAGGCAAACACAGTGAGTAAATTTAGTGATCCTGGCCAAAAAAGCTCAGTTATATTTTTGAAAGGATGTAAGGTATTTGTGCAGAATCACTGTTGCTGGAAATGGCCCCTCCCTGACTCCATGTGATCCTAGCAAGACTGTCAATCACAGCATCCCTTCTGCCTTTGTTCAGAGCAGTGGGCTTGTGATCTGGCTAGCTTGGTTCATAGGTGGGCATGTGGAGGTAAATTCCATCCAGCAGGTTTGATCCTTTAGAGAGAGAGGGTTTGCTGCTTTGCAGATAGTAAACTATAAGGAGATAATACTCAGCTGCCATATTTCTGGCCATGCCAAGAAAGCCTTCTTGGGACTTGAGAATATGAGAGGGAAAATGGAGCTAAGAGTCATTCGAGTCTCTGGATCTAGCCGTGCTTGCTTGTAGACTTGGCTGTGAGATGAACCAACAAATTCCCTTTTCCGTTTTAAACTAGATTTCTGGGGTGCCTGGGTGGCTCAGTTGGTTAAGTGACTGCCTTCAGCTCAGGTCATGATCCCTGGGTCCTGGGATCGAGTGCCACGTCGGGCTCCCTGCTTAGCGAAGAGTCTGCTTCTCCCTCTCCCTCCTGCTCCTGCTCTTTCTCTCTCTCTCAAACAAATAAATAAAATCTTTTTTAAAAAATGAACTAGATTTCTAACACTGACCCTTTTGATTCCCCTTATACCCTTGAGTCCTTTGTAATGTTTACCAACATTCATTTCCTCCTTTCCACTTCCATGGCCACCACTTGTAGCTCAGATCCTTACCATAGTACACCTGGATGCTTACAGTAATTGACCAATTCTTCTCCCAATCCCCAGTCCTAGTCTACTCTAGTTTGCTATGTTACAGCGTAGTGCTAGATTAATATTTTAAAGTTCTTCAGGTTATTCTGCTTTGGGTTATGGTTGCCTATAAGACAAAGTCCATATTCCTTAGCCTGCCATCGTGATCCTTTAGAGTCTGCTCTCATATTGTTTTGGCAGTATTGGACCCTGCTCATTCATTTATTCAGGCAAAGAAATGTTTATGCATAGGCCCTAAGGTAAATTCACAAATGAGACTCACATAGTCTCTACCATCATGGAGATTATAGTCAGGGGAAATCTAGATATTAAATAAACAATTATAAATCCGTTTGGCATTATGGAAGGACAAGCAGAAGGTATGGGAGCATGGGGTACCTAACCCAGTTCCGGCAGGGTTGGGAAAGGCCTCCCTGAGGAAGAGACATCTGTTCTACAGAAGTACAACTCATCCATTGATTAGACTCCTATGGTGTCATCATAAACTAGAATGGATGGCTAAAATAACTGTTGAACTCTTAAAGAATATTTTAGACTGAATCTAGAAAGCAAAGTACTGTGCAAGTTATTGGAGAGTTTGTTCTAGATCACTTCATAAAATTGGCCTTCCTTTGGGATAAATTCAGAATAGTAAGTCTAGGGTGGGGCTCAAGTAACTGCATTTGTAACAAACTTCCCTGAAGAATCTGATGCACATCCTAGTTTGAAAACCATTGTTTTGGGGGCAAACGGGTCGCTTATGTCTGTAACAGAAACTTGGAGAAGAAACATAACAGTGTCCTAGCATTTTAATAAATACATAGGTTGATAATATTTTATGGAGTTTGACACAGACTGCATAAGTATCCCAAATATCATAGCTTAACAATATAACTTGTTAGTTACCTCTGTATTTCTGATCTTTTCAATTATCCTAGTTATAGTCTTTTCTTATATTGTCGCTACTCTTTACCTTACAATGATCCCTCTGTAGATTTGGCTACAAATTCATTTTTGGAATCTATAATAGCTCTGATAAGACTATTACATAAAGTTTTAAGTTAGACATTTAAAGATTATAATGTAGATAGAAACTTTAAAACTTTTTTTATGCTGTTTTTATTATATCAAGCAAGTATACTATTTAGTATTTTCTGTTTCTCTCTTATTTCCTATTTCTCTTCCTATTTGAATTCAAACTATATATAATAGTATATATTTGCTCCAGTAAACTAATATAGGTCTTGTGTGATTTTGTAGTTAAATTTATTTACTTAGCAAATTAAGCTGCTTATCTGGATGCATGCTCCCCAAAATCACCATCATGTGACTGAAATGAAACTTGGTCCTTGATTATAGGTAGTCTGAAAGACTAGTGTCCAACTTGGAGTTTGCATTTGTCCCTCTGTTTTTCGGGTCCTTTGCTTGATATTAGTAGATGCTCATCAGATGTTTGTGGAATGAACTAATGGAAGGTCTTTGGGAACACCTAGGTTTAGTTTTATATAGTCATGTCTTATGTTGCACAGAATAAGTATCTCTCTGAAAAATTAGAAACCAAATTAACTTTTGATCCCAACCTACACGATGAATTAGAGGTTCTCATAGAAATATTTGTCTTTATAGTTATAGTTGGAAATTTGTGAAAAGAAGTGAGTTGAAATGGTGATGACGTATTGTGTGTAGCGGGTGTTGCACTTCCGAGGGTAGGTCTTTCTCTCTAGCTGGTGCTCCTCTTCCAAAGTAATCTCTTTGCCTTAGGATTTGGGACTTGCTGGTTTTAGGGGTGCCATCTTTTTGGAATCTAAGAATTTCTGTGATGCCATAGATCTTCTGACTTTTGACATTAAGGTTTTCGACTTTAAATTTTTCAGCTACTTTTAGAGGATTCCAAATACCCGTGCATGTGTACATTTTGCTTAGCATGAAAAAGAAAATCCACCTGCTTTGGGAACGACGTGTAGGAATATGTAGCCTGACTGGTAAATAGATCCGGCAGGTAGCCCAGCTTTGCTTCTCATTGGGACTTTGTTAATCTTAATATAAATATTTTATGGGCCAGATTTTATGTTCTAGTGATATTTTTATGTTCTAGTGACTTGGATGGCTCCGTCTCAGATGTCAAGAGGTGACCTTTCTTGTAACATCCAGAACTTTGTTTTTTTCCTTTTATGGAATAGAGTAAAATTCACAGGGATAGGACAAGAAGAGGATTATACTAATAGCTACAGGGTATTAGCATATGTCTGTAAGAGTCCTGCCAGCTAATGTTAGTTATTATTTTTTAGTTATTTTTTTAAAGATTTAAGAGAGAGCGAGTGAGAGCGAGTGTGAGGTAGGAGGGCAGAGGAGAGCGAGAGAGAATCCAAGCAGACTCTGCACTGAGCGTGGAGCCCTACGGGGGGGCTTGATCTCACGACCCTGAGATCGTGACCTGAGCCAAAACCAAGAGTCGGATGCTCCACTGACTGTGCCACCCAGACGCCCCACTAATCTTAGTTACTTTAACCTGGAAACTCTTTTAGGAGGGAAAAGTAGGTGGGTAGGAAGTCAGCATTTCTTTTTTTTAAAGATTTTATTTATTTATTTATTCATTCATTCATTCATTCCTTCATTTGAGAGAGAGAGCAATCATAAGCAGGCAGAGAGGCAGGCAGGGAGAAAGGGGGAAGCAGGCTCCCTGCTGAGCAGAGAGCCGGATGCGGGGCTTGAGCCTAGGACCCTGAGATCATGAGCTGAAGGCAGAGGCTTTATTTAACCCACTGAGCCACCCAGGTGCCCCAGGAGTCAGCATTTTTATGAATGTTTACTATGTGCTAGGAGTTCTGTGAGGTTTATTGTATTTATTATTTCATATACTACTTAAAGCAAGTTTATGAGGTAGGTATTACCCCCGTTTTACAGATAAAATTGAGGCTCAGAGACGTTAAGTACTTATCCAAAGAGCACAAAAAGTGCCCGAACTGCCACTGAAACGCAGGTCTGCGTGATTCTAAAGCCTCCGTGCCTCATGTCTCACCACGCTCTTCTCGCTGCTTCCACTCATTGTCCAGCATTGAGGGAGTGCTTTCCTGCTCTGGGCTAGGCATTGGCGCCATGAAAATGATGGTCTCGTGACCCTCTATTCTTAGCTACTAAAGGTATGTAAAACCCCAAAGGCTCTAATAGATTAATTGGTTTTATTTAAAATTCTTTGTATAGAATTTACTTAGAGACTACCTGAAGTAATCTTCAAAATATTAAAGTATTAAAGTGCTCCTTTGAGAACTCTCATCATAAGTGAGTAAAAGTTTACTCTTTAACAACTTCATTCAACAGGCAGATCTTTTCATTGAAAAATGTGGATGTCCTCGATAAACCATAATTGCATATATGTAGCATAAATATTGTTTTTTTATTGGATTTGTTGTAGAAGTAAGGGCCTCTTTTGTTTAAATGGACTTGCTTTTGAACTGTGAAAATGTAATCGTGATAGTTTATCAGTTCAGCTCTGGAAAAGCTGAGGTAAAGCTATTTTGCTTCAGCCAGAGCTATTTATATACCATCACTGAGAGCTCCTTTTTATATTATCGGTGTTATTGCGTACTAAAAAAAGGAGCGTTAAAAGAAAACTTAGGATTTTTTTTCTGTGCCCTTATTCACTACAATGATATTTTTAGAGGTTATTTCATCTAGTGTATCTCTTCAGAAAGGGCTTTATCTTTTCACAGTAGTGGCAGACAAGAACTCAGCTTGAAGCCATTCCTTCTCAAGTCTTCGTTTTTGAAGGGTAAAAGGATCAGAGAGAGTGGAACTATGGGTGAGAATTGAACCTCTGCCCTTAGCCCCTTGCCCATCTTCACCCAGGGGAGAAATGGCCATGAATTTAACTGAAGAGGACTTTAAGAAAAGGGGTTAAAATTTCAGATACCATTTCTAGGAGTTTCTCTCTGCAAAAAGAAAGATCAGTCTTAGAAGTTTCTCCTCACTTCTCTTTGCTTCTGGAGAAGGCCATCACTCTGCTTAGCTTTCCTTTTAGAAGAGTGCTTTGCTGAACAGGGCAAGCAGATAACCATTCATTGTTGCAAATACTGCTGAATTGGACAAGTGCAGAAGAGGAATGACAGCGGATGGCTGCTCGGGTGGCTAGCACTTGTTAGCTGAGGCTCTGGAAGACAGGCTAACTTCCAGAACATCAGACATACAGCTGCAAACACTGTCCTGTAACAAAGCTAGGTTTGGGAACACGAGTAGATTTGCTGCCCTAAAAGTGGAGTTGTTGACTGTCAACAAAAGCGTCCCATTTGGGGCCTGGCTGTGGGGCCTCGACAGAAGAGCGCATGGCCTCATGTGGAAGCCGCATGGCCGCCGAGCATGCCCAGTGGGCCGGCGAGTACGCCCGGACCCTTTCCGCGGGCCGCAGGCGGAGCGGCATGCCGCAGTTAGTGCTGGTGTCCGCGCGCACGGGCCTTGGTGGGCGTGGATCCGGACTCACGGGCTCCTGTCCACCTGCCCTTTCATGGTGTCAGGGACGTGTTACACCACTTGTTATGTTTTCCTTTTGATTTATTACCGACCCTATGAGACATCCTGTAATAATTTGTGAAGTTCTCTTTTCATCTGCTCTTGTAACATGGAACGGTATGTTTCAGAAAACATGATTACATAAGACATTTTCCCTAAAATTTAGTGAATTGTGCACATTTGGGGATTATGGGGAGGGATAGGCTAAATGTTGGGCTTCACGACTGCAGATCAATTTGCAAAAGGCCATGTGAAAGATAATGCTTAATATAATTCAACTTCCATTAACATCTTGAACTATGGTGTAAAGTTTTGTATTTTTATTCTGGAAATATAGCTGACATTAGCATTCAGGTATGCAGTTCAGTTTATCTCTAGTGAAGAGTCTTTTAAAATTAAGTTAAATACAGCACAAAAGACATAGAAAATCAATAATATTTCATTTCTTTTAAGTAAGATCTTTCTATGTACATTTGCTTTGGGTGCTTATAAATTTCTCCCTTCACAGAAGTATTTTATAATAAACGTCAGTTATAGATTTAACTGTGGCAAAAAAAAAAAAAATAGTGCAGGTTTTGTAGTACCTTTAATATATCAGGAAAAAACTGCTTAGCTAAGTAGTAGTGGAGGAAATAGTGGTATAATCTCCTGAACGATACTTTTAAAATGTAGTGATATTAACAGGAGAGCATTTAGGGCCTTAAGCTGTCAAATATTGTAGGATTCAGTATCTTGTACATTGAGATAGTTAAGCTTCTTTGCTTATTGCATTTGCTTATTGGATAACCCTCTATACAGCGTATTTGCAGATGGATGTGAACTTGACTCACACATATTTTCTTTTTTGTCTAATTACTCCCATACTAGTGATATGTAAGATTTAGTTACCTTAGCATTATGTTTGTTAGTCTTAAGATGTTAGCTGCGGTTAAAACTGAATTCTAGTGGTATTAGGAAGTAATTGCTAGAACCAGTTAAAACTGATTTGTTAAAGTATTAGAAATGGAATATTAGGAAAATCTCATTTTTTTAATAGCCATGTATACATCAGTAAGTTTAAAAGCACCCTCTAGGGGTGTTACTAAGGAAACATTTCCTCTGTTTTTGGAAATAGCTAACTACAAATTAAGTATGTATTAATTATTCATCAGGCTTCTCTTAGTTTATAAGTGTGACCACAGTGGTGATTACTGTGGTAGCCATACTAGGTAGAATAGTATTTGACATTTGTCCTCGCTGCTGAGATGAATACTTTGACTTTTCGGGTAGAAAAGGTAGGCATCTATAAAAGGCATTTCCTCCTGTCTATCAGATTTTGTTTCTGCTTATGAGAAGTTGAATTTGAGACTAAGAGAGATGCAGATTAAGACTTTGGTGTGTAACATAGATGATAAAAAATCAGCAGTTAATATCTAAATTAAAATATGTCACTGCTTTTTTTTCTTTTTTAAACAATACAGAGCATTTAAATTAGTGATCTAATTACTTTATAGTAGTTGAAAATATAAAATGAAACCCAGAAGTTCTACTGTTCATTAACATTGGTATAGTACTAAAAGATTACAAATTTTCCAGTTGCCAGGAAAACTCTCAATTTATGCATTCCATTTGATTATCTTACTGCTTCACCTTCTGAAGTGAATAGCAGAATAGTAGTTTAAGAAGGAGGGGCCCAGGAAATCTACATGTCTAAGAAAAGATGCCCTAAACAGCTTCTTACAATTTGCAAGTGGTGATAACAGTTGCCTCCTTAAATATTTCTCTCGACACATTTTTTTATTAAAAGGGAAACGCTTACTATGTCTAATAGTAACATTTCCTTGTAGCTTCATTAGGTATGACAAATATGTATGTTAACTTTTTAATATAAAAAAATTAGCTTATTTTAGTGATCTGAGATTTCCCAATTCTGACTTGCAGAGAGAATTGGTCTTATAAAATAGCCTAAAAATTTAAGCATGACAGTTTAAATTTTTTTTCAGGACACAGTATAAAATATACCATATTGACAAGGGTAAAAATGTTTGTGGTTTAAGTAGACTCATTAATAATTAACAAACTTGGTATACAACTTTTCCTCATCTTAATCTTTACTTAACAAAAGACAGATTTAGTAGGATCAGACTATCTAACTTTTACCTTAGAAAAAATTGAAGCAGTTTTTGTGGCCTTTGAAGTAGAAATATCATTTCCTGCTGTCTCTACTTGGGTCCAACTCTGTTGGTCATTGGCTCTTTGGTGTATCTTTAGAGTTTTATGTGTTTTGACTGGGACTTGGAGGAGGTCAGTGCAAATGGGCTTCTTCTGGAAAGACTTACTTGGGTAGATTTTTATTTTAACACTTTATAAAGCGCTTACTAGAAGAAAGTATAATTTTAGGTCAAACACTTGACAATTTAATATTTATTTACAATATTTTGTTAAGCTTTGTTAAACTACGTATATGGGCGCATGAAATTTTATACTTCTATTTTATTTTATTTTATTTTATTTTATTTTATTTTATTTTATTTTATTTTATTTTTAAGATTTATTTATTTATTTATTAGAGAGAGAGACTGAGACTGAGTGGAGAGAAGGTCAGAGGGAGAAGCAGACTTCCCGCAGAGCCGGGAGTCCGATATGGGACTCGATCCCGGGACTCCGGGATCATGACCCGAGCGGAAGGCAGTCGCTTAACCAACTGAGCCACCCAGGCGCCCGAAATTTTATACTTCTAAAATATTTTTATTTTCTTTTTATTTTTTGTATTTTTTGTATTTTTATTTTTTATTAGACATATATTATTTTCCAGAGCCACGAATACAGTTTCGTTTTTAGTTGCTATATTCTTTTGAGTTGAGGGAATTGTTAATTTTGTTAATTTTGAGTTTGTGCAATTTAAAGGAAATGCAATTTAAAGTACTTTTTCCTAAGTTACTCACTTACTAAAAGTCTATACATTTTTCTTGGTGTTTGGAAAACAGAAGTGAAGATCACCAAGTCCCCTTCAGGTTTTCCCGTTTGAGTAGGTAGTCACAGGGAGTGTTCATTTAAGCAAGTCTGTGAGCTATTTTCGGATTGTGGTAAATATAGTGGAGAACTCAGAATATGTAGTGGTTGGAGGGAGATCGGGAGTACATTAATAGGGAAGTCATGAAGGGAGCTCCCATGGAATGTTCCTTGAGAAGGACTCTCTAAGTTCAGGGGAAGCAGGCATCAAGGTTCTGACCCCAGAAGGAGCTTGGCACGTTCAGCGGTTGGAAAGGAGGCTGCTGTGGCCTGTGCCATACTAAGTGGGGGGATGACTGTCACTCAGTTGTCTGTGTTGGCTGGCTAGGTCACTTGGGGCCTTCTAGGTGACACTTCCAGAGAAGGGAGTCAGTCATGGGGAGGGACATGATCTGATTTATGCTTTTCAAAGACTACGCAGGGCCTCTGCATATAGAACAGATTGTAGAGGGGCAGGAAAGTTGGCAGAGAAATCGTGTAGAATCTCTTCTGTGGCTGCTTGGACTCCAGTGGTTGCCCTGGAGGTTCTGAAAAGAGGATGGATTTGTAAAAGAGACGTAACAGCCCCCAAACAGGAAATATGTGGGTCCTTTGCCTTCTTTACCGAAATCCTGTGGTTTCTGATCATTGTGGCAGCTTCGAATCTCACTATATTGTGCCAAAGGAAAGAATTGCTCGTAGGGCACATAGATGAGTTAATTTACAGCACAGACGTCACACCGAACAGATTTTTTGTCTTACTTAATCTGGCAAGTTGCAGTAAGCATTTATTTGATTTCTTTAAATGTACCATTTTGTTGTTGCAGGAAATGTTTTCGTATTTGTCCAGCCAACTAAAGAAGCTGTCAGAAAGCTACAATGAAAGGCTGTTGCATACACCTCACAATCCCATATCTTTAGGTAATACATTTTTCTTAAGAAAAAAAAAATCAGTGCTTCTCACCCTGTCCAGCAAGGAGCTGCTATTTCCAGAAAGAGTATGAATTCTTTGTGGTTACAATGATATTTCTAAATTCATTACAGTATTAGTTTGGAAATTGAAAAAGTTTAGCCTTTAGAAATGCTTTAATGTATTTCTGAGATAAAAAGGATACACTGAAAAGAATTCAAATCAATATTAAGTATTATAATACATATGCAGAAAATGATACTTTAACTCCTGCTTCTAATCAAAATAATTTAGTCGCTTGTAAGAACTCTATAAAAATTTTAAAGTTTCTACCAGTTAACAAAACACCATAATATTAGAAATTAAATCTGTGTTGTTTTTAATGCTGTGATTGTTTTCCTGAGTGTCTTTATGTTAGAGAACTCCGTATTTATGATAATTTCCTTTGTATAAGGACTATATATTTTTGTCACGTAGTACAAGGACTACAAAACAGATTAATATGAATGTTGACTTTTATGCATTTAACTGTTAAGTTTTCATAATTATCCCTTTTGTGAATGACGGTTGCCCAATTTCATATTTTATGTATATCTAAGGAAAGTAAGGACTCAATCATTTGTAACGGAATCCTATTTCAGGAATAGGCTTCCATGGAAAACCATTTGCCACTGATATATAATAAAGCCCATCTTAGTTAGTCCTTTGCTGTTTATAATCTATGTAGATGTTGTGGAAGATGATAAGGTATGTATGGTTCGAATCCCAATTCTGCCATGTACCAACCTCCGATCTTCTTTCCCCCATCTGTAAAATAGAAATAATGATCCCTCACATACAAAATTGTTAAAGAATGGTTAAGGGGCACCGGAGTGGTTCAGTCAGTTAAGCATCTGACTCTTGATTCAGGCTCAGGTCATGATCTCAGGTCATGAGATTGAGCCCCACGTTGGGCTCTGAGCTCAGCGCAGAATCTGCTTGTCTGTCTCCCTCTGCTCCTGCCCCTGTGTGCTCTCCCTCTCTCTCTCTCTCAAATAAGTTTTTAAAACTCGTTAAAAAAAATGGTTGAGATCATCAAGTATCTAGTATAGTAAGTCAGCCCTCAGGAAATGGTAGCTAGCGGTAGTGGTGAGAATGTAGTTTATCCATACAACCTCCGAAAGATAATTCTCATTTTCATATGCCAAAGTTGATCTTACTTAGTTTTACATATGTACTGAAAATTTCCCACATTCTCATTTTATATGTTCTTAAAACATGGTCGAATTTGAATAAACTGCCATATTGATCGTGTCAGTGTTCCATTTTTAATTGGAAAGTTCACTCTTTAGAAGGGTGATAGGGAAATTCTGTTCTCATTCTGACTATGTTAATTTGTATTAACGTCTTTTTGTCTGATATGTAAACAGTTACTATCATTCATTCCATGCATTTAAATGAAACCATGCCACTTGACAATGAATAAAAAGTAACGTCTCCATGGCAGTTACAAAAAAGTATGTGATTCCTTTTGTCTGCGGTACTTGGCGTGGTCAGAATCAGAGAGACAGAGAGAACATAGAATGGTGGTCGCGGGGGCCGGGGGCCGGGGAGAGAACGGAGCGTGACAGTTGCGCAGGTACCAGGGTTTCAGTCTTGGGGGGTGAAAAGAGTTAGGTGGTGCTCGGTGGTGACTTTTGCACAACAGCGTGAATGTGCTGAACGCCCCTGAGCTGTACACCTAGAAATGGCCAGGATGGTAAATTTTAGGTTATGTGTATTTTAACGCACACACAAACGTAGGGTCTCCTCCATTTTTTGAGTGAGTCTGTGCTGGTGAACCAAGGCGCACTGGGATCCTTTTTTCTTTTTCAGCTCTGACACTTCAGACACTGAGTGAACACCGGGACAGAGCTGTCACTCAGCTGGGCTCAATGCTTTTTACCAGACAGGTTTCTGGAGCCAGGTAGGTGGGTGTGAAAGAGGCCTGGACTTATTACTTGCTTCTCCAGAAACTTAACTGTAGTGAAGTATATTTCCTGAACAGTCGACCGCGAGGATACGCTGAGCTCCGTGCGAGCGTCCCTCCTGGGTGAAGGGACGCTGAGGGGAGAGCGTGTAAGGCTGTGGTAGCCCACCTGTGGAAGGCCTGCACTTGAAGCAGTCTCCGAAGGATAGGGACCTTGTCTGTTTTCACGGACATCTGGAAACAAAGTTTCATCACCTCCCTGTACAGATCTGTATCGTTATTTTCCTCTTTTCCATCATCTTCAGTGGCGTCCCATTGGGGTGCTACAGGTGTCGTCTTCATTACTAAATTCAGCTGAAAACGTTTTTAAGGAAAAGCCCATTTCCTAGACCAAAAAGTTGGGCAATTCTTATCTAAGTACTGCCTTTGAAAAACGTACTTTTGGGGCCCCTGGGGCCCCTGGGTGGCGCAGTTGGTTGAGCGACTGCCTTCAGCTCAGGTCATGATCCCGGAGTCCCGGGATCGAGTCTCACATCGGGCTCCCAGCTCCATGGGGAGTCCGCTTTTCACTCTGACCTGCTCTCTCTCACTCTCTCTCTTTCCTAATAAATAAATAAATAAAATCTTAAAAAAAAAAAAAGAAAAACGTACTTTTTGCTCTTATATGTACATGGCTTAAAAATGCATTTCATTTTGCATTTTGCATTTGATGAGGTCAGAGAAAAATGACTTGAAAAGAAATATCTTGCTCTAAGTACTCTTCTTTACGTGCCTCTATTAAAGAATTTCTCTCTGACTACCAGAGATTAGAGATTTCACATCAAAGGACAACTTTGTAAAAGAAAAAATCTTTGATTAATTCAGCTTTTACCTTGATGAACTATATCCACACACGGCATAGTTTCGATGCTTCTAAAATGGTTTTCTTGGTTTTGCTTTAGTGTTTGTTTAGGTTGATTTAATTGACTTATTTTTTTTTTTAAAAAGTACTGTTAGAAATCTGCTTCTATCAAGTACGCCAATGAAATCAAGCTTACAAAATGCACGTGCCTTTGCTGAATATCACTGTGTGCTGACCACCACCCGCTGCAAGCAGTCACAGAATTTTTTCTGGATCCTTGCTTTAAAACCCTCCATTGCACAGCACAGATCAGATAGGTGGAATTTCAGCTTGTCGATTACTGGAGGTGATACACGGCAATTAGTCGACGTGGTTTGACTTAGAAATTTCAGTATTCCATTGAAGTATGTATATGTGAAGTCAGAGTCCATATTTAGTACAAAAACAGAAATAATTTTCTTTTTTTCTCTTTGAAGAAGGGGCAAAGGTATTTGTGATTCCTCGAAGTTATAGCTCTTAATGGACGATAAGTCAGTGGTCATCTGCAGGCAGCACTCTTCTACGGAGAATAGCCCTGTGTAGAATAATTTTCATTTTAAGGCTGCCACCGCCTGTTTTCATGGGCCATGATATATGGCTGTTTCTAAACTTCTTTATCAGTAGACCTAAGGCTTAGTAACACTGATATCTGTTGTTTATGGGTAATATTCTGTTAACATCACCAGACGTATTAAATTGCTAAATCTTTTCCCTTTCAGGGTTGTGCCTCTGGGGTCTGTGCAAGCCGTGAGTGGCCACACCTTCCGAGGCTTTATGTCACACACCAGTGATTACCCTTGCGCTTACCTCAATGCTGCCGCCGCCATTGGAATGAAGACGCAGGATGTGGACTTGTTCGTGAAGAGACTTGACAAGTGTTTAAAGACAGTAAGAAAAGAACAAAATAAGGAGAGTAATGCACCTGGGGTGGACAATTACGACAAAACTGAAGATGCGGATATTGAAGAAATGGCTTTAAAACTGGATAATGTGCTCCTTGACACCTACCAGAATTCTTCATGACATGTGAACGGTTTCTTTTTGATCATTTGAAGGAAGTGATGAGGCTACAGTACAAACAAGCCATTTAAAGATAAGGCTTGGGGTTTCGGAACTGAGGATGTTATGGAGAATATTTGGTCGGGGTATAGACTGTGGTCTGAGCTAGCCATCCGATGACTGTCACGTTTTCTTATTCTTAGACTGCCTCGATCGTTATGACCCTTAACAGATAAAATACAATTGGGATTTTTTCTGATTGTTAGAATATTTGTCAACTAAGCATTATGATTCAGATCGTTCTTACTAATGTGACAGTAAAATTACTTCTAATTCTTTTTGAAACGTGTAAACTGCTTCCTCCTGACCGTTCTCTACCATTCGCAAGTGACTTATGTTTCCGGTCAAAGAGAATTGGGAACGATCCGGTGCCACTATTTACAAGGTGTTGGTGCGTGTAAGTCCCAGTCTGCCTGTGAAATGGACATTCCCCAGGGAAGCAGAGTCCGGGCGTAAGCTTTTGGTTTCACTCAGTAGCAGTGGTTCTCAACTGGGGGTGATTTGCTTGTATCTAAGCAACATCTGGGGACATTTTTGGTGCTCACCCTAGAGGGCTGGAGGCCGGGGCACTGCTGCCCAGCTGCTGCAGTGGACGAGACAGCTTTCCCGAGCAGAGCCTCAGACCTCAGTAGTACCGAGGAGAAGTACCACTCTAAACCAACTCCTCAAGTAAAGTCTCCCACAGCAACTTTCATTATTCAGTAGTGCTTCAAAGAAGAAAGGTCTGTAGATGTTACCGAATTAGACAGCGTTAGATTCTTAAGTGATAAGCAGGGCTACTTGTTCTGAACCTGAGATTACATGGCACTGGCGCATTTTCCGTTTGGGCCGGTGAAAACTTTATTCCACTGTTTTTGCTTTAAGCAGGCTTTGCATATTGGTGAGTTCAGGTGCTGTGCACAGCCATTATCAAGAGTCGTTAACCTGGGTATTTGGGGATATATTTTTGCTAGGGAGCTGAAAATGATGGAGGATAAACAGGTGTATTTGCCTCCTCCCCCCTCCCACATACTCACTGTCTTAGTCTGATATTCCAGACTTACTGGCTCTAACAATTTTTGTTGCTTATTTTTTAAGAAATAGACTAATGTCTCAAAGCCTGAGGAATTAGCGAAGCTTTTGAATACACCAGAATGCCAAAGCCATATTTCTCAAGACCTGCTCGGTGGAGCGGTGTTCCTATGAGATGCTCACGGGGAGAAAGTGTTCCGTGGGCAGATCATTTCGGGCCTTCGTAAGCCTGCCTATCAGCACATTAAAGGCTCTGAGAATTCCTTGGAAACCAACTTAAATGTGTCCTTATCCAAACGTGGAACCGTGTTTTCAAAATACTTCCATCCCACTGAGCATACTTTCAAAAACACTGCAGTTGAGAATGCGGCCTTGGTTTCTGGGTTGTGTTTTTCCGTCAGTTGGTAGTGTAAACCGTCTCACACACGAGCTCAGACAGATACCACTCCCGTCAGTGTGTAAATCAAGATATCGTGACCCTAGCTTGACCGCCTTGGACGTCATAAATTACTTAATTATCGATATTGTAAAGGTTACTTTTAAATTACTGTATCTGGGGTCCTAATATTTTAGAATTTTTTTTTTTTTTTTAAGAGCTGTAACACACTCTGGAGGAGTAAATAATCCTGGGTGAAAAGGTGTTTTGAGGTTTTTTTATGTGGATTTGGGACCGAGTTGTAGAACCGATAAAGCAGAAGGAAGGGTCCCAGCCGTGCCTCTGGAGCCTGCAAGAGGGAATGGAGCCGTGTTGCAGATGCGAAGTGCTGCTGGCACAGCTTCCTGGACGCGGGAGCCAGGGCGGGTTTCTAGAACAAGCGATCTATACCGTGTGAGCATCATTTAGCTTGAGAAGGCCGGAGCCGAGAGACCAGCAAATGTTTTCTCATCTGCAGTGTATCAGCAGTTCTTGATCTTCAGCTGCTGAATAGATAATAATTCTAATTGAAGATAAATTACATGAACCCACATGTGAATGATAGATGTGTTGTAACATTTCATTCCTGGTGCATAAAATCAGCTGCAGTTTTTATTATTAGTTCTTTCTTTTCAGAGGCTTTGGAATAACAGCTCTATTCCTGCTGCTTAAAATTTGACCTCGAGGTCCTGGAATTCACAAGAGTTTTTGAAGGGGTGCTGTAGGTTCCGCTGATTCGGGCTTGCCTTCGCTCCCACGCCACTGTCGTTTGGCTCACTCTCGCCCATTTCCACATGTCAGTGTAAAAAAAAGTATGTACGTACAATTAAATTCATTTTAAATTGCTGATACCGATCAGTAAACCTCATAATTGGCCTTCGTTACCCTTGAACTGCGGCGGAGGGACAGCGGCTGATCCATTTTCCAGTCATGACTGGGATGACCTGTCTTTATGATCCAACTGCCCTTAATAAGGCTCTCAGGTAGAGTTTGGGAGTTTGGTTTTTAAAGTCATTGGACTGTGGTAGTCTTCCCAGAAAAGAAAATTGAATAACACAAAATATTCTTTAAGTCACTACACAGTGTGTTACTTCGACGGACAGCAGGGAAAGGTATTTTAAAATGCAGCTCTCAATTTGGCTCTTCTGTCCTCTGTTGATGAATTCTCACTGTGGCAGGGAATGATACGTGATACTAGCCTCAGGAGCTCAGTGTGCAACCGTAAATCTTTCTAGTTAGCTTTTTCTATTAGTTGAGTGAAGTTATAGAATGTGAATTATTGAATACAGTTCTGTTCAGCCAATAGGCACTTGATATACAGAATGGTAAATTTAAATATAAATTAATTTTTTCCTGATATTTCTCCCCAGCACATAACTTTCCTGTGGCTCTATTTCTGTAAGGACCCCCTCATGACTCATCGAGCCTAAGCTATAGGCTGTGTTTTCATTTGGAGACGGTCTGCCTATGAGAGGCGTTAGTAAAAGTTAAATGAAATAAAGGCAGTATTTTTTTAACCAGTGATATTACTGTAATCTCGAATTAGTAGCTCATCGTGAGAGTAAAATTCTTGTGTTCTTTCAAAGAGGAGAATGGCCGACAGTTGAACATAACTGCAGCGAACTGGTGAGTCTCGTGCACGGAACACTCAGAGAAAGGTTTCTGCAAACCTACACATCGGGTGCACTTGAAACTTGGGGTTTCTCCTCCCATTTCCTAAGACATCCTAATTTCTCCCAAGCCATTAAGCAATTTTGTTATGTTTTGCGTTCATGAGATTGGCTTTATTTGGGAATGAAAAAATAATCCGGTGTGTATACACAGAAGCCTGGTCATCTCAGAAGTTAGGTACCCTCTAAATAAAAACCGTGAAGATGCTGTTAGGAGTTCAGGAACAGTTCCAGTCAGCAGCTTTTCCTTGTCTGTCCCATCGTGTTGATTGTCCGTCTCTTGTGGCCGTGCCTAGTGCACAGGTCCGAGACGTCCCCACCGCGTCCCTCTGTGCCTTTCTTCTTGCTTTCCTGCTTCTTCAGCCAAATGGTGTGTACACGGGTCAGCTGATGAGTGCGGGGCTAATGAATGTTTATAATCTCCCCCCTACTGTGCAGGTCAATCTAAGGCCTTAGGCAAAATCTGGAAAGGTTTATACTGTCCTGTTTTTAGTAAGCAGTGTCAGCTTGAACTTTGAGAGAAATGTGAAGAAAAGCGACGTCTCACTGTGTAATTGCGAAGAGGACTCTACCTACTAGAATTAAAGCCGATGTCAGCCTGCGACCCTGTCCCTTCTACCAAAAAAAAGATGTTTCAAAAAACATTTTTGGTGTAGACTGTTTAAAAATAAAAATGAATTATATAATTTACAACATGAAATAAATTTTTAATAAGTCATTGACAGTGCATTTCCTTATTTTACCTCATCTTTGCTGCAGATAAAATCTGAAAGTACTGATAATGAACACCAAATTACTTGCTCGTTTTTTGATTCAGTCATCAGTACCAATCAGCAAGAAAAGTCCCATTTACAGTGGGAATCATGAGTCTCACGGGGTCAGGGGCTACTTTGTTGTTGTTTAAAGAGGAAGGAGGTGACATTCCAGCAACCTTTTGCAAAGGATCTATTGACTACAGAAAGTTGGATGCATAGAAGCATTTCATCTTTTCTAAAAGAAACGCTTTCTCTTTTATTTGAAAATAAAATAGTGTTACTTCCTTCTTCAGATTTCATTTTTAAACTGTGCTGTTTGAATTTTGCAGATAGTTCTCATTTGATTTCGAGCTGGATCTCTGCACGGGTACTTTTTAACCATGTGAGCTCACATATTTAACCTCCAAATATCGGTCCCATCATATGTGAAATGGGTACAATCTTACAGGATTGAGGATTAAATAAGATGATAATATATGTAAAGATTTAACTCAGTGCCTGATATAGCACTTTCTGTTACCAACTGCTATGATGTTCTACATAAAGTTAAATTGTACTAGATTTAAATTAAAATAAGTTCATTTTCTAGTTAATTTAGTAGAACTCTTTGAGGGGGAGTCCTCAATGGATTTTGTCCCTTCTCCAGTGGAAGTTAAAAAGTATGTGGTTGATTTTAGATGACCACTTTTTTTTTTTTTTACTTTCAGAGTTTCTATTTTGGTTTCTATGAGTTTCTTTTTGTTTTGCGTTTACACTTGAGAATTATTTTCAAGAAACATAATTGAAATGCATTCACTATTTTATGAACCCGAATCCCAATCACAACTCAGGAGAGATGGACAGAAATAGTTGGTGCCACAGTGACTTCCACATCGGCTGTATTATGGACTAAAGTTTTGGGGATAGCCCGCAGACCCACAGCATAGCTAAGTTCATTATACTTAGCCCTGTTCTTAGATGACTTTCTGCATTCAGTAGAATGGCAAGCGGCTCCCAAATTTCCATCTCTGGTAGACCTCTTCCCTCAACTCCATACTCAAAGGAAACTGCCTGATCATCTCTTAGATGTGCTAGGCGTTCATCTCCCTCATGCCAAGGGTGATTCCTTCATCTTTTCCCCCAGAAAACGTGTTCCACCCACAGCCTTCCCCTTCTCAGTTGAACAGACTTCTGTTCTCCAAATTACTTAATCCAAAAACCTTGGAGAGATCCTCTGCTCCTCTCCTCCTCACAGTCTGTGTCTCACCCATCAAATCATATTGCATCTACCTTAAAAAGTCACCAGAATCAAACGCCTCCTCACCTCCTCCTCTGCTCCCAGCCACATCTGAACCATGCGTGTTCCTGGTCTGGACTGTTGCAGTACTCCACCCCTCCCCGCCTTCTGTCCGGGCCCCTTTGGGTCTACTGGGCATACGATACCCAGGATGATCCTTTAAGACACGGATCCTACTGGCTGTCTGCTCGGACCCTTGCGGTGGCTCCATATGCTACTGCTCAGAAGCCGACGTCCTGGTTGGCCCCAGAGGTTCAGCAGCATGTGGCCAGACTGCCCCCACTAACGGGATCTTTCTGACTCTTCTTCCCACGCTTTATCTTTGTCTCCTCCACTCCAGCTCAACTGGCCACCTTGCTGTGCCTCAAACACCACCGGCACACTCTGTCTCAGAGCCTTGGTCCCGAATACCGTCCCCCTTCCCCCCCACGAACCCCACAGCCCAGAAGCTTGGCTAAATGCCTCCCCTGCTTCGTGTTTTTAATCAAAATTTTTCTTTTCTGTGGTGTCTACCCAGACCATTCCTTTTGTTTATTTTTTTTAAAGAACTTATTTATTTGAGAGAGTGCATGAGCAGTGGGGGAGGGGCAACGGGAAAGGGAGAAGCAGCCTCCCCACTCAGTGGGAAGCCCAACTTGAGGCTCCATCTTGGGACCCTGAGATGATGACCTGAGCTGACAGCAGATGCCCCAGAGTATTCATTTTTAATACCATGGTTACCCCTACCCTTAAACAGTATCTAAAAATGGTCTTAAAATTGAGAGTGAAGCCTCAGTTTTACTGTGCCTAACAATCTCCCGGGGTTCTCCTTAAAATGCAGATTTGGAATCAGCAGTTCTGGGGTGAAGCCAGCATTGCCAGCAAACCCCGAGGGGACACCGATCCCATGGACCACACACAGGAGCAGAGGTCCAGCGTGCCGTGTAGTTTACATATTTATTGTGTCCTGTTATTGGTCCTGTTAGAACAGAATCTCCACCTGAGCGGGATCTTTGTTTCGTCCACTCATGTATCCCAAGCGCCCAGAGGGCACCTGGCCCGTGACAGACTCTCAAATATTGTGGTAGGGATGATTCGGTTGGCACGACTCAGTATTCTAGAACTGTATATGAAATCCCGTCACGTCTGGTCGAAACTCTTCTGTGCCTTTCTACTGCTTCTAGAACAGAGTCCCCAAACTCCTTCGTTGTGGCCGACACAGAATCCCTGCTCGGACCTCCCTTCAAGAAAGGACTAGCTACCCAGCGCAGGGAGGGCGCTTAGCCCACAGCCTCCCTGCCTTGAGCGCCTTCAAGGTGAGCGCAAACCTCCAAGGTGAGCGCAAACCTCCGTGTTTGAGCCAAAGTCACACCTTTGGCCCATTTCCGAGCAAGGCAGTGATCCAACGGCCTAGCTCTTTCCACCCGATGTAGGAGTCCTCGAAGGAGGGCTGAACTTGGTGGGGTCTGCATCGCAGTCTGCTGGCTCCCCCTGCCGCAGCGTTCCCCCCCATCTTTGACAGGCGTTACTCCCCATAAACCCCTTGTATTCTTAAGCACAAAAGGCAGGTACTTGTCTCAGCCTCGGCTTCCCGGAGACTCCAACCTAGGACACCTGTGGCCTCCAGGAGGCGCTCTAGTCCCCTGCCTGCCTTTCCCCGCAGCGGCTCCCACCGCTGGGCTCCCTGGCTGGAAACAGAGGAGCCAAACCCCAACCCCCCCCCCCCCCAGGGCATCCGCTTATTACTATTTAAATAATACGAATGCATAATACAGTTCCTCATTAACCTAATTAATCTTTCGTTTGTTGGCCATCCCAGATTCTTATGTTGTTTTCGTCTGGCATCATTTGTTAGCTGTTTTGTAATTTAAAATACTTAAAATACTTAATGGTTTTGACTATGTGGCAAGACCTTGTAACTTAGTACAACTCTGATGCGTGGTCCGTATTCTGGGAGAGAAGTACATCCTCCACCGACCAACCTTCCGGAGGAGTTTCATTAAAGGCGCTGTCATGGCTGTGAAATAATTAAGAGGCAGACCTCCCCTGGGCCGAGGCAGCTTGCACGGGTCACTTTTGACACATCTGTGAAATGGGGACAAAAATATCTAAAAGGGTTACTAAAGGTCCTGTGAACTCATGTGTGTCAAGTATGAGCGAAGAGTCTGATTCCCAGCAAGTGGCCTGATGGCAGCTATTTTTACCTGGTGGCTAACAGAAATGGAGAGTATCTTGCATTAAGTAGCACCAAAAACAGTCATTTTACAATACAGCTGTGTGATCTCTATTAAACCCTATTTGGTCAGATGAAAACAAGAACATGGAGACAAACTGCACTCCGAGGTCTTGGTTCACGTGGACTTTTCCCTCGGGGCCGCTCCCTCCCAGCCCTGCCCTTGCTTCTGCCCCACTCGGCACTGTCGGATTCATTGTTCTGTCTTAAGTCTGTTTTCTCCTATTAATATGTCGCTACGTCGGGGCACTTGGGCAGCTCAGCCGGTTAGGCGTCTGACTCTTGATTTTGACTCACGTCATGCTCTCAGGGTCGTGAGATCGAGCCCCACATCGGGCTCTGCACTCAGCATGGAGTCGGCCTGAGATTCTCTCTCCCTCTGCCTCTGTTCCTCACCCTGCCCATGCACGCTGTCTCTCTCAAAATAAATAAGATAAAATCTTAAAAAGAATAAAATAAAATGCAGATACATCAAGAAATAGATAGCTGCCATTTATCCTTATCAGTTAGGAACATCTTACTGTAGATGAGTTTATCACATGTTTCCCTAGCAGTGGTTGTTTGTTTAATTTTTTAAAGAGTTTATGTACGAGAGAGAGAGAGACAGACAGAATGAGAGAGAGCGAGAGAGAGCCGGGTGATGGGGATGGGAGAGGCAGAGGGAGAGGGAGAAGCAGACTCCCCACTGAGCAGGGGGCCCGACATGGGGCTCCATCCCAGGACCCTGAGATTTTGACCTGAACTGAAAGCAGGTGCTTAACTGACAGAGCCACCCAGGTGCCCCAGGAGTGGATTATTTGAAACAAAAACAAAAAGACCTTTTCTTAAAGAAAATTTCAGGCATATATAAAAGCAGAGAGAACCATACAATGAAGCCTCATATCCATCACTCAGCTACGACACTTATCAACTCATCTAATTTTGTGTCCCCGACACCACCTTATTTTAATTAAATCTCAGGCATCATTTCACGGATAGCTCATTTCAATATGTATCCCCAAAGTAAAGGACTCATTTTTTTAAAAAGTTACAGTACCATTAACAGATCATGATCTGAGCCGAAGGCAGAGGCTTTAACACACCGAGCCACCCAGGTGCCCCTGTTATCACACTTTAAAAATTAATAACAATATCTTGATACCATGAAATACACTATCAGCTTCCCATTTTTTTTTTTTTTTTGATTACCTTTGTTTTTACATTTGAATCAGGATCCAAATAAGATTTCCTGTGGGGGGTAGATTTTAGTGGAAAAGGGCAAAGAGGTGAGAAGCAGCTCAAGGAATCAGTGAAAATGTGACCAGTGCAGAGAGAAGAGATGCAGGACACCTGAGCTGGTGTTTCTCCAACAACTTTTCCATGGACGGGTGACACCGGATTCACGGTGGAGATTCGTGCTCTGCGTGGGCTCCCCAAGACGTCCCAGGACACTGGGGAAGGTACGACTGGACCTGCTCCCAGTTTTGCTGGTTCACCTAAGAAATGGACTTCAGTCCATACGTGTGTACAAGTTCAATGCCAGCTTCCTTAGCATAAGGCTGTGAATTAGAACCCCAACTGCATTGGGCCTGCAGGGCAGCGGGGGTAATCGTTCTGGATGTGTGGAGGGAACCCTTGTCCTATATAAACGCATCGAAGGCGTGAGCTGTTATGTGGGTTCCAGCTGGCCAGGTTTAATGAGCCGAGGAAACTAGAGTGCCATCCAGAACCAGTGTTCAGAGGAAAGGAGGCAGGCAAGCCTCCTGCCTGATGATGCTCTGGGTGCGAGAGTGCGCCTGGGTTTCACGGGCCTCGTGCATCACATCTGAAAGACCAAGGAACTCTTAGGAAGTACTTGGAGTTTTTGACCAGGCAAAAAACTGAGAGAGTGCTGTTCTGCACTTCCCCCTCCAAAAATCGGGGCATAGGCAATAAATGGGCCCTTTACACCACAAATGCAGAAAGCACTTTCAGCTAGGAACCTGTCACGGGGAGGAAAAACCCCCAAAACAGAACAAAGCAAAACAAAGCCAAAAAATAACAACCCCCCCCTACCACAAACCCAAAAACAAACCAAAAAGATACCCAAACGCTTCTCCTTGGAGTAGTTAATTGGGAAAGCTGAGATCCAAGGGTCCCCGGGAGCACTCTGGTCCAATGGAATACCCCCGCCCCCGGCCCCTTCGGCGTTCCCCAGTGAGAACACCGGTTTCTAGAATGGGACCCAAAGTTGCGCAGCTAATTAAGGTCAGAATTGGGGCCAAAGCCACGGCTGGACCCGTGACAGGGCACGGGCGGGTCTGAAGGAGGTGGAGAAACCCTTTGCAAGATAAAAAAGTTGATCCAGAGAACATTTCCACAGCTTTGGGGTAAACTTTCATTTCTCTGTAAAATGCATCAAGTTCTCTTTGTTCCTTCAGTCTCCCATGCCTGCTCTCACTGTGTCCAATGTATGCCCTCTTCGCCGTTGCCGGGTGACTCAAACCTTCTGGGGTGGCTGTGCGTGAGGTGGGAGGGTCGATGGGAGGGCAGGGGACAGGAGCCTTCGGCGCAGCGACCCCTGGGACTTTTCTTGAAAGCCAGTAAAAATACTCTCTAGTTTGAATCTACTAATTATAAGCAAATGGACCTTTTAACATTAGGAAATTCAACGGGGGTTGTTTGTTTGCTGTTTTGTTGGTTTTTTTTTTTTTTTTTTGGTTTGCATTTATGATCGTTGTCTATTTTCCATTTATTCCTATCTATTTGCAATAAGAGTATTTTGGGGCCAACTTGGTTTATGCTGTTCCCCTTGAAAAAAAGAAAAACTGCACGACTCCCAACCAAGCAAGCTGCGTATACGGCCATCCCCACGGAGCCCAGCACTTCCTAGGCATGAAATTGACTGACGCACACAAAGGCAGCAGGTGCGGGGCCACATGCCACTTGCCGCCTTTTTTTTAGTGTGTGTTTATAATCAGTAAATGGCTGTGGATGTTTAAACGGTCCCCTAATACTGATGGAGAGCGGATGCCATTCTAACTTGAACTTGTATTGCCACGCAGATGGTGGAAATAAACATCCAATTCTGCACACAGTTTTGTTTGTCTCTCACTTTTAAAAAGATCGGCTGAGTGTCAGGCGTGCACAGTGCCAGCTGGGGGATGCAGGCGGGGGGCATAGATCGGAGAGCCGGGCTGCTGTTGGGCTCCAGCCTGGCCTTTGTGTGGAGAACCTCCAAGACAGCAGGGCTCCTGGATGCAGGAGGAGGCTCACCGCAGCCACGGACCCCACCCCGGAGCTACCGGGAGGCAGCTCCAAGTACCCCTTCCCTCTCAAGATGGGGCTCGTGCCCGTGCCCTTCTGTCTTACAAGACTATTGGAGCCTAACCCTGCCCCCTGAGACTCCTGCTGCCCCTTCTTCTCTGCCCTTTGCTTGCTTAGACACCTTGAGAAATGGGGTCGATTCAGCATACAGGGGCGATGGCACCAGATTCGATTTCACCCTCCCAGCCTCTAACCTGCTGTACACCAGATTGCCTCCTTTCTGGGGGGGGGGGGGGCTCATTGATCTACTTCGTACACTTTCCTCCTTTTCCTCGGGACATGGCCTTGATAAATACCTCTTAAGCAAATGATCAATTGACTTGCTCACGCTAGAGCAATAACCAATAGGGTTGACTCTTAGCCTGTTCTAGAAATACTCCTTTAAACGCATTTGGAATAAAGACGGAGGAGTGAATTTCTGTGAAATCCGGCAAACCAGTGTGCAGAAAGAACAGGGCCTCTTTGGGGGCAGGGATGTCTTCTTAGCGCCTTAAAATCCCCCTCGGAGGAAGCCCAATCCTTGGGGAGAAGACCAGACCTGGGGAGGCCCCCAAAGCCTCTCAAGACAGAGCACTGGCCTCAGCTATGAATGCCGAAGGGTGTTTTCCACTGGGCATGGGCCAAACAAACCACTACGTGAGCCCGGGGCACGGGCTTTATGACAAAGCCCATGTCTAACAGGTTTGGTCTGTTTTATTGATGAATCATGCAAAAGCGAAGTGTATTTCCCTCCACCCCGTCCCCCACCGCCCCACCGTCTTACTTCTCTTATACCTGTCGCCTTTCTCTGAATCCAATAATGCAGTAATCCCTCCCATTTCTAGAGAGGGCTTTCCGGATTACAAAATGCTTCTGCATACGTTATCGGATTTTCATCTTCTGACGGTCTTTGGAGCCGGCAGGGCGTGGTGATGATCTTATTTATTTATTTATTTTTAGAGAGTGTGTGTGAGCAAGACGAGGGGCAGAAGAAGAGGGAGAGAGAGGATCGTAGGCAGGCTCCACGCCCAGCTCAGAGCCCAACCAGGATTCGCTCTCCGCACTCCGACATCATGACCTGAGCCAAAATCAAGAGTGGGGTG
>CM052800.1:17157199-17196947 GCA_028533885.1 Nasua narica | reverse complement strand
CCCCCCCCCCCCCCCCCCCCCCCCCGCCTCAGAGCTTCCTTGGACGTTTTGGAGCAAGGGTTTCAAACAGGATCGGGTGACGGGGACAGGCAAACTTTTCCTCTCAAGCAGCGGGTAGTAAATATTTTAGGCTTTGCAGGCCATACAGCCTCTGCCGTAATTACTCGAAAGCGGCCCCAGACAGTATGTAAATGATGCGTGTGGCTGTGTTCCAGGAACACTTTATTTATGGACACCGAAATTTGAATTTCAGATAATTTTCATGCGTTGTGAAATATTCGCCTTCTTTGGATCTCTCTCTCTTTTTTTTTTTTTCCAATCATGTAAAAGTGTAAAAACTATTCTTAGCTCGTGAGCTGTACAAAAATAAGGAGGCCGCTTGGAGCTCGCTCTGGGCCACGGTGGGCCGAAGCCCATTTAGAGCTGGTTCGGCTGGTCATGAAGTGTATCCTTTGGGCCGGATGATCCAGGGAAGCCCCCGTGTCCTCAGCTCCAAGGTGGGATAGGCGATGATTTCTCCCTGCAGGGACTGGGTGACGAAATGTCACGACCGCGAAGATTCCAGCGGAATGTTTGTTACTCAGCAGAATGTTCGTTAGAAGTCGGCCCTTGGAGGATGGGGGGGGGGCTGGAACTTCATGATGCTACATTCTGGGGAATCGTTTTCCTCCCCAAATCTACTTGTCTTTTTCAAACAACCTCAGCCTTCTCCACGCCTGGTGCTCATGAAAAATCGTGTATTGAGCAGAAATCCAGACATACCCACAAAGCACAAATACTTTTTTTTTTTTAACCAAAATTATACCCTTAGAAATAATCTCATCAGTGACAAGAAAGGCCCAAATTAAATGAATACAGGCTGCCTGTTGGGTCTCCTGACCTGATACTAGGATAAGGGATTTCTGTGTTCTCGCCTTGATTTCCTCATCTGTAAAGTGGGGACAATAATAACAGACTGACCTCGTAGGCTCCAGAAGATCAAATAGGATGTGTGTCAAGTGCATGTGTTGGTGCTTTGTGTGGGGTCAGCCCTCTTCCAGAGCAGGTGAACTCCCCGTTCTATGCCTCATCGGTGCCCCCCTCCCAAGCTCAGTTTCCGGCGAGACCCGCGTTGGGGTTGATGCTGGTGGTGGTGCAAGGGCGGGCGGATTACCTATTAGCCAAATAGGCACCTCTGATTCCCGAGGACGGAGAGGGTGTGAACTTTGGGAATAGCATTCTGATCCTACCACCCAGGGAATTCAGACCCCAGCCAGGAGTCATCGTCTCCGGGACTCGACAGCACCAGACGAGGCTGGGATGGAGGCCGGCAGAAGACGCTCGTGAGCGCAGAAAGCTGCCCAGGAAACAGGCTGCTGAATCCAGGAAACAGCCCCCAGTCTGTCTGCTCAGCATGTGGGCGGCTGGGCGCCAACTGCCCAAATCTGCCTCCCCGCTCTCCCCTTTCAGGAGCAGATGCTTGTGCCACGGCCCCTGTCTCTGGAATCCTCTAGAGACCAGCCTGCCCAGATGATCCTCCACTCCCAAGCCTGGAAGGACGCAGGTCCAGAGGTGCAGCGCTCTCGGGACCCAAGAGACCGAGCGGAGTGTCTGCCCTCTTGGGACCGAAGCTCCCCGTTGGTGAGCTGGAACGTCTGCACGTGCCCAGGGGACCCCCGGCACTTCCGATGACCATGCTGCAAGGTGACATTTTGCTTCCCCTGGTGCTGAGTGGTGAGAACCATTGGTCGCCAAGCACATGGAGTCCTGGGGTGAAACGGGAGTGAAGAAGGTCAGCTCGTGGCCACGCCCACTCCCCCAGAGAGCCCCGTTGCTGATCAGTCACCTCTTCTGTGCCCAGGGATAGCTATGGCAGTGATTTGGGAGGACCCTGTTTATGGGAAGGAGGGGGTATGCCACAGCGTGAACAGTGGTTGCTTTTGCCTTGTCCATCCCTCTCTCCTGAGCCTGCCTCCTACCATCTGACTCTGACTCAGACTGTAGTCATACCCTGTGCAAATGACAGGCCAACTGGGCTTCTCGTCGATGGGATTCCCCCGGGCATGGTTGGGAAGGGCTACACCATTTATCCATCTAAGATTTACTGAGCACTGGCTAGAGCCTGCTAGTTTCTTTTCAATATTCCCACCTCTCCCTTAGAATTCCAACTTTAACTGGGAATCATGGCACCCTTCCAGTGAAACATCCCAGCCTGCTTTGGAGTTTGGTGTAGCTACATAGAAAGGTCAGATCAATGAGAAGTAAGCATAGTTCTGCCGGAAAGTTTCCTTGAAAGGGGAGCAATACACATTTCTGTGCTTCCCTATTCTTAACACAGAATTCAGATGTGATGGCTGGAACTCAAGCAACCATCTTGAGCCCTGAAGTGGACACACTAAGCCTGGTGGAATAACTAGGTAGGAGTTTGAGCCTCTGATAATGACAGCTTCATAAAACTTTCCCTGCGCTCTACACTTCCAGGCATTCTTCATAAGAGGCAGGTAAACTGCTATGTTTTAAAACTCCTACTGTCATGAAGCCACTTGTTACATATAGCCAAACCTGCTCTAAACCGATACAGGAGCGAAGGGCACAGCGTAGGAAGAGGGACATGTGTGGTCAGTCTTTCCAGAGCATAACCTAACGCGGACTGGAAGCTGAGAAGGCCTTTGTGTTCTCCTGGGCCTCCATCCTAGTGCTCGGTGTCGGCCGAGTCCTCCCCCCCCCCCCGCCCCCGACACTCCTGCCCCTGTGAACTGCCAACCATTGCACCGGCTCACTTAGTAGGAACGGAGGGGCGGTGCCCTGCCCAGATGTGCCCAGGCTTTCGGGGTGTGTGCGCTGGGGCAGGGCCAGCTGCAGAGGTCTACCAGCCCCGGGAGGCGAGGTCACCCACGGACGAGCTGGTGGGAGCATCAGTGACCACTTCCAAACACTGACCTACGAACCAGCCCTAAACCCAGGATGACCTTCTTCGGCGTGTCCCTGCAGGGCCCCCAAAGCTGTGGGATTGCCTGAGGTTTGGGGAGTATGGACAATTACAGGAGAAGCTTGGGGCCTTGCTCCAAATGTCTTCCAAGCCCGCCACCCCCATCGCCCCACCTCCCACATACGGCCTAGGCAACAGTGGGCCACTGGCTCCAAGGATATCACTGGGCGGTTCAAGGAACAGCCAATGTAGGAACAGCTGCTGTAAACTAAGGGCCTAGGCTTTTCCTGTATTATCATATGCCATCTGGTCTCATCTTTGCAGCAACCCTGCGAGAGAAATCATTATTTCCCTTCTACAGAGGGGGACACCGAAATTCAGAAAGATTGAGTCACGTGCCGAAGGTCGCAAAGCAAGAGGCGAGGACACGCCTGAGGGCCAAACCTGCCTGGCCTTGAATCTTATTTTCCTCCCGCTGCCCTATCCTAAGCCTCACCCCTTGATGAGGTGGAGGAAGTTAGCTTGGACCAGCTTTGTGGTCCTTGAGCGACAGCAGATCTATGAGGGCAGCTGCCTCGGTCACGCACCAATAAGCTCAGCCAGGTTCAAGGGCAAATCCTCTAGGAGGGGAGCATTCTCAATGCTTCGCAGGTCCCGGGAGTTGCCCTGCGGGCTCCCCGGGGCCCTGCATGGACGCTGCCCAGACCATCTGCAGCTCGGGGCAGCTGGGCTCTGCAGAGCTGGGAAGATGTCTGTGGAACGTTTTCCCGGGGAAATGAGGTTTATTAGGGAGGGAAAGATGGAGTCTGGAACTAGAGGAAATCTTTGAGTTTCATTGAGAAGACTTCTGTCCCTGCCCCTCAGCTTTTGGTTGAGAACAAAGCACTTTTTATATAGTGAACAAACGGCTTGTCTTCAACAGGTTCTTCCTGGAACCCCACCCCAAGCCCTCCTTGACTGTGACCTTAGAACACAGAGACAAGGGCAAGGCTCTCCGCCCGAGCAGCCTCCCTTCTTAGAAATGAGAAGTGGGAGCAGAGATGTGGGTCTCAGCTTGGCTTTTGCTCCATGACGGAGCCACACTCTGTTGACATCATCTGAGACCCGAAACCTCTGAAAATTTAAAGTTTAAAAAAGAAAATCTGATTTGGGACACCTGGGTGACTCAGTCAGTCAAGTGTCTGCCTTTGGCTCAGGTCATGATCCCAGGGTCCTGGGATTGAGTCCTGCATCGGGCTCCCTGCTCATCGGGGAGCCTGCTTCTCCCTCTCCCTTTGCCCCTCCCCCTGCTTGGGCTTTCCCTCTCTCTGTTTCTCAAATTAAAAATAAATAAATAAATAAATAAATAAATAAATAAATAAAATCTTAAAAAAAATATCTGACCTGACTTGAATGTAAGGCTCTTTTTAGTCTTCCTTTATTCCACTTTGTGTGAATACACATCCATTTTTGCTCCAAAGACATCCATATGTTTGCATATAGGATGCTACCCCACATGAACTGTGCCCCCTAATATCTTTTTTAACATTTTTTTCTTCAGCTAAGACAGCAGAACCCGTGATTTATTATACACCTGTCACATGTAGCCACGGATGAAAAGAGAAGTAGTCCGGAAAGTCATAGGTCCAGGGCAAGGGGACCAAAGGGGACAGCTTTGGTACGAGCAAGGTGGGTTTCTCAAAGGCGGTCATTGCGATCGGATGGTGACAGATGTTCTAAACCCATTGAATCAAGTTCTAGAAAGTAGGTACGCAGTCCCTGGCCTCAGGCTTTCCTTAGTTCTGCTCCTGTGGCTTCCATGGCCACACAGGCTAGCGGCTTACTTGGACCTCCGCGTCCTCTTTCTCCTTTTCCACTACAGCCTGGTGTGCTAAAGGTTCTTCGTCTGCATGACAAGGTAAATAGCTGTACCTCCCTCACTGAGTTGTTGAAAGAGTCACCTGTGAGCCTGCAAGTAAAGCCCGTGGGACAATGTCTAACACGTTGGCTATTCCTCAGGAGATGTTATTATACGGAATGGAAGCCTGTGGGGGCGCTCAGAACAGACCACAAACACACTTAGTTTGCCTCTAGCTTCTTCCGAGAGCTTGCCTTTAAACAATTGTCCAGGGAATGAGCGAACAGATTCTTAAGACCGGGAAGAAAGTGAAAGCATATGGAGCTACTATGGGGCCACTCCCAAAGCCCAGCTCAATTGTATCCCCAGGACCCTGAAAAACATGCTGATGGAGCCATAGAGCTGCTGTCAGTATCTTTTTTTTTTTTTTTTTAAAGATTTTATTTATTTGACAGAGAGAGATACAGCGAGAGAGGGAACACAAGCAGGGGAAGTGGAAGAGGGAGAAGCAGGCTTCCTGCTGAGCAGGGACCCTGATGTGGGGCTGGAACCCAGGACGCTGGGATCATGACCCGAGCCAAAGGCAGACGCTTAATGACTGAGCCACCCACGCACCCCTGTTGTCAGTATCTTGTGAGGAATCAGAAGATAGGGGAGTGGTGGGAGAGAGCCAGGAATGGAAAGGGTTTTTCTTGTTATTTTTTTTTTAAAGATTTTATTTATTTATTTGACAGAGAGAGAGAGAGATCACAAGTAGGCAGAGAGACAGGCAGAGAGAGAGGGAGAAGCAGGCTCCCTGCTGAGCAGAGAGCTTGATGTGGGGCTTGATCCCAGGACCCCAAGATCATG
Organism: Nasua narica; assembly: GCA_028533885.1. NCBI lineage: Eukaryota > Metazoa > Chordata > Mammalia > Carnivora > Procyonidae > Nasua > Nasua narica. Next base: position 17,191,353 of record CM052800.1, on the reverse strand, counting down.
ACCTGAGCCGAAGGCAGAGGCTTTAACCCACTGAGCTACCCAGGTGCCCCTTCTTGTTATTTTTTTTTTAAGGAGAAAAGGGTAAATTGTAGAAACTCCAGACTGGTGTGATTACAAACCCTTATAAAAATGTTAGACACTTTGGGCGTTCCTGGAGTAGAAGAAAGGAGTGATCACCTGGTACTCTCATGGGTTCACTATAAACAAGTCATGCCAAAGCCACTCCAAGTCTTTTGGGGATGGGGTTATTAGGAATCTGGGAAATACTGAAGACTTAGTAGACCTTGATCTTGTGAGAGCTTTATCAGAGACCCCAACAACAGCCTTTTGGACAAGAAGGAGAAATGTGGTCTGGCTATATAGCACAGATAGGTTATTCATCCTTGATTATAGCCAACAAATGTTGAATAATGACCAGTTGAGAGGAAGGTCTTAAGGACCTGAGTCCTGGGTCCAAACATCTCTCATTTGCATTTTAGAAATAGATACCATGCTCTCCAGCACTACTCCTATTATTCTGTTTTTCACCCCTCTCTGAACATCGTTTTAAAGTTTGCTTGTAGAATCATGTTAAAATCATAACAACAGGGCGCCTGGGTGGCTCAGTTGGTTAAGCGACTGACTTCGGCTCAGGTCGTGATCCCAGAGTCCTGGGATCGAGTCCCACATTGGGCTCCCAACTCCATGGGGAGTCTGCTTCTCCCTCTGACCTTCTCCCCTCTCGTGCTCTCTCTCGCTGTCTCTATCTCAAATAAATAAATAAAAAATCTTAAAAAAAAAGATTTAAAATCATAACAACATAGGTTAACTTTGCATTTGTATTTTTTTCCTTAAAATTTCCCCCAATGGTGAAATGTTTCATTAAAATCAGTTTGGCAATAATTTCACATTTCATGTGATACTGAAGTCCCTGAGGCAACTTGCTGATGAACACGAAAGCCAGTTGGTCATAAGCATTCCTTTCTGCTCTTTTTCTTTGAAAAAAAAAAAAAAATTTAATACCAACCACATACCAGGCACTATGCTCGGCACAAGAACCTCACAGGATCATAAAACCAGAAGGAACCTGGAGTTTCTAGAATAAGTGCAAAAGGTCTTTTCCTGATAACACAGGATTTACGGAAGCATTTTAATGAAAGCTCATGCTATACAGCCATCCTCAAAAGGTTTGCGAGCTTCCTTACCCTTTGTGCTAGGGTTTTACTTTTGAAATAAAAGCTGGTCTCATGGGAGAGGCCATAAAAACAAAATTGCAGTCCAGGCTTTTTTTTTTTTTTTTTTTAAGCAGAAAGAATGTTCAGAAAAGAAGTCCTAAATGATTACATTTGGCCAACTCCAGAAAACAAGCAAACAAACCCTAACCTCTCTCCCATCTCACCCCCTGCCCCCATCCCTACTGCCCAACAGTTAAACATCCCAATGGGCCGCAGACATGAAGTCAGGCTCATGCCCTGCCTTAGACAGTCCCTTTCCTGGCCCTCGGGGTGGTATGTGTGTGGTGGGACCAGCTGTGCACACTGTTCCGGGAACATCACAGGGACATTTGCGCTCCCAAGTGGAGTGGAACCGAACGTGGATCACAGCTGTGACAAGCCAGGAGCTGACGTCCCTGAGTTCCCCACTGCAGCTGCTTTTCCTTACATCGTGGACTATACAGCCTATTTTCTAAAAACCACCAGGCGGCTTTTAAAAAGAGGAGGAGCGATCTCCCGTTTTGGCCTAGCCCCCTGCCTCCAACCCCTCGCCTGCACCCCCTAGATGACACGGCAGTTCTCTGAATCGGGGGTAACTGGAATCATGTAATCCAAAGGGTGGTGTTTAGTCAGAGTTAGGGTCCCCCTGGGCTGCTGGGAGTTTGGGGAGTCGGGGTCACATGCTTCTGTGCAAGTGGCCAGCACTAGGACTGCCTCCCACACGATTTCGCGTGGTGGCTGCCCGTTATGCCAGGGGCCCCCCTCCAGGTCAAGTGCCCCATATGTCTAAGGGAGTGGTCCTGGATTTCCACACTTTCTCAGATTCTTCCCAGGGGTTTCTGAACCACTGAGGAGGCAAGAACTTGGGGTTCCACGCCAGGGAGACCCGAGTCTGAAATTTGATTTTCCCCGCTACGTTTTGGTGGAGTTCCTTGAGGAAGTTCCTGAGATTCTAGAGGCTGTTTTCTCAGAGATGAAATGAAAGGTGACAGCAACTAACTTTCAAGGATGGGACGACTACATGACAGACTTCGTTAGTGTTCGACTCACACTAAGTGTTCAATAAACAGTTGTTTATTGCTCATATTCCTATCAAGATTTTTAATCATTGCCAGATGCTTGTGGACCTCGAGCTCACGCTCTGTCCCACAGAAACCTCCTCCTCTTTTCTTCCTTTTCTGCACTGAGTGTGGGCTTCAGGCTCGGCCTCCATCCGAACCTCGGCTCACCCCCAGAGTAAGAGCGAAAACCCGCCCACAGGGCGTGATTGGCCCGGGGGGGCCCCTTGTCCATTCTTAACCAGTCACTCTAGCAGTGCGAGTGTGGGACTCTGATTGGTTCGAGACTGGGTCAGATGGTCTGTCTCAGAGCCAATGGCAGAGTGTGAGCCGAAGGGTAGGGCTAGAGATTGGACAAGAGCATTCCCCAGAGGGGTCGCCGGTGGGGTTTTGCGGATGCTGGTGCACGCCGTGGGTGCCTGCATCTCAGAGCCTGCCTTACTCAGAGTTAACTATAACTCTGCAAAGAAAGAAGTCAGATCACAGGGAAAAAGGCAGAAGAGGACAAGAAAGAACTCGCAGACAGGGTGCAATGCCTTTGCTCTCTTGATTGCAATATCGCTTATTAGTTCTTTACATACCTGTAATCCATTCCTGGCTGCTCCGGCGAGTAAAGTGGATTGCCCTCCGTAATGTGGGTGAGCTTTACCTAATCAGTTGAAGGCCCCATCCAATCAGTTGAAGACAACAAAAGACTCACTTCCACTGAGCAAGAGGGAGTTCTGCCAGAAGATGGTCCTTGGACTTGAACTACAACATTAGCTCTTCCTGGTTGTCCACCCTGCAGATTTTGGACTTGTCAGCCTCCCTAATCGTAAATAGATTCCTTAAAATAAACCTCTCCCTTTATATATAAATACCATAACAGCTCTGTTTCTCTGGCATACCCTGGATAATACGATCAGAGAGCCTGGGAGAAAGGTGGAGCTCAGACAACAGTGTTTGTCAATAAGGGAATGAATGAATGAGTAAATGGATCCTGCCTGGCCACTGGGTGCTACGCATCTAAGGGAAAACCTGGCTTTGCAACGGAAGCTAATGGGGTTATCTGTGGGCGCCCGCTTTATGAAAAGTCATGCTCTACATAAATATTTGTTGTTATATTTGTTACTTCTCTCTGCTACTTCCTCTGCTACCACCATTGTGGCTCCAGGTAATATATGTCATTATACGTTTCTCCAAACCCACTGACTGTATAACACCAAGAGTGTTATACATCATCAAGAGTGAACCCTCAGGTGAACTATGGACTCTGGGAGATTGTGATGTGGCAACGTAGGTTCATCCTTAATAATAATAAAAAAATGTACCCTTCTGGTAAGTGTTGTTGATAATGGGGCGGGTTATGCACGTGGCGCAATAAAGGGGATATATGGGAAGTCTCTACACCTTCCTCTCAATTTTATTGTAAACTTAAAACAGCTCCAAAAAAAGTGAAATCTTAAAAAACGAAAAACCCAAAACACAAAGCCCTTGCTGAATGAGAACGGTTTCTGAAACCGATGAAAAGCCCCGGATGAAAAATCGCCCCGATTTGTGGCAAGCCCAGATAGCTTGGCTCCGGTGAGGGGGCTGGCAGGGCCTCTGAGGAACAGCTGGGAGATCAATTTGGGTATGGGCTTATTAGCCATGCGTCGGGCTTGGAAGGGTATCTTTGGGGAAAGGGGTTCTCGGGCAGGGGACCGAAGCCACTGTGAATAATCCTGACAGCACATGCGTGGCCGGGGAAGATTTAACTGCCTCAGCTGTGCCTTGTCACTCAGCCAGTTCCACGGAGCCTCGGCAGCTAAGAAACAACAAGCCGGGGCCAGCCGGCCAACTCCAGCCCGATGGGGCCTGGATCGATTTCACCCGTTGTCTGAGTCACAACCTCTCCGAGCCTCCCGGGTGGAAGAGGCCCAGGAAGATCACAGGGTCCGACCGTTGTCGGAGGAAGAGAGACCCATGAGGCTCTCTGCAGTGAGAGTGGGCCACCTTAGGACACAGGGGACGGGCAGCAGCCACGCAAATGTGCACCTACCCCTGGCCCCCCTAGTCTGCACCCTCCGGGAGCTCACATCCTCCCAGGGTGGAGTGGGAGGGTTTTGCCTTCCCAGGCATGGAGTTCTTTGGTTGAACCTTGACACTATTTTGCCTTTTCCCCTGTTGGTTCGTTCATTCACTCACTCATTCATTCACTCATTCACTTGTTCATCCTATTTACAAAGATGGTATTCGCATTCCGTGTACCTGCTCGTGTAAAGAAATTAGATACGGAAAGGTCTGAAAGAAGCATACACAACACCCCATGAGGCAGAAACAAATCCTCTGCACATTCTGACGTTTGACAGCCAAGTTTTCGACACCTTTCTCTATGTACATACTCATGTAGACATTTATGTGTCACTTGACATAATGAGACATTTTCTGTTTCCCGATTTGCATTTTTTTCTTATTCAACAGTGTCACAGAGAGCTTTCTCCAACAGTGACGACAGACGCACAGCAACATTTTAAGTGGCTGCTTAGTATTCTGTTCTATCAACATGTGGTGTGGGCCAGCCATGGCCGGAGTTTCGGGGTGCTGCCGGCCTTCTGCTCTGACAACCCCTCTGCTCCCCACCCCGACACACGGCCGCGATCCATGCTCTGCCTGCTCCCTAGCTCCAGGCCTGCTGTAGAGCGGCTCCTCAGTGGACGTTTGCGCAACAACTCAAGCCAGCAGCTTTGTGACCTTGTTCTGTCATCTTCTTAGAAAAGTTCCTACAAGTTCATTTTCGCTTTTGTTTATAGCAGCAATGGCCACAATCGCCAAACTTTGGAAAGAGCCAAGAAAGAGCCAACAATCCCTTCAGCAGCCGAATGGATAAAGAAGATATGGTCCAAATACGGAATGGAATATTACGCCTCCATCAGAAAGGGTGAAGACCCAACTTTTGTATCAACATGGACGGGACTGGAGGAGATCATGCAGAGTGAAATAAGTCAAGCAGAGAGAGACAATTATCATATGGCTTCACTTATGTGTGGAACATAAGGAATAACATGGAGGACATTGGGAGAAGGAAAGGAAGAGTGAATTGAGGGAAATCAGAGGGGGAGACAAACCATGAGAGACTGTGGACTCTGGGAAACAAACAGGATTTTGGAGGGGCTGGGGTGGGGGGATGGGTGAGCCTGGTGGTGGGTATTGAGGAGGGCACGTACTGCATGGAGCACTGGGTGTGGTGCATAAACAATGAATCTTGGAGTACTGAAAAAATAAATTAAAAAAAAAAGAAGGTAAAAGTTTCTAGAACTAGAATTTTAGGATCAAAGGGAATAGACATCTTTATTTTAGTCACATATCGCCAGATTGCTTTCCAGAATGGTCCTACCAATTTAGAGCCCTGCACACACTGTCAGAGCTTCTCCTCACCTTGGCCAAGCTGGGCGTTTTCCTTTTTTCAACCTTTTCCAATCCAATAGGTCTGAGGCTTTATACTTCACTTTCCACGCTATTTATCAATTTTGGTTAGAATTATTTGTCTACTGTCTTACTTCTCATTAGCAGCTAGCTTAGGGCCTGAAGCAAGGTTAATACTTAATATATATGAAATGCAGTAACTCGAAAATATAAAGTCTGTGGCCATGCTAGGCATCATTTCTGCCGCTGCCCACATGGAGAACCAGGTGGGACCTGGAGTGGGGGGCACACGCCTTTGGGCAGAAACAAGCATCACCATGGGAGGGGCAACACAGGAAAGCGAGGGTCATCCCAAGCAGTGAATTACAGAGGGTGTGTCCTGCGAGGAGGTACAGTGTCTAAGGGGTGGAAAAGAGGACACACAGAACACCGCCCCCCCATGTCAGTACTGTTGCCCTCGCCCTCAAGGAGATATTCAATGTAGAAGGAAGGGACTGTGGGTAGCAAGCACGTTTCTCAAACTGCTGCTGAGAGGCACCTAAAGGGAACCCTACATAGTCCTTGCTTGATGTGCCTTGCCTTGGGTTCACTCAAAGCAACTCAGTCAGAGCCCCTGGAGACTGGATGGGTCCTGCCACGCCCATCAGGAAATTCCTTCACCCACCAGAACGGAGGAGCCCCCGCTCGGGGCAACACCGACCTCATATATGTTAGAGTGAAATGCTCAGTCAGAGGAGGATTTAGGGTTTAGACAAAAGCAAATAACCAGTTTCTCTGGAGCTCTCACTTCACTCACACACCCTCGCATTAGCCCATTGTTCTGGTGTCAAGACTGCAAAGAAAATCTCTCTTGCTGATTCCCGTGTCACCTTGCCGCGGGCAAACATGCCTTCGTCTGAGGGATTTAGAGAACCGGCCAAGTGTGGATGCCGATGTTGGCTAGGTGTGGATGCCGATGGACCTTTCCCATAAGCACACTCTCCGTGACGCGCCTGGGAGCCTTTGTGTAGCCAAATTGTCAACAAAATGGGCAATTCTCTTGGGCTTTCTCAGGATACTCGGGGTGGGGGGTCGGGGGAGGCTCCATAGACCACTTGAGCGGCCCCAGAGAAGGGCACACTCCTACCTCTGGCTCCTGAGAGCCAAGTGTCCCTTCCTAGGCAGGGACAGTGCCCCTCAGGGGAGTTGGCAAGGGCAGAGCGTGGGGGACAGTAGCAGCTGCTGGAACCTTCCCAGGTAGCTGCCCGTAGAACTGAAGAATGAGCCACCCAAATGAGCATACTGTGGAAAATTCAATTTCTGCTTGTTGCCTCCTGCCGCTTTCCACCGGCCAGCCGCAGAGGTGAAGCCGGGAAGAGCTATGGAAATGTCAGAAGGCAAGTGACACGGCTAAATCATCACACGGGCGTCCGTACGTCCTGATCTTGCTTTACCCACAGTCTTGGCTCGGGGACCCCACTCCTGATGGAGGACGGGGTGGGGGGTGCAGGAGAAGCTGTGATTTCAAAGAGGCTGCCAGATGGCCGTGAGAGGCCCAGTGCACACATGTCACGCCAACTGACAGCATCAGGAATTATGCAGATGGAGAAGGAGCCCTTTAGCTACGGTGGATGGCGTTTCTGCAATCCACGGAATACCTATGTGGAAGGTAATGCACCTTGAAAATGGACCGTAAACTCTTACTAAAGGTCTGATGCGCCGAGACGGGGTGCCTTTTCCAGCAGCATTGAGGCTGGTACAGTCAGCATATCCGGATAATGTTTGTTGGAACCGTCTTTGCCTGGAACCAAATAAAGCAGTTGCTCTTTCAAGTTCACTGACTTAAGGCCAGATGAGTGAGGGATAGGAAAAGGGCAAACGGCTCCTGTTGTGGATCCCCTACTCTGCCTTGTTTTCTTCTGCCTCCTCCCACCTAGAAAACTCTCTTCCTCTCCTTTAAATAACCATGGAATCTACCCCCACCTTTAAGAAGCCTTCCCGGATTTGCCATGCTCCAAAAGCCAACACCCTTTTCTTAGAATGCACTGTGGGGGGCGCCTGGGGGGCGCAGTCAGTCAAGAACGTGACTCTTGGTTTTGGCTCAGGTCATGATCTCAGGGTTCTGAGATCAAGCCCCGAGTCAGGCTCCGCGCTCAGCGGGGAGTCTGCTTGAGATTCTTTCCCCCCTCCCGTGCCCTCTGCTTCCGCTCCTTCCCCTGCTCATGCTCTCTCTCTCTCTCTCTCTCAAATAAATAAAATCTTTTTAAAAATGCACTTTTAAAACCAGGCCCCCTCCAGTGCTAGCTTCCCATGCCTACCCCCTACAGACTGTGTGGCCTTGGACAACCCTCAGGGCTGCTGGGAGGATGGAATGAGTTAAGAAAAGGCTAAGAATGTGGAGGAAGACTCATAACTAGTGTACGTAACATATACAGTGTATTATGTATACATATACAACATCCATCTAATATAGGTAAATATAATATATACATGTTATATATAACATAATCCACATATAAACAATTTAATAACAATTAGGAGTAGTTCAACAAGTACTCCCCCATTGTGTGCCACGCACAGTGATGACCCCGGGAAATGGGGGCAAGAGGCAGAAAGCACAATAAAATGTCAATTGTTCTTCTCAACAAGGAACGAACACCTGGAATGGGAGTAGGGTGCATACGCAACTTGATCTAAGACAAAGTTAAAAAGAAAAACCCTTTCTAAGCAGAGGGAGCGGGGATGCGGCTCAGGGAGAGCCCGAGGGAGAAAGAAGAAACTCTCAAGTCATCCTAGTTGCTCGGGAGATGGGAGGGCTTCCTGGAAATGCGAGTGTGTGCCCGATGCTGAAGGCTAGGCAGGAAAGGCCAGGAAGAGCCAGCGTGGGGGTCGGGGGAGGACGGGCTGGACATCAGGCGTTCGCCCACCCAGAGTACACGCGGCGAGCGCCCACTGTGTGCCAGGCACTGTCCGAGGTCCTGGGAATAGAGCAGGGAAGGAGGGGGCAACATGAAGCAGGTGGAAGTCTCTTTCCCAGCCTTCCGGCCCCAAGAGGTCATGGGGAAAAGGGGCACCGCACGGGGACTGGAGAGGTCACGTGCCTGGGTCTTTGCTTTTCTGTACCCTGCTGGCCGCTGGTGGAGTGAGTAGCGTTCGAAATATCCAGATAGGCCTGGGCGCGCTCGAGAGCCTGGGGGCTGGAGCTTTTGCACTGGGTGCTCGTGGCTCATGGGAGGCAGAGGCCCCCAGGGAACCCCAACCCTCACTCGGACCATACGTTTCAGCTCTGGGTGATGGTAGAGAGGTAGGGGTGGGGAGCGGGCAGCCAACTCGCTCCTGAGGTGGCATGCCTGGGCTTCGTGGACCAGAGTCTCTGGCCCGCGCGAGCAAGGGGCCAGCCTCCTGGTGCCAGGCATTGTTGGAAGGAAAAGCGTCCCTCTAAATTCTTTATTTCCCTATTTAATGCAGGCAGGCCCACGAGTCGGCAGTAGCAGGGAGAATGGGAAGGCAGGGCCCTGGTGGGACTCTGAATTTTTTTAAGGCCTGAGCCTCTCTTCTGGGGGAACTGAGAACATATGTGGAAACACAAAGCTTGGAGGCAGAGCTGTCTCCTTAAGTGGCCAGAAAGAGGGCTCTCGGCCAAGAGTGTGGGAGCCAAGGCAGAGAGAGAGACCGGGGGCCTGGAGCACAGGACCCCAGGCTTGTGTAGCCGCCTGCATGCCCAGCAGTGCGAGAGCCAAAGCTCCTTTCTCTGTCCTCCCTTTCTGTGTTGCAGGGGGAGCCCAGAGGTTGGGGGTGCTGTTTGTGGCAAGCCTGGGGTGAGGAGATTTGGAAGGGAGCCGAGTGGAGTGCCTACAGATCAGCCAGAGGGCAAGGGAGGCAGGTGGGCCAAGGGCTGGATGGGGACCGTTTTCTCTGCAACATTCCCCATTCTTGCAACTCCCCCTACTGAGAAGAGACCCCTGATTTTTTTCAGGGAGGAAGTGGAGTTCTGGGTAAAGAATGATGACTGACCTCAGCCGTCATGGTAATCGCATCCTCCTTTCCTGGATATTACATTAACCAGCCTCCCATGCAGCTAGGGGTGGTGTACTGTCCTAGTTTGGGTCTGTGAAATGTGGGGGAAAGTCTGGTGAGGAAATTTTAAGACAGAGAGAGAGAGAGAGTGAGCAAAGAAGAGGGAGAGAGAAGGAAGAAGTTCTTTCTCGTTACCCCTCAGAGCCATCTCTGCTTTCTACCTTTAATGTAGCCATGATGTCTGGAGCTGCAGCAACCATCTTGCTACCATGAGGTGCCAGGCATGAAGATGAAGAGACAACTCCCACAGGTGGTAGAGCAGGAAGACAGAACCTGGGTCCTTTGCAGCATTGTTGAGAAACAAAGCCAGCCTTCAGATCATGAATCTCCAGGCCCTTTCCTAAGGTCTGAGAGCTGTTGCTGATGCGGATGGGAACAGGAAGAAAACAGAAAGGGACAAGACTCTTCTCCCTACCTCCTGCCTTCCAGTTTACCTTGACCCATGGAATGTGGCATAAGTGACAGTTCTAGAGCGTCGGCCTCAGGGGGCCTTGAACCTCCCAGTTCACCCTCTTGGAAGGTTGCCCTGAGACAGCCAGGGCACAAAGAACCCGTGAGGAAACACCACATGGACAGAGGTGCCCCACTGCCCCACCCCACGTGCCCCCCGAGTGTGACTGCCTGTGGGAGCCCAGGTGATGCCCACCGAAGAACCAATCAACACACAGAAGTGGGAGAACTCGGCGTTGGGGTTTATTATGCAGCAATCCCCACCAGAAACAGTATGCAATGAGAGAACAGTCTACAAGGGCAGGGCGGTCTGCAGCAGGACTTGCTGAGGCTGGAGCAGGGGGGAGGGGTGTTGGGGAGGGGCCGGGGTGGGTGGGGACATGGAAGCCTGGGAGTCTCAGTTCTGACCTCCTGTCAATGAGTCTCAAAGAGAGCACAGCTGGGAGTTGTTTTCTTTGGGTTGGAAACTCATATTTACTATATTCTCTCCTTTGGCAATGTGGCTCCAAGCATATGCCGGGTCCCCTTCCTGCAGGGCTCTTTGCTGGTTCCTCGTCTAGCTCATTCCGTGCACCCTCGTTCTCTCTTCTATTACTCTGTGCTCAGAGCCAGGCCTTCATGATCCTAAACCAGGGCCCCCTATACGCTCTCTCCCAACGCCGAGTTTTCCTACATGGCTTTCATCTCAATGTGTAATTATGCATTTAGCTTGGTGCTTTGAAGGTCCAGATGCATCAAAACCTAAAGGGCTTAATCACTGCCACTCTACAAGATGTGATTAGTAGGAGCAGAACTTTCTGGTCCCTCACCGTTCCTATTGGTTTCTCCAGACCACACGTTCTTCAAGTGTGGGCCTGGAACGGGATCAATGTCATTGGGATCCGCTGAGAACTTATTAGGACTGTGAATTCTCGGGCTCCGCCCACTCTAACAGAATCAGACTGGGGGTGGAGCTCCGCGCTCCAAGGGCTGGGGTGGGGCAGGGGGTTTAGCGAGCGGTCCTGGCGACTTTGAGGACGCACCTGAAGTTGGAGGACCAGTGGTCTAGACCGCGAGCAGACGGCTGAGTGGCGGAGGAAGAGAGCAATGACCAGATGGCACCTGGAAAAGGGACATCCCTTGCCGGCTCCCTTCTCTGTTCGGTTTGCCAAATCAGGGTGCGGCGCAGGAGGGGATGGACGTTTGGAGGGCATGGTTGGCACAAGATTCTCTGCCCAGTGAGGGGGGAGTCACCGGCCCTCACCTAACCCATGAGAAACCGCACGTCAGTGGGATCGGCTTCACGTGCCGGAACTCGGGCAGCTAGGAAGCGCTCGGGCCGGGCCTCGACCCCAAGTCCATGTGTCCCGAGTCCGCACTGCTAGACGGTCAGTCCCACTGCCAGCCCTATTATTTACAAACATATTTCACACTTTTCTTAGAGAAGCTGCAGAGTGAGCCTGTCTGCAGCGACGTACCCAGCGCGAGGCGTGGGCTCTGCAGCGGCGAGCGCATTAGGGGCTGGGTGGGCGGCCGGCAGGCTCGGGGGGAGGGAGGGTCCCCACCAGAAGCTCCTCCGTCTCTTTCTATCTCCGAGTCCTTTGCTCCAAGCGCTCAGGGTGAGGCTGGGGGATAACCAGCAGCCGGTAGTGCATCTCCCCGAGTTTATTTACTAAAACAACATTGTTTATTACCAGGACAAGTTCGCGGAGAGAATATGACAGCCTACATTTTATGTGGCCATTGATCTTTAATCCGAGCCTGCCTCGAGGTTTCCTATAAAATCAGGGCTTCCTGGCCCCAAATGTGATTCCGGCACCGGAATGAATGACGGCCCGGGCTGCTCTTTTCTCATCTGAAAAGGCTGAAATTGCTTTGTGTAAATGGGTGGAAAATGCTGATATTTGGATTCTATAAATAGCCCGCCTCTGGAGCCAGCCGTGCGGAGGTTTCATCCGCGTGGTCTCCTTGGAGTGTTTGGGGCCTTATCACTTTTATCCGGGGTGCGGCATACAAATGAACCCCGCCGCTGCGCACTCCGCCCCCCGGGGCGCATTCACAACATTGGGGCGCGTCTGCGGGTTGCAGCGGGGGATGCGGCTGAGGATAGGGGGGCAGATGGGCACGAACCTCCCTTTAGGGGAGAGGGAGCCGCGCAGCTCCTTCTCCCCACTTCCATTTGCAGCCTGTGCCTGCTTGCGTGGGAGAAGCTTCTATCTATAGCGCGCTATTTTTAGCTCCATCATCTGAAGAACCTGACAGCCAGTTAATGACTGGGACCCATCGTGGCGTGTCTGCCGCGCTGTGGAGTGCGCACGCCAGGAGCAGATGTGCTGAGGCTCAAGGTTGTTGCATCCGAAAATGCCCTTCCTTCCCTGGGAGGCGGGCCATTAGAGGAGCCTCACCCCCACCCCCACTTTCTGAGAACCCTCCTGTGGCAGGAAGAGGGGGGCATCTTGTTAATTTCTGGTGCAGCAAATGACATCTTCCCCTCCTGGGACCCTGCTCCCAACACTGTTAACACAGCCTGGAGATAGGGAGGGGGGTGGGGAAGACTGGGGGGCAGCCCCAGGAGCTGAGAAAGGAGTCGCACTTCACCTTGAGGAGATCAGAAACCCTGTAAGAAGACCATGCACAGCCACACTGGTTAGGAAGCTGTAATTTTCCCCAAGAAAGGAAAACTGTGTTGCAGAGATTCCATGCCCTTCAGAGGCTGTACTCAGCGTTCGCTCCAGCCCTTGGTTCTCTAGATCAGGTGCTGGGAACTCGGAGAGGCGGGTGACCTGCCCAGGACCACACAGCCTGCCTCTCCCACCCCCACACCCTCTGCAGCCACCAGACCCAGGGCCGGGCTGCAAGTCAAAGGGCCTGCTTATACTCTGTGGATGAAAACCGGGATGTGTTCTGTGTAGATGCTTTCATTCATTCTCCCACTCACCCTGCAGGCAGGAGCCCCGGGCGGCTATGGAGCTGAGCACCAGGAGCTCAGACTCAGAGCAAGGGGCCGCATGGAAATGCTAGCGTCGGAGCCCCAGTCGGGAAGCCTAGGTGCAGTCCCAGGTGGAACTGAGGGGTAACATGACAAAAGCGTCCAGCAAGGGCCCCTTGGGGGCTTTGGCCACCTGTCAACCCTCTTAGATAACATGGACTGCGGGCACGAATAGCAGATAGCGTGTTCCAGCGTTTCCTGAATCAGCTTGGAGGTCTCATGGCAACCCCCAGAGACAATGTTCCCATTTTACAGTTGGAGGAGGAGAAGGTAGGTAACTTGTGTGGTCACCTACTCAGGAAATGGGAGATCTGGGATTCAAACCTGGGTGGTTTGGCCCCATGATTCTTGCTCTTTACCACTCTTCTCGAACTGCCTCCCTGTCAAGCCCATCTGCCTTGCCCCCTCGTACATCAGGCCAGATTTACGGAGCTTTGAAATCCCGAACAGGCTCTTCCTCTTAGGTGAACTGTTCCCAGTGGCAGAAATGTTCTAGATCTACGCTGTCTGATACCAGCGACCCTAGCGCCATGTGGCTGCTGATTGTTTCAAATGTGGCCACTGTAATTGAGAAACTAAATTTTAAATTGTATTTCATTTTCATTAATTTCAATTCAATGTCAATAGCCACATGGGGCAAGGGGCTGCCGTATTGGACAGAACAGGTCTGGAAAACTGGCTACACACACTTGAATCCACTGAGGGGCTTGTAAAGGTAACAATACCAGGATGTATTCCCTGAGATTCCGTTTAAGTGGTCTAGTGTAGGGCCTGGCATCTATTTTAGATCTTCCGGTGATTCTAGTGTAGAGCCAAGTACTGAGGACCACTGGGCCCCATAATATCCTCAATCATTCTAGCGTCTTTTAGCCTGTAGCCTCTACTCCTATTGCAGCAGACTCTGTAGGTGACTCATTCAACACCGTTCCCCAACCTTTTATCTGTTACCTTCCTCTACTGTAGAGGTTAGAAAGCTAAGCACTGGATTTCTCTAACAGCCAGGCAGCTCAGAGTGCCTGTGTGACACTGTTTTGGTAAAGAAACATAACCAGAATCCTGCTGGTATTGTACCTTCATCCACTTCTTCCTGCCTCAAATATGTAACGAGATGCCTGGAGCAGTGGCAGCCATCTTACAACCATGAGGGAGGACGAGGAGAGTTGCAGGCATCCATCTTGACATCGTTGTGCTACCAAATCAAACCCAGCAGCTGCCTACCTCTGGGCTTCCTGTTTTGGGAAACAATCCAACCTATTTGCTTAAACCACTCTAGTTATGTTTTCTATCCCTTATAGCCTAAAGCATTCCTCATACAGCCATCTTTTATCTTCCTTAGCCTTCAAATCACTCTAAAGACTAAACATGTTGATATATGTGAGAGTACTTTGCAAACTGTAAAGCCCTCAGCAAATGGGCAGTGTTTGCTATTGGTTTGGAAACACTGGCAATCTCTGCTTCAGGCAAGAAATCCAAACTCGAGGTCCTGAAATCATGAGACACAGAGAGCTCTCTTCCACCGCAAAACATCTGCTTTTAGACAAGGCTGCTGACTGACCCCAAATGGCCTAGCCACTGCTTTTTGGAAAAGCCATCAGCCAATAACCTCCAGGCCAGAACATTCTCCACTCAGCATTTTGGTTGTGATTGCTGAAAATGAATTAGTGGCTTGCACACTTCCCTTCAAACCTCCGCTTCTTCTATCTCTAAGAAAGAAGAATCGGCCACTCCAGGGGAGGCAGGGCTGGCCCGAGGACTGAATGTCCAGCACTTGGCACAGTCCCCATCCCAGAGCCACCTTTCGGAAGAGTGGCTCTTGAGTCAAGGGCCTCAGTCTGATCTTCGCTCTCCATCCCCAGCCGCTCTGTCCACATTTGGCCACTCCCCCCTCCCTCTCCTCAACCTCCCCCCAGCTGACTTTCCCAGTGATTATTCCAGCCCTTTCCATTTGAATGGTGCATTTTGGTTTGCAAAGGAAGCTCGTGGGTATTATCTCTTCTGATTTTCGTCATGGCTCTGGTTATTCTTTGCTTATATCTAGAGGAGAAAACGGAGACTCAGAAAATAAACTGACTTGTCGGTTTCCTTCCAATTTCTCTCTGCTCTTGCTGAGGGGTGAGAGGCAGGTCTGGACAGGGCTTTGGAATCTGACAGATTTGGCTTTGAATTCAGCCTCTTCTTCACTGTGTGACTTTGGGCCTTTTATCCTATGAGCTTCACCTCTTGGCCATCAGAAGAATATATCAGATGGCGTGTCTGGAGTTCCCAGGACTGCGTCTGGGACCCAGCAGAGGCTCAGGACGTGATCTCTCCCCTCACTATCCCTTCTACCACGTTTAAATTTTAACAAGCTTTTAAGGGACTAAGAGTTCTTTAATAGTGATAGCTGACAGCCAAGTGCCAGGCCCAGGTCCAAGCATTTGTTAAGTCTCCTGGTCCTTGAAGTCCATTCTCCTCTCATTTGCGTCCACAGATGAGGGAACTGAGGAAGCTAAATCATTGGTTTATAGACTCACGGGCCGCCGGCTCCAGAAGGCACGTTCCTAACCACCGCACATCCTGCCTCTCCCGAGTTCCTCATGCGGAATTCCCGGAGCTGGCAAGACAAGGTAGATGGAGGCAACTTCCGGATCCCACATGCCTCTGTCCTATTTCCGTCAAGCAGAAATGTCCTCGAAAAATAACACGCCGACATCATAATGGCAGCCACTTGGGAGCTGTATTAGTTTCCTGTTGCTGCTCTTAACACATTACTCCCAAAGTGAAGTGGCTTCAAACAACGCCGACTTACTATCTTAGAGTTCTGATGGCCATTAAGTCCTCAGTGAGTCTAACTAGGCTAAAACCGAGGCACTGGCAGAGCTGGATTCCTTCTGGAGATTCCAGGGCTGAATCCACTCCTTTGTCATTTCCAGCTTCGGGAGGGTTCTGCGTTCCTCAGCCTGTGGCCCCTTCATCTTCAAAACCAGCGGCATCTTCCTGTCTAGGTCTCCAGTCTCTTCTTTATAAGGACCTGCGTCACAGGTAATGCAGTTTAATCTTCCCATCTCAGGATCCTTAATTTATTCACAGCTCCAAAGTCCCTTTGGCTGTGCAAGAAAACACATTAACCCCTCCTGGGGATTAGGGCAAGAGCATCTTGGGGAACCCGTTATTCGGTTTACCTTAGGAGTGGGCTTAAACCCCCACTCTCCTATTTGCAGCCCTCTGTGCCTCAGTTTCCTCCTCTCTAAAGTGGAATGATGATGAGGCTGGTGGAAATACCTACCTCCTGAGAGCCTAAGGGTTAAAGGGGATGCTAGATGTTAAAGGGCTTTGTGAAGTTCTACAAACGGGTAGCTTCTTGTTATCAATAAAATGGTACTTAGGGAGAAAAACGGGTATAGGCCAGTCCAGAGCTAGTTAGAAATATTTGCCTTTCCCCGCTCGGAAAGCCAATTCTAAGTAAGGTTACTCTTGCTTCTCTGACCAGACTTAAAATGTGGGTAACCGTTCCTCAGCCATGTGGCTCAACAAGCCTCTTCTGTTTGACCATAATTATAGTCATGTGTGAGCACCAACTCCCAATTCTGTGAAAGATTTGACTTCATCTGGGAATTTCTGCTCTACCTGCTCTTCATGCCCTCCCTCCTGCATGTGTTCTGGGCCAGAGTGAGGAAATGCTTGGGAAGCAGGAGAACTGGAAATCCACACGCCTGCCCTTCCAAGGGAGGCATTCCCAAGGGGGCCTCCACGACTTCATCTGAGAAATCTGGGAGGGCGTGTAGGAGGTGTGACACAGCCAAAAAAGCACTCTTCGGCATGCCTTCTGCAAAATAGCCCACTTAATCTTCAGGGTAACCCACGAGGTAGGTATGGCCGTGTTCCCATGTTGCAGATCGTACAACTAAGGCACAGAGAGGTTAAACTCCTCACCTAAAGTCATGCAGCTGGTAAGTAGCAGGGCAGATGTCTGGGATGTGTTACTACTTCCCTGGCCTCTTCTCTCTTTCTGCTCCCCACTCAGGATGTTTACATGTTAACAAGACCCTTGTGCCATTGCAACTAAATAATAATGATAGAGAAGAACGGGGTGATGATAGCAATAAAAATAATGCATGAGACCCAAAGGGAAGACTTTGGGGAAAAAAAAGGAAGACCTACAGGTAGAAGGAAGTTGAGAAAGGGAGAGCGAACTGGGCTTGGGGGTGGGTGGGCCTGTGTAGCGGGAGGGGAGGTAAACCCTGTGACAGAGGCTTCTTTAGGCAGAAGTCATGAGGCCAGACATGTATGGGGACAACTAAGATTTCACTTCCATGGGCATGGAGAATTTGTGACCCAAATTTGAAGCCAATCCTACTCATTCATTCGACAAAAACTCACTGAGCACCTTCTGTGGGCCAAGCCAGGTGACGTCCTTGGTGCTGGGGAATTGGCAGTGAAAGGACAGACAGACAGGCCCTTGCCCTGCTGGAGCTGCCACTTCATTAGAAGAGATGAGTAAGAACCAACTAATGAGAAAATATCAGGAAGTTAGGTGATACGATGAAAATAAAACCAAGCGATGGGTCTTGGAAGAGGCAATCCAACAGGGGCGCTGAGTGTACGTGCTGATCATTGCTGGGTACGCCAGGAATGCAAGACCCTCGCTACTCTCCACTAGGCTTCCCTTGTGATTGTGTTTGTGATGAGCAATCTTGTTTCCCATCACACAGAGAGCAGGTTGGCTTACCGCTCCCCATAAAAGCTATAAATTCCCCAGCATGACGCTCTTCGGCTTGGATGTCAATCCACTGCATGTGTGGCTTCCAGCGAGGCCCCCGTGTCATCCCGATAGGTCTCGGGAGGTATGAAGACCAGTGCCAGCATCGTGCTCTACTGCCTGCCAGGCTGAGTGTATGTAATAAATCCCTTTGTCTCTGACCCAGAAGGCTCGTGTCTTCTGCCACCATCCATGAAACTGTGTCAGGCTAAACTTAAGAGTCTGCAAGGAGGATAACATCTCAGATCCTGGCGGAATAGCGCTCATAGAGTATGAAGTGTAGGGGTGGACAGGGTAGCTTGAGGTATCTTGATCTCAAGGGATAGGGAAATACCAACTGACCTTGAAGTTCTGTGCTAAAGATTTGGGGGTCAAAAACACCCACTAATGTTATTAATTAGGTGATTTAGAAAACTCCAGCTGGTGACTATAGGGCAGGTGGGAGGATACGTTAGGTTTTTCAATGCGAGAGGAGAGTGGAGGTAATGGCAACGTGTTATGTTGTCTGTAAATTAATCTAAAATATTTTAACAGAGGGTCGCCTGGGTGCCTTAGTCGGTTAAGTGTCGGATTCTTGATTTTGGCTCAGGTCATGAGATCGAGCTCTGCGTTGGGCTTGTGCTCAGAGCAGAGTCTGCTTGAGATTCTCTCCCTCTTCCTCTGCCCTCCCCCTACCACGCTCTCTCTCTCCCTAAATAAATAAAATATTTTGACAGACGGTATAATATGTAAGTGTATGTGAGTTAGTTTTGATTCATAGTCTATAGGCAGTTAGCATTTAGAACATTCTAATCAGGGTGCTCCAGGGGTGGTTGGTTAGCATTTCAAATCAGTCTGACCCCTCGAGGTGGCTACCACAAGCTTTTAGCTATCTTCATCTCGGGTCAATGTCAGAGGCTTTGTTAATTAACATAATGGATGCTAGAAAGTATTTCTCATCGGAGAAATATGTAGTATTCGAGATGCGTGGATGGGCTTGAATATTGTACAGGGACCCCTACTCTTGCACGAGCAGAGTTTTAAGTATCCAGGGAATCCAACCGTGCAGGGGTTCTCAAACCTAGCTGCACATGGTGATGGCGGGGGTGGGATGCCTTACAAATTCTGGTACCCAAGTCCTACCTGCAGAGCTTGCCTTCACTGGCGTCCTGTTCCTTGTGAGCTGTGTGCCCTTAAGCACGTTACTAACCTCTGTGCGCTCAGTTTCCTCGTCCATGACATGGGTAGAATACAATGTCTACCTCATTGGGTAATAGTGAAGATCTAAATGAGTTAATTTATGTTGAGCATTTAGACCAGGATGGGGAGTAGTTCTCAATTAAGTGTTGTTATATTATTCTCATTGACTCTATTTTTATTGTGATTTTTTGGAAAACCTCCTAAGGCATGATTATAGTGTCCAGCTGCTGGTTGGTTGAAATATGCAGCTAGAATATTTGCCTTGAGTGAACCTTTCAGATGAGATGGGGACAGGAACTCCCCAAAAGACCGAGGGAGCCAGAACTCGATCTTGCTTCCAGAATACACGTAGGAACTGCTTTCGTGCCAGCTTGCTGAGAAATGCCTGTGTAGGTGGCAGGACTCAGTCTGAGACTTGCTTTTAGTGAAACCTGCTAGGAAATTTGTAGAGTAGAGAACTTGGGCCCATCCCCCCTCTGGTCCGGGGGTTCCTATTCTTCTCTAGGGCCATGGGCCCCTCTGGCAGCTGTGAATCCTATAGATTCAATTGCAGGATCATAAATGCAATAAAACAAAATGCTGGTATACAGATGGAATGAATTATACTAAAATACAGTTATCACAATATTAATGAACACATTTAGTGTACTATATGCACTCCTTTCTTAACACCTTACGTAGCAATGCCTAGAAGTGGGAGTGAGAGACATGAAAGATATTTGAGGATATTTGATAACAATTGGCACATGATATGAAAAAAATTAATCTGGGATCCCTATGAGTGACAAAGTCACAAGTATTCTTTACTATTGTTTGTTGCCTCATTCATAATTAAAGACAATGCCAAATTTCAGTTAAAGGTTAATGAAAATAAAGATGTTATTTTTTTTTTTTCCTTATCCAAATTCATGGAACTTTGGTGAAATCCATGACCCCCCCCCCCCCTCAGGGGGTCATAACCATAAGCCTCCCATAACCCTTATTGGGAGGCTCATAATGGCTGCCCAACTAATAATTGGGCATGACAGAATGAGCTTGGTTAGACCAGATTGCTATGCCACACACAATGGAAAGAAAAGGGGTCACAGGGGGATTTTGTTTTTTGGTTACTACTGTGGCCTAAAAAAGACTCCAAAACTTAGTGGCTTAGAACAAGGATTAATTTCCCCCTGATTGTGCTCGAGTCAAGTCAAGTCGTTGGCCAGAGCTCAGGTGGGCAATTTCCTCCGAGTCTCAGTTGGGTTTTTTCCATGAGTCTCCCCCCTTCACTTGGGAGCTTGGCTACACCTGGACCTTCCAAGTTGGCCTCCCATTGTATGTATTTCTGCTCAGGCTGCCATAATAAAACACTGCGGACTGAGTAGGTTTAAGACAACGGAAATTTATTTCCTCCCAGCTCTGAAGTCTGGAAAGTCCAAGAAGTTTCTGGCAGTGTTTGATTTCTTGTGAGGGCTCTCTTCCTGGTGTGTGAACAGATACCTTCATGCCGGGGGCTTGCTTGGCCTCTTCTTGGTGTACAGGGATGGAGACAGAGCCCTGGTCTCTCTTTTCCTCCTTATAAGGACGCTAATACTATCTCATCAGGGCGCTACCCTTATAATCTCACTTGATCTTAATTCCTTCCAGAAAGACCCTGTCTCCAAATACAGTCACTCCGGGGACTTGGCCTTTAACGTGAATTTGAGGGGGCTGAAATTCAGCCCCTAGCATCCTCCAAGGCCTCTTCCCACGCATAACCTCTGATCCTGCAGTTGGCTAGCCTATGTCTCGGACCGTCATGGCGTCTGCGCTCCAGAGAGAGAAAGTAGCCCCCGCCAACACTCTTCAGGCTCGGGCTTGGCAGTTCAAAGTGAATTCTACAACCTTCTGTCAATCAAAACAAATCATAGGCCAGTCCAGATCCCAGGGTGGGGAATACGGGCCCCACCTCTTACTGTGAAGGGGGAACAAAAGCACAAGGAGAAGAGGAAAGACTGGGGCCAGATCTGGACTCTTCCCCACAGAGACCTACCAGGACTGGGAACTGTTCACACCCAGGGAGGAGGGAAGGGAGGAGTCAGAGCTGCCACTGAGATTTTCTGATTTCTTCCCCTGGAATTCCCAAGAGGCTCCAGCTAAACCACCAAAAGCTATCCTCGAGACTTGAGAAGTGTTCATCTAAATGGAAAAAACGTGCCAATTTTATGAATACTCATTAACGGACTTAATTATGCAGTGTGTCCTATACTGTCAATAACATAGGGGGCTGTTGCTTTCAAAATGAAAATTAAGTGCACACTTTTGCCTTCATTATCTCAGCGTGTCTGACTGCTTCTGCGATCGAAGCAAAGAGGAAACTTCCCGCCTTTGGGAGGCTTTGCTGAGTTCCACCCCAATCCTCCCTGGGCACCTGTAAGCCCACACTTGCCTGTTTGTTTGTTTGTTTTCAACAGCTTTACTGAGGTATAATATTGATGCCATATATCCCTTGCTTGTTCCAGCAACACTGGATGGGAATAATCTTTTCCTACCACTCCTGGCAGATTGCTGGCTCTCCCCTTGGCTACACGTTGAACTCCTCTGGGGAACTTTAAAAAAGTTCTGCTCCCTGAGCTCTGCTCCCACCCCAAGAGATTCTGATTTAGCAGTTCTGGAAGCATTGGCACTTTCACCAGCCCCCCAGGTGGTCCTAATGTGCAGTTATGGTTGAGAGCACTGCCTGAAGCTGAGGTCTCATTAAGGGCAGGGGATCTGTCTTACTGGTACACAGTAGGTGCTTAATACAAAATGAAAAAGGGAATGGTCACTGCCTTCCTTCTTGGAGAACTGGATCCTCCTCTCCCTTAGGCTCTCAGCTGCTGAAGATCTTGAGATACGAAGTTTTTATAGGTCCTTGTAGCAGTAGGTGAGTTGGTAAAAATGAGAAGCATTTTTCGGGGTAGGGGGAGGTGTCTTTTTCCCTCAAGAGAGAGGCAGAGCTGGGACACTTGGGAGTCTTGAAATGAGTATTTTGCTATGCTTGGGGCAGAAGGAAGAGACCCCTGTTTTTGAAAGCTTAGATTAGGAGCCCAGGGGCTACAAGGAGGATGGGGAGGCTAGCGGGGTGTGGAGAGTCAGGGACTCTCTGAGGATTAGCAGCATCAACAAAAGCTGACATGCACGCGGCACTTACCTTGTGCTAGGCACCATGCCAAGTGCTTTATATTAGCTCATCTATTCTTTGCAACCTGACTCTGTGAGGAAGACACAATTGCTATTATTTTCATTTTATCGATGAGCAAACTGAGGCATGGAGCGGGTGCGTGGGAGACCTCCGAGTGGCAAGCAAGTTCCCAAAGATTTGGAAGGGCATGGGTTTGGAACAGTGGCTGGGGTAGCAGGGCCTCACCTCAGTTCCTTTGGTGTGGTTAGCACCCCAAAGGAGGTACACTGAGCATGGTTTTCAGAGGGCCCCCCACCTAGAGCACCTGGAGGTCCTAAGACCCTCAGACAACGGGCTCGTCAACATTGTCCAGTGAGATCTGGCCACCAAAGGGCCTTATGGAGATGTTTTGGATTGCTTATGAACTCCTGTTCTCCCTCCACCTAACCCCCCGAAGGGCCATTCCAAAGAAAAGAACTTGGTAGGTGGAGGCTTGACTTGTGTTTAATTTTATCTGTAATTATGTAAATAATATGCTTGTATGTAAATAAAGTAAGAATAAGACTCATGCCTGGGAAAATGTCTGGGAGCAGTTCTCGTTTCCTGCTTTGACCAAGTTCAAGGTTACTCCATCCCTAGGGTAGCTCCTGAAGCATGTTCCCAGCCTCCATCCCTCTGTTCCCCAGCGGCCTTGACTTTCCCACCGGTCCCAGTGGCCTGGCCCTAGTTTGCCTCATGCCTCAGCCTGTCTGAATTGGGTTTGTTTAGGGAGATTAAGGACCAAACCTAGCTTAACTCAGACTGGCACCAACTCGTTACTGCTTTGCACTCCTAAGCTTCAAGCCAGCCTGAACAAATTCCTGTAAGCCGTGGTTAAAGGGCCACCCCCCCATAAAAATATTTCTGTCACACTTCTTGGCAGGTGCGCTAGGAAGAAATCTGGATTTGATTATTTATATTCATGTTTGGTTTTGCTTAATAGGATTTAGAATGTTCTGAGGGAAAGGAGTGCTTTAAGAGAGTAACAGGTGACTGGCCAAGGGAGGGGCCATGTGAAAGGACAAAGAGAGACAGCTTCTTCATCGCCTTTGACAGAATCTGAGGGATCTCTATGGAGCACACAAAAAACTGCAAGTTAAAATATTGCTACACCAAACTAAAAAGCTTCTGCACAGCAAAGGAAACCATCCACAAAATGAAAAGTAATCTACCGAATGGCAGAAGATATTTGCCAATCATATCTGATAAGAAGCTAATATCCCAACATCTATAAAGAACTCATACAACTCAGTAGCAAAATACCAGATAATTCGATTAAAAAATGGGCAGAAGGCTGAATATTTTTTAAGTTTAAAAATTATTTATTTATTTATTTATTTATTTATTTATTTATTTATTTGAGAGAAAGCAAGAAGGAGCAGAGGGAGAGGAACAAGTAGACTCTGCACTGAGTAGAGAGCCTGATGCGGGACTTGATCTCATGACCTTGAGATCCTGACATCTGAGCTGAAATCAAGAGTTGGACGCTTAACTGACTGAGCCACACAGATGCCCCCTGAATAGTTATTTTTTTTTTTTTAAAGAAGATACACTGGTGGCCAAGAGGCTAAAGAAAAGATGCCTGACATCGCTGATCATCAGGGAAATGCAAATCAAAGCCATAATGAAATATCCCCTCACACCTGTTAGAATGACCATTTTCCAAAAGACAAGAAATAGCAAGTGTTGGCAAAGATGTGGAGAAAAGGGAATCCTTGTACACTGTTGGTGGGAATGTAAATTGGTGCAGCCACTATGGATAAAGGTATGCAGGGTCCTCAAAAAAATAAAAAAATGAAATAGAAATACCATATAATCCAGTAATTCCACCTCTGGGTATTTATCCAAAGAAAATGAAAACACTAACTTGAAAAGGTATATACACCTCCATGTTCATTGAAGCATTATTTATAATAGCCAAGATACGGAAACAACCTAAGTGTCCGCCAATGGATGAATGGATTAAGAAATAGTGGCACATATATACAATGGAATATTATTCAGCCATCAAAAAGAACAACATCTTGCCATTTATGACAACGTGGATGGACCTTGAGCGCATTATGCTAAGTGCAATGAGTTATACAGAAAGGCAAATACTGTATGAGCTCTCTTATATGTGGAATTAAAAAACAAAAAGCCAAGCTCATAGATACAGAGAACGGATTGATGGTTACCAGACGTGGAGGGTGAGGGTAGGAGAAATGAGTAAACTGTTATTTTTTTTAGTTCAAATAAATTGAACAATTTGTAGAAAATAAATTTTATAACCAGGATTATAGATATACAAGAAAAAAAAAAAGGAGGTTTTGTGGGAAATAGGCAGTCTAGCCTCACACCAGGAAGTAATAGTAATGGGAAGTGTTAGGAATAATATGTTTCATCATGTAGTCAGCACTGAAACTTTGTGTCAGGCACTGTACTGTTTCCCACACACGCACGCACTTTCATCACCTCTATTGTATAGGTAAGACGACTAAGGACCAGAGAGGTTATGCAATGTGCCTGAGACCACACAGGAGGGGCTGAGGTGGGACGTAAGCCTGCGTCTGTCCTCAGTGCCCTGCTTTTAGCAGCTCTGCAGAAAAGCAGCTGGGAAGAAGCCAGAAGAGACTGTAGTCAGCGGTTCTCAGCTTGGATGCACATGAAAATCAGCTGGGGAGCTTTTAAAACAACACTGGTGCCCAGGCCCCACCCCGGAGAGGCTGATTTAATTGAATTGAGCTTCGGCCTGGGTATCAGTATGTTTTAAAGCTCCCCAGGTGAATCTGATGTGAGCCAGGGCTGGGAACTCTGGCTGGACCTGGAGTTAAGTCCTGAGGTGACCTAGACCGAGGTAAGACCCAGAGACAGGAGAGCCAGCGAGCATGGTGGGAGGTGGAGGCTGGGAGGAGCTGCTGGGAAGTGACGTGATTATTCCCCATTCCCCATTCTTTGTATTGCTAAGTGACTCTGCATTCAAGATAGACTTTGAGAACTTTAAACAGCATGTTTCCTAGATAAAGCACCAAAAAAGAGAATCGGACCAAACTTCATGTCCTCAGAAGTTCAGGCCCAGAATCAACTGGACTGCCATGCCATCCAAACTCCACTCCCAGCCTTCACTCTGTCCTGGAGCCAGGGAGACCCAGACCTTGGAGTTAGCCCAGACCTGATTTTTAACCAAATTATTTATTTTTTAAATTATGCTAAAATCTACCTAACATAAAATTTACCATTTTAACCATTAGTGAGTGTACAGGTCTGGAGCATTAAGTACATTAAGTACTTCCACCTGTTACATGATAACTTCCCATTCCTCCCTGCCCCCAGCTCCTGGTAACCACCATTCTAGGTGTTCTGTGAAATTGACTAGCACCCAAACCTAGTTTTATGATGTGTCGTGTATAGCTATATGAGCTCAAATTCAAATAATAGTCACTCTGTTTGCATGAGCAATGAATCGCACAGCAGCCTTGTCAGTAGCTTCTGTGACATTCCTTATCCTTCTGTGACATCCTGTTCTTGGTCCTTATACAGACAGATCACCTTGTTGAGCCTCTGTCGCAGTTAGATGGGGCCACATAACTGGGTCTGGGCAATGGAGGATGGGCAGAAGGGATGCATATCATTTCCAGACCCAGCCCTGAAACCTTCTGCATGATCTACCACACTCTCTTCCCCTCCCACAGCAGCCTCATGTTTAAGGTGGTGGTGTCAAAAGATGGGGAGAGGCTGAGTTCTTGAACCCCTGCTTGGAGTAGAGCTACCAAGAATTGGTGCTTAACCTCCATCAACCTGGCCTAGGAGCAAGAAATTAGATGGAGTGCTTGGGCATATTTGTTACTGCAGCAGAGCCTCGCCTAGCCTGACTAATACACAGCGGTTAAGCCACTTATAAAGATCTTCTAGCTAGTAGTCGCTGCAGTCGGGATTAAACCCTGGCCCTTTCTGATACCAAATTTGGTGATCTTCAGCATTACACTCCACTACTGTCTTGTTATCCTATATTGCTCCCAAACTATCCATTTGAGGTTAAATGTGTGCTCTTAAAAAAAAAAAAAAAAAAAAAGACAATGCTTGCTACAAAAGAAGCTGGGCATTTTAATGTTTCTCCATACCCAGCTGGCTTTTTTCTACATCATGCCCCCTCCTAAAGAAAAATAAAACAAACTTCTGCTGAGCTCCATCCATCCAGTTGATAAAAATCCTAACAGCCTCTGGTACTCACATCAGGCAGACATTTAAACCTATTCTTCTGTAAGAGACAATTCTCCAGTAATTTATTTTCTGTCACTGCCTGTGTTTCTGCCCATGAAGGATGATATTTTGTTCACCTTTGGTGCCTTTACCCCATCGTATTCTGTAGTAAATGTCCCCAAACAATGCTTTTGCACTATCCTTTAGGTAGGGCTGTCTCGACGGGCTGTCACCCAGCAAGACTGCCTTTTCCTGTCTTTGGTCTAAATATGATGTCATTTCTTCTTAGCATATTACCCACCACTATCTTCTGTTGAGTGAGTGTGTGTGTATTAAAACAAACAAACAAAAAGTGTTTCAAGAGTGTTTCTTCTCTATTCTATAGCCATACAACACACATCACCACACATAGAGCTATTCCAGTATTTGATAACCCTTTTAAAACTTTGAAGAGGAAGGTATAGAAAAATCGCCAAGAGAAAGCACATAAACCTGGGAACGTAGAAAAGCAAAGTTGGATATAGAGCAGCAACAACATGAAGAAAAATTCCAGGAAACGTTTCACATTATGGGCTTAGGATAGCGGGGGGGGGGCGGGGGGGCGGGGGGACTTTTTACCCACCATTGAAATAGAGTAGGGTAACCAGAGTTAGCAAATAAAATACTTACGTTTACTGTAGGGTTTTTAGATGTTCAGCACTGTGGTGTGTATATTTCACAACTCACTTGCTGTGTGGCTTTGGGCAAAGTGTTCATCTCCCTGAGCCTCATTTTCTCCATCTGTAAAATGGAGCTAGTAACATCTACCTTTCTGGATTGTTAGGGGCATTAAACAATTGTATGTAGAGTACATGCCTTTCCTCCATTCAAATCACTATGCCTGTGAGTGAAGTATTGCTTCCCAGCAAATTCTGTCCTCTTGAAAGTATGGAGCAGCCCAATGTACCAGGAGCCTTCCTAAGGCAATGAAATAGGAGGTTGGGGAGGGCCAGGGGAAAATGGAACCCAAGGGAGATGCAGAGGATCCAGAAGAAACCTTCCCTTTCCTTGAACTTTGCCCGAAGTGGGAGGAACTAGGCTTCTATTTTAGTGATAGGTCCCTACCCAGAAGGTGCCTTCTGTTCCCCCTACACCAACCTCTCCTCTCTGATTTGTTGATGTCTGCATTTTTCCCCTAGAGGGCCCAACCTCTCAATCCATTAGTTTTTTCAAATATTAGTTGGTCACCTACCACATAAATTTTGGTGGCAAGGGGCAGGAGGTGGTGAGTGATATGCAGGATTGCTTCTTAGCTAGAAGCAAAAACTCTGATGGTAGAATTTTAGGAACTGGCAGAGGCACTTCTAAAAGGAGAAGGAGTTTTCCAGGGACTCTTGAAATTACTCTATACAATTCCTTTATTCAACTGGCATTTTCTGAGCACCTATAATGTCCTGGTCCATGTACTAGGGACTGAAGAGAAAGACTGAAAAGACCCAGTTCTAGTCTTAGAGTTTCTCATGGCCTGCTAAACAAAGTGTTAAAAACAATACAATGTGGGAAGCGATCTAAGTATAAGAACAGGATGCCATGGGAACACAGAGAAGGGTCAGCCAATTCAGACTCATGGGGAATCAGGGAAGAAAGACTTCCTGGAGGAAGTAACATTGGACTCGGGTCTTGAAGGAGGGGTGGGTATTCAGGAGGGAGAAGAGACAAAGGAGAAAGACATTTCAGGCAGAAAATACAGCACATGCGAAAGTATGGATCAGCTCTTTAAGACCCACATGAAAATAAATAGTGGTAGCCAACACTTCCAGAATGTTTACTATAAGGTACAGCACTTCTCATGTATGATCTCATTTAATCTTCAGAATAGCCACCTTTGGAGATAGGCTTTACTCATTTTCCTGTTCTGCAAATGAGGAAACTGAGTCATAGGGAGTTTAAGCAATATGTCCAAATTTACACAGCCAGTTAGCACCTGAGCTTAAAACTGAAACTGGCATTTCCAATTTCCAAAACAAAACTCTTAAAGCCTCTTCCACACTTCCTCTGAATCTTAATTTGGCATGTTGAAGCCAAGAGCCTAGCATTCCTTAGTCATCTGGCGACATATTTGTTGTTTTCTCTTTTTCATGTGGGAATCTGGCCCAGTTTGAGATCCAGAAGCTTGGGTGTGTATCAGGGTGCTTAGACATTCTTCCTGCCCTCCCTCTGCCCAGAATTCCAGGCATCCATTTCCACAAAACACTGAATCTGAGAAAGTTTCCGGGAAAAATGAAATTGATGACCATCGTCACTCCTGGGTCTTTAGTGTGACTGCAGCCATACTTGACTTGTCACGGCCTTACCCTTTCCACCCTGGCTCCCCAGCACTTGGCCATCCCAACAGACTCCTTCCTTGGCTGCTGGAGATGAGAGCACATTAGGAGTCACTGCAGTCTGTTAATTTGCCTTCCACTTGGGCTGATTTTTCACTTGTTAACTTTCCTTATCTCAGGTCCCTAGCTGCTTCATTTAGAAATAAATAATATTGTCAAGCTAAAAAAGAAAAAGAATAAAATGTGTTGGTCCTGTTGCCCTTGAATTCATTCCCTTTCCTACTCTGCTCTGTGTCTCCAGGAGCTGCCCTTGCAGACTACTCCCCAAGGGTCAGCGTAATTGACCTGGGCTGTCATTGGCCAGTGGGAGGCAGGGGTGGGAGCTGGGAGGGTGGGAAGAAGGCAGAAGCCAGGATATTTCTTACTCCCCTCTGTCCCCCAGTGATGCTAACAGTAGTTGCCTCTTCTCCATGATCTCATTCTCCAGGGATCTAGCAAGGTTCTGTAGGGGAACCCTGGCTTTGGTAAAACGACTTTTTCCCTTTGTTTCTCCTTCCTAGGGGGTGACTCACTGTCCCGTGTTTTGCTTCTCAGCTCTCCCATCAACTGGGCAACCAATCCCCTGTATTAAATTCCTTCTGTTTCAAATACTTAGAGTGGTTTCTGTTTACCGGGCTGGAGCCTGACTGATACAGAAAAGGAAGCCAATTTGCTGAGCGATAACATCTGGAACCCAGCTCAGTCTATACATTATTAGCAATCCAATCCAGCATGGTTTGGTTCCATTCAACTCAACTCAATTTATCTCAATTCAAATCAATAAATGTTTATTAAGCACGTACTTTGAAAAAGGGATTGTACTATGTGTTATGGTGAGCACTGTGTATTGTGTAAGACTGATGAATCACAGACCTGTACCCCTGAAACAAATAATACATTTTATGTTAATAAATAAATATAAAAATATACATAATACATAAATATATATAATATAATGTATATCATGTATATATATAAAGGCATTGTTCTTACTAGGTAAATGGGATACAGAATAAAGAAATAATAATATCCCCCCACACCTTCAAGGCATTGATGGTCTAATGGAATAAATAGGCAAGAGAACCAAGAGTTAAGGTATTCTACGTAGTGAATTGTGATGAAATGTTTTATGAGATGAGCTCTGGGGAGGGGAACTTGATTAGA
Source organism: Nasua narica (assembly GCA_028533885.1). Taxonomy (NCBI): domain Eukaryota; kingdom Metazoa; phylum Chordata; class Mammalia; order Carnivora; family Procyonidae; genus Nasua; species Nasua narica. The sequence continues at coordinate 17,161,482 of CM052800.1, read as the reverse complement.
TGAGTGGTGAGAGAAGCTTCCCAAGGAAGCCGTACTCAAATAGAAAGATATGGAATAAAGGCTACCAGGCAAGGAGAGCAGCCCCATAATATAGGTGAGTATATGGGCAATGAGGAGGTTTGAGAAATCTAATTTCCAGAAAACATAACATAATAGTAAAAATCCAGCCTCTAAAACCCATCTAGACAAATGGATGAGTGGAGCAGAAGATTTATCCCAAAAATAAACCCTAGGATAAGATTTTTATTTGATAAACATAATAAAGAGTAATTAAAAATAAAAAAATAGTGGGCGCCTGGGTGGCTCAGTGGGTTAAAGCCTCTGCCTTTGGCTTGGGTCAAGGTCTCGCGGTCCTGGGATCGAGCCCTGCATCGGGCTCTCTGCTCGGTGGGGAGCCTGCTTCACCCTCTCTCTCTGCCTGCCTCTCTGCCTACTTGTGATCTCTCTCCCTCTCTGTCAAATAAATAAATAAAATCTTAAAAAAATAGCTGTTAAAAAATTTAAAAATAGCTAAAGAAATGGTATTGGGATCATTATTTAATTATCAGAGGGGAAATGTAGATTTCACCTCATACTTTTGACCAGAATTACTTACTGGAGAATTAACCTCCCTCTTCAAGAAGTCAGAAAATCTAGAGACACTATAAGTTAAAGTTTATAGGATTTGGGGATGGAATTGGACTTTCTAAAGTATGAAACATATGATGAAAAGAAAGACATGATTGCACAATTTAAATCTCAAATGCAATATTAAAATTAACCTAATGAGCTAGAATGGAAAGTTTGCAAAAAGAAATCTGACAAAGAATTTGTGTTCTTAATATATAAAGAGCTTTTACAAACAAATATTAAAAGGCAAACAGTCCGGGGGAGAATATGAGCTAATGATATAAATGTGAAACTCATATAAAATATATGGGAAAATTTCAATCCATTAGTAATTAAAGATAGCAAAATAAAACAATAGGATTTTTTCCCCAATCACATTGGCAAACCGTTTTGTTTGTTTTTCTAAATAAAATGCTGCTGAGTGTGGTATGAAAAGGGATCTCTCATCCTTCCTGGGAAGAGGGTGAATTATTACATTTCTGGAAAACAATTTGGTGGCATGTATCAAGGGTCTTAAAAATGTGTATGATTTTTCTTCGCATTTCAAAATCTACCCAAAGTAAATAAGTAAATAAGAGATGCAACCATCTTGGTATTACTTATAGTGGAAAATTGAAAATAACCTGTTTTAGGCAGTTTTACTGTGTAACCTAATCACAGTGCCTCCCGCCATGCAACAATTATGATACAGTGCAATAAAAGCTCTTAATCACAGTGTTAAGTGCAAAGAAAAACAAGAAACCAGACAAGAAAGGCATCCGTCTTCCTAGAGCTGTCAGGGAAGTCCTAAAGAGAAGGTGATATCTAGATTGGGTCTTGAAGGAAGAATAGGAGTTTTCCGGGTCGAGCAGAGAAAGATCCAAGCAGAAAGACGTGTAAATGTAGGGACACCCGAAGGAGTCCATTTAAGGAACAGAAAAGAGGCTGATGGGGCAAGAGCTTAGATTGTGCTCATTGGGGTAGGAAGGAGAGGTGAAAGGGGAGAAGCCAATTGGCGTTAGAAGGGTTTGGGTGTCGCCCTGAGAATCAGGCAGCGGACAGTCAGTTTGGATTTGCAAGCACAACTGTGGAAGCATTCGTTCTGTTCTAGGAAGTTCATGAGGCGAGAGACCGGCCAAGACCTGCTGAGGTTTGGCCCAAGGCAAAGGTTGTGGAAGGATCAGAGAGGATGAAGGGGCTGCCGAGGCCAGGATAGCCAAAGACGTAATTCCTGGACTCGCAATGTTTTGAGCCAAATGGGAACAAATAATTTGAATACCCTTGACACTTGCACTCAAGAATGTGAGAGGTACTGAAGAGGAAGGCCGTAAAAATAGATATTGGGGAACAAAAATAGATATTGGACTCAACCAATAGAAATTCCAGGAGAATACCTTCACATCTGGTGGCAGTCTTATCCAATGAAAACAAAACCTCTCGTCCTCCCTGGAATGCATCTGGGCAGCTCAGTCCACTCCCGAGACCCTAAGTTTCTGGTACTGACCTCATTCTAGACTTTTCTCTATCCAGTTTCTGCCATAGTGACAGTGGGAAAAATGAAAGTCCATGAAATACCACCTTTGAATCTGCTACGGATGAGAGAGTGCAGTTGGTGTCCAAACGCCAAATATGGATTTTCTTTTTTTTTTTTTTTTAAGATTTTATTTATTTGACAGAGAAAGAGATCACAAGTTGGCAGAGAGGTAAGCAGAGAGAGAGGGGGAAGCAGGCTCCCCGACAAGCAGAGAGCCCGATGTGGGGCTCGATCCCAGGACCTCGAGACCATGACCTGAGCGGAAGGCAGAGGCTTTAACCCACTGAGCCACCCAGGCGCCCCCAAATATGGATTTTCTGTGAACATCTACAATAGTCCCTCTCTGAAATGGATGGATAATTTCAGAGACTGGAAATTGGTTGTGCGAGGCACACACGCGCATCACTCTACGCTAAGCACCTTGCATCCATTTTTCCCTTCCTTTAATGAGCGGTTTGCAAAGCTGATCTGAATGCCCATGAAAACAGTTCCATATATTACTGTGACATTCTTTATATAATCAGAGAAAAGGCGAGGGTTGGGGGTTGCTTGTAGGGCGGCAAGCTGTGTCCGGTAATAAGGCCCTCGGTTTATAGGTTAATTTTTCCATCAGCTGAAGAGGCTGTCTTCTCCGGCATGTCGGAGAGAGAATTTATTACCCAAGGCACTGCTGTCATTGGGAATGCAGGTAAATAACCGCATTGCAAATATAGTGTGAAGGGGACAAGGCCCGGGGTGGGTGGGGGGAGACCACTCAGCCTATGTACTTGGACTTTTGCCATTTGGGGACTCTGGCGCCGTGCCCTGGGGGGTCCAGATCCGCAGCCCTGGTTAAGCCCAGGACAGAGAGCTGATGGCACACTTTGGTGCCTGTTTCCAAACAGCCCTGTCGTTGTTATTGAGGGCTTTAAATAAGCGGTAGCCTGGTGACAAAGGGATTTAAAATGCCAAGAGTGTGATTGTTTAGTAAAAGCTGGCAATTAACCTCCATGACCCCTATTATCCACTAGTTTTCTCAGAATTAGGTGCCAAGCCCAGATGAAGTTTCGACCCTACGTTATAGGCTCACAGTCTATAGTGACAATTAACATTCTGGGCCCAAGTCCCCCAGGGGACAAAGCTTGAAAAATGTCTTTTTCTAACTTGCACTCCACTGTTCTCCTCTAAATACCCATCTTTGAGGGGGGCCCTCTCATTATAGTTTTCATCTTTTGGGCTCCCCATAATTTTCTTGGGTAACGCCAAACTCTTGGAAAGATACAGACCCTCACACAAGATTCAAATTTACTTCTCGCTCACCTAACACTTTAGTCGAGGAAGACGGAATAGGTTGGGTGGCCAGCTCTGGTCTGTTGAGAACCTGGTCTTTGGGACCTAATCATCCCTTTAGATCAGGAGTCAGTAAATATTTTCCGTAAAGGGCCAGACAGTAAATATTTCCAGCTTGTGGTGCAAATGGCCTCTGTCGTGACTTGTCAACTCTGCTATTGTAACACTGAGGCAGCTAGAGGCTACATACGAACAAATGGACCCAGTTGAGTGCCAATAAAACTTTATTTACAAAAACAGGTGATGGGTTTGGCCTGTGGGCCATATCTAGTTTTGTTCGCTCGGCTAGACCAGTGGTGTCCGATGGAAAGACAATGGGAGCCACATGCATAATTTTTAACTTAGTAGCAACATTTTAAAAAGTACAGTGAAGTGGTGACATTAATTTTAATATTACATCGTATTTAACTTGTGCCTGGAAGTTTACCATTTCAACGTGTGATCGAAATAAGTTAGTACTGATGAGATATTTTACATTCTCTTTCTCGGTATTAAGTCTTCACTACCCAGTGTGGCTTATGTACTTACAGAGATCTCAGTTTGGAGGGAATCCCATTCCAAGCGCTTGGTAGCCCGTGTGGCTAGTGGTTCTCATATTGGTGAAGCGCTAGAAGGTTGCTCTTGTCTGCCTGGTTAAAGCTGGTTCATTGACACCACTTTCGGATTCCAGCTCATGGGAAGAGGCAAGGGGAGCGTCTCCTGGTCGTAGAGTCAAAACTCCAAATCGCATGTCGCTTTCTTTGACCCGATATTGGTAAGAATCCAGTCACATGGACACATCATGCTGGAAAAGTGTGGGAAATGTAGTCTGTAGCAGGGTGGCCGTGTAGAC
>CM052800.1:17096982-17156699 GCA_028533885.1 Nasua narica | reverse complement strand
GTCACGGGCAGAGAGGCGCTGTTGAACCTGTCACTAGGGTGCAGTCCTAATGCTCCCTTGTTCCTTCGCTTTCTGAAGACTCTACGGATCGTCTACACAGGACTTTGCTTCACCCTTAAATTAAAAATTATATGGAATTTGACTCATCTACGAAGCACTTCTCTCTCTCTCTCTTTTTTTAAACTCAGGGCAATTACTTGTTCTATTTCTACATCTAATGCTCTTTTCCAGTTTATTCTTGGTGAGCATTAGTCAGTGTTGCTATATTTTCAGAAAGGATTCTATTTGCTCTGAACCAGGAACTGGAGTATAATCTCAGTTAGTCATCTGAAGTCTTCATCTCCGTCACTGTTTGTGGTTCATCGACTTCAACCGGAACGTGGATAATGACATAAATGAAGCCTTCAGATGATCCCGTGAAAAATTATGCCTTTTTGAAGGACCTCCCTGTACCCTTAAAAATAATCACAAGACCAAGAGCTGTCTTAAGCATCTTTAACTTGGCAGACGGATGAGTGCTAAGAATAAATGAGACAACATATATTCGGATTAAAAACAGAAAAAGCAACTGCTGAGTGAGGGCAGAGAAGTAGTATAAAGTGGACTTAGCACATTTTTCAAGGAATGAGACTTAAATTCATTTCCTGCTGATTGGCAGAGTCAGCCATAGTCAAAGACAGACTTCAAAGCATACCTTTTCCATTGACCAGCTTTTGCCAGGTCGGCAAATCATTTTTTGTCTCTGTTTATGCTGCAATGATAAGGTTTTCCATTATTTGTCATTCCATTATTCCTCAAGCCTTTTAAGAGTTGATTTGATTTTTGGAGACAGCTAAAAACATTGAGACCTAAGTTGGTGAATAAAGTTAATGATAACGTAATGTGTGTGTGCGTGTGCGCATGCACACGTGTGTGCGCCCACACACACATGTATATGTGTGTACGAGATCTTCCAAACTGACCGTAAAGCAATGAAACTGGTCATAGTGGGTTAAACAGTGCCCCCCCCCAAAAATGTCGAAGTCTACTTCCCACTCTGAGGAATCTATGAGTGTGAGTTTATTTAGGAAAAGGTCTTTGCGGAGGTAATTAAGGATCTCAGGATGAGATCATCTTCTATTATTGGGGTGGGCTTTGAAATTAATGACAAGTACCTTCTAAGGAAGAGACAGGAGGAGACAAGAGACGGCCAAGAGAATGCCATGTGAAGACAGGAGTGAAGCGGCCATAAGTCTGGGAATGAGGAGCCCCCAGAAGCTGGAGCAGACCCCAAAGGGTTCTCTGAGAGCCTTCAGAGCAAGGATAGCCCTGCCGACACCTTGACCTGAGGCGTCAGGTCTATAGAACTAAGGGACTGTGTTTATTTTGTGTTAAGCCACCATGTTTGTGGTGATTTGCTACGGAAGCTCCAGAAAGTTAATACGCTGGCTTATTTTTTGGCTTGAAAATGTGGTTTTGAGAGAATTCTCAAAGAGAAAGGAATTTCAGAACTAATCTGAGTGGTGATATTATCATTAGAATAAGTGTCTATTTTCCTCTAAAGTCTACTTAAAATAATTTCTCCCCATCTGTAACAGTCATTGTCCAACTAGGGAAATTGAAGCCACTGTGGGTATTTACAGAGAGTGAATTTAATGCAGGAATTTGTTATTCCATGGATGAGAGAAGCCAAAAGGACGCAGAGAAGTAACTGAGAGATTCGCAGCAGCGGGAGGCCACGACTGCCCCTAGAGAGGAGGTGATGGTCAGAGGTCAGGGTCACCAACAAGAAGCTGGAAGCGTGGTGGGCGTATGGAGTGGGAGATGCTACCTGAGGTAGAGAGGAGGGGAGAAATGCCTCAGCTTCTCCCTTGCTGTCCCCTTCCGTCCTCTTCAGTCCTTCCTGTCAGCTGAGCTCAGCCAGCAGCTCCCTCAGAGGGAAACCTAAGAATCCACCTCCAGGGGACAGAACAGGGAACCACAGTGGATCGAGAACTTGGCTGCCCAGGACCTGGAGCCTGTCATGGGGACACATTGCAGGGAAAATACTCTAGAAGGTCAGATGGCATTCTACTTATTTCCTAGATTTGGAATCATTGCCCTGTATGTACATACATATGTGTATATGTATAATATATAAATATATATTTTTATTTATATGTAAACAAAATAATATAGAAAATACTTTTATTTATATACAAAATGTATATATTTTATTCCTCCCTCTGTGGCAGACAGGAAAATGGTTGCCAAAAAATATCCACATGCTAATATCTGGAAACTGTAAATATATTAACTTATTTGACAAATGTGACTTTCTTAAGTTATCCTGGATTATCCGGCGTAATTATGGGGGCCTTATAAGTGGGAGGGAGGAGGGTCAGAGATTCGGAAGGAGACGTGATGATGCAGGCAGAGGCTGGAGGCGTGGCTTTGCAGATGGAGGCAGTGGCCGCGAGCCACGGGATGTAGGCAGCCTCCAGAAGCTGGAAAAGGCAGGGGAAGGATCCTCCCCTAGAGGCTCCAGCAGGGAATGAGGCCCCACCAGCACCTCGACCTTAGCCCAGCGAGACTGATTTTACATTTCTGACCTCCAATATTGTAAAATACCCAATTTATGTTGTTGGAAGCCACTAAGTCTGTGGTCATTCCTACCAAAGCAATAAAAAACTTATTAGTTTTTTACTTTCTACTGCAAATAGCAAAATAAAACATCCAACATTATTATAACTCCAGCTGACACGATGTGCAAATAGCACAAATGGGAAACTGTGCTCTTTCCTTCCTACTCATTTCTCAATGTATCTCTCTGCCACGGAAGCTCCGGGAAAGTTGAAGCCTAAGCAAATAACGGCGGTGCCTCCATGCAATCCTAAGTTACAAGCCACACTCTTTGCAGAGAATGATGTTACAGTCATCTTGTGTTAGAGTTTGATTTGCATCTACAGATGCTATGCAGTCGAATGCCTCTAATCAACAGAAATCCCATTGCATTCTGACAGATGCCCCTTTTCGACCCTTTGGCATAATTGCTTTACTTTGGTTGGTGGTTAATATTACTGTGGTGGTATTTATTAAAGCTATAAAATGTTTCATGCTATTACTGGAGTGTCTTCATTAAATGAAACAGGCTTGATTCAGATAGATTAAGTGGGAAAGCATATTTAATAAAATAATAGCTCATGTGTTTGCAGAGGGTTTTAAATCTAATTAACGGCAGGGCTTATGGCACTGACATTCTTTTCTTCTTTCTCCATGCAAGGAGGGGAGGTAAAGAAGAGAAAGACAAGGGCCAAAAACAAGGAGAGAGATTCTTTTGAAAATAAAGGAAGACACTACGACCCCGCAATTGCACTACTAAGTATTGACCCTGAAGAAGTGATCCAAAGGGGCAATTGCACCCCCATGTTGATAGCAGCAATGTCCATTGATGGAGGAATGGATAAAGAAGATGTGGTTCGTATATACAATGGAGAATTACTCAGCCATCAAAAAATGATATCTTACCATTTGCAATGACGTGGGTGGAACTGGAGAGTATGCTAAGCGAAATAAGTAAATTGGAGAAAGCCAATTTATCATATAATTTCACTCATATGAGTGAAGCTTAAGAAACAAAACAGGAACATAGGAGAAGGAAGGGAAAAATAAAATAAGATGTAATCACGGATGGAGACAAACCATAAGAGACTCTAAACCATAAGAAACAAACTGAAGGTTGATGGAGGGGAGGCGGATGGGGGGATGGGGTAACTGGGTGATGGGCATTAAGGAGGGCACTTGATGTAATGAGCACTGGGTGTCGTATGCAACTAATGAATCACTGAACTCTACCCCTGTAACTAATAATACACTACATGTTAACTAACTGAATTTAAACAAAATAAAATTAGATTTAAAAAAAGAAAAGAAGCGATCACAGACTAGTAATAACCGTGGTGACAGCAATAATAATATATGACTTCTTTCTCTAGAATCTATGCTATGGGAGGACTGTACACACCCTTTTCTTTGGGTTCTCATGACCTCACGAAAGAAGTATGATTAGCCACAATTTGCAGCTGAAGCAGCTGACTCTCAGTAGCTCAAGTTCATCCAGGTGGTAAGCATCTGCACTGGAACTCTGGAATCAAATTTTGTCAGTGCTATATTCAGGTTTTGGGGTTTTTTTGCTTTTCAGCTTGGCTTTCTGTCATTTGGAAAGGGGAGAACACCTTCACTCAACAAAAACTTATCCGTGGCATGCATTTGTTAAATATTTATCACACTCATGGATGAATAAACGAATGAAAATTTGCACTCAGCTACAGCGCACCTCCAAGCAAGGTACCTGCTAATTCTATGCCTGAGCACTGATGCAAAGGGGCAGAACTGCTTCTGGTTTGGAAAAGAGTGAATGACTTGAGTTCATGCATTTGTTCATTCACTCATTTCCTCCATGAACGGACATTGCTGCGGACTCACCATGAGCAGGTACTGTGCTGGCCAAGGGGAGTTAGGCGTAAGAAATACATTTTGGAGGCACCCCGGTGGCTCAGTCAGTTGAGTGTCTGACTCTTGATGTGGGCTCAGGTCATGAGCTCAGGGTCGTGACCGGGAGTCCCATGTCGGTCTCCACGCTCCCTGGAGAGTCTGCTTGAGATTCTCTCCCCTTCCACTCCTCCTTCTGCCCCTCCCCCTGCTCACATGCGCAAGCCCGCTGCATCGGGCCAGGAACCTCAGCCCACCCTGATGCCTGGGACAACACCATAGACTCACAAAACCTAGACCTGAACAGGACCTCAGAGAGCATCTTTGGGGGAAAGAGCTTTCAGCTGACCAGCTGGGCTGTAGTTAAGGGTCAGAAGGGCCTGGGTTCGATCTTGGGTCTGCTGCTTACCAGCTAGACCTCCCTTGCTGTCCTTGCTCACTTGGGGAGATTAGGACGTACCCTGGAAGGTCGAAATGAAGTTCAGAAATGACCGAAGATGCTTAGACATAAGATGACATAAAGTGCTTGCTTAGGATCTGTCCCTGGGAAGCATTCAGTCAAGGTCGAAATGGATGTCACTCTCTCTGCCACGCTTTTGACTCACCTGGACTGCCTCCCGCCTTCAGTGAATGGTCCCGTTCGTGCAGTGTTCCTACTCCTCTCTATTGCAAGGGCTTTCAAGATTGGTGGGGCAAGGTGGGAATATAAAATGTTGGGACTGCCTGTTTCTCATAACTCTTTAAAGTACAGGTTCCAATAAATAAATCAATAAATCAATCAAGCAAGCAAGCTTCTAGAGAGAGAGAGAGAGAGAGAGAGAGAGAGAGATAGATAGACAGATAGATAGATGATAGATAGATGATAGACAGACAGACAAGTACAGCTTCCAGATCGCAAACCTGCTGGTACCATGACTTGTCAGAGCCACGCCCCCCGTCACATCTTCCAGAGGCCCTTTTCCAGGCTGCTCTCCATCTTGCTTGCTGTGTACAGCTATTCTTTATATGCCAGATCTTGTCATTCTGCTGCCTTCCAGAGGCTTCCCATTGCACTGAAAATGAACGTGAGCCTCCTACTGTGGCCTGAGAGGCCCCCGCTGGCTTCCTAGCGCTCGCACCTGCCTGTTTCCACGTGCTTCCACATACACAGTAGGACTTTCCCAGTGTCCCCCAACCACCCTGCCTTCTTAAATGCCACGTCCCCAAAGGTGGTGCTCTGTCCCTACTCCCCAAGCCTTCGCCGGCTCGTATTCCCTTCATGACACCGACCGCCGGGCGTTTACTTGTTTTTCCTCTGTCTCCCACACTTAGAGAAGTTCTAAGAACACTGACTCTTTCTCCACTTCTGCGTTCCCAGGGCCTAGAACACAACCTGCCCCATATCAGGTGTGCCATCAATATCTACTAAATAAATGAGCAAATCCTTCACAGCAGTGAGGGTTTTTTTTTTTTTTTTTCGATTCAAGGAAACCCACTTCTACACTTCAGTAGCAAATTGTGAATATCTAATTTTTTTTATTGTGCATGCTTGAATTGTAACTGTTTAACAACACCACCAAAAAAAGCATTAGCTACTTCCTGTAGACCTGTGGGCTGCACTGAACAGAGTAGACAGAAGACAGGTGTTTATGGCCCACATCCCCCAAAACACCAGTGACAAAAACCCCCTTAAGCCCCGTGATTGCCCGTGAAAGGCCCCGATAGACCAAACGAAGAAGAATGCCCGTGCCAAGGAAAGTAAATCTGCAGCCAGGAAAGGCAAGCTTGGGAACTCCGCAAAGAGGGACAGTACGTGTAACCCACAACACGCACAAGGCTGTGGCTTAGACGTCTTCAGATCTGCCCCCGGGTTTCTTGGACACAGAAGGAAAGTGACTTGAGAGTAAGGTAGCCTGGGTAGTAAGTCTTAACGCTAATGGTGTGTTCTGGAAACAGATGCATCGAAACTGTGGAAGGATGGCAGGAGGCGATGCCGATCTCGGTGTGCAAACTGGTTCTTGGGTGATGAAAACGTCTTATTTTTATGTAGAAAGCACAGATACGCAGACAGATTTTGCAGGGGAGGCAGTTAGGAAGAAAAACGTCTAAACGTTACCCAGATGTAATTCACCCCACAACCGCTGTGAGGTTGGAATTGTTTGACAACTTTACAGCCGAGCAAACTGATTCTCGCAAAGGGTAAGGGGAGCCCTCAGCCTCACCCAACTGTAAGGGGGGGGCAGGGACTGGAAGTGCCAAAGTGCCACGTTGTTGCAGAAAAATGTATTTCTCATGAAACCCCTAGAAGGTGCTTAGGTTCACTCGATGCTGGTGTTCACTCTGTTAACAAAGCAGTAAATAAACTTGGGAGTTGGGGGTCCTTCCACCTTCCCACCGGGAAGCTTTCTGATGTATCAAGGGTTCCCAGGGCTCCGCACTGGGGCTTGTTTGTTAGCACATCCGAGACCTCCCAATTATGTCGTCAGTGTTCGTATGAGAACACCAGGCGGTGGGGCCTGGAGAGTTACGTAACCTCTCTGAGCCTCGGTTTCCCCGTCCGGGAGAAGGGTGCGAGGACTAATGAGCTATTCTATGAGAACAGACCTCCCAGGCTCCGCTAGGGACGGGGCTCGTGTCTCCACGCCTGGCCTGCTATCCTCTAAGACGAACGGTCTGCTTTCTCTGGGAATCCTTCTACTTCATTCCAAAATTTGGTATGTCCCAAATGATTCATCGGGTGGGCAGGACAAAGTTCACCGAGTCCCAATGTAAGTTTTCAAACGGATCCATTTTCTGTGGGCATGAAAAAGGGCCATCAGCAAGCACAGAGTCGGGCAGAGAGCAAATCCAGGGAGAATGGTAAAATCGTGTAAAACCTCAAATTATTTTCAATACTCTCGAATACTTTAAGAGCCCCTATTTATATGCAATTGCCATAATAATTCCTAATTACTTTTCCCCACTCATTAAAACACGTCTCTTAAGAGTTTTTACTCAGCCTCCCTATTTTAGGGCTAGTTCTTTTCATTCCATGTACATGAATGTAGTTAATTTCCATTTTGTCACGCACAGGAAGTAACCCCTACTGTGTTACATTTCGTGCTTTGGTGTCCTGGTTCCGCAGCCTGATTTGTCATTTTGTTGCCTTTCCTCCTTCCTCTGGTTGGTATGTGGCTTGCACTTAGGAGGCAGTGGGGACTGTTAGAAATGCCACCCCCACCGGAGTCAGAGAGAAATGCGTAAATGCTAGCGCTGCCGCTTCCTGGCTGGGTGAACTTGGGAATGTTGCTCCAGCTCTCTAAGCCTGTCTCCTTATCTGTGGGATGAACGTGGTGACTCCTGGCGTGTGAATTCATGAGATCTCGCTGGCCGTGATAGTTAACATTCTTCATAGCACGTGGCAGAAAACTCAAATTGGCAGAAACAAAATAATATAATTTATTGGCTCATGGAACAATGAAGACAAAATCCAAAGTATGGAATGTCAGAGATGCACCCGGCAATGTCAATACCAGGGACATCCCTCAGGTCCACAGTGGGATAGACCACTGATCACATCTGCCTTCCAGACTGAAGACCCACTATGTGCCTGCGTTCTGCAGATACCAAAGGAAAATGGTTCTTTTGGTACTTAATTCAGTTACTGCAAAACTTTTAAGTCTGTTTTGTAAGATTTGGATACGTGAATCTAGTTTCCACTATGAACTCCAGACACAGATAAAATATTTCTGATGAAAATTTAGTTCTATAATGATAAATTATTTAAAGTATAAAATACACCAGTATATATATATATACTATACATACACATAGTATATATATATATACATATATAAAGTGTAAAGTTCATCGCTGAATTCCAAAGGCTGAGATTGGAGAAAAATGAAAATATCTCAATAATTTTTATTTTGATTACATGATGCAACAATAAGATTTTAAATATCTTGATGTTATGAATTGAACTGTGTGCCCTCAAATTCTTACATCAAAGTCCTAGTCCTCAGTACTCAGAATGTGACTTTATTGGGAAATTGAGTCACTGCAAATGTAATTAGTTACAAGGAGGTCATACCGAAGTAGGGTGACCTTGTTGGGTGTCCTTATAAAAGGAACAGCATGTGAAGAGGAAGAGATACACACCAAGGGAAGATAATGTGAAGACCCAAGAACGTATATTACCTGCAAGACAAGGAATGCCAAAGATTGACAGCGAACCACCAGAAGCTAGGAGAGTAGCATGGACCAGACCCTTCCTTCCTAGACTCCAGAAGAAACCAACTCTGCGGATCACGATTTCAGACTTCTCCCCTCCACAACTATGAGACAAAATGTTTCTGCTGTCTAAGTCACCCAGTTTGTGGTGCTTTGTTATAGGAGCTTTGAGGAGCTCACACAGTTGAGTTGAATAAAATCTATGATGAAGGTTAATTTCACCAGTTTTGTTCTTTCTTTTTAAAAACGTAGTTAATAAGAAGTTAAACTTACACGTGTAGCTTGCCGTCTCTTTCTTCCGGACAGCGTTTCTCTGGGGGAAAAGCACAGGTATTAAAAACACAAAGACAGGGCCACTTGACCTACCTAAGGGAGTCAAGAAAAGCTTCCCTGAAGAAGTGTTGTTTAGACTGAGGTCTGGACCACCTCTGGGGCTTCATTAAGTCAGGGAATGGTGAGCGGGGTGTAGAAGGACAGGCGACTCCAAGTAGAGGGAATGGTTTGCCCAAACACTCAGGCAGAAGAAAGCACGGCTCTCACCTGAGCCCTCCCCAGGAACAACATGCCCTCAATCGCCAAAGCACCCCTTTGGTGCATTCAGCTCCTGTGGGGTAAATTCCTCCCCATACCCACCCCGTCACCGTAGAGCAATACCATGGACATGGACTAGTGAAGAAGAATCAAAAGAGAGTCAAGAGTTGATGGGGGAGCATTGGGTGCAAAGGAAAGGATGAGTAAAGAATTTTAATCAACACAGGTATAAATAAACAGTTCAGGCACACGTGGAAGAGATGAGCCTGTTACCAAGTTTAATGCTTTCAAGTCACTAAAACATCCCCCCGTCATCACTCACACGCAACAACTCCGGTGTACCCCCAAGAGTCAGTGGTGGCTGTGACTTCCAGGTGTCTTTTTCATGATAGTCAATGGGACCTGTTTATATGGGGTCACGGGAGATAACAATCCCAACCACCCCCAAGGATTTTATTGACTAGAAGCCAAACAAGACCCCCCAGATCTAATCTCTGTGCCCAGAAGAGGATCCCATCCTCCATCCAAACAGAGGATGTGAACCCAGTTCACCACGCTGAGAATGTGGATGAGCAGGGAACCTTATGCGAGAAGGTAACAGAATGAAAGGAAGGAGAGAGAGAAGACGAGTCATGTATTGATTTCCAAGCTCAGTCTTGTGCCTTTAAAATATATCTGATTGCTTATGAAAGAATTTCCTCTATGCTTTGAAAAATGAAAATGTAGATGGTTAGCACTAGAAGAACATCTTTGAGTCAATCTAATCCCCTTTCATGCTCTGTTGAAAGGTTGAACCACTGAAAGTTCCTACAGCATCATTCATTCATTCATTCATTCATTCAAATAACCATTTATGGAGCCCAGAGAGGTTCAGCGATTAAAGTCACAGAGCCAGCTGGTGACAGAGTCTATCCTTTTCAGAGAGCGCTTCAGTCCCCATGATGATAGTGCAGCAACTTTCACACTGTGTGATAGGAGCCTCCTCATCTTAGACCAGAGATCTGAGCGACTCCAGGAGTCTAGAGCATTGTTGGTCCTCCCTGACTTCTCTTTGAGGTTTTTCCTCTTCATTAGGGCCCATTCCAAGTGCTCCAGGCCCAGGGCTGCGCAGGACGGTTCCTCGGTCACACAACAGGGATGCTGGCATGGACACTGGTCCTTGCTTCCTTCTTTCTTGTATTCATCCAACAAATATTTGAGCATCTGTGATTCAGAGACCGTGTGAGGCACTGGGACCAGATCAGTCAACCAAACACGATCGTCTCTGCCGTTGGGCCCCGGAAACATACCGTCTCCATGCCATCCGCTCATCCGCCCAATGTTCAGTATTTCCTGAGTGACTAGTCAGTGCTAGGAGCTTTTCTCGGCCCTCGGGAGACAGCAGAGAACAGGACAGGCAAGGTCTCTGCCTGCGTGGAGGTGACATTCTCATGAGAAAAACAATATTAAACAAATAAACCAGCCAATGACTATATACTACGGCGAGTAGTGGGAAGTGCTTATGAAGGAAAAGCTGTGTGAAGAGATTAGTCACAACGAGGTCATACCAAAGTAGGGTGACCTTGTTGGGTGTCCTTATAAAAGGGACGCATGGAGAGTATATAAAAGGAGAGTCCTAGGGATTCCAGTTTAGATGCGTGGAGGTAGGCAGGGCTTGACGAAGACAGGATATGGGAGAAAAGGTGAGAATGAAGTATGGAGTGAGCTTCTGTTGAATGAAGACGAGTGATGGGCTTTTATTCCTTCCAAAGGCAGACACAACAATGAAGGAGTCCTGTGTGGTCTCGGTCCCTGGGGTGCCCGAGTGGGGGAGGGGCTTCTCGGAGAGGAGGGGTCTTCCCAGCGTCTGTCCGCCCGCCCCTGACTGATGAAGTTGTGTGTGATGTTGCCCAGTGGCCTCTTTGGCGGCCTGGGGACTGAGGACAGCCAGCTGGAAGAGTCAAAGTCAGAGTAACAGAAGGGAGACTGACCGCCCCTCGAGATCACATTCCTCCCGTCTCTTGGAAGCCCTTCATCCGCTCAGGAGAGCGGAGCATCATTTCCCAGAGCTGCTTGATTGGAACCTGCTTATCCCTGGAGCCATGAGTTTGAGCAGTGGGGTTCCTGTCACCTGGCTTCGGGAAATGGGTCAGCAGCCAGGACAGAATGTGCCGCCGGCCACGCGGGCGGGCTCACCCAGCACGCGCCACCACAGGGCCATGTCCCCGCCACACAGGCACTTTCCCAACTGCACACACCTTGTTAGAGAGGGATTCGTGGACATTTCACCTCCTAGGCTGGGGACACAGCCGCCTGGACCTGCCACTTACTCTCCCGGAAGGCTTCCCCTCCACCAAGCCCAGGGGGCAGCTCTTAGCCTGCGACCTTCTCAGGCTCGGCCCTGGATGCTGCCTCCTCTAACGTCCTTCTGTCTGTCCAGCACAGGCAGCTCTTTACACTGCTCCTACCTCCCCACTCCGTCTTCCCGAAAGCCCGCGGTGTCCTAAAGGGAGCAACCCTGGGTGTTGGGGGGCTGCAGCTTCTACGTGGAGACACGAGACCCAGAGGCCCTCTGCAGATTTCCAGGGCCCAGCAATCGGTCCAGGGGGGACCTAGGCCCCATGCTCTTCCCTCTGCTCAAAGTTACCTCCATCCTGTCTCTAGTTTGCCCTTTGCTGTCTCCTTCCCTGGCTTTGGTCCCTGCTGTAGCTCCGGAAGGGGTGAATACAGTTCCGTTCTTAGCCGGTCCTTGCTTAAGCAAGGCCTCCCTGTTCCATGGAGAATTTGGTACGTTCGACTCGAACCTCCAGGCCGTGAAAGGCCAGAGCTCTGCCTATGATTGCCGCAAGTTCCCAGGGCTTGGAGTTGTCAAGGTTCCTCCGCCTTGGGTCCCTGTTCTGAGCACAGAGTCTCTGTGTCATCCAATGTGGGTGACAGGAAAGTTTCTTCTGTTGGCTTTCACACACACACACACAAAAATCACTCATCCTGAAGCTTGTGTGTTTGGGGTAGTTATTCCAAAAACCAGGCAGGCTTGAGGAAGGGCTCCTAGCTAGCAGGACCTTCCTCATCTCTCTGTCCCCATCCTTCCTTCTCTCCCCTTCCTTCTCTAGCCCATTCTAACCCCCAGTAAAACATATTCTGCGCCCTTCCTCCCACAAGGCCTTTAGCCCACTTTGGAGTCTCGCGCTCATACTGTTTTTGCGAGCAAACCCCTAGATGTCTACCTCCACACAGCGGTCATCTCTTCCTCATCTCTCCCAAATCCCGCCGTGACCCCACTGTCTCCTCTGCATTTCAGATGCAAATCTCCACCTGGCCTCTGGGCACGTCCACCCAGACGTTCCAGGGCTAGACCCTGGATGTGGGGGATCCTAACACCTCCTTGGTGGAGATGCGTCGAGTCTTCAGTAAGAGAAACTTACCTAAAGTGCCTGCTACAAACAGGCACTAGAATAGTGCTAGCTGTTATGCTTGCTGTTGTCATTTATCCGTGGCTTTCCTCATTCTATTCCCTCAGGCAGAACGTCCCTCTCTTCATTCTCTCTGCTCAGATCCTACCCATTCATCATAGCCCAGCTCTGGCGATGGCGGCCCCGGGAAGCCAGTCCTGGGAAGCCTTCCAAGTTAGAAGAAATCACTCCCTCTTCTGTGCATTTCTGACTCTCCGTGTTATTAACTCCTGTTAAGCGGTGAATGTATAAGAAGAAATCACTTGCTAATAGTCTCTTGGGTCCAGAAAGACCTGAAGATCTCCTGTAGCAATTTTTCTGGAATTCCTCGCAGTTTTTGTTAACCTATCAAGCCCAGATGTCGTTCCTTTCAATAGCAATTGTCATATGATTTCTTTCATTTCTCCCATTATTTGTCTATCGCTTAAGTGTCAGCTCTTTTTTTTTTTTTTGTAAGATTTTATTTATTTATTTATTTGACAGTGTGTGTGTGTGAGAGAGAGAGAGCAGAGTGAGCACGCTGGGGGGAGGGGCAGCGGGGGAGGGAGAGGGATGCGCAGTCTCAGCACTGAGTTCAGAGCCCAACATGGGACTCAGTCTCACTCTCACGACCCCCAAGATCATGACCCTGAGATCATGACCGGAGCAGAAGCTGGAGCCGTTTAACTGGCAGAGACACCCAGGCGCCCCTAAGTACCAGCTCTTGGAGGATAAGGCTTCACCGTCAGCAAACTTCAGAGCCTTAGTCCTTCGCCCAGTCTCTGCCATATTCAAGCAGCTCAATAGATCGACGTTGAAAAGTTGCACCCCATAGATGTTTATTCAATCAACCGATGATGTATGAAAGAATAGAATCTAATAAGCGGCGGATATCAGCCCTTGCTAGGCAATAAATTTCTAGGAGGCAATCACTGCTAATATTCTCTTGCGTCCAGAAAGGCCTAGAGATCTTCTGTAACAGTTTTGTACCACATCCCCCCCTTAGCTCATGTCAACCGTTGAAGCCCAGATGTCTCTTTTACTATTTTTAGCAGACCCCGAGAATCAAGCTCAGGTTTCTCCTTGTGAAAGGCCAGGAGTGTGCTTAGCTGACGGTCTGCAGCTGTTAGGTCCCTTGGGATCCTCCGCGGCTCGCAAGCCAGCTCTCTCTTCTCTCGGAAACTCCTGGATTTGACCGAGCGGGGCGGTGGTAGGAGGGCTGGCCATTTCTGCCTCCGGGAGACTCCGGTAACAGGCTGGCTTTGTCTCGGAGCCCCCTGCCAGGGTTGGCTGCAATCTGTGGGGTCTGCATCACCATCTAACGGCTCTCCGGCCCTAGCCTGTTCCCCATCTTTTCTTCTATAGGCGTTACCCGTACCGCCCCCCCCCAAAGCCATTGCACTTTCCTTCTATTCCAGCTCAGCTTCTGCTTTGCGAAGATTCCAAAGAGCACGCCACTGCAGACCAGCATCCCAAGAGAGCTTAGAAGGAGCCAGAAGGGAGACTGACCTCATTTTCTGGGAGCCACGAACATTTACGGCCCGCGAGGAGACACAGAATCCTGAGCGGAGCCGACAGGACCAATTTCAGCCTTTGGAAGCCTTGTCCAGCGGCCCGCACATACGCCGGGAAGGACAGCAACAGTCCTTTGCTTCTTATGGGGAGATCTCGCTGTAATTACATTGTCCAGAGTATTATAGTAAAATCGATCGGAAAGCACGCTGTTCTTGTGGAAAATTTTCTGATTTCCCAAACGAGTCCAAAAACAAGACATTATTGATGAATCCCATTACTCCTCTCAGACGAGATATAGATAAAAATAGGGCTGTCTTGGAGCGTCCACCCTGGGGACCCGCGGGATGGGGATGGGTGCAGAGGCTGGCTGGGGGCGGTTTTTGCAGCCGGCCATGGGGTGGGCCAAGGGCTCCACGATTCGCCCTGCTCTCCAACGGTGAGTATGTCTGTTCCTCCCTCTGCCCTTGTCTCCCTTCAGCAACTCTCACGGCTCCTGGGGATTCTTGCCATGAGCCAGGCCTTGGCAGCTGGAGGTTTCTCGTAGGAGGCCATCGTTCGGCCTTCTGCTCTTTTGCCCTCCGCTCGTGCTTCTGGGGATATTTGAAGAGGTTCATCTTATAGGTCATGTATATCATCTAGAGATCGTCTAACCCGCCTCTTGAAGGCTTGAAGAATGGTCCTGTTCACCACGGCTTTTGGACAGTTGTTCAACATGAGAGAGGAGATTCCATCAAAGGACATTTAGGTGGTTTCTGTATCTCGGCTATGGTGAATAATTGGACAACGAACATGGGAGTGCCGATATCTCTCGAGATTCTGATTTCACTTCTCCTGGCTATACTCCCACTAGTGGGACTGCTGGATCGTATGGTAGTTCTGTTTTTAAGTGTTTGCGGAACCTCTATCCTGTTTTCCATAATAGCTGTACCAATTTATATTCCCACCAACAGTGGAAGAGGAGAAAAGAAAAGATGTCTTCAAGTAACTTGGGCAAGAGAGAGGAAAGAATGCCATGGCTTCTGCTTTCTAGACTCTTGTAGAAAGCATTGTTACGTTTATTTCCAACTCATCCCTAACCCCGGCCCCAAGTCCCCCAGCAGGATTGTGATGGGGTGGGACAGTTCTATTCACTGCAGTCTTTGACACATGGACATTGGCTGCCTGATTGTGGGTGGGCCATGTTACCCATCCAGGCCTCAGTTTCTCCTGAAAATGTCTCCTGTTGCAGGGTTATCGGGGGGCTGCAGGTGAGATCATGGGGGCGAAAAGGCCTTGTTCACCGCGTGAACATCACACCTCATCATGGCACCCTTCGGAGCTACTTCAGTTCTCCTGCCAGGGAAGAGAAATATCCCAACAGGGATGCTTGAGATAGAAACCCTCCCCAGACTTTGTTTTTGGGCCTTTGCCTGACATGAACCAAGATGGCCTTCTGAGGACAATCTCGGGATTTACAACTGTCCTTCTCCTGAAATAACCACTCTTGAGCGTCAGCGTTCGGGCCAGTGGACACACCGCCTTTCCCCTCCTTAAATGATGCATCACCCACTCTCCTGCTGAATTAGCAGTCTTCAGGAGCCACACACATTTGAAGCTCTTAATGATCAAGAACGAGGAGGCCTGAGTTTGGTTTAAAGGATGGACATTTGTCCTCGCCCAGGGCTGGCACTGGTCTTGCCCTGGTGTAAGGGGAGTGCTCTGGGAGGGGACTGGGCTGGAGATGCCACGCTCCGGGCCCCTGGCAAGGCTCCTGAGATTCTGCCCAGTTGCCCGGGGCTGGGGGTGGGGGGGCTGCTAATCCAAGGGCACAGGATGTCACCTGGATTTGCTGCATGCACAGGGCAGAGCAATGGCAGCAGGAATCCACAGCTAGACCATAGTTTCATGTCCCTCGTTGTATTCCCAGAGCCTAGCATAGTGCCTGGCCCACGGGAGGCACAGAGTAAATATTCCCTGAATAATTAAACCAATCGTTCCAGCTTTTGGATAAATGCATGGATTCTGTTTCTTGGGGGCTATGGAGAGAAGGTATTGGGGAAGAACCAAGACATTTCTAAGGTACTAGTAGGCCTTCCTGACATAGAAATATCTTATTTCTTTGGGTACGTTTTAAGCTTCTTTTCTTTCTTTCTTTCTTTCTTTCTTTCTTTCTTTCTTTCTTTCTTTCTTTCTTTCTTTCTTTCTGATTTTATTTATTTGACAGAGAGAGAGATCACAAGTAGGCAGAGAGAGAGGGGGAAGAGAGATGCAGGGCTTGATCCCAGGACCCTGAGATCATGACCTGAGCTGAAGGCAGAGGCCTTAACCCACAGAGCCACCAGGTGCCCCTATTTAAGCTTCTTGAGGAGGATCTATTTATATCCATATCTGTAGCCACAGATACGGTCCTCAGTGAACGAATAGAGACCAATGAGCTAAATGCTGAATTAACTAACTTGGGAGAATTTTCTACTTAGAAGTAGAATAACTACTTAGAAGAATTTTCACATTCTTCCAATGATTTCATGATTCAAGCAACCCAGGGTGATGTGCACTGTCCTCTCCCGTTTACAGAGAGGAAATCAAGGCTCTCGTAGGTGACCTGACAAGATCTCTTTGGTGATAAACGGTGAAGCTGGGATTCCAATCAGGCCCTCCAACACCACATTCCAGGATGCCTCCCCCTGCCTCTTAGTACCAGATTCTGAAGAGTGGGGGAAAGGGAGGCCTGAGGAGGGCTCTGAAGGCTAGTTCTGGACACGTTTCCTCAGAACAGCTTTTCCTGGAAGACAAGGATGGGGTGAAGAGGAGGCCCATAGCTAAGCCTGGAGATACCGGGAGAAGCTTTAATCCATTTTCTGAGTTCCAGACTCTGTCTGAAATTTCCCCCTTGGTGTTTAACCTATGCCTGAGAGCTATGCTCAAATACCAAGGTCCCTGGGATTGACAGCCCAATGAATAAACAGCCGTTGAGATTAAATGTGGATGCATTCCAGATACTTCCGTCAGAACATGTGGGCTGGGGCCGGCTGAGCAGAGGCAGGAGACCACGGAATAACTCAGATGCTAAGGAACGGGAAAATTATAAGCCCCGAATATCTTTAATTTAGTCTTGATTAAAATTAAGTTGAAAGGAGAGGCCACAGGCCTCAATAGCAGGAATCCGGAAAGGATATATATCCTCTGCGAGTACAAAGCATTGAATTAACCATTGTTGATGGATAACAGAAGAGCTAAGAGGATATTTACAGACCCATTATTAAACATTTCAGTTAAATCCATACTCATTTGGTGAGTCGTCCTCTTAAAATAGAATTTCTGTCTAAGTCTGTTTGTTAAGAAGAGCAAAGAGGGTCCCATAAAATTATCATATTGACTTATACATTTGAGGTTGTGAAAGTTTGTTACACAGAAACCTGTTCTTGTCTTAGAGGATAGACTTCATGCACAGACCCACTGTCTGTGACCCACAGATGTAATTCTAATCAACTCAACCCAACTCCAAGAGGGGCACACGCTCCTGGAACTAGAAATGGAGTTTAAGGCAGTCTGTCTCAGAAAGGTAAACAAAGAGATGTATTAGTCAGCGTTCTCCGGAGACACAGGACCAATAAGGTACATACGAGAAGATTTATTATAGAAATTGGCTGACGCAGTTTGGGAGGCTGAGAAGTCCCATGATCTGCTGTCTGCAAGCCAGAGACCAGGGAAAACTGTAATTCAGCTCTGTCTGAAGGCCCAAGAATTGGGGGTGGGGGATGGGGAGTAGGAGAGGGACACAGGCACACTGGGGTAAGTCCCAGTTTGCGTTCACAAGCCTTAGAAACAGGAGAGCCGATGCCCCAGTTTGCCTTTCCTCCTCCTTCGTACTGTATTCAGGCCCTCAGTGGATTGGATGAAGCCCAGCAGCACTGGTGAGGCTGATCTTTACTCATTCAGCCAGTTCACATGTGCATCTCTTCCTGAAACACCTTTGGGTAGACATATCCAGAAACAGTATTTTACCAATTAACTGGGCAATCTCACGGCCCCATCAAGTTTTCCATAAAGTTAGCCCTTACATGTATGTGATCTTGGCAAATCAAGTGACTTGTAAAATAAATTTACTCTAACTGATTAACTTTATATTAAAAAAAAAGCTCAATATTTCAGAATAAGTAGAAGAAAACAGATGACGAAGATGAGAACATATAGTAATGAGGGAGAAAACAGAGCATAGAATCAACACAGGCATAACTTGATTCCTGGAGAAAATGAAAAAAAAAAAAAAAAACAACAAAAAAGAGAAAAAACTCCAGCAATATCGATCAAGAAGAAGAATGACCCAAACGATGCAAAAATTAAAAATTTCCCTTGCAAAGCTTTGGACATCCCATACTTTGACTAATGAAGCAAATAGGGGAATTTACGTTCCCACCTCGCTGCAGAGTTGAATGGGGTAATTTGATCGGAGGCCCAAACAATGCCATAGCGATCTCTCCCTCCGGTGGATGTCTTCCTCAGGAGAGGTAGGTTCTCACTCAGGCAGTTCTCAGGCTTGTGACCACAACTCCTAGGCCAGTGGGAAAGAGAGACTGCCTCCTGATGTTTCAAGTTAAAACCCTGACAAGGGATTTTTGTTAGCCCTGACTGCTCCAGCAGAGTAATGTGTTCTTTGCCAAGCCAGTCACTGAAGCTGGAAGAATGGAATGTTCTGGAAAGTTCTAGTCTTGACATGTGCAACAGGAGAGGGAAGTATTCATCAAATAAGTCACGTGGATCAAACGGTGAGAAGGAGTCGTTCCCTCCAAAGCAAAATCATGACCTACTGTCAGAATAAGGAGCTGCTGATGCTGGGTGAGAAATACCCCACACTGTGGGGTGGGGGTGGCAAGGGTCACCAGACACCAGGGTCCTAAGGGCCTTTCCTCTGACTTAGGAAGCCGCGTGAGATATCCACAGGCAGCCCTTCGAGAACATGACTGATTTCAAGAGACCAGTCGGGGCAAATTTGGAATGAATTCCAGACTTGTAACACCCACTGAGTTTATGAAGAGAGGAAACGGCGGAAGGCAGAAACGGCATCCACATTTGATTAGCAGCCAACCACAAGAGTGGCATATTGGGGTGATGTGGTCAAAGAGGGATTGGCACACTCTTTGATTAAAAAAAAATGGACGAGACTTTTTAAAATTTTTACTCCAGGGAATCCAATTTGTAACCATTCAAACCAAGTGCTTTTGAGGTTTGGATGAATATTTTTTTCTTCCTTTGCTATAGCAAGCCTCGGAGCCAGAAATATTTGACATTAGGGAAGCCTTTCCAAAGCTTAGGGTTCTGGGGAGAAGGCCAGCTGGGGGTGGGGGTAGAGTTTGGTTGGAAATAGGGGAGGGGATTAGATTAGATTACAAGCATGATGAGGTCTCTGAGATTCTTACAAGATTTACAGTTCGGCTTAGGATTTGAAAGTTATTTGGGGTCCAAAAATAGATCCCCAAACTGCAGTATTGGTAGATTCACACCCTTCTGTAAGATTTCTGTGCTCCTTGCTGATTGTACCTGAGAGATATTTTTCTCTTGAATGTCTGTATGTCCAAAATACCACTCATCCACTCCCTCAGTCAATCAACCAACTTTACATTGAATGCTAACTACGGTGAAATCGATGCTGCATCCAGGGTATGAAGATTTGCCATCCACCTCCCCCCATCATTTCCTTGCTACCCCCACTGGTCAGTGAGCCGCTAGCTCAGCCACACGCGGGCATCTGTTGGACGTTTCGGAGCCAACATCTCCGACCCTAAACCGCTGATATCACTCTCCCAGCCAAACTTTCTTCTCGGCTCTCTCAAGAAATAGCGCCTGCCATCCACCACTGGCTCAGGCTAAAACCTGGGAGGCATTCCTGACATTTCTTCCACTTCACGCCTAAATCTAACCCAGCACGTAGGGGGCTCTCAATCATTATGGACCAAAGGAACTGACAGGAGGCTGAATGAGGAGGGGAAATGAATGAACAATGCCTCGAGCTGCCTACACCTGCCGTTCCAACCCCCGCAGCAATGCCTGCTCGAGTCCGGGAGCCACAGCTGGAGTAAGTGCGCATCTGAACAGGGGTTTTTACATCTTGCTATTTCCTGGAAACAGACTGTGTCTCTCTGATTGTTAAGTTTTTTTTTTTTGTTTGTTTTTTTTAACTGCTGAAGATCTTGGAACCAAACCAAAGTAATCTGCATTTCCATTTTTATATCTTAATTTATAAACTGCACCTTATAATTTACAAGCTTTCACTTGGTGTCTCTAACGGAGCTGAAACAAGTTCTTAGGCTGTCAGCTCTGCTACCCTACCTGAGTCTTGTCTCTGCACTCTTCCGCTCCGGAACTTTCTAGTTTTTCAGGGTAGGGAGAGAAAGGACAATAATAATGATGATGTGTCACATTCCCTTAGGAAAGAGAGAGGAAGGTCTGATTACCTGCCCATTTTACAGTTAAAAAGATAGAGGCTGGAGATGGGACCGATATGACCAAAGCCTTGCTTAGGAATAGTGAAGCCAGGCCTAGAATCTGAATTTCCAGAATTCCTCATGTCAAGGGTCTTTCCAGGACTCTAGGCAAGGGTGTCTCCACCTCAGTACCAGTAACATTTTGGTCTGGATCATTCTTTGCTGTGCATTGCGGGACGTTTACTAGTATCTCTGGCCTTGGCTCATTGGCTACCGGTAGCACCCGCCCCACTGTGACCATCCAGAATGTCTCCAGACATGGCCAGGTGTTGCCGCTGACTGAGAACCATGGTGCTAGACCGTGTCCTTGTCCTTGATTAAAACAGAGACACAAAAGTCAGAAAATTCATCCTTTAGAGCCCCTCTTGGCCTCCATCTCTCGCCTCCAGTCCCAGGGTTTTGCTGAGAATTGCCCTGCCCGCAAGAGCGCATAGACCCCTGGATGAATACCCAGTCCCTCCTGTGTGGCCCTGGGTCCTCGCATTCTCGGTCGCTGGTCATTCCCGAAGGTGGATACAACCAGCTCCCATTTTACAAGTGAGAAAATCGAGGCTTGGAGAGGTTATCACTTGCCCAGTGACAGCCCGTGCAGGGCTGGTTGGAATACCAACCCAGACCTGTCCAGTTCTGCGGATGGAGTGTTCACCTTCTCGACCCTTCCCCCTTGCTCCACTCCACAGGGCTGAGAATCCAAGTTTCTTCCCCTGGGACGGCAGGAGGTCACCGCGCTAAGAAGGCCTCACCCCTCCTCTCCGTAAAGCAGTGGCCCACCCCTCCGAAGCCTGCTGTCTTTCAGATATGCATGACCAACATCCGTGACGGTGGGTCCATGTGCCTGTTGCCCTCCCGAGAGTCTGTGTCCTTGGCCCCCAGCATGGGACCCTGCAGAGGAAAGTCTCCATGCAAGGCCTGCCAACACGGCAGTGAGGGCCCTACACAGCTGTGGCTTCCGGACGAGCTCCTCCCGGCTGTGTGCTGTGTGACCTTTGCCGAGAGAAGACTGTCTCTGAGCTCAGTTTTCCCATCTCTTAACGGGGAAGACCCCCTTCTCGGAGTAGATGTGGCAATTAGATGGTGATGAATGGGAAGTGATGGTCAGGGCGGCTGGTGCTGGAGAAACAGTGCCCTGCATGAATGGCCAGCTCCCTTCGTGAAGCTGCCCATAACCAACCCGCTCTCCGCTCCTGAACTCCTCCTGGTCAGCCTGTAACCCCGGGCACCATGCGGAGTGTCTTCCTTAGGGCTCTCTGCACAGCTAGATTTCAAGCTCTCTGGGGATCCCTAGGGCCGGTCCTCTTGTCCCCTCCCACAGTGGCCAGCCCAGTTTGTGCTCGAAATGTTTGTGAGGGATAGATAATTGATGATTCCAATAAGTAATAACCTTTTCCATCAGGTACCGCCTTTTCTGGGTATCTCTTTTTTAGAAGATTTTATTTATTTATTTTATTTTAGCGAGCAGGGGAGGGTAGGGGCGAGGGAGAGAGAATCTTAAGCAGGCTCCCCACTCCACACTGAGCTGGCGGCAGGGCTGGATCTCACCGCCTGAGATGAGGACCTGGGGCAAAAGCAAGAGTCCAGCGCTCCACCCACTGAGCGACCCAGGCACCCTCCGGGTATATCTTCACATACAAAACGATTTTCCTTGTTTAGTAGCCCGGATGGTGCCCTTGATTCTCTACCCCGAGCAGTTTGGGCTCTTCGCATTATTTTGGCTCTGCTTCGGCCATTTTCTTTGCTTTCCCCTGGTCACACCACCTTGTGGGAAGATTCAAGCCTAGTGTATCAAACGTGCTGAGTGGAAGAGGGGCTCCGTGGGGTCCCAGTCCCCATTCTGCTCTGATCCCATCCCTTCCCAGCCATTCACTCCTCCGCCTGCAGCCAGCTACTGGGCCTCGGTTTCCACATCAGTGAACTGGGAAGATGAACAAGATCTGCCTCAAAAAGTTAGCAGAAGATGAAATGTACCGCGCCTCGGACGCATCGGGCCCTCAATCTCCACTAACCCCTTCACAGGGGTGGGTGCGGTGCCCCTGAGCCTGCTGAGCGATGGAAAACTTTCCGAGCCTCTCTTGCTCTGTAGCAAGCCTGAGGCCGGCCCCGGAGCAGCGGGCAGGGGCGTGCACTGCTCTAGGCGCTCTTGGGCCCTGCGTCCCTCCAGCAGGGAAAGGTAGCTGGCTTTGGTCACCCCCGGGCGCTGCGCGAATCCGCGCCAGACCCCGCGAACACAACTGCAACGTTCACTTCATTTCGTCTCTTAAAAATTAGTGAAGGCTGCTCAAAATTCTGTACTCTTCAAAGCTCCCAGCCATCAAGCAGCCATCAAGGCAGGTCTCCCGGTCCTACTTTTTTTTTTTGGCCTCACACTTTGTCCCAGTCCCTCACACTGATGTCCCAAATCATTCGCAGCCCTAGGGGGACTGCGGGGATCTGAGCCCCCCGCCGCTCAGCCCGGCCCGCGGGGAGAGTGGGAGTGGGTGTCTCCGTCCAGGCCGGCCCCTCCCCCCAAGGTCACCCAACTTTTCCCGCGGGCCCGCGGCTCCCGGGAGGGTCCGAGGGTCCGGGCGGGGCGCGGCGGGGGCGGGCACCCGCCCCGCATTATTCATTGGCCAGAGCGGGCTGCGGGCGCGAGTGCTGATGTCAGGCGGGCGCGGGTGCGGCGGGCGCAGCGGCGGCGGCCGCCCAGCAGCCCGGGCTCGGGTGGGGGGGCGCGAGTGGGGGTGGCGGCCAGCATGCTGCTCGGCTGCGGCTCGGCCTCCCACACCCGCGGCGCCCTCGTCCTCGCCAGCAGCGGCGGCGGCGGCGGAGCAGCGAGCGGCGCCCGCGTCTGCAGCGGCGCCGGGTCCGAGCGCGCGGGGCGGCGGCGGCGGTGGGCGCCCGGGCGGGGAGCGGGCGGCGGGGACCCGGCATGGCGCTGTGGCGGGGCGGCGGCGGCGGCGGGGCGCTGGGGCGGCTGCTGCTGCTGCTGCTGCTCGGCGCCGCGTGCCTGATCCCGCCGGGCGCGCAGGTGAGGCGGCTGGCGCGCTGCCCCGCCACTTGCAGCTGTACCAAGGAGTCCATCATCTGCGTGGGCTCCTCCTGGGTGCCCAGGATCGTGCCGGGCGACATCAGCTCCCTGTGAGTGAGTGGGACCCCTCCAGTCCCCGCCCCACCCGGCGCCCGCCGCCGCCGGGGAGTTACCTCTGGCGCTGGGACCGCGCGACCCTGACCCCACTTCTCAGCCTCTTCTCGGCGTTTGGGTGGGGGCGCGCTGTGGGACGTGGGTGGAGTCTCGGGCCCCCGGGAGGGCGGAGGGAACCCGAGCCCCAGAGCCTGGGAACCCAGACAAGTCCCCGCGGCAGTGTTTCTTAAAGTGTGGCCCGTGGGCCACCCGCCTCAGACCCACCTGGGGGAGCTGGCGCCAATGCAGATTCCCGGGCCCGCGTTGAATGAAGCGGGGTCTCAAGAGTGGAGCCTTGGAGTCTGCATTTGGCGTCCCAGGTGATTCTGGGGGTGCATTAAAGTTTGAGAGGAGGGGTGTGTGGGGAGGGGCGGCTGGGGAGGGGCGTCAGTGTGCAGTCCAGCATGACTGGAGTGAGCGTAAACAGGGGAGAGATGAGGCCTCACCGTCCCACCTCGCGTCTGGGGCGGTGGTTTACACCGTGGCCTCCTGCCAACCCGTCCACACTGCAGGTTGGGAAGAACCCGAGTAAAAGCCAGCAGCCTCTGGAAGTGGGCAGCCACCTCCTGAAGCCTGGAAGGGGGGAACACAGGGACTGGCAGAGCTTTGGGGCATGTGGGGCACCCAGGGCAGCGGCCAAGCTCTGGAAGGCAGCCTGACTTCTGGCCCCTCTCCCTACCACACATTAGGCTGGCTGCTTTTTCAGCGCTGAAGGAATTGACAGGAAGGGTTCCACCTTATTTCTTCCTCTGCAAAGAGATGCTTTCCACCTGCCCTCAGGCAGCCATTCAGGCCCCACAATGGCTCCTAAGGGCAGTGGAAGGGGCTATGGCGCCATATCTTTAGGGTTGGGAAATGTCTGGGAAATGTTTCCCGCTGAAAGAACTTCCTGCGTCCAGGCCAGGGTGCTGGGTGATGCCCACCCGGTCACTGAGGTGGGGAATCCCAGGGGCGAGGTTGCTCGGGTCCCTTGTACTTCAGCTCCCCTGCTTCCCACCCCAGGCAAGGTCCAGGGGTGGAGGGGTTCCCATTTGCACTACAGAAACTCTGGGTGACCTGGCTGGCAGGAACGAGGGCCCTTTTCATCCCTAATGTTGCCAAGTCCTGTGGCGTGGAGGATTCCAGAAACTGGAATTCCCCTTGTTAAATCCTTCAGAGCAGCAGCTGCTTAATTGATTTGCATGTTAACTGAAATAATTTTGAACTAATGTGTGGAGATCCTGCTGTGGCCAGAAAGGATAGGGGACCTGGTCGCAAAAATAGTCAAGCGGCTTGCCCCCCGCATTAACCATTATATCTGGCAGATGGCATTGCCTCCCACTGCACATTCAAGTTCAGGTGTCTCTTGAGTTTTCCCCCAAGGCTTTCACAGTGCATTGAACCAGAAGTGCTCTGAGTGTCTTTCAGAGACGCGCTCCCAAGGGGAATGCTTAATCCTATCCCGGAGTTTCTCCTGCCGACCTTAATTCTGTGTCTATACAAACAGAATCACGGCCAGAGGTGAAGCAATCATCCATTTTCGGCCAGGGCCTCCTGTAGTTAAGAAAAGGAAGTGAGGGGATTGATTTCGACTTGCTGAGATAACGTCTGTGGAAGGAGCTAGACTGATGGTAAAGGTTTCTATTATTCAGACTAGTTTTCATATTGATCCAGTTCATTGGGAAGAAGGCTTGACTCTTCCTGTTTCTACCCCTGAGAAGCTCCTGCTTGACTATTTTAAGCCTCATCCTGCATGGAGGAGTTTGAAATACAGGTGGAGGATAGGACTCGTTGCCCAGCCGGCAATCCCTTCTAAAAAAAAAAACCCGAGGCCTTGTTTTGCTTCTCTTTTGCCTATAGGAGCCTGGTAAATGGAACATTTTCGGAAATCAAGGACCGAATGTTTTCCCATCTGCCTTCCCTGCAGCTGCTGTGAGTCTGGGAACTTTTCTCTGGAAATGGGGATCCTGAAGGGGCAGTCCTGGGAGGGGCCATCTTGGCCTCTTTGGTGTCTGCCCTTCCTTCAATACCCCAACAAACTCTGGTGATAACTGTCCTGTGGTGTCCCCACCTAGCTGAGTCTCGGGCTCTTTGCTCAGTGTCCCCTCCTTTTGGCACGTGTTTTCCTCAAGGACTTCATCATAGATCCCAGCACCTGTATTTGGTAACTGGGGGATGGACTGACACTGAACCATGGCCCGAATTTCACCTGGATGAAGCGTCTCCCAGACACCCCACTCTAAAAGAAAATCTCCATTTTAAGCTCTTTATGTATCTCTGGAAATGAGGCATTTGTAGTCGACTGAGTATGTACACTATTGGGCAGCATACTGTATACGTTTATATGGAAAACCTTATTGAGTCATCCCTACAAGGAGAGTATTTTTATTTCCCCCTTTGACAGACAAGAAAACTAAGGCTCAGAGAAGTTAAGTAACTTGTCCAAAGTCCCAGCCAGAATTCTTTTTTTTTTTTTTAAGATTTATTTATTTATTTGAGAGAGAGAGCGAGAGCACGTGCGCGCACGCACGTGAGTTGGGGGAGGGGCAGAAACGAGGGAAAGAGAGAAGCTCAAGAAGTCACCCCACTGAGGGCAGAACCCCTCCCAGGGCTCTGTGTCAGGACCCTGAGATCATGACCTGAGCCAAACAAAATCAAGGGAATCAAGAGTCAGACACCCGACCACTCAACAAACTGAGCTACCCAGGCACCCCCCCTCCGCTTCCGGCCCCCGCCCCCCAGCCAGAATTCTAACCCACACTCATAGCTGCTCCGCATCTAGCCCCTTTTGGCCAGCACTCCCGTCATGCCTGGTATCCCAGTCCCGTTGTTTGCTGATGAAAAGAAATGCCCAAAAAGCAGGTTTCAAAAGCAAGTCAGTGATAGGCAAAGTCATGAGTACATAGCTCATTCTGTTTGTTCTGTACCTTAAATTTGAGATGAGATTAAAAATCAGCAACGCACTATGGAAATATATGAGGAAATAGCCAGTAGGAGGTCACTTCTCCTCCTAAATAAACTTAATGTTGATATTTTTGTTCTTGAAATGTTATGGACCTACTTATAACATTGTACTTAACATTTTAAAATCTGTAATTTCTTGGAAATCGTAGTTCTATTAAAATATACTTTCCATATGCTGGGAACACAATTTCAGGTATGTCACCAAATGGACTTAAGTGGTGATTAATAGAAACCTATGTGCTGATAAAGAGTCATCTGAAAATTTCTTAAGCTTTTTTATTATGTCTCATGGAAATGTATAATACAGGAGAAAGGATTTTTAAAATTTTTTTAATTTTTATTTTTCAGATCTTAGCTGTGTGACTTTGGTCTAGTCACTTAACTTCTCTGGGCACAAATTTCCCCCAAAATAAAGTCAGATTAGGGCCTTTTTCAATTTCTGCTTCCATGATACCTGTGCATGATAAAGCATTCACTGGCTGATCAGCTGTGCTGAGCGTTAGAAAGTGTTGAGATAACAGCTATCGCGTTTTATTTACTGAGACCCAAAGGGGAGAAAGGGTGGAGCAGTGGGGGCGACCAGAAAATCTAGCCAAAAGGAATCCACTTGTCTCTGGCCATCAGTCTGTGAATCAGGCTAAGGAGCCAGTCTTAGGCAGAGAAGAGCCCACGTTTGCCCTGGATCAGAACATAGCTAAAGAAACACAAACGGTTTCGCTATGTTATTCCAAGTGCCCATCTCTGCACTGAGATCTGTCCTCTACTTTCAGGTTGCTGAATTCTAACTCATTTACCATCATCCGGGATGATGCTTTTGCTGGACTTTTCCATCTTGAATACCTGTAAGTTCGGTGCTTTGTCTCTTTGCTGAGCATCTGGTATATCCATAGAATCTCTGGATTGCTCTCCACGCAGGGACAGCATCCCTCAGGGAGCTTAGGGGTGGAGAAAATGGAGAAAACCCCATTCTCTTTGCAGCACTGACCTTTTATAGTTTACTTGTGTATAAACACGCTGGGGCAGTAGGATGTTGGAGACAAAGCTGGTGAAAGCAAACAAAGAAGGAAAGATATTCATTCATTCTCTGCTGACATTTAATTTGGCATGTAGTAAGCACAATTGGAAATTGCGTTGGATATTTTTACCTCTCATAACTAGGCATGGATTTGCTGATCAGCCAGAAATAAAGCTGAAGGATTCTGAGCATTACTTCTTTTTAAGTAAAGTCTCCCTATATGGGGATATACCTTCATGTTTTTAATTTGGCTCTCCTCTATCCCACTGGCGGTATCTCCTGTGAGCTGATGAGAGTCTAATTTTATTTTTTCTTCTTTCAAAGAAGAGGGGTTTTTTTTTTTTTTTTCCCTTTTCAGGTATGCAGTTTTCTTCTCCTAGCAATGAGTTTTGCCCCCGTTCTGATTTCGTTTCCTGATTTCTTTTCTGGTTTGCGCCTCCCCGCCCCCTTCTTGTCCGTTTCCCCCTTAAATGCTTTCATCCTTGTCTTTTGTAACTTTGTAATAATATTAATCCTGCTATCAGATGGGATTTCCTTACTTAGCCTTCAGAAGGATTTTTAAAGCCTTGCCTCTGCTTTCTTATCTGAGGTTAACAGGTAGATTTTTGAATTCTAAAGGCATCTTGGGTCTAAGAAAACTCTGATGATTTTATGTCCTTAGGAAGGAGGTCTCTGAAGGAATTCTTCCTCCAGATTACACATAATATGTATACTTTCATAACAGCCTCATAGTATACGTAACATGGAAAGCAGGCTATGACTGAAATTCTAAGCCTAACCGGGTTCTATCAAAACATGGGAACCGCCGATGGTGGTAATGAATGTAAAGCTATCAGTTTTCTCTTGTGAGCAGTTCATCTTACTGCCAAGGTTATTGAGGGGAAATTCTCTTATCAGTCTATTCTGAATTCTATCACCGAATAGACCCCCGATGGAAAAAAAAAAATGAAAAACCAGACATCAAAAAGATGGCAGTACAAGAATCAAGAACTATTTCACTAACGAATGGCATCATGTTGCAAAGCCTCTCCCCTGGACCATCTCATCAAAGACCCTCTTGCATTTGCTGTCATTGGATGCCCTAAACTACAATGTAGCCCCCTGTGGTCCTGGGGAATAGTTGGGAGCGCATTCCCTTCATGTGTTTCCCATAAAGACTTGAAAGCATGGTCAGAGTTATTTACTGCAAGGGCCTGTGTGCAAGCCCTGGGCGATGTTAGCACAGAGCAAGAAGTCTGGCCCATGCTCAACTTCATTATATTTCCTATTTTCTAGAGGCTTAGAGATCTTGAGAGAATCCTTGCCTTGTTACCCATTTGTTCGGAGATTAGACTGTGTAGGACATGCTGAAGTCATGTTTGCCAGAAGCTGAGCTTAATGGAATTCTTCCTCGGCAAAAATGTGAAGGCTGG
The DNA here is from genome assembly GCA_028533885.1 of Nasua narica. Taxonomy (NCBI): domain Eukaryota; kingdom Metazoa; phylum Chordata; class Mammalia; order Carnivora; family Procyonidae; genus Nasua; species Nasua narica. The sequence goes on along the minus strand of CM052800.1, from coordinate 17,127,615 downwards.
GATGTAAAACAATGGGCTCCCCTCAAGAGACGATGATATTAATGAAAGTATTAATACCAGGCACGGTGAAATGTAAGAAGGTCGGAGTGGGGAAGAAGTCTGGAAGCATTCCAGTGTTGCAGAGGTTTAAGAATTTTTTGCCTTTGTACAGGGCTCTCTTTCCTTCCTTCTTTCTTTCTTTTTTTCTTTTCTCCCAAGATGTTTTTATCCATGTTGCCAGTTCTGAATGTGAAGCCTTCCATGCCGCTTCTGGAAGGAGCGCCGAACATCCGCTGTGTGCACGCATTCTTGCACACGAACCCAGCTCCCACTTGGCAGCCGGTGCGGCTGACCTAAACCCTCAACCCTCAGAGACGAATGTTTCAAATTCATGCATCCTTTCAGATTTTGCTTTGAATATCATTTTTTAGAGATACTAAGTCGAGAAAATGCACTTGAATGCTACTGCTCTTCTCTTTAGGTTCATCGAAGGGAACAAAATAGAAACCATTTCAAGAAATGCCTTTCGTGGCCTCCGTGACCTGACCCACCTGTAAGTCCCGTGAAACATGTTGCGGGTCCTTTAATGGGTGGAATAAAGCCCGCTAACTGGTGCTTTGCTCTTTCTTGACCGTGCTGTCCATACTGGTAACATTCTCTCAAGGAAACTAATTTCCAGGTAGCCCCAAAGGTTTCTGTGTCATTGTTGGGACAGCAGCCCAGTGTCATTACTCGTGCATTTGGCTTTGTGATCTTTTCCATCATCCTGATTGGCTGGCGCGGACCACGTGACTGCATGGCCGTAAGGAGCCGGAGGGGCCGCGAGGGGCCTGTGGCTGCTTAGGGAGGAGGGCGGGGGGGAAACCTCCACGCACCTACACCTGCTGTGTGCCCCGCACAGGCTTGCGTGCTTCGTGAGCCTTCTTTTCTTTATCTTTCACGATACTTAGAGAATCTCCATTCTACAGATTTGGGCACTGAGGCTTCCATGACTCACTGAAGAATGTTGAATCCGGGATCAAAATTAGGATGAGGTGGAATAGAGACATTCTTGTGGTTGCTCTAATTTGGATGCAAATAGCTTTTTTTCTTTTATGTTGGATTAATCTGCAGCTTAAGCTAAGCTCTCTGGCTTCTTTAATAGCTTTCTGAAGGAAAACAAATTGATTTGAATTGGCACATCGGAATGAAGCAAGTACACACACTTGGCAAACTTAGGAAACCCGAAAAAACTGGGGCCGTGTTTATGAAAATGCAAAAACAGTCATTCTCTTGGTAGGAGCAATGTATTAGCCAGGAGCCGGGTCCCATGTGCGTGACAGATGTTTTGTGATTGAGTACGATAACATGTCTCATCTTGGTGATGAGAAGAAAATTGGGAGAATAGGAGGATGTTGAGTGGGGGTTGGGGCAGGGGTGCTAGAAGCTTCAGCAGGTGCAGCCTTGACTGGTTCACCTCTAAGGAGATAATCATTTCAGTCCTGCTACAGCCAAAGGTGTCCCTCAGCAGACTCAGGGAGCGCTTGATTCTGGGATCCCACCAAGTGGAAGGCCTGCAGGAGTTAAATAAAGCTCCTAGAGTAAGGAGATGAGGGAGGTCCAAACATCTGGATTGCTCCCATCGGTGCCGGAGAGTGTCAGCCTTTTGTTGCCATTATTTCTTCAGGTTTTTCTTCCTTTCTGGAAAAGTCCTGTTTGGTTATTGTTGGTTTTTTTGTTTTTTCAGATTGAACCCAAATACCAAATCCGCATATTCCTGTAGAGGTTAAGATAATGGATTTGGAGTCATGTAGCCTTGGGTTCAGATCTCAAGGCCGCCATGTATTTACGTGGCTTAGCCTTTCTGAGCCACAGTTTCCTTATCCTGAAGATGCGGGTGGTTATGCTGACCCCGCAGGACTGTTGCACATGGTGGGTTAATGCTTGCTTGCCAAGCATCTGGACCATTACCCTTGGTCAACGCTCGAGGGCTCAAGGTACAGTTGGCGTTGTTAGGATCATCATCGTCAAGAGCAACATCGTTGCCTCCCTCCACTCATTCTTCATGGACTGCGGAGGACCCTTGGCAGTGGGAGCGGCCAGACAGGGTCTGCTAAGAAGACAGCTGGCGTGTCTGGAGAGAACAGCTGTGGCCAGATAGAGCTGGTTGCCAGAAGTCAGGAATGAGGGGCTTTGTTTTTGAGCACAAGCTCTGGGCAGATCACGAACCTGAGCAAAGCCCGTGTGACTGGCTAAGTTAGCCCAGAGGTCGGTCAATTTTCATTTGGGCAATTGGCTGTGGGGCCTTGGTCTGAACACAGGTGTGACCGCGCATGTATATTTGCCTATCTTTGCACACGTTTGCTCCAGGATGCATGGACTCCGATACATGGTAGACATGTGTATATAATAGATATATAGATGTAATATACATGGTATATATGTGTATAATGTGTATATATAAGTAATGTGTGCATACATAACTGCACATGCCTGTTATTTGTGCACACAAACCCATGTGTATGTAATGTGTGCATATGTGTTAAGGGGCACTTCCTATTCTTTGTGACATGTAGAAAGCAAGAGTCCTTTGGGTACTTTTTTATTTTATTTTTTTTAATTTTTTTTTAAAGATTTTATTTATTTATTTATTAGGAAAGAGAGAGAGTGAGAGAGAGAAGGTCAGAGTGAGAAGCAGACTCCCCATGGAGCTGGGAGCCCGATGTGGGACTCGATCCCGGGACTCCGGGACCATGACCTGAGCCGAAGGCAGTCGCTCAACCAACTGCGCCACCGAGGGGCCCTGGGTACTTTTTTTTAAAAAGAGAGGTAGAAAATGTGCAGTATGGCGTGGGGGGAGGGATAATGGGAGAGGGGGAGAGGAATCAAGCAGACTCAGCGCTGAGCTCAACACAGGGCTCGATCTCATGACCCCGAGATCATAACCTGAGCTGAAATCAAGAGTCAGATGCTTAACTGACTGAGCCACCCAGGCGCCGCAGGTCCAGAGTACTCTCGATGCAATAATCCACCCATCCGAGCGGTCATTGCCATCCTACAGTCAAGCCTATGGAACCTGCCTCCTCCCAGCTCTTCGGCCTCATTTCCTGAAATGTCTGCAGAACACTGATCTCTCAGTGGACCCCTGTGCACACCCAACTGGGCTTCTCCTCACATCCTTCCCTTGCCCTGGATGTTGTTTCTTCTACCTTCCATCTCCTATAACCTGCTTTTCCTTCAAAGTCCAGATTAAGTTCTGTCTCCCCTCGGAGCCATTCTTGATCTCCCCTCTGCCCTTTCCCGTAGCCTTTGCTCTGACTCCACACCCCCCACCCTGACCATGGCAGTGGCCGTACTGGTTGGTACCGTTCCATGATGTCAGTTTTATCCCCATCCAGCTGCACCGAAAGCTCCCCGAGGGCAGGGCCCAGGCAGATGGTTCATTAGCTCTGTTCTTCACACCCCCCCCACCCCCGCATCTAGCCCAGGGCTGAAAGCCAGCAGGACTGTTCTTTCTGATTCCCTGGTTGATCTGTGGGTCCCTTACTGAGTTGGATTTTCCTTACATTCTCTGCTTCTGGGCAAGTTAAGTGACTTTCAAAATTGACTCCTTAGGTTGGAGATGTAGGTAGTACTTAAAGCATCTAATACACTGTTTAAAGAATGAACTAGGGGCACCTGGGTGGCTCAGTGGGTTAAAGCCTCCGCCTTCGGCTCACGTCATGATCTCAGGGTCCTGGGATCAAGCCCCGCATCATCAAGCTCTCTGCTCAGCAGGGAGCCTGCTTCCCCCCCTCTCTCTGCCTGCCTCTCTGCCTACTTGTGATCTCTCTCTGTCAAATAAATAAATACAATTAAAAAAAAAAAAGAATGAACTAGTCTTCCCCACTTCATCCCAGTTTCTGTAAACTTCTAAGCAAGGAGAGCAAGAAGTCACTATCTGGAATTTGCTTGTTTAATTATCTGGTTTTTATCTTTTATGGCTTTTTCCAACACCTACAGGCTCACATTCTTATTTTCAAGAAACACAGATCAGATTTCAAAGTATTGAAGAAGCAGTCCCAATCGGTAACTAAAATCTAGGACGTTTGTTTTCCAGCAGTCCTATAAAGCCCAAGGGACAGGTTGCCGTTAAGTAGTTTTAGAAATGAAGTAAGTGCCATAAATTTGTAGACAAAATGAAGTGGAAAGTGAGATGTTATGCACTTAGTGTGAGTGCAGTGAATAGTCCATCTAAATAATTTGGCTTTCTGAAATCTAAATTGAACGCTTGGAAAGGTTGCCAAACATTTTTAGCTCTGACCAGCCCATCTATTCTTGTCACTTCAGTACAATACGTTTCAATTAACTAAAAATGTTTAGCTAAATAATTAACCTTCAATTAGCTAAAAAAGCTGTTTGGGCTTTCCAGAAAAAGTGACCGTCAACCAACAAAAAAGCAAAACAAATATATATATATATATATATATATATATATATATATATTTTTTTTTTTTAAATTTCAGCAAGCTACTTCTAGCACATGTTCAGTCTGATCCCATAGTCAGCCTATTTGGCAACATCTTTAAAAATGTACCAATAAATCATTTAGGAAAGAATGGTAAGAGAATTGCATTTGTGGTTAGCGAGGTGAGAAGGCACATAATTCTGAAATGATTAGGTCTCCCCACCGTCTCTTGGTCTCTTGCATCAAGCGTTGTTGGGTTAAAATGGGCTCAGAGCTTTCTCTGTGAGCTGATACTAAGGAGGGAGGAAGACCCTCTTCCTGCCGTGGATCACTATGAGGCTACTGAAAGGCTAATTTCATATATATTTTTTAAAGACGTTGGCGCTGACTTGCCTGTGTGTTTATGATTTATGTGTCTTGCTGTTTGTACTCACCCGTATAAAAGAAAACAAAAGTCGGCATCGGTTTCTTGGCCGACTCCCATTAGAGCCCGATGCCCAGGGGGGAAGCACAGACCTGATGTGTGTCTTTCAACACCCAGCAACTTTCTCCATCAACAGCCCAGCCCCACGGACCTCCGTCTTCAGTAGGACGATGATAGGGCACTGCATGATCCTGAATCATCAGAAAAAGGGCTGACGATATTTGTTCTTCCTGGAGAGGCAGAGCAGACTAGGATGTTTTGGAAAGATCTTCAACACTTAGCAGCAAAAATGCAAAATGGTTTCTGGTCAACCCTAGTGAGAAGATGAAATTGATCACAATCCGTTGTTCTCTAAACATTTTAGTTCATTGCGATTTTTATATTATCATGGGGTGAGAGCTGAGCGTCTTTATGTGAAAGAGTATTTACTGAATCCTTTCTTAGAGTCACAAGTCATAGAATTCACTTAGGCTGTGAGGAAACTTCTTGGACAAGACTGTACACCTTTTCTTTTATCTTTCCACTTGAGGGCTTCCTTCATTCAGTCAACGAAGACTTAGTGAGAACCTGCTATGTGCCGGGCACCATTTAGATGCCGGGGATACAGATGTGGACACACCCCCAGATCTCTGTCCCCGTGCTGCTTATGTATAGGGAGAATGCACAGCCAAGAAACAAATAGATATTAAAATAGGTAGTATGCCAACGGACAGCCGTGCAGTGAGGTTCAACAGAACAGGGAAGGGAGATGGTAGAGGTCAGGGAAGGGGTGATCGTTGAGGGCCGACCTAAAGGAGAGCGAGCTGTGTGTTGGAATGAGCTGTGTTGGTGGCTGAGGAAGAATGTTCAGGCGGACGAATCACAAGTTGGGAGGCGTCGGGGTGGGAGCGTGCCTTGCCCGTTTGAGCTATAGCAAGGGGGCCGGTGTGGGTGTTCTGAGTAGTCAGGGATTCAGTCCATCAGTAAGTGGGAACGGGGGTAACTTGACAATGGAGAGTCTTGTATGCCATCAAAGGGATTTGGCTGTTACTCTGAGATACGTAAGATGCCATCCAAAGTTTGAGAAATGTATATAAACAAAGAGCTTAATAAAACAAAGCCAAAGAACTTACATTGTACTCCAGCATCTCTAATGCTGTCTTTGTACAACAAAACTCATTTCTTTATCTCGGTACCAGTGCTCAAAGCCAGAAATTGAACCGTGTTGTGCCGAAGAGGGTTAGAGCTTTGTTTTAAATCATTAGCTTTGTTTCAGGGACTTTGGAAGGACAGGGCATGAGGATAATAACCGCATTAAAATATGACTTTCTTGTTCTAGTTCTTTGGCCAATAACCACATAAAAGCCCTCCCAAGGGACGTCTTCAGTGATTTAGACTCTCTGATCGAACTGTAAGTAAGGAAAATTAAGTTTATATGTGCTTCTCATTGTGCCTTAGTTAATCATGTCTTTAAGCCCCCTCTCCCCATCGCTGCATTTCTCATATGCTATAGATAGAAATTGGTGACAAAGAGCGCGTGGTGGGAAAGAGCATATGGTTTATATTGTATTCGTTAGGTCTTGCCATGTTGGAATACATTAGCGTTAGGTCACTGGTAAGATAGGCTTGCTGGTGTGAGGTTTCCTTTCTCAAGATAGCGGATCCCTCTGCTCTATCTTCCAGTGTTCGTCACTTCTTCATGGACATTGTTTAACAAGATCTTAACGTTTTGATCATGTTCGTGAAAACTATCTTCTTAGAATGTCCTGATTTTGTTTGTGAGCACCTGCATCTTGGGGCGTGGTGTCCTTCTATTAACCCTATCCCCATTTCCCCATTTCCAGCATGGCGCGGTGACAGTTTCAGGGGAGTTTGGAGATGCGGTGATAGGTTAGCTCTGTGAGCTCCCGGCAGGCTCTAGTTAAAATCATGGGCATCGAAGATCATTAAATAAAGTCAGTGATAAGTACAAGAAATAGGATGCATTAAAGACAACATTTTTAAATTTCAGTTTGGGGGGGCATTAAATATACGAGGGTGTTAAATCATGCCGGAGTTTCACACGACCGCTGAAACATCTCAGGCCTGTCTGCTTCTCTGTCTGTGTGTTTGTGTTTCGTTTTGTTTTTTAGCGATTTAAGGGGCAATAAATTTGAATGTGACTGCAAAGCCAAGTGGTTGTATCTGTGGTTGAAGATGACCAATTCGACGGTTTCCGACGTCCTCTGCATCGGTCCGCCTGAATATCAGGAAAAGAAGCTAAATGATGTGCCCAGCTTCGACTATGAGTGTACCACTACAGGTATTCAGAAGCTCTGTCATTGAGGAGCGTTACAGAGGGTAATCGCTTTGTTTTTCTTTTAGGTGTTCCACGGGGAATGGAGAAACGTGGGTCGAGAGGCATTCTGTCCACATTATTTTAGGCGACGTTTAAACGTTCTAAAAGAAATGACGCGGTCAGGAAAATATCTCAGAAGTTTGGAAGGATTTTTGTTAATTGCCCTTTGCCTTAATTTTGGTTCCTTACAAAATTCCAATTTCTCTTAAGTTTTTGTTTGTTTTTTGTTTTTTTGTTTTGTTTTGTTTTTTTAAGGGCCAAAGCATAAACTGGTGAGTTGGGAATAAGCACAGGTACAAGTCAGGCTTCATGAAAAGTCAGCACAGAGAGGCCCGCATTCCTGCTCTCTGGGTTCATTGTGGTCACTCTTCTCCTGATTGAATAATGTGAAGTTTACTGAACATTCGGCTAGTAAATACCAGCCTTTAACATCCATAAATTCCTTTTGTGGTTCTATGTATGAACAGGTAACTTGGTGCATCAGAACCAATGGCAAAATCGAAATTTAGGGAACAACTAGCTATCTAAAGAAAAGCACTCCCACTGCGGAAAAATGTAAGGAAATTTTGATTTTACATTTTTCCATTGCCTGCCTCAAGGTTTCCATTGATACATTTTACAGGTCATAAGACAAAATTAGAAGACTAACGGCCTCCCCTGTCGCATCGTGGGGAGCAGGGGACGGTTTCCGCCTCGGTGAAGTTTCTCCAGCTACTAAAGCCAGGTTTTAAAGGAAAGCAGATCAATCCCCAGTATGAAACCTGCTTACCAAACTTACAAAAACAAACCTTTCAGCTGAGAGCCGATATTTACCAAGCCTCCAGACACGTCAGTGGGAGCAGCAGGCGTGAGAACTCAGGAAACAGTGACAGAGACTCAAAAGGCAAAACCAAAACAAAACAAAAAACAAAACAAAACCAAAAACCCTCCAAGAACCAGCTGTGACATTTAGGCCGGTCCTACTGCTGCCCTCCAAACAAATAAACAAACAAGAACTCACAAAGGAAAAGCTATTTCTAGATATCTGCATGAATAAGAGACCTGACAAGTTCTCTCTGCCGGGAGAAAAGCTGCCGACTGTGGCTGCCCTTGTCTTCCAGCATCGGGAAGGGCCTTACTCAGCTGTGTAATTGACAGGTGCCCTTTGGCCAGCGGAGGCCACGAGCGGGTTATTTATTCTATCTCAGAGCAGCACAATAAATCAGAGGTCATAGTCAATGACATTTGCACCGAAAGGTGGCAGTCAAGGCCATTTGGTGTGAAATACCAAACCACAGCTCACTGGGGCGCCTTTCTGTCTCCGCTCCAGTTTTTCTAGAGAGTTCTCTATCTAAACCCCAGGTGAGGTGAGCCGCATTTTCATCGTTCGCTTCACGCCTGGCCAGAGTGGCTGAAAAGTTGGCCAGTCTCTGGGAGACATGCCGTGAGCTATCCAGGGCCTGGGAACGGGGAATAATTTATATGAGAAAACACGATTTCGGATTTCCGCACCCGGGGGACGGTTAGGAAAATGATCTGGGCTCTCAGAATTGTCATGAGAGGAAAGGGGGCTTGGAACCAAGGTAGCCAGGTCTAGAAACCTCTCCTAAAACCAGAACCCATGGGACAGCATGAGCCCCCTAACATTTTAGGGCATCTTCCCTCTCTCATATACATTTGTCTTTGGTAGAAACCTTCCTACTAAAATTTAGATAGTCAGCACTATGCCTTGGTAACAGACAGGTGATGATTCTATCTTTGCTACTGTCTTCTCCCTTTGAGATGGATGAACAAATTCGCTTTTGCTCATGGTTTCCTCCATTAGGAATAAATGCCATGCCCAAGTGGTACCCTCCCCACCCCCCAGATAGAGTCTCTGCCTTGGAAGAACGAAGTCAGTAAATTCTGAGTCTTTTTGGCTCCAGTCTTCTGCTCACATCGAGCCTCATCCTTTGGTGCTTTATTAAAGGCTGGGGGCGGAAAACTCGTGAGGATGGATGGCAGCTAGAAAGCCCAATGTAAGAGCCCAGGGACTAGTGAGGATGGCGTCCTCACTACATTTGGGGAAGAAGTACACTGTCTGAGGGCATTATTTTTCTCTTAGCTCAGATTTCCAGGAAAGGCGTAAATCCTTCAGGTGGAGGAAGGAGAGGAAGATCCTGTTCTTCCCAGAGGGAGGGAGATTCTCTTGCCATTGTGTTCTGGTGTCCCGGTCTAATTAACAAGGCAGAGCCACTGCTGGACCGTTTCAGCTTCTAGATTAATCACAGTCCTTTCATAACCCTCCGCTTTCAAATCTGTTTCTATTTTTAACCGCCTCAACAATCCCTGTTACCTACTCATGATTCCCCGTGTTAGGTGGATAATTCGCTAAATTCCTTAGAGGGAGAGAATTTTGCATCCTAATTGTCCTGTTAGCCTCCCTATTGCTGGGCTGATGAAATGCAAAGAGAAATAATGCATTAATGTGCAGTTTCTCTCCCAATAGGGTCGGCGTCATGTATAATTTATTTTCTGCAAGGGCTATAAATAGCTATGGAAAAATCTGTTGGTTCCAGTGGGAGCAAGGCCTAAATTGTAAGCGTCCCACTGACATTATGAACTTAATCCAACGTGAATGGAAGTGGCTGTGCTTTGTGCGGAGAATGCCATTAATACTTTAACACTGGTAAATGGATGTCATATCAGTATGTGTATTGTTGGAGATCTTCGCAGGACGAATGTGCTTTTGCCAGTCGTGAAAGACGAATTAAAATGGGGACCGGAGAGGATCTTAAATTCCTCCAGCCCCTCTCCACCCTCCATGCAATACATAGTGATCAGACATTTTCTTTTAGACATTTCTTCCTCCTCCTCCTGCTCCTCCCTTTTGGGGTGGGAGTGGGGGACGGGGAGAAGGACCCTCCTATTAAGAATTAGATTTATAATTCATATGATTTAACAGTCTGCGTAGTACGAGATAGTCAGCATATAGAAAATATTATGAAACCGATGTTTTGGGAAAACACATGAAAATAGAACCGTTAAAAGCTAGATTTGTAAAATGCGGTCTAATTTTGGCAGCTCTCTTTCTTTCTGGGATTTTTTTTTTTTTTAAATAAAAAACTGAAAGTTTCTGGCCTGCCCTTTAAACAGCCTGCACTTGTCAGCGAATGCTCGTGTTTCTGAGATGTCAGCGTGCGGGCGGGAGCCGCGGGTCGCAGGCAAGGCAGGGGTGTTCGGACCCTTCGGGGCTTGCCTTAGCAGAAGGCAGCCCGAGAAGCAGAAGGGGCCTGTGGCTGTCTCAGAATTAAGAGAACGGGGCCGTATTCTCGGAGTCCTTTCCTGTCTCCAGAAAAGAGAAGCAGACGATGACTGCTACCGTTTCCCTTTTTCTGTTTATCTACTGGTTGAGTTTTGACCGTTTTTATTCTTTGATGGAGCTGCAGCTGGTAGGGGGGCGGGGGGGGGCGGGAGGTGACAAAGGGGCGGGGCTGAGAGCCGTTGTGATCCTGAGTATTCGCGTAGCAACTCGGCCATTGTTCTATAGCATACAAAGCTGACACAAAAAGCTATGTATCGGGTTCCCCATACACGAGGCTCCACTGCTAACACTTACGCTCTCTTATGTAGTCTCTACGGCAACCTCATGACGTAGGTGTCGCCCTTATTTTGCTGACGGAACACTGAGCCTCAAGTTTCTTGCCCAAGGTCACAGAGCTGCAAATATAAGCGGGAACCAGAAGCCCAGCCGGTCTTGCCCAAAGCCTCAGCTCTTGTGGACGCTCTGCTCCCGGCCATGGGGATGAGGGGATCCCCCGTCCACTACTGTCACTTGTCTCTGCTCTCCCTCGGCCACCTCTTGCTGTCAGGTGCAGAGGCGGCCTCCTCTTTGCTTCTCCCTCTTGTCCCTGCAACTGCGTGCATCATTGATTCATCCTCAACCTCCTGCCCACGCCGCCTTCAGAGTATTTATTAAGCACCTACTGTGTACTCAGAAGAGGGATAGGGACAGCTCCAAAAGTGAACATGTATTGAACCCTCACTGTGTGTGACGCACAGCTCCAAGTGAGTAAGAATTCAAATATCCGATGAGGACACTAAGCCAGACAGAGGTGAGATAACTTCCCCAAGGTCACTCAGCAAGACATTGGAGTCGCAGCCCTGCCATGTAATCTTAGATGCCGTTAGGATGGACGCTTCCTCAAGAGACAGCCCAGGGTGGCTGGGACGGGGGAGGCAGGCTGTCCTTTCTCAGACCTCAGTTCCATGTTTATGAGGCACCGACTGCGTGTCGAGCCCCGAGACAGGCATTGCCACCAACATTACCGGTGCATCCCTGCCGTCAAGCTTTGGCAGGTAGGAATCACCCCCATGTGACTGAAGTAAACTGAGGCCCTGTCAGGGAAAGGGCGCAGCCCAGGCCTCAGGTGCAGGGAGTGGTTTCAGGGGGTCTGAATCCAGGCACAGGGCTCTTTTCTGTGACTCATGCTGCCCTCACTCCATCGGCCCTGCTCCCTTCGCCTGCCCCGATGAAGCCTGCTCTTCTCATCCCCACTCTACTCGTCCCTCCTCTCAGCGTCTCTCGGTCTCCCTCCCATTCCTGCGTCTGCCCCGTCTGCCTTGTCCGGCCTCTGCTCACCCAGGTTTTCTCAGAGGAACGACTTCTCTTAGCCAGGCGCCCACCACCATTGACCCTGGGTGCATTCAGCCTGCCAAGAAGCCGGGCACACTGAAGCACCTCTAGCCGGAGAAATCATTTACCTTAAACTTGCTTAGTGTTTGTTTGTTCTAATTCCTTCTTCATTGCTTCTCTAGCTCTCCCACCCACGAATTCTCCTTGCATCCCAGGGCACCGCACACCCCCGGTTCCTTGGAAAAATGGTCCCTCCTGACCAAGAGAACACGGTGGGTCAGCGGTAGCTCAGGGGGCCTTTGGATGAGGAGTGTTCGCCTAACGTTAAGTGTAGGAGTAGAACACGTGCTTGGATGGGACGGTCCCATGTGGCCTGACAGTCCCACAGAGCTGTGACCGTTCGTGGAGCCTCGGGTCACTGTCCAGATCACAGACAGAGCCGTTGCTCACCCCTGGGTCCAACAACCAGTAAACGTTCTTTGGTTAACTTCCCTGCTCCACAGGCTTCATAAACCCCCGGGTCTGTATCAGAGGGCTTGGTTTGGTTCCCACAAGCGCAGCGTGACTTGCAGGGAGTTTACTTCTGGTTTTGAACCTGGAGTAGGGGAGCGTGGGAGTGTGACAGCTGCTGAAACAATCACCTGGGCAGGTAAGCTTGAGAAGCGCCCCAGCAAGCAGACCGGGACACGCTTTTTGCTTCCGGAGCCATCCGGAGACAGCTAGAAATACGGCGTCTCCCAAAACAGGGCGACCATCACAGCCCTCTTCCCACAGGGGTTTTCATGATCATTTCTGGAACGCTGTTCCGTGGCATCTTTTCGCTGGTGCTTTTGAAAGCCAAGTTTATTTAAAATGTTGAGATCCGGTAGCCAAGCTGTGAGCTATTGGTCTCAAAGAAGCTGCGTTAGAAGCTGTGCATTCATTATCCTGCCCAAGGCAGGACCCTTCTGGAATCTTCCAGAGTAAAACATGCTGGGACGTGTGTGTTGCTTCTCTCTGGTCCTCCCTCCTCCCCAGTCCTCTTCTGATCCGATGCTATGAGGAGTAGAAGGGTAATGGTGGGCGATAATTCCCACAAGGGATCTCATGGAGACTTTTTTTTTTAATACCCATTCCCAGATTTTGTTGTTCATCAGACTTTGCCCTACCAGTCGGTTTCGGTGGATACGTTCAACTCCAAGAATGACGTGTACGTGGCCATCGCTCAGCCCAGCATGGAGAACTGCATGGTGCTGGAGTGGGACCACATCGAGATGAATTTCCGGAGCTATGACAACATTACAGGTGTGTTGTGACTTCAGTCAGATGTATTGACCTCATTTCATTATGGCCTCAAGCTGGTGAGAGCAGCATTCTGGCACCCCAAGGAGGGAAGGCGTGGCTCTCTGACTTGGTTGGAGTCGGGAAGCACATTCCAGCCCACCCTCTTCTCTCGGATTCCTTCTCGACTTGGTCAGTTATTGGTGAGAACAGAAACTGGGGGTGGTGATCTTATTTATCGTTTGTGATCCTTTGAGAAGGGAGAGAGGGTGGGTTGCATATAGTGGGGGGCATTTTTCAGTAGTGGTGAGAAGTCACCTGAGAATCCCTTAATCCTGAGCACGTGGGGCAGCCCAAGACTGCAACGGTTTTTTAGTAGCTAAATGATACCTTAGACTTTTGTTACGCTGATGGTTAACTAAAATGCTAACACATGCTCATGCACACATGCTCATGTACACACGTGCGTGCATAGACACACATACATCCATGCACGCACACACGGACACACATCCTTGCATGCACACACATATCCATTGCACACACGCACAGATACACATCCATGCATGCACACACAGACACACGTCCATGCACACACGCACAGGCACATGTCCTGTATGCACACACAGGCACACATCCATGCACGCATGCACAGGCACATGTCCTTGCATGTACACACAGGCACATGTCCATGCGTGTGCACACAGGCACACTCTGTGGCTTATTCCTGCTGCCCTCTTGCCCGGTCGTGGTGATCACTGCTTCCTTTAAATAAATACAAACAAAATAAGAATAAATGACTTTTCTAAATTCATGCCTTTGGGTTAAGACCTAGTCAATGTTTCTCAATGCTGTCAGGAACGCAGTGTCTCAGCACAACTAAAAATGGGCTGTCTACTTGCTTTTTATTTTTCTAATTTATTTTTTTACTTGCTTTTTAAATAAGTGGGTAAAGTCAATAATCTTTGAAAGACTTCTCATTTATCAAGTGCAATCTGATAATAATATTGACTTCAGAGACAGACAGAGACAGCCTAACCATAACCCCGTGAGAGGATTTCCTGCAGTGGGTCCCGATTGGAGTTAGAGCAGTATTTCGCTGTTGCAGCAAGAAGCATGTCGACCTTCTGGATCGGGAGGCTCCTAGGAAGCTCTCCGGCACAAAGTGGTTTTGCAGCAGGTGCAGGGGTGGCGGGAGGCAGGGAGAGCGTGGTTTCGGCCCTTCCAGGCGGAGATGCTTGTGAGCCTGATCTCGGCAGCATGGGGAGCTCTGTGAGGCGGACAGACGCCCTGGAAGCCCCGAAGATGCCGTCAGATGCTCCTCGGCTGTGTGGCCCCCTGGCCTCCTGCTGCTGAGCTCCCGCTTCCGCGAGCAGCACAGAGCACTGCCGGTGAGCCTGGCGAGGAAGCCCAGGCCTTTGGAGCCCAAACCCGGTCCATATTAAAGGGGACAAGGAAGGGGAGACCCGCTATCCACGTGCTCTTTGCTTCCCTCTTTTTCCGGACCTGGGAGACGGGTGAGGGATGAATGGGCTGGGCCCTCAGCCTCCCCTCCTCCCACCCCGTGCGAGGTGGTGGGAGCAGAGGGAAGATTTGTGCCGGGCAGGAGGGCGGGGAGGGTCCACACCAGGGCCGGGTGCCAAGGCCCGTGAGGTGCTGAGGACCTGTGAGGTGCTGGGCGCTGGTTTGTCTCGTTGGGAACTCACAACAGCCCCTGGAAGCCTCGGCCTGGGCGCCTGCCCGCAGGTAGAGGACAGGAGCTCTGTGCAAGGGAAAGGGGGCCGAGAGATGGGAAAGAGCTCAGGTTGTAGAAACCGATGCACGTGGATTATGCTCCGGACTCTTGCCAGGCACCGAGATATATACAGACTATGCGTCTGGGGCTCAGTTTCCTCATCTGGAGAACGGGCAGCGCATGTACTTCACGTGGCTGCTGTGAGGGGTCAGGGAGTGCCAGGCACCGAGTGAGCGAGCAAGCAGTTCTTAGCGAATGCCAGCTTCCTTCTCCCGCCTTTACAGATGGAGTGATCGGGGCCCGGGGTGCTGAATCACTTCAGGGGGAGAGCCCAGGGCCTGTTGCTGCTGCGTCTCCCCCCTTCCTCTCACAGGTTGACCTTGGTAGGAAGGGACGGCACTGCCCTCCACCTGCCCTTCCGACTGACTGCAGCTGGTCATGTCCCTATGTTCATCAAGTTCTTCATTTACTCATTCATTCATTCATTCACAAGGGTTTCTTGAGCCCATACTCGGAGCTAGGCCCAGTCCAGGTGCAAGGGCCAGCGCTGTGCCCAGGCCAGACGAAAACCTCCACCCTCAACGAGTTTGCATTATAATGGGAGCAAAAGACAACAAAAAAAGACAATTATAATACAGCTAGCACATCAGATAGCAGCACACTAAGAAGAAGGGCAAGGAAGGGTGGGATGGGAGTTTTGAAGAGCTGGCCATCGTTGATGTTTTAGACTGTGTCTGGTAAAGGCCTCGTGAAGAAGGTTGTTAGGAGAAGCCGAGTGGGACATGAGGGGTTGATCCATGGCGACAGTTTGGGGAGGAAATGTTCCAGACAGAGGCAACAGCAAGTGCAAAGGTCCTGTGGCAGGAAGCTATCTTTCCTGTCTGGCTCCTCCAGGGGTCCATTTTGGCCTGAACAAAATGCTCCAGAGGGAAAGCTGCAGAGGACAAAGTCAGAGAGGTAGTGGGGCTGAGCACGGGGGCCTTGTAGGTCCTGGGAAGAACATGGGTTTTTAATCTGAGTGCTCTGCAGAACCCTAGTGGGCTTTGTCCCGAAGTCAACAGGGTTGCCCAGAGCGAGGCAGGGGCCTGGCATGGGTGCTGGGCTGTAAGCAGCCTGTGTTGGGGACAGGGGACAAAGGTAGAAGCACAGCGACTAGCTGAGAAGCTGATGGGGGTTCCAAGCAAGCGCTGATGGTCAGGGCCTCTGCGTAGCCTGCCCGTGAGGTGTGCAGGAAGCGGGCAGTGAGGGTGCCCTGGGTGTGGCCAGGGCCTGAGCCATGGCTGGGCCTTGTTAGCTTCTGGGGACTCAGCCCCTCGTTCTCAATCTTCTGACTGGTGGGCAGCCCCCGTGACACCCACTTAGATCCTCTTCCCAGCCAAGCCTGAGAAACGAGTTACAAGAGTGGGGCAGTTGAGCCCCTGAGCTCCAACAACATCAGGCTGGTTTTTGATAGAACTGGCTCCAGATCTTTCTAGCTGGTGACCTCAGGCAAGTTAGTTACTTTCCACGAGCCCCTTTCATCTGTAAAATGGAAGTATCAGGAATTCTCATTTCATCTGTAGAATGGGATCATCATCCCATCAGACCCATGAGAATTTAATGGGGATCATATGTATAACACTTTGCGCAGTGCTGGGCGTAGAGTAAATCCTCAACAAATGTCAGTTTTATCACCTGGGGATAAAAAAAGAGCAGGCTTCCTTCTCCCCGCCTCCCAGACCCTAAATCTTTCAATTCAGGTAAACTTCTCCGTAACTCTCATCAGTGCAGGAAAGGAGCAGCCAGCACGGAACGAGACCCCCCACTCCAGCAAGGGGGAAGGGAAGGGGGTGGTTACTGAAGCCGCAGGGATCCCTCCGCGCACGAGGGCGTATGGCTAGTTGGGATCGGCCCCGGGCCCGAGCCCCGAGCCCCGAGCCCCGAGCCCCGCGTGAAGGAGAGCTCAAGGCACACCTGTGCCGGACGGATGACAAATGAACAGGCGAGGGCACAGCCTTGCAACCACGCGCCTTGAACCAGACCATGGTAAACACGGACCTGTTCTCTGCTCACGGGCCATGCGTGTCTCATTTGTCATCTTGCTGGATCACAGAGTGATCCTAGAGCCTGCAAGGGTCGGGCAGGCTTTTCTCAATCCGTGCCCGGCAAGACCGGGGGCTCTGAGCCATGGGAGGGGCACGTACCCGCGTCTTCCTTGGCCTTTCCCAGGAGCGTGGTGTGGAAGGGACAGCTGCAGCCGCTGCCTCTGCTTCTGGGAGGAGAAGGAAAGCCACGATCCGGGTCACCCTGAGAGTTTGCACTTCACATCTCCTCCTTTCTTTCCTCTTCTCAGTTCTCCTGTTTTCGGTTTTATTTTGTTAGCCTTTGATTTCTCCATGCTAGGTGTGTTCCAGGCTATGATCTCTCTTCCTGCATTAAAACACACGCGCGCGGACACACGCACACACAGACACGTGCACGATGGTCTCTGTTGCTACTGACAGTTGTGTTAGAATTAGAACTAGAAGTGTTTAGCTGGACGGAGGTGTTCTGGCAGATCTCCAAGGAAGCCATTCTTTCTGTCCTACAGGGCCCCTCCGCGAGCTAGGCAGGCAGGCAGGCAGGCATGTAGAACAGTCCTGGGGGGCAGGGGCCCCCTGGCTAGGATACTCAGGAAGGGGACCCGGAATGCGCACTCGCACTTAGCGTTGGCAGGGAGGGGGTCAGTGCAGCTTCCAAAGAGCAGTTTGGTAGTTTAAATCCAGAACCTTCAAAGTGTGCACAACGTTTACCCCGGCAACGCCTACATTTAAGAACACTACCAGATGGTTTTCAAAAAAGATTTCTCTACAAGGAAACATGTTACTCAAAATAAGGAAAAGCTAGAAATAACGGCAATGTCCAACAATAGGGGATTTGTTAAAAATAGGATACACCCATACAATGGAATGCCTTATAGCATTTAAAAATCAAGCTGTAGACGGTGCAGTAAGGGGGAAATGTTTACAAGGTAATGGTCAAAGGAAAAGAAAAGAAGGTCATGAAAAGCTCACCTATCCTATGAGCCCAACTTTATTTATTTTTGAAAGATTTTTTTTTAAAGATTTTATTTATTTGACAGAGAGAGAGAGGTCACAAGTAGGCAGAGAGGCAGGCAGCAAGAGAGGAGGAAGCAGGCTCCCGGCTGAGCAGAGAGCCCGATGCAGGGCTCGATCCCAGGACCCTGAGATTATGACCTGAGCCAAAGGCAGAGGCTTTAACTCACTGAGCCACCCAGGTGCCCCTATTTATTTTGAAAGATTTTATTTCATTTTGAGAGAGAGCATGAGGGGGGGTCGGGGAGTCAGAGGGAGAGGGACAAGCAGAGCAGGGAGCCCTACACGGGGTTCGATCCCAGGACCCCAGGACCACGAAGCCAGAGGCAGATGCTTAACAGACTGAGCCACGCAGGTGCCCCCCCCCAAAATTTATTTTTAAAAAGCACATTTGAGTATGTATGTAGAGTAACGATTAAGGAAGTATATCAAGACGTTAAGTTTTATTTCAGCTTTGCAGTACAAGTAATTTTGATTTTCCTCTTGGTGCTTTTTGGGATGTCAGCAGTTGAGTGTAGACTGGGGCCCGACTACCCGGAATTAGATCCCAGGCTTCACCACACACTAGCTGTGTGGCCTGGTGTAAGTTCCTTCACTTCTCTGTGCCTCAGTTGTGCCCCGTATAAAATGGGGATGATGACGGTGATGGTGACGATGCTGGTCTCATCGGGTTGTTTTCAGGATTAAGGGAGTGAATCCGTGTAAAATGCTTAGTATAGTGCCCGGTCATAGTACACACTATAAATGTGACCTATTATTTTTAAAATTTGCTTTGGGGAAAACTTTTTATACTCAGAAAAAAAAAAAAGGAACAATTAGTTTTAAACAAAAGAAAGGAACCAAGTTCTTGCAAGAAGGCCAAAATAGTGAAAGAGAAAAGTAAGTGTCACTCCAAGAACTACCCAGTGGCTGCCCCAAAGTTACTACTGAGGACAGGAGTGGGATAATTATCCTTGTAATTTACAGGTCATTCCGGTCATTGACCATTCTGCAGGTATTTACACTGTGCCTGCTGGGGAAGATTTCAAAGGGGCCAGGCCTTTTCATTATTAAGACAATTGTTTCAATTCTCCAGGAATGATAGCTACTAATTGTTGACCACTTCCTGCTTTGGGGTGCTCTGTTCTAAAAACATTGTGAATTTTCTCAGTCTTTACTAACCGTGGGAGGTCAGTGCTAATAACATCCTCATTTTATAGACAGGAAGACTGAGCACAGACAGTTAACTGGATCAGGGTCAGAAAGCTTGTAAGGTACGGGCAGCAGCCCCCCCAGGGCGGGAGGAACCTGGTCTAGACCTACAAGGCTTAGCACTCCTCTGTTCAACTTCCTTGGGCTCTAGAAATCAGAAGGGGCCGAATGTCCTCAGGAGCCCCTCATTACATTCTCTTCCTCCTGTCTCTGAGACCTGACTGCTACCTTTTTACCATCCCTTACCCCCCACGCCCCAAACAGAAGCCTATCAGTTTCATTCCACTGTCTGAAGTTGGGAAATGCTTTTTAAATAGCATGAAGACAGTTCTTTTGGTGTTGGTGCCTTTCCTGAATTGTATTCCTGCCTCTAAAGATAATGGAAGCCAGGAGATCAGCACTTAATGGAAACACTTTTTTTTGTTTTTTAAGCTTTTAAAAATTTAATTGTGTTTTAATTGTGGGAAAATATGCAGAACATGAAACTTACCATCTTAACCATTTTTAAGTTCAGTAGCGTTAAGTGCGTTTACAGTGTTGTGCAAACAATCTTTGCAGTTCTTCATCTTGAAAAACTAAAACTCTGCATCCATCAAACACTTACTCCCCGTTCTCCCCCAGCCCCTGGCCCCATCGTTCTGTTTTCTGTCTCGATGAATCTACTTGAGGGACCTCGTGTATTATTTATCTTTTTGTGACCTTATTTCACTTAGGATAATGCCCTCAGTGTTCATCCATGTTGTCAAGCGTCCCATGTGAGGATTTCCTTCCTTTTCAGGGCTGAGGAATGTTCCGGTGTGTGTCTACACCACATTTCGGTTATCCATTCACCCATCAGTGGACACTGGGGTTGCTTCTACCTCTCGGCTGTTCTTGGCAATGCTGCAATGAACACGCACACGCAAATTCTCTTAGAGAACCTCTTTCGGTACTTTTTGGGTATGGACCGGAAGTGGAATTGCTGGATCATACGGTATTTCTATGTTCACTTTGTCCAGAAGCCGCCATGCTGCTCCCCAAATCAGCTGCCCCATTTCTCATGGTTCTTTACTTCCGTCCCCATTTTCTGGTTCCCCAGGGTTCCAGTTTCGCTACCAAGGGGCCTTTCCACCTGCAGTGCCCTAATCCCCTCTCGTTTCTCTTGGGGTGCAGGTCAGTCCATTGTGGGCTGTAAGGCCATCCTCATCGACGACCAGGTCTTCGTGGTGGTGGCCCAGCTCTTCGGCGGCTCTCACATCTACAAATACGACGAGAGCTGGACCAAGTTCGTCAAATTCCAGGACATTGAAGTCTCTCGCATTTCGAAGCCCAACGACATCGAGCTGTTTCAGATCGAGGACGAGACATTCTTCATCATCGCGGACAGCTCCAAAGCTGGTCTGTCTACGGTGTACAAATGGAACAGCAAAGGGTTCTACTCCTACCAGTCTCTGCACGAGTGGTTCAGGGACACGGACGCGGAGTTTGTTGACATAGACGGGAAGTCGCATCTGATTCTGTCCAGCCGCTCCCAGGTCCCCATCATCCTCCAGTGGAATAAAAGCTCTAAGAAGTTTGTCCCCCACAGTGATATCCCCAACATGGAGGACGTCCTGGCCGTAAAGAGCTTCAGGATGCAGAACGCTCTCTACCTCTCCCTCACTCGCTTCATCGGGGACTCCAGGGTCATGCGGTGGAATAATAAGCAATTCGTGGAGATCCAGGCTCTTCCGTCCCGGGGGGCCATGACCCTACAGCCCTTTTCTTTTAAGGATAACCACTACCTGGCCCTGGGGAGTGACTATACGTTCTCCCAGATCTACCAGTGGGATAAAGAAAAGCAGCTGTTCAAAAAATTCAAGGAGATTTACGTTCAGGCACCGCGCTCCTTCACAGCTGTCTCCACCGACAGGAGAGATTTCTTTTTTGCATCCAGTTTCAAAGGGAAAACAAAGATTTTTGAACACATAGTCGTTGACTTAAGTTTGTGAAGGGGTGACTGGAGAAGTTAAAGACACGTTAGCGCTCGCTTTCACAAGGGAGGACTGAGAAGCAGATACAAAGACAAGTTCAGAGCTCTGCAATTAAAAACGCACTGGGGAACGAGTTAGAAGTTTTCAACATTTTAGAACTCCCATTTCGGTCAGGGATTGCCTTTATTGGCCAACTGCATGACATGTCCGTCCTCTCCATTTAAAATCCCATTTAAAAAGACATCTCGAAGCCTGTTATCTCTGAGAAAAGAGTACAGCATTAACTCTTACCATCTAGGAAAGTAATGTGCTTTTTTTTTTTTTTTAAAAGGAGGAAATCGGATAAGATGAGACAGCGCTTATAATGAAATAATAAAAAACAAACAAAAAGCCAAAAAAAGACCAAACAAACTATGGGCCCTTCTCATTCCATTTTAGCAATCTTTTTTGGTAAGAACTCTTAAAGCCAAAGTCAGCTGAAAAGATTTGCTGATGATTCATTGAAAAATCTGATAACACTCAGCAATGCTATTTTGAGTCCTTTCAGTTTCCTGAATCCCCCTTCCCAGCAGAACGCTCGTACGGATACTCGTCATGGGAATGTTAACAAAATAACGTTGGACGTCGCTTCGTTTGCCGCAAAGAAAACGCTCTGCTGACAGGCGTCCAGGCCCCGCCCGGGTCGTGGGCCCACGAGTGCGACCAAGTTGTTTCCCCCTCTTCCTTGTGGTTCAGAGCCGACCCCGTGGCGGCCAGAGCACTAGTGCTTGTTGGATGCCCTCCATGGCTCGGCTGCTTCCCTGAAGCCGCTCTTTGAGTTCGGGTAGCCAGCAGACAGGCCAAAGACTGAATGGTGCTTTTCATCCCATCCTTTAAAGCAATAGACCAGGTCTTTCCATCCGATGAGCATTTGGTAGACTTTCAGAAGCGAGATTTTGTGGGATCAAAGAGGACTTTACACAAGTGTCGCTGTACTTTGAAACCTAGAGGTGGCCCTTTGATTCGTGCTTGGCTGTGCCCTCTGGGCAGCTTCCTCTCTCGAGTCATTGAATACCAGCTGACCTTCCTGCTCCCCTGCCTTCCTCCCTACTCCCCCGTTGGTCCCTCTTTGTGGATGTACCGTTGCTGCTGCCGCCAATACCGAAGGGCTGAGGCACCAGAGGCAGAACCTGGGGTGCCCCTGACGCCAGTGCTCCTTCCTTTCCCAGTAGTTTAGCAAAGGAAAGCCTCCTGGGGGCTGCACCATATCGGGCCCACGCACTGGCAGGGGGCTCATCCTGAATAGGCTGGGGGGGGCAGGGCTCAGGCTCATCATCAGGGACCTGCTTTGGAGCTAGACCCGCTGCACCCCACAGACCAGGTCTGTGCTGGGGGCGGGGCGGAGGCTCAGTTTCAGACTGGGCTTCTCTGGTGTGGACGACTGGGAAGTCCGTGGGGTCTGGTTTTTCGGAAGCGTCCTAGTGGATGTTCTGCCTGATTAGCGGGTTCTCCTGAAGTGGATTTTTAGGAGGGGCTCTAAAAGAGCGTCTCTTGGAGCCCCCAAACCAGCACAACCAGGTTATACTGGGGTGTTATTTTTTTAATGATCTTTTGCCGAGTCACGAGTAGGTAGAGGTTTTGCCACGCGTTTGAGTGCGGTGTTGTTTCTGCTTCAGGCGATGCAGGTCAAGGCGATAAATAGCATCGATGTTGGCAGCAGCACTCCCTGGCGCTCTGGGACTGCGGGCTGAGGGCTTCCGGCCGGGATGCTGGCGATTTTAGTAAACTCAAGCCGCCCACACGTAGTATAGCGTTGCTGCTTGAGGCTTTCCTACTGGGCACCAACCAAACAGGAGAAGAATGGTTTGTTTTCATTTCTGAAGCACAAAATCACCCTTTCGCATCCTTTTGCCTTCCCGGTTGATTTGAATCGACGGCAAATGCCCAGATGCCCACATCGGCGGCCGAAAGTGGGACAGCTCTGCTGTTCCTCTGGTGATTGAGACGGGCAAGCAGTTCTCCCTGGCACATGGGACCCCTCAGACAAGCCTGGGCGGGAAAACGGGCCCTTGGCAAGCAAGGTAAGGGACATTTCAACAGTCCTAGCGCTCATGCCAGCTCGAAGTGGTGTTCCCGAGTCCAGCCACTTGTTGGGAAGGCAACCGGGCCATCTTTTCACAGGGCTGCCTCTAGGGAACTGGGCACCTGCTCCCCAGCTTCCCCTCTGGGCGGGGATGCGCCTGGAGAAGCCACCATGTCACCATGCTGGTAACCATTGCCTAGAATCCAGAAAACCAGGAATCCTGGGGTGCGGAGCTGGGGACAGGGGTGCTTGCCGAGTCCAGGGGAGACATCGGCCGATGGAGGAGAGATCTAAGGAACTGGGGGCGAGGCAAGGGCAAGAGGGTGGGTAGTCCACACGGCTGCAGTCAAGTTCTCTTTTTCTTAAGAAGTTAGACAAGAGCAGAGTCGGCAGCCTACGAGAGTCTGGGCGCTGAGGGAGGAGGTATTTGTTCTGGCCGACTCGCTTAAGGAGCGGAGATGTTCTTGGCACAAGGTGGTGGAAGCTTTGCTTCATTAGTCTCACTGCTCCATCCCAAGAATCCCTCTAGTTTTGAGCAATTTCTGCAAGAAGCTTTGTCCCAGTACTAATGTAAGACAAAAAAAAAAAAAAAAAAAAAAGACAACAGTAACAGAAACCCCAAATCAGAGAGACCCGTGGGACCGTCCCCTGTGGAGAGAGTTCTGGGAAGGGTTGCTCTGGTCCATTCCTTCCCAGTCTCTGTGGCGAGGCTGCGTAGCCAAGTGGCCACGCCACACAGCCTTAAAGTGTGGGATCCGGAACAGATCTCCCACGAAGATTGAAAACAAGCCTTAGCTGTGAATGGCACGGGGTTCTTGGGCAGCGGAGAATAAGCCCACCCTTGCATTTCAGCAAAGCTTTACGTTTTTTTCAGTGTGCATTTGTGTCCATCTCATTTGTTCATAAGTAGTTCTTCAGTTTATTGGCGGGCCGGCTTTCGGATTTCAGAGAGCGTGAAACCGGTGTGAAGATCTAAGTCGATCAAGTCGATCGCCTGCTCAAGATCATCCAGTAGTGAGTGGTGATGGCAGAGTTTCCCCCTGCACGGCGGGCTTTGTATTTTCTTTGTGACACTTTGACACGCCTTCCAAATAAAGACTTTTTATCATGAGTCAGAATATAGCAACACCCTGAGATAAAATAAAAAATACAACAAAATATGCGTAGCCAGGAGGAAAATAGTGCTGAATAGACACCGTCTCATCAACTGGTCCCTTTTCCAAGTAAATGCTACGGGACCGCTATTACACACGAGGCCCCACTCTTGAAAGTCTTCCAGAAGTTTCAGATAATTTTCTGTTCTAAAGAGGATTGCTAGCTGGCCCAGTTGCTTCTCCACACACACCCCCTCCCCAATAGCGATGGGGCGATGTGGAGGTCGAGACACATCTGGTTCTTGTCACAACGTCCACAAGATAAACAAGAGAGTTCTATGAGGGAACACACTCGAAGGCGGGAGTGATGATGGATTGCTCCAGGTCATAATCAGCCTTCGGGGAGCACGCCGGAAATGCCGGTGTTGCATTTTTCTTCCCCACGGAGTGAGAGGCTGTATATTTTTAGGAGAGAAATCAGCGTGGGATGCTGGAGGTTGGGCTGCCAGGAACACTCACGATGGAAATTTCTCTGACCTGGGTGTAATGAAAGAGAGATGAAGGTCTGCAGGAGGGGACTCTATTTGCATGCCAGCTAAAGGAAATCTCTTTAGCCGGGCTTCCTGATTCTTTGGCAGGCATCAGCCCCTCCGCTCCGCAGTTTTGGAAGAGAGTTCTTTAATTAGGCAGCAGCCAAAGATTCTGTTGAGCAGGACTCTGGAGTGGAATGCAAGAATCTAGCTGTTGATGCTGTGAGCGAGGTGGTCCGGACTTCGGACCGTCTAAAGGGACTGGACGGAAAAGCTGGGCAGGTGGCCGAGGAGGAGACTCTTCCGGGAAAGTAGAAATAAACTGGGAGGAAAAAGGTCATCATGACTTCCTTGGCCTCAGCCAGGCAAGTAGAGGGTGGAACCACTAGGCAAAGTAACAGCCAAATAATAACGAAGAGAGCCCATTGTAATGCTAATTGAAATAAGAATTGTGTTGTTAAGCTAACTGAGATCTAAACCTAGCGAGGCACTCTTATCCTTAATGTTATTCCATTACTTGTATCAGAATCTACCTTTTTTTCTAGTAGGAAACTATGCATTCCCTATCAATCCCTTTGACTATCAGGAATGTATAAGAACTGTGATAAAATAAGCCAATATGCCATTTGGTACCATTTTTATGTATCTTAGATGCATAACTTAGGTAAAATAAGAATAGTTTCTATGTGTATGAAAGCAAATTTTGCAGTATGCAAGCTACAATGGATGCATTTTACGGCTGAGTATGTATTTAGCTCTTTTTTGGTAAATACAGTTAACAAACAACATGCCTCTTAATTCGATGTATTCTGTAAGTCTACGAATAAAAAGTAGCTCATGGCTAATGTGGCTTTGATCTCTGGTCTGCTTGAATATGGATATGCCCACTCGAGTCACAGAGTTGAGGGCTCACAGTCTATTGTGGAAGGGCAGAGTATGCTCATTTATCTCTGTGGCTTACTCCCGGTTTAAATGGAAAATGAGCCCTGCCGGGGACTTTTGCTTCTACTTGCAAGCTAAAAAATCGCTAAAAAGTCACTGAGGGGCTTCACAGCTACACCTCTACCTGATCGGCGGAATCATAATCTTGACAGACTGCCAAAAAACTCTAGGGATCTTTGGGCGTCCCCTGATTCTGCACGATGGGAAGATGAGGTTACAAGATGCCATCGACTGGGCTGAACCATGAACAGATTGAGGGCAAGACTTTTGTCGTGTTCTCCGCATGTCTGCTCTCTAACCTGGTACATAGCAGGTGCGCCGTGCAAGTTTGGCTCAGGTCTCTATCTATGTCTTTAGACCCATTTGGTTTCATCGGACAAAGGAGGGGTCAAAAACTCAAATCACATTTGAGCGTGTACTTAACTGTGTGTCAATTACTTTAATATGCTGCAGAGCTTTTTTAAAAAGGACAAGAGAAGAGGGGCACCTGGATAGCTGAGTCGGTTAAGCTTCTGCCTTCGCCTGTGCCGTGATCCCAGGGTCCTGGGATAGGACCCCTGCATCAGGCTCCGTGCTCAGCAGGGAGCCTGCTTCTCCCTCTCCCGCTGCCCCTCCCCCTGCTCAATCACTCCCACTCTCTCTCTCTTTCTCTCAAATAAATAAATAAAATCTTTTAAAAAGTACAAAAGCAGAGTTCTTGCCCTCAGGAGACTTAAAGCTAATTAAGAGGAAGGGTCATGATTGCAGGAAGCTATAGTTACAACACTAGGTCTAGTGTTTCTGCATCACAAAGCCATGTGTGGCCAATCGTGCAATGAAACAGGTAGTGGTGATAACTAATTATTTAACTACTGGCATGGCATATGTGTTGAATTAGTTTTCTATTGCTGCATAACAAAAGACCACATATGTAGTGACTTAAAACCAAACATGGTCATTCGCTCACAGTCCCCATGGGCCAGGAGTCCTGGCACCAGCTGGGCTGGGTCCTTTGCTCAGGGTCTCATGAGGCTGCAATCAAGGTATCAGCCAGACCGTGTTCTCCTCTGGAGGCTCAACTATCTTCTTTCAGGCTCATTCAGGTTGTTGGCAGAATTCATTTCCTTGCAATGATGGGACTCAGGGCCCTGTATTTTTTCCAACTCTTGACTGGGGGGCCCTTTTCAGCTCCAGCGGGGCCATATATGACTCCACACCGTATGCTTGGCCTTCCCCATCGATCCTCTCATGACATAACTGTTGGCTTCTGCAAGGTCATTGGGAGTCCTAGGTGTGAGATCCCTTCACCTTTGCCCTATTCTGTTAATTTGAAGCAGGTCATAGGTCCTGCAGTCACTCAAAGAGAGGGGATTATAAAGGACCCATGGGGCAGAGGGTCACCTTAGGGCGTGTCCATCAGAAGCACCAACCAAAGAGAATGGATGCCCAGATGATCAGGTAGATATTAACCATAAGCAACCGTTGACCTGGGCCCAGTGCATTCCAATGAAATATAAACTGTGAATACAGATAATAAATTCACAGGGGGAAGGGTCACTCCAGGCCAGAGCAAGTACCCTTTCGACCAGGACAGAGGTGGGGAGAATGGCCTGGTTCCTTTTAATTATTGTTCTAGCACTAACTCGTTGTTTTGTATTTGTGGAGAAGTACAGAAAAGAACCGAATTTTTCCAGACCTGCAAGTCAGAAACTCATTAATCCCAATATTTCAGCACATTTCATCTTGGAGCTAAAATGTGGGGTAAATTGCTCAGTCCTGACCATGTGGTCATGTATAGCAAGGCAAGTATAGTCTGTCTCTCGGAGAGCTAATTGAGGACTGTCTAAGAAGAATTGGAGGTATGAGTAATGTGTCACTTTCATTGATCACCTGTTCTTACAATTGGCTCCTCTATCTGCCTCCCAGACGGGACAGCCCTCTACTAACTGCAGCCTAATTGGCACAGATGACTTTTTCTAGCAAATTGGTAGCAGAGCTGAGACTCCGGGCTAGGGTGAGCCCCACCTCTTGGCCTCGGTTCCAGGAAGCCTCTCGTTAAGCCTCAGCCTCTGCCTAAAGCCAGGCAACGAACCAAGGCAACACAGGGAGAGCCCTACAGGATTTTAAGTGCTACCCCCAAATTCCCAGCACTTTGTGAAATCTGTACGTGAGCCCTGAAGAACATTCTTTTGCATATGTCTCCAGGTGTCTACTCCAGGAAGTCTACTAGAAACCAAGAAAAAAAAAAACCAACCCAGCTAAGTTCTTTCATCTTGCAAGAAACCATTGTTAGGGCAGAAGGAAACCTGTCCAACTCTCCTTGCCCCACCTCAGTCCGGGCGTCGTCCCTAGAACTGACCCAGAACCCCGATTAGCATCTCCAACAGCAGCACTGAGAGATCCCCGCTCGTGTCGCCATGCCCACTGAGTTCCGTCATCTCCCTGTTTGCTTTCAAGGGTTGTGTGGGCTGAAAGCATGTGAAAGTAGGCTTGGGGCCTCCCGAGAAAATGGTCTTGACCCTTGTCCTGGCGCCGGGGCTCCTCTCTGTTCATTCCTGGTAGAATTTACCCTGAATCTCCTGCACTTGTTTCTTCTAACCCATCTAGGCATTCTAGACACATGGCAACCCCGAAATATTTTTATTACAAGTTTACATAGTTCCTCTGTCCCTTTGGATCAGAGCATCTTCTTGGCTCATAAATCATGTGAAAATCCAAATTAACTTTTCGCTTGATTCTTTCCAGTACCCGCTGTGTGAACAGCGCAGTGCTAGGTCCTGAGAATACAAATGTCTTAAAGAAGATACAAAAGCATTTGAGAAGCTTTCAAAACAGGGCTTCCTTGCTATTTTAACATTTGTGGTGGAAATTCTCAGGGAATGTGAATGTAGCCTGAGTACATAATAAGACCTAGGCGATTCAGTCTCACCACAGTGTAGAGTTTAATGAAACAGCCCCTAAACCAGGGAGTAATTACGAGTAGCTCTGGTCTCTCCTCATGTCCCTGAAAGAAGAGGAAAGCTTGGTCATAACCCTCCACATGTTGCTTCTGGTTTATTTGTTTGTTTTGTTTTGTTTAGGATTTTATTTATTTTGAGAGAGAGAGAGAGAGAGAGAGAGAGCGAACACGAGCAGGGTTGGGGGGCAGAGGGAGAGGGAGAAGCATGCCAGGCTTGACCCCAGGACCCTGAGATCATGACTTGAGCTGAAGACAGATGCTTAACTGACTAAGCCACTCAGGTGCCCCCCGACATGCTGCTTCTTAAAGCCAGTCTCCCCCAAGCCTCCGGCTCTCTGACATCTCACGTTTTGCGGCAGCCCCTCCTGATCCTCCAACGTTCAAAAACCCCTCCCATACGCCACCACTCCATCCGCTGCCTGGCCTCGGCCCCTTCCCTCCACATCAGTTTGCCTGGGGAGACAGTGGAGGGGAAAATGGTCTAAATCCTCAATTGTTACTCTATTTTATTCCAGCCATAGTACGTTCAGTAAATTTTAAGATCCTTCTGCCTTTCTTCTCTTTTTCTGAACGGTCTTACCCCTAGTGGTTTTAAAATAAGTTCACAAATTCTTTGGGGCCCTGCCTTCGGGAGGTGGAGACTGATTTCCCTCCCGTGAATGCCAGCTGGACTCACTGACTTGTAGAGGAATAGATTGTGGCAGAAGCGTTGGGTCTTCTGAGAATGGGCCTTCTAAGGCAGGGGGTTCCCCCAGGCTCTCTCTTAGGTAGCTCACTGGAAGGGGCCCCTTGGGGGCTCAGTTGGTTAAGCACTGCCTTCAGCTCAGGTCATGATCCCAGGGTCCAGGGATTGAGCCCCACGCAGGGCTCTTTGTTCAGCAGGGAGCCTGCTTCTCCCTCTGCCTGCTGCTCCCCCTGCTTGTCCTCATGCTCTCTCTCTCTGTCAAATAAATAAATCTTAAAAAAAAAGGGGGGGGGCGCCTGGGTGGCTCAGTGGGTTAAAGCCTCTGCCTTCAGCTCAGGTCATGATCTCAGGGTCCTGGGATCGAGCCCCGCATGGGGCTCTCTGGTCATCAGGGAGCTGCTTCCCCCTCTCTCCCTGCCTGCCTCTCTGTCTGCTTGTGATCTCTCTCTCTAATAAATAAAAATAAAATCTTAAAAAAAAAAACTCACTGGGAGAGGCCAGGATCAAGTTGTGAGGTTATTGAGAGGGCCACATGGAAGGACCCGAGACCTCGCGCCAACAGCCAGCACCGCGTGAGTGAGCCCCCTAGCGGGTGGGTCTGCCAGCCCCAGTCGGGCCTTCAGATGACGGCAGCTCTGGCTAGCGTCTTGACGATGGCCTCAAGAGAAGCCCAGTGTCACTAAGCCACGCGTGGGATTCTGGCCGCAGAGGCTGAGATAGTAAGTGTTTACTGTTTTAAGCTGCTTAGTTTCGGAGTAATTTGTTGCGCAGTGATGAATGCCCTGCACACCATCTTTAATGGCTTGTAGGAATGAGACTGCTGCCCCATGAACCCTTAACTGGAGAAAGTTTGGGAACCGACATACCACCCCCCACCCCCGCAAACAAGCCACATCACACACACATATGCATACACGTTCTACACGTTCACGTGCACACATATGCGCCCCACTGCACCCCCCACCCCCCACACCACACTATACTACATACCACACTTACACACCCCCTTCATTCCCCACCACACAAACCCCACACTACACCACACCCCTACCACACCCTTTACCACACACACACTATACCATAGACTACACACCCCTTCACTCCCCACACCCCACACTACACCACACCCCACATACACCCCCACCACAACCCCACCACACACACACACCACACTACACTATATCACACATAATCCCCTTCACTCCCTACTACACACACACACACACCACACTACACACACCCCTCACTGTGCACACACACACACACTACACTACACTCTACCACACATACATCCCCTTCACTCCCTACTACACACACACACACACCACACTACACACACCCCTCACCGTGCACACACACACACACACTACACTACACTCTACCACACATACATCCCCTTCACTCCCTACTACACACACACACACCACACT
>CM052800.1:17079211-17096482 GCA_028533885.1 Nasua narica | reverse complement strand
CCATACTACACACACCCCTCACTGCACACACACACACACACACACACACACTATACTCTACCACACATACCTCCTCTTCACTCCCTACTACACACACACACACACCACAATACACACACCCCTCACCATACACACACACACACACACACACACTACACTCTACCACACATACATCCTCTTCACTCCCTACTACACACACACACACACCACAGTACACCACACCCTCACCACACACATACACACACACACACCCTTACCACACACCACACATACCACCACTGCAACCCCACCTCACATACATATACACACACATACACACACGTACACACACCACACTACACCACACACACACATACACACCACAATCATACATACATACACAGCCCAGCATTCCTCTCCCTCCGCACACATTGTTTGAAGGACAGGCACCGTTTCCACAGTACTCGGGGGAGGGCGAGGGCATTAAGCGGAGTCCTGACTGACTGGGAATTGAATATGGCAGAGGAATGTAATTGCCTTAGCTTCCTTAACCATCCCCAAGATTTCTTAGTGACAAGGAGGCGTCTGGCCTGTATCTCATGGGTCGTGGCTGATGGAGAGAAAGGTAATGATGCTCTAAAGACCATCCGTGGTCCCTCAGAGACAGCCTGGTCAACCCCCCGGGCTTGGAGGTTAACTCTGTCTCTAGATGCTATGGACTCAATGTTTCTTTCTCCTAAAATCCGTATGTTGAAGCCTAACCCCCAATGTGAGGGTATTTGGAGGTGGAGCCTTTCGGAGATGATGAGATTATGAGGATGAAGTCTCATAATGGGGTTGGGGCCCCTATGAAAAGAGGAGGAGACATAGGATCTCTTTCTCTCTCTGTTCTGTGCCGCGTGAGGATGTAGGAGAAGCTGGCCAACTGTGAGCTTGGGCCCTCACCAGACTTCGGACCCGCCAGCACTTTGATCTTGGGTGCCCAGCCTCCAGAACGGTGAGAAAGAAATGCTAAGCCACCCAGTCCATGGTATTCTGTGATAGCAGCGCAACTGGACGAAGACACAAGCTCCTGTTCTCCTTCTGAAAACCATACCCATTGAGAAATAGTAAAACGCCGAACAGCGCCTTTATGCCTGTCGGGGTTTACAGCGGAGACTGTGACTCCCTACCTGCAGGCAGGTGGGTCTCCTAACACTGAACCCTGAAACAGACAGACGTCCCTGGTCGCAGACGTACAGTATGGAGCAGCCAGGGACAGCCCTCTTTGCAGGCGGAGCAGGAGGGGGGTGGGAGGCTGGCCGCGCTGTGCCAGTTTCTCCGCGCCAACTCACCAGTCCCATCAGGACGTCCCACCTTGTCTTGGCGGAGAGAGGGAAGCACGCGGGTCGGCGTGGGAAGTGTGATGCTCCTGGGGCTCCCTCCGCATGGAAGGAAACATCAAGAGTAGGGAAGAAGTCTTTTCCCCGCTCACATCAACAACTCGAGACACAGAAGTGTTTCTGTGTCCACGAGTGGATCTGGGGAACAAGGGCTCCCTATTTCCCACCTCGGTGTCTAAGTCACCCACGGACACTAGGAGAATATATTTTTTTCCACTTGGCAAAGATCTTTCTGGGATGAAATAGACCCGTAGAGCAGGGAAATTGGCCAAGCCTGAGAGAGAGTCTTTTCTGAGGGTGACAGAAGTTGGTAGAGTTTGGCAGATCTCTCTTCTGCCCCACGACCCCCTTCTAGTGTGTTATTTGCTACCTCACCAGCCTTTTCGCACTGAATAGCACCAGATACAGTGAAATATAGTGTCATTCCAGGGTCCTGCAAGAAGAAGCAGGTCCACTTCAAGTGTCTTTCAGGAACATAGGAAGTCGGGAGAATTTTCTGGCATTTCATATTTTCAGCAAAGTGGAGTATCTGCTCTAGTTACTAAAAATGACACTCTCTCCCCACCGTTCTCCATCTGCATTTACGTTCTGTGCATACTGCTGAGGTAGCTTTTTTCCCCTTATGTTTACTGCCAACCCATTTGCATTTTCTGTCACAATAAATAACCCAGTAAAACCCTCCAATGAGTAGGTTCTAGCCCTGGCTCTTTCTAAGCATGGAATCACCAGACAATGATTTATAGTCGTGATGGCCCAGGGCAAAGGAAAAGTGGACATTTGCAAAGGAATAATAAGTGAATTCAAACAAATGCTCGGTGGCTGTTAGGAAATTAAAGACATGCACTTTCTATACCCATCGAAGTCATGGGTGGTTTAAGGTGGCCATGGCAGGAGGCCTTTAAACGGAGGGCTGGGTCTATGCAGGTCACCACTGTCTCCCCAGCACCCAGCGTGTCGCCTACCCAAAAAAACTTCTCAATTCATATTCGCTGAAAGAGTGCTGTTTGAGTGATGGTCGGCATTTGTTGAGCGCGGAGCGGAGTGTTACATGCACTAACTCATTTATTCTCGTAACTGTTCTGTGAGGCACCGTCATCTCCTCATTTTACAGACGAGAAAATGAAGGTGCAAAGAGATTGAGGGCTTCTCTGGGCACACAGCTTAACACTGGCAAAGCCAGGAAGCCATGCGTGGCCCAGAGCGGCTGGGTACCTTGTTTGGGTGTGTACATACAGCAAACGAGACCTGGGATACAAACACAATTATTTTGCCTCCAGAATTGGGTTTAAAATGCAGGATGCCAAGTTAAATTAGAATATCAGATAAACAACAAGTATTTTTTTTTTTTTTAGTCCAAGAATGTCCCCCAAATTGCATGGGACATATGCTAAAAAAAAATTATTCTTTGTTTTTCTAAAATTCAAATTTAACAGAGCACCCCACGGTATTTGCTAAAGCTGGCCACTCTAACCCAGAACCCACTCTTTTAACGGCTGCACTGTCTTCAAAATGCTCAGGGCACAGTCGAGGAGAACCAGCTCCATTCTCATTTTAGTTTATATGTCATATCGTTTATGTCGCATATAACATTTTTCATCGGATCCTCATAACTGAGGGGCAGGACCAACATTATTATCTTCTTTTACAGATGAAGAAGCCAAGACTCATAGCTTACGTCACTTGCCCAAGGTCATGCTGAAAATACTAATCATATCTAACCCTTACATGGCACTTGCCCATGCCAGGAGCTTCCTAAGAGCTTTCTACCTGTTTTTTCATTTCATCCTCGCCAATTCTGCAAGGTAGGTCCAATCATTCTCCTCCTTTCACAGATGAAGCAACAGAGGCACAGAGGGGTTAAGGAACTCGCCCGGGTCCAGAGACCTGGTTCATGTAGGCCTGACATCCTTTGGAAGCCTCTTGTTCCAACATCGTTGTGTTTCAGGTGGGAACCCAAGGACCAGAAATGGCATGTGGATTAACCATGGTTTTCCAGAGTAGCTGAACCAATTGGAGAGAGAGAGAGAGAGAGAGATGATAGATTTATTATAAGAAATTGGTTCACGCCATAAAGAAGGCTGAGAATTCCCCAGATCTGTAGTGTGAACACCTGAGAAGTGCAAGAGCCAGTGGTGGAGGTTCCAGTCTGGGTCTGAAGGCTGGAGAAGACCAGTGTCCCAGCTCCAAGACTGTCAGGTAGAGAGCATGAATTCTCCCTCACTCAGTCTGTAGGCCCTCCACGGATGGGATGAGGCTCCCTCCATGCTGGGGACGGCAGGCGCTTTGCTCAGTATACTGATTCAAATGCAAGTCTTATTCAGAAGCTACGTCACCGACACACCCAGAGATAATGTCTAACCATATATCTGGGCACCCATGACACATAAAATTAACCGCCACCATGTGTGTTGCCTAAGGGTCGTAGACCCAGCAATTTCCTGCTTCTGCTTTGTCTTCGGATTTTGAATATGGCAGCCCCTTAGAATTTGCAGCTTTAACCATCTCAGTTCCAAGTAATGAAGACTGTAAAAGCCTCTGGCTTTGTGATTGACTGAAGTGCAACCAGGAGGCCCATGACCCGGTGGCCCCTTGAACTCGGGTTGAGCCTAGTTCTCAGAGATTCTCGTAGAGAGCTGCGCCTGTCTCTCCATCTTCTTTTGGCTCTGTTGTTCTCTCGGTCTCACATGGTGGCAGCTCTAAAGTAAAAGCCGTGTGTCTGCATGGAAGGTCACACAAACACTTGGTTTATTCTCAGACTCTGTGTTAACTGTGACACAATGCACAGCCTTGCATGTTTGTATTTTGTTGGGGAAATTCATTCATTCGTTCGTTCATTCATTCAACAAATATCTGTTTAAGAGCCTGCCGTGTGTCAGGCATTGTGCTAAGCACTGGGGACTTGGAATCTAACAAAATAGATTTGGTACTTGCTCGTGTGGACCCATTTGCTATTAGGATGCCTGGAAGCTAAGTGGTTCCCTGAGGTCTTGTCACACCCCAAATGTGTCAGCCCTACACAATGATTTGTAATTTTTTGGAGGACCAACCTTGGGTAAGATCAATAAAGTCATGAATCTTCCCATAAAAAAAAAAGGCACATTTCCATTTAAAAATATGTCCAGAAGCTAAGCATCTAACCATTCCTTGTTACCATTGTCTCCCGCCTCAATGATAGCAGTGGTCACCTCACTGGTCCCCTCCTGCCTCCGTGACTACCCCCAGACTGCCCTCCATGTAGTGACTAAAGGGATCCTTTCCAAACGTCGTTCAGATCAGGTGCCTCCAAAAAAGTAAGGGATGCTATCGTTCACAGAGCAGAAGTCATGTCCCACCAGCAGCCTATGAGACCCTAAACTACTCTTTGTCCCTGTCTCTCTCTCCCTGACCTCTCTCTCTCTCTCTCTCTCTCTCTCTCTCTCACACACACACACATGCACACCCTCTCTGACTTCCTCTCCTACCCCCTTCGGCTTTCTGGTTCAGCTTCAGCCCCTCCAGCCTTGTCCTTGCTACCCTTGAAATATTCCTTGGGCATGGAGGAACAAAGGATGGGAAGAACCTGGATCCCCCAAGTGGCTTACCTCCAGACTGTTAACAGAGGAGAGACGTAAGCTTTTGTCTTAACTAAGACACTATATTTGGGGGTTCTTTGTTATCGTGTAGCCCTGTACTCTAACCCAAGCACCAGCGTACTAAGATTCTTGGGTCAAATCTGCCTCTGGTTTTTGTAAATAAAATTTTATTAGAACACAGCCGTTCTCATCCATTTATGGATTGTCTGTGGCTGCTTTTGTGCATCAGGAATAGTCGCAAAAGAGATTCTATGACCTGCAAAGTCTAAATTATTTATTCTCTGGCCTCTTTTGGAAAACGTTTACTGGTCTCTGGCTCAAACAGTATTTACTTGGGATCATCATTTAACACGTGAAGAAGATGAAGCCGTAGAGGATTAAGTTGTTTGAAGTCCGATAGCAAATGAATAGCTCAGCTGGAGTTCAGACCCAGAACTTTCTGACTCTCAAGTTCAGATCAAATTGTTCCTTAGATATAAGCCAGGCTAAGAAAAAAAAGTCAAGTCATGGATTAATTTGCATTCCTCTCAAACATGCAAAAAATTAGGCTTCTGTAGCTTTCCTCTAATTGGTCTAATATTTTTTATGGACCCCTCCCCACTGGGTGGGCAATGAGTCAATGTAGGCCAACTCCGTAAACTCAGTTTAATCCAACTATTTAAATAGTCTAGTGAGATCATTCAGGCGGTGGCAAGTAAAATGCACAGTGTTTCAGGTTTCCTCCCTCTTGGCTTCTCCTTCAGGAGAACTTTCAGAGTCCTTGCGGCAGTGGGAGTCAGGAAGAAAGCCTCCTCACATGTGTGCAGGCTGCATGCAGAAGTGGCTTCCCACTTCCTCCCCGGCCAGCCTCTGCCCTGCCCTGGTTTGCTCCCTGGCCTTCAGACTACGAAGATCTGGCTGATTCTATCTAACCTTGCTGAGGGGCCTCACACAGGTTTCCTTATCGGCAAAATTTGGATCACGATAGTACCTACCTCACAAGATGAATTCAAAGACTAAATTAGATAACATAACAAACAGAAAGGTCTTAGAGCAACACCTCACATTCACCAAGTGGTCACTATGGGTCAGATGTTGTTGGCCAGGCCCATCACTGGGTCTTGGCCATTTGCCCCAGTCTTAGGTGCCTACTTGAAGTGGCCTCTTTGTCTTCCTACAGGCCACTCTGCCAGCCCTCCTCAGCACCCCCTGGTCTCCTCACTAAGGCACATAAACTCTGAGAGCCCCAGCCGGAAGTGCTGCTCTGTCAGACTTACTGTCCCTCACCTTGCGCCATGTTGGAAGAGGCCACTTGATGGGTTGCTCCTAGATCCTGGCAGCCTCTGCCTGGACACATGGGGAAGCGTGCCATGAATCTGCAGAGTTCTTGGTTCTCCCCTTGACCTCCACAACAACCCCCCACCTCCCCAATCCAGGACCTTGGCCAGCCTCTCTGCTTCCCCTGCCTCTCCCTCCTCTCCCTCCCATCATCTCCCAAAGTAGAAGGAATGGTCTTCCCCTTGTCCCCGCCTCAGACCATGGCTTCTTCTTCTGTCTCTAGGTAGAAGTCCAGGATCTAGTCAGCCAAACTCTAATATCATAATGACAGTGGAGGAATTTAGAAAATCCTTTTCTGACAGTGCCTGGCTGTCAAGGCTATTGTCTTGCTAAAGAGGTCAAGGAAAGCAGCTTAGAGACTCAAGCTGGTGAATGGCCTCTTTCTTCTGGATAGAACCTTCCCTTTCCTTCCCTGGGGCAACTGAAAGTTATGATTATCCCCACTGGAGAAGCACTCTGGCCGGCCCACTAGGTGGGGATGTTGTAGAAGGGAACTGAGCCCCAGATGTCTCTTGGCTGGAATGTCCTCCCAGGCCCTTCCTAACTGGAGGCACTAGAGACAGGGAGGGGCCTAGCTAACGACCAGACTCTTTCCAAGGCCATTTCTCGTGGTGCCAAGGCACACACTTGCAGTCGGCTCACTACGATCATGTTTCCCCAAGCTCGACCAATGGAACCAGCCACTAGGAGCAGCAGAGGTGGGATGAAGGAAAATCTATAAACATTAAAAAATGTTTCTATCATCTATCCAGCCATCATGAGAAAATGTCCGACTGGAGAATCATCAAATGTGGGCAGCATGTTTGGAAAAGCCTGTTTTATAATATGTGCAGGGATTGCGACACCGGCTGGTGTGTGTCTCCTCAAAGGCACAGACAGACATCCTCCAGGGGGGTTCGAACAGGCCTCAGTAGAAGCCCATGTGAGGACCAATTGGAGAACACACGCAGCGTCAATGAAGTTGATGTAGATGCAGGAAGCAAGCTACAGTTTCACGTATGAGCCATGAATTAAAATCCAATGACGCAGGTGCCACAGGTTGTATTTTCCAAATCTGGCCGCTGCAACACCTCCGGTCCCAATATTTGGATCTGAGTGGGGTTATGGCTCACTTACTTGCACCCAAATGAAACACAGCAGAGGTTGTGCTGTAACTTTTCAGGCTGGATCATAAAAAGTGGGTGTGTTTCCATGCTGGATAACAGATGACCACACACTTAGTGGCTTCCCACAACACGGGTTATCATCTCATACTTTTTGTGGGTCAGAAGTCCAGGTGGGGCTTGGCAGAGTTCTCTGCCCGGGTCTCTCAAGGATGAAGTCAAGGTGATGGCTGGGCGCTGGTCTTATCTGGAGGCTTGACCGGGGAAGGACCCACTTCCAAGCATCCTCAGGTTTTTGGCAGAATTCATGTCCTGTGACTGCAGCATTTACTGCACCCAACTTCTTCCAAGACAAGTGTATTCATTTGCTAAGACCGCCGTAACAAAATGCCACAGATCAGGTAGCTTATACCACGGAAATTGATTTTCTCACAGTTTTGAAAGCTGGGAACCTGAGATCGAGGCATTGACAGGCTTGGTTCCTTCTAAGGTTTGGCCCCTCCCTTTGGCTCGGAGACAGTTGCGTTGTTGCCGTGTCCCCACATGGTCCTTTCTCTCTGCACACGCCTCCTGGGTGGCTCTGTGGCTGTCCTAATTTCCTCTTCTTATAAGGTCATCAGTTGGATTGATTTAGGGACCACCCTAATGGTCTCATTTTCATAAGACTGTGTCTTCTTCTTTTTTTTTTTTTTTAAAGATTTATTTATTTGAGAGAGAGAGAGAGAGCACAAGTGGGGTTAGGGACACACAGAGAAGCAGACTCCCCACAGAGCAGGGAGCCCGATGCGGGACTTGATCCTGGGACCCTGGGAGCATGACCTGAGCTGAAGGCAGCATTTAACTGACTGAGCCCCCCAGGTGTCCCTCCCCCAAGTTTCTGAAGCCCTTGCCTGTTTTACGTGTCTCCACTGCTCTCGCCATCGGCACGCGCTATGTTTACTGTTTGCCTGGTGTCTGTTCCCCAGCCCGCCCCTCCCCCCAGGTACGAACTCCATAATGACAAGCCCTTGGCCTGGCAAGAGTGGAAGCTCAGTACGAACTTACTAGTTCAAGTGTGGATGGCTGATCTAACAGCTGCAGGGAGGCCAGAACAAGAAAAGGAGTGTCCAGGAGAGGTCAGGAGGCGAGAAAACCAGACAGAAATAGAGCAGGACTGGTCCTTAGTGAGCGTACAGTTCAATGACACATTTTATCCTTGAGAGAACAGCGGCCCGGCGAAAAGGACCTGAGTGGACCTACCGGGAGGTTAATGGCAGGGCTGACTCTGAGCACCCAGGCCCCTGACCCTGCTTCTTCGGTTCTCAGTGCTAGGTCACATTCATGGAGAATCGACACAAAGCTGCCGTATCTACACTGCTCCCTTAGGCTTCTGGTAATAATTTGCCTGAACCTATACCAACTGAAAGGTACTTAATTTTTTTTTTATATAGATCACTTCTTTTTATTTCTCCGTTAAAATACATTTAGAACATTATATTGATTTTTTAAAATACTACGTGTGGAGGTAGGTTATTTTAAATGGATGGATGGATGGATGGATGGATGGATGGATGGATGGATGAATTTCAGGAGAGTCCATGGGGGTTGGGTGAGCCTGGGATCCCCTGGATCCCCAGGACGTGAGACAAAGCCCTCCTTGCAAGGAGCTCCAATCAGGGAGCATGACCCATGGGGGCCGGAGTCAGGAGCAGGGGGAGGAAACGAGTTTGCTGATGAGCGGGGGGCTGCTGCCTGGTCCCTCTAGGTCCTTCCAAGTGGCCCATGAACTGTACTTCAGGGCTGCCTGCCGAGGGGGTGACACATAAGCATTAATGCTTCAACTCTCACCCCCTATAAGCCAAGAGGAGGCCTTGCAGGCATCCACCGCTGTCCCCTTCTGGGGGTGCCCAGCCTCTGGCGGTGCCCTGGAGGATGGCATCAGGGTGCATGCAGGACACAGGTGCAGGGCGAATCCCGCGCAGGGTACCCTGTTGCACATGCGTCAAGCTGGCCAGGGGCTGCCGGGGAGCAAGGCTCGAGAGGCGAGGCCCTGGGGGTTGTAAGGGGTATTCAGGAGAACTCCGTCTGATCCCCCACCCGCAGCTCTTTCCACACAGACAGGCGTCAGTTAGTCAGCAGGGGGAGGCTGCTCCGAGCCTTTGCTGTGAGCCCATGGTATTTCTGGCTAATCACAGGGCCCGGGTTTGTCACCATCAAGTCCTCTAGGAAACTCCATCCACAGCGTCAAAGTCATAGAGAAGTTCAATGTGCCTTTATATCTGGAAAGAACTGAAACAAAATCCCACTTCTGGGAATTCTTGGTTGCCTAAGGTTTCCAGCTACCTTGCTGCCGCCGTGGGTATCAGATTTGTCCCCACACGGGCTCTGAACATGCGGAGGGTAGGGAGGCAGAGCTAGGATCCAGCTTGCTAACCAGGGAGGACACTGCAAGAAAAGTCACCTGCGCCGACAGGTAACAGCCATCAATAGCTGAGAACATAGTCTTTCCAGGCCCTGGGCTGAGCTCCTAAGAGCTGTTTCCCTGGTTAATTCTCACCGAAAACCTCTGAGGTCAATATTATTCCCATTTTACAGAGGAGCAGGTCTGGCTGCATAATTTGCAAGGCTCTATGCAAAGTGAAAATGCAGGGCCCCTTGTCCAAAAATTGAGAATTTCAGGGCATCTGGGTGGCTCAGGTTGTGATCTCGGGGTCATGAGATCGAGCCCCACATTGGGCTCCCCACTCAGCTGGGAGTCTGCTTGGGATTCTCTCTCTTCCCTCTCCCTCTGCCCCTGCCCCCCGCTCTCTCTCCCTCTCTCTCTCTTTCAAATAAATAAATAAATCTTTATAAAAAATGGAGACTTTCAAGATGGCAACAGCAAAGCCTGAAACTAGGTCCTGGGACCCTCTGAGTTGACAGCGCCCTCCCATGTGACTGCATGGGTCACGTGAGCACAAACTAGCCCTGCGGAGGAGGAAACCAAAGCTCCCAGAGGTTAAGTGAGCTGACTAAGGTCAGAGTGAGGAAGTGTTAGTACAGCGATCGCGGAGTCCAGTAGTCCAACTCTACATACACTTTCTTAGGCGGAGGCAGAGGGCTGAGCCGGGAGACTGAGGCCTGAACAACGCCTCACTCCTCACAGAGGTCTGGTTTCTGCCTCCTTTGCTCCTCAGTACTTTCAACCCTAGAAGCCCAGCACTGGGGGAGGAGCCTCTGGAAATGAGATGGGTGGAGGTCATAGGAGCAGTCTTGCACTTTGGCCACGCCATAGCTGAGGTAAGATGACCCTGATCTCAGACAGGCTGCTCCTGCTAAGGGCTCAGGGTCTTTCCTGGGGGGCTGGAGTTTAACCAGAGACTGTGGAGGAGTGGGACGGTCTCGAAGTCACAGCCACACGCATCAGGCCTCTGGGTCACCGGCGACAAATGCCGCCAACATGGACTGTCCAAGGGGAAGAGCTGCTTATTAAAAGAGGGCTGGGCACACCTCCTGCATCCCCCTCTTGAGTTTCTCTGAAGTGGAGCCTCCCTTCCAACGGTCTGATCGGCAGAGCCTCGTGCTGAGAGGGGCCTGGCGTTTGTGTTTTCTGAGTTCTGCCATGGGAGAAGCCCAACTCTTACTTTTGGAATATCCTCAAACATAACAAGGATGCTCCAGTGTTCGGGACAGTCTGAAAACGTGCTAAGTATCCATGGCATGGTGGATACATCCAAAATGTAATGACACTGATCAGTTAGACTCACATTCAACTCACATAACGGCAACCGACTGCAGGGGAATAGCCCAGAGGTGTTCATTCTGCTCACATCATGAAGAGTCTAGGGGTGGGCAGGGCGGGCCAATGGTGCTCCTTAAACAACGGATCTCCTTCATCTCTGCCACCATTCGTAGAGTGTGGCTGTCAACCCTTATGGTTCCAAAAAGGCTGCTCTATCTCCAGATGTTGTGTCTGCATTCCAAGCAGGAAAAGCGGGGAAGAGCAATGGGAAAAAGGCACATGCCAGCCAAGTCTCCCTTTTCTCACCTTAATGATGGCTTTCCTAGAGGCTCCATCCAGTAGACTTCCATTTTTTACCCTTTGGGCAAGAACTGGTTTACATGGGAAGCCAAGGAAAGGAGCATGTTTACACAAGGCCACCTGAAACACAATCAGGATTTTTGTCAGTCCAGAAGAGACGGAACCCAGATATTGGCTGGGCTGGTCTAGCAGCGTTTGTTACAGCAGCTCTGATACCAGTAGGGCTCCAAAACCCTCCCTCCATGTCCCACCATCCATGTCGGCTCCATCCGGAGAGGAGTATAACCCAAACCGCAAACTCAAGCAGGTGGACTTAGACATCTTCTAGTGGCCAGGAAAAAAAAAAAGGCAAACAAGAAACAGGTGAAATTAATTTAAATATCTTCATTAACGCAACATACCCAAGGAACCATGATTTCACTATGTAATCAATATTTAAAAATATTTCTGAGATACTTCGCGGTTGGGTTTTTTTTTTTTTATGACAAGTCTTCAAAATCCAAGGTATGTTATTCTAATACGTACAGTACATCTCAGTTTGG
Organism: Nasua narica; assembly: GCA_028533885.1. Lineage (NCBI taxonomy): Eukaryota > Metazoa > Chordata > Mammalia > Carnivora > Procyonidae > Nasua > Nasua narica. The sequence continues at coordinate 17,084,587 of CM052800.1, read as the reverse complement.
ACTTCATTTCAAGCGCCCCAGAGCCCATGTGGCCAGCTTTCGTCCTGCACAGCACGCACCTGGGCTGTCAGAAACTGGTTCTCAGCTGGGTATTTTTAAAAGCGCAGGGGAGTCAGAAGTCCTAAGTGAGGGCACGCTCGCTGCGCTCTCTGAGTAGAGATGCTGAAGGTCCGGCAACCCCTTGCCGATCATACGCTGCCAGGACCGTCCCAAAGAGGATGAAGAATTGCCCTGCCGAATGCCAGTGATGCGGCCAGTGGAGATCACGGCTTTAATACGGGCAGAGTGCTCCGAACAGTGCTTAGTTCATCGTGAGCGCTCGGGGAAAGTTTACTGTTAGGGTTATCATTAGCCAGTCGAGGCCAGATGTCCTCTCCTGGCACATAAGAAACACACACACACACATCATCCCCACAGTAATACAGGAGGGTGGATGGTCTACTATATGTACTACAGATGGGTATGTGTGTGTATATGTATGTGTATATGTCTATCTATGTCCCGGCTCTTCCTGTTTCATTTCATTGGTCCTCCAATCTTCCTTGGGAAGAGGTGAGCGTGACTAGTCCCATTGTACAGATGGGAAAATGAAGGCCAGGGACGCTGAGCCGATTGCTCATAAGCAATCGGCTCAGTTCGCCGATTCATAAGTTCGCACCGCCAGGGAGTGTGACTTCAACCCTTTTTGTTAGTGGTTATCCAAAGTCTGGGAGTCATCCTGAGGCCATTTTCCACCTCCAAAGATCTGCCAAGCCCTACCTGGAGCGACACACTGGAAAAACCGTTCTCCCCACCTGGGGCCTCAGACTCACACGGTTTCCCTCCTATCCTAGAAATGAGCATGGAGCAGGCGACAAAGAGAAACATCCCAGCGGAATTGCAACCTCGACAATGGAACTGATGAGGTACAATAGCGAGATCTGGCCTGTAATCAGTCTGAAGCTACACTCCGCTATTTAGACGTCCATTTCGCTCGCTCCAGAGACGGTGCGGGGAGAGGCACACACCCCTCAGGTTGGGTTCCTTGCTCATCACCACAGCGCACCATGCAGAAAAAGGACCCCTTTGTGACAGCACCGCAAATTATAGCCCAGGCAATTGGAGTCACGGCTAGAGCAGTCTCTTCTCTCTCTCCTGAAAGAAAAATCTGTTTTAAGCTTAATTATAGACTGTCATTACCCGCAATCTTGTAATGATCCAAAGTCCTGGAAAAATGATAATAATAAAAAAAGAGAGAGAGAAAGAGAGAGAATCAATTCAAATAGGAGTTGAAAGACTCAGACAAGTGTGGGGAAGGGAGGTGATTGTGGCATTCTTCAGAAACTATTGTGAAACGAGGATCAGAGCTTTAGAATGGTAAATAGTTATTCTGGCTCGATTGTCAATTTACCAGGCCCAAGGGTTCAGTGTTAACCTTACCCACTTTTAAATCTTTAATATTGTTGTTCCAAAATTCACCTTGTAAAATGTAGGAGCAGCTCCCAAGATAAACTGATGCCCAAAATCAAATGACCGAGATTTAATAGGACAATGCTTCTTGGATCCCAGGAGGATGCACTGAACAGACTAAAAGTGTTCAGTGATTGTTCTTGGCATGTTAGCAAGAAGATGCTGAGGTTTATCAGAAGACACCTTTTAAATCGAGTTTTCTTTGTCAGTTTCTAAGGCCTGGACTAGAATGCCTTTCCAGGTACAGCCAACCATTGGGAGCTCCCTCTTGTGGCCATCTCGGGTATGGAAATGTAAGTATCTCTTCCCACCTCCCACCCACCCCTAAAAGCGAAACCGGGAAGACCAATTGACCCAAGCTGATCCTTCTAGAATTGGATCCTAGAGAGGCAGGCTTTCTGGGAGTGTCAGATGTTACTCTAAATCTACCTGGAGGCTGGGTATCCTCCTGAATCTATGAAGCTTTGTGAAATGATGTGAACGTCAGGAGAAATTTCTTCCTTTCTTTTCCCATTTACCCTTCCTCCTTGGTTGTTTTTCATAAAAGATTTCTGGAAATAATTATTTTTCATTGTATATGATAGAACACCTTCGTTATTTTTTATTGATTGCTCTATGGGAATTTGTGGAGCATCAAAGAAAAATTTAAACCTTTGTGCTCCTGCAGGAAAATTCTTGGTGTGAATTTAGTTTTCTGGAATTAACTTCATTGCATTAGGCATAGAATTTGGTTTGAAACATGGATCTGGCCGTGTTGAGAGACAGTTGAATGAGTTCCCTGGTAAGATCCCCTTCACTGGAATGGCCACTGAGTCACAAAAAGAACTTGGCCACGAGCTCATGTAGCTCCTCATTCTCTCTTACCATTGTGTTCTGATTTCAGGAAGGAAGAGATAGCATGACTTACCCATCAGCCCTGTTTCCTGGTTTTGAAGTCACAGGAATTCTTCTCAGTTAATGGGAACAAAGCTAGCAAAGAAATGAGTTAGGAATAATTGTTATAAGTACCAGAAAACTCAGCTCAAACCAAACAGTATATGAAATTTGTAGGTATAGGGGATAAGAAGTCTAGAGATAGGCTTCAGGTAAGGCTTGATCCAACAGACCAGAACTGTTTTGCTTAAGTATCTTAAGATCTTGCTTCCTTCCACCTCTCCTCTCTGTCTTCTATATAGCACCCACCTTCTCTGTACTCTGCCCATTTTCCTCATTTCAATCTTCCGTAAAGGTCACTTGTAGACACTTCTTGTATGCTCTTAAGTTTCCTTGTATCTTTCTACCTGTAGAAAGTAATTTTAATAATAAATTGTATTTAACTAATATATCACAAATATCCTTTCCCCAGGTAGTCATTATAAAAATTGCTGATGTAAGAGATATATTATTTTTAAAAAATACTTAGTCTTTGAAAGCTGGAGTGCACTTTACACTTAGACCACATTGCAGTTTGGACTAGCCCTATTTTAAAGTGCTTAGTAGCCACCTGTGGCTACTGTGTAGGACAGCACAGATTTAGAATGTAATTTGTTGTTACGTCTGCCTTGGGCTTTAGAATTGCAAAATGCTTTCATATGTATGTTATCATTTGGTCAGTATTCCTAAGAGGCAGACCCCTGGGGTATCATCATCCCCACATTGATAAAACCACAGGGGAAAGTATTATCAGGAGTGGTTATAAGCTATTTTCTACCCCTTGAGGATAGCAGGACAAGCACTTAAGCCAGAATCCAGTGCTGTGTGCCTTCCTTCACATACGTGCATTTCATCTGGGCTTATACATACCATCTTTTTTTATCCTCTTCAATATCAAGTAGTTGCTAGAGACATTTTTTGATTACCAGATAATATTATTCAGGATTTACTTGGCCACAAATGATAGAAACTCAGTTCAAAATGGCTTAAATGGGGGAGGGAGGAAGTGAGAGAAAATACTGGTTTATAAAACGAATGCATGTGGTTTCAGGAATGGTTGGATCAAGGAGTGAAAACATGTTTTCTGACTCCTCACTCTGCTTTGTCTATGCTTAGTATCATTTTTAGGCAGGTTCTCTCCCACAAGATGGCAAAGACAATCACCATCCTGCCAGCTTGATATTCTCAGTGGAAAAAGGATGCCTCTTTCCTGATAGTTACAGCGAAAATCTTTCAGAGGGATCTCCTTAGTCTGGTGTGGGCTCATGCCCATCCTTGACCTAGTAACCATACACCAGTACTGACACATGTTCACCCTGGAGTTACAGAGCAAGACAGGAGCCCCGGAGCTCCCCCAAAGAAAAAGAGAATAATGAATGATGGGCAGGCGGAATCCACAGATATCTCTCCTATGGATCTCACAAGTCTGTCTTAGGATTTGCATAATTGAGCATGCATTTCTTCTGGTCAGGGTCCTCAGTTAACTCAAGCCTGGAGACGAGTAACCGGAAGTGCACAGGCTCATCTCTGGGGTGGTCCATGGATATTACTTCGGTGGTCAGATGTCCCCATATTTGGCATCACTTCCGAATGCCCCCACGGCTCAGAGCCCCTGTGAACCACACAGCACAGCTGGCAATCCTTTGGGCAGGACACAGTGCAGCATAGACCCGATGGTGGCACAGTTTGGGTAACCGTGTCCTGGTGATCCTCCAACCCCCAACTATTTCCACCTCCCCCCTGCCTCTCTCTCTAGTCTCTCCACACAGACACAGTTCCGGGGCCAAACTGTATCCAGGCAGGAAGGATGACTACAGAGGGCCCCAAGGAGGGACTGCACTGCTCCCCATGTTGCCGTGCTTGCCAAGTGGGCCCTGGGATGACTGTGAGGGGCCCGGATGTTAGTCAGGATCCCTTTGAGTACCCGGTCCTCTTAAAAAACATTAAACTGACTTTAGGGAGAAGGTCTTCTATTGCCTTGTATAACTGAAAAACCCAATGTAAGCACAGGCTGAACAGAGAGGGCTCAAGAGCTCGTCACCAGGTCTCTTCCCTCCCCTCCTAAAATGGACAAGCATTTGAGTTTGGGAGAGAAGGACGACAAGAAATGCACAAAAAGGAACAAGATAATTTCAGAGGGTCATATGTTTAGTTAGATCAGAGATGGGGGGGGGAGGTTCTCCCTTGGACATAGGGGACCAAGGAGGCCTCTCTGAAGAGGCAGCAGCCCAGCAGAGCCCTGAGTGGGAGAAGGAGCCAGCTTCCCACAAAGCTAGGGTGGAACATTCTAGACTGAGGAAATAGTGGGAGACAGAACAATGTCTGAGAAACAATGAGGTGGGCAGTGCTGAAGGCGATGCTGTTTGCAGATGGGGCCAGATCCCTAGAGCTCGGAAGATCATGGTGAGGAGTCTGGATTTTCTTCTAAGTGCTAGGGAAATTGCCTAGAAGGTTCCAAGCTGGGAAGGGGTGGGATCAGAGTCAAACCTACCTCCTGAGGTCCTCAATGTCTCTGTTTTGAGCCGTCAGTCCTGACCCCAAGTAGGCTTCAGTGGACCAAAGACAGATGGAGATCCCCATAGACTCAGAGAAGTTTTGACCAGCTTTGAGTGGGCAAGCAGATACAGATACCCTCAGAGGCAGGGAGACCCTGAGCCCCACCATTGGAGGACATGCAACCCAATATGGGAAGATACGACTCAGTCATACACTCCTTGGGCACTTACTGTGTGCAGGCATGGTGTGGCAGTGTAGAGATGACTTAGACCTGCTCCCCTCCCACCTCCCCCTCACACACACTCCCCTCCCCCCACCTCCCCGTCATACAAACACGCTCCCCTCCCCCCACCTCCCCCTCACACACTCTCCTCTCCTTCCCACCTCCCCCTCACACAAACACACTCCCCTCCCCCCTCCATCATCACACAAACACACTCCCCTTCCCCCCACCTCCCCCTCACACACACTCCCCTCCCCCCACCTCCCCCTCACACAAACACACTCCCCTTCCCCCCC
>CM052800.1:16871429-17079111 GCA_028533885.1 Nasua narica | reverse complement strand
AAGAGGCAGAAGTTCTAGTTTTCTCTGGGTGTGACAGAGGAGCTGGGAGGTCTTTCAGCTGGACCTGGCTCCAGAGGGGTCACTCTGCCCTCTGGCCCCCCCGCCCCACGCTGGTCACTTGAAATGACTATATCTCCTGGAATTGCTGACAAAGCAAAGCAGTGTGGGTACCGTTGGTGGAATTCGAGGGGTTTTCATCCCACTGGGTTCTGGGTTGGAGAGGGGCACCCCTTCTCCCCCATGAACGTGGGGGACCAGCCAAGGGCGTCCCAGGCCTGTCCCAGGTCCGAGTCTCAAACCACAGATGGCTGACTGGTGGGGAAAGGAGCCGGCACCTGCAGGTCACCTTCGGGAACAAACTGTCAAAAGGAGTTGTGCCTGAGGCTGACCTAGTTTGACAGTGGGCTGCGCGCAGTCGCTCTCCTTTTCAGTATTTGTTCCAGGCGTTTGTTTATTTGCAAACCACTCTATTTGTCGCTAAAAATACTCCTCCAAAGCAGATGCACAACTGACCGTGACTTTCCGTGAAACAGCCCAGTGCCCGAGCACTGAAGCCCGTCCCCCAGGCCTCTGGGCGCCGGGACCACAGGGGAACAGGCAAAGGCCTTCTAGCCTTAAGACAGGCAGCACTGGTCACTCCCCACACCCCCAAATGAATCCTTCCCTAAGATATGTGCCAATTAGGAAGGGCCTCTCTGCCTGGCTGGGGAGAGTATTACGTTGAATCCTTCCGTTGCAACAGAGTCAAATAAGCTCAGACTGAGATACACACACACACACACACACACACACACACACAGATGTATTGTCTCAATGAGCAAAAATTCCAGGGGTAGTTTCAGGTACAGCTGGATCCAGGTGCTCAATGGATCACCAGAATCTGATCTTTTCCTGACCTTCTTACAGCTCAGTTTTCTTCTGGGTTGGCTTCCCTCTCAAGCAAGTTTTCTCCTCATGATGTCAAGCTGCCTGCCAGTAGCCTCTGGCTTATATAGTCACAGCTCCAAGTTCAACCAAAAGAGGGCTTTTCTTCTCCCATAATTTTTTTAACAGTTTTATTGAGGTACAGCTGATGTTTAGGAAACTGTATATATTTAAAGTGCATGATTGATAAATTTTCACATACATACACACCCATGAAACTAATCACCACAATCAAGGTAGCAAGTATATCCAAGACAGCCAAAAGTTTCCTTGTGCCCCTTCATACTCTCCCTGTAGTGTTCCTTTTTTCCTCCATCCCCAACTAACTACTGATCTACTTTTTGTCACTTTAGATTAGTTTGCATATTCTAGAGTTTTCTGTAAGTGGAATCATACAGTATGTACCTCTTGGGGAAAGGGGAGTCCTGGATTACTTTGAGTTTAATTGGCTCTTATTTTTCAAGTTCCTTAAGGTAGACGCTGAGATCATTGATATGGTACCTGTCTTCTGTCTGATGTATATGTTTAATGCCATAAACCTCTCCCCGAGAGGGGCTTTAGTGACAGATCACAAAGTCTGTGTTGTGTTTTCAGTTCCATTCCCTTCAAAATATTCTTAACTTAATTGTTAATGTCTTTCCTGACCCATGCAATTTAGAAGTGTGTAATTTAGTTTTAGACATTTGGGAATTTTCCAGAGATATTTCTGTTATGGATTCCAAATCGTTTCCACTGTGGTCAGAGAACATACTTGATATTACTTGAATCTTTTTTACAGCTTCTTTAGGGGCTGCTGTAGGTATTACAATATCCCTGGAAGTCTGACCAAGGACAGAACTTTGCAGTCTGATGGCTGAGTCACTGGTCCACGGGGCTGTTTCGTGTATCTCTTGCAGGGAACACAGCAGTTCGGGGAAGTTAAGGAAGTTTTCAAAGATATCTGCTCTCAGCTCCATACACATGCCTCTTCTCCAGACCCTCCTGTTCCGTCTTCCAATCCCGTCCCTTCCAGTCCTCTTCTCAACTAAGTCAGGAGTCAGCCGACCTTTTCTGTAAAGGGCCAGAGAGTACATATTATAGACTTTGCAGGCCATGTATGTGGTCCCCGGCACAAGCACTCAACTTTACACTGTAGCACAGACGAGCCAACACAGTATGAAAGTGAATGGTGTGTCCGGGTTCCAATAAAACTTTATTATACAACAGGCATGGAGCTGGGTTTGGCCCCCAGGCTGGAATTGGCCATCTGTCATCGAAGTCAATCCCCATGGCCCCTGAGAACACGCGTCCCCTTGACTCCCTCTCTTAACACTCTGTGCTGAACGGATGACCAGCTGCATTGTCCAAAGGAGGATTTTTCTCTCGCCACTTTCAGGACCACCGCCCAGTGGGGCCATTTTGTGGCGGTGGTCCATTTTAGGCCAACATGTACGTATCAAGTCAGTGGATCAGTGGCATGGACTTGGGCTAGTTCCTCCTCTTTTGAAATGTTGTAGGGAACCCCCCACATGGTTTGAGGTGGGTGCTGCAGGAGAATTGGGGAAACGCTGGTGGGTGACACGAGATCCGGGCCACTTGTTTGTGATGCTTCTTGTGCCCTCTGACCCCGCTTGGGTCTGACCCGGAGGTACATTTCTGTCTTACAATGGACTGTCACTTGGTCTGTCTGCGTTATTTCTTGGTTGGTTTGACGGTCCCAGCTCATGACAGGCAGCTCTGGCCATAAAGTCACTTGATGTCCCATGGTCAGCAACTCAGTTTTCCACAGACCAGTTACATGTGAGCAGCCGTGTTTCGAATGGCGTATAGTTCTCAGCTGTAGACTTCATTGCCTGTTCCAGAACTCAAGGGGTCTTCATTGTGTCCTTGCTATCAGGACCAGAGATTCCACAGAGCTCTTTCTCTTGCACGAATACCTCTAATGACATGGGACTTCTTGGTGACATAGCAGGAACAACAGGGATGCTCAGACTTCAGTGTAGTTCTTCTTCAGAACCCTTCTGTGCTCTGGGCTCCACTCAAAACTAGAAGCTTTCCAGCTCACCAAGGCCTAACAAGTGTGTGTCTCCTTCTTAGTGGTAGGTGGTCCCATCCTCCCTCAGACCACTGAACATCTATAAGGTTCACCAATGTGGCAGACCCATGATTTTTGTAGGTTTTATCTCCCATCTCCTGGAGTGTCCCACTGTGGTGTTCTACTTTTCGTGCATTGGACCCAATTCCCATGGTATCATTGGTACAACAGACCAATGCATTGTTCTTAAGGTCGTCCACATAGCCCAGGTGCCTTTGGACTGTATTAGGACAGAAAATGGAATAATCTGGAGCCAACCGTGAGTATAACTCCAGAGCAAGATTGTGACAATATTATTGTCCATCTCGTGCAAAGGCAAACTGCTTCTGACCCTCCTTCTTGATGGGTGTGGAAAAAACCACATTCATCATAATGACAGCTGCATACCATATTCCCAAGGTCATGTCAATTTGCTCTAGTAAATATACCACGTGCAGCACATTAGCTGAAATTGGGGCTATTACTTTGTCAAGGTTGTGATGGTTCCTGTTCAGCTACCATGATCCATCTGATTTTTGCAGGGGTCAGACTGGGGAAGTGAACTGAGAGATGATGGGGACCATCACCACGCATCCTTTAGGCCTTTGAAGATGGCACTCATCTTAGTTGTTCCCCTCCCACAGGATTAGATAGATAGGCAAGTAGAGTCATATTTATAGTTCTAAAAACTTCATATAAAATATGTATATATTCTTCACTATCAAGTCTTGGCAGGGGTGAGGGGACACTGAAGTTTCAGGAGCTTCCCCTTGGTGTTTACAGATCAAGAAGCCAATGTGAGGCCTCTGCCCATTGCTAAGTACATCCATTCATATTACATGTTTGGCCAAAGCTACTGCCCAGTGGCCCCATGGTGGAGCAGACCTGCCCTGGGATTCCGTTCATTCCTGACCTCATATGTCTTCCCTAATGGTGTCGATCTATGACTCTGGGTGTCACATCAAGTTAGACCTTGCGTCCAAAAACGCTTGAGATCTCTGACTACTCCCTTCACCAGGTTGCCTGAGTTAATGGACGTAGGTCCTTTGAGGAAGGACTGACACCTACCCTGTGGTCGTAAGATCCATTCTCACGAAGACTTGGTTGTTTCTTCGGTCAGTGGGTTCTGAGTCTGAGGTGTGGCTCTGGTCTGGAAACTGGGCAAAGGATCATGACTTTCTACCGAGGTGGCTAATCTTGGTCTTCTCTTCATCCATCCTTGATCTCTCTCTCTCTCAAGATTTATTTATTTATTTCAGAGAGAGAGAATGAGAGCATGAAGCATGGGAGGTAGCGGGGAGGGGAAGAGGGAGAGGAGAGAAAGGATCTTAAGCAGACTCCATATTGAGCACGGAGCCTGAAGCGGGGCTTGATCCCATGGCCCTGAGATCATAACCTGAGGCGAAATCAAGAGTTGGACTCTTAACCAACTGAGCCACCCAGGAACCCCCACCCTTGATCTCTTGACTATCTATGTGAAACTATGCCCTTGTTGGCTGCCCATCCACCTCGCCCCCAGAAATACCACACTCCATGGGCCAAAGAGTGGTGGTGAAGGAAGGCATGGCGTAGCTGGGATAGGGTGTGAGTGTGGGGTTCGTGCTGGGTGCAACTGAGGTGATGGATCACGAAAATAATTTACATTAATGACCTGAAATTGCCTAGATCTGAGTCAGTCCTCACAGGCTGGCTATGTGGTAAATTCGCAACCTCTGGCTGGAGAATGGAGTCCGAAGGCTGTCAGCAGCCTTTAAACAAAACAAGACAGCTTTAGAAGTCACTTTGAACGTCTCTACATATGTTAATAGAGGGTCACCAAGAGGGTGAGTTGGGACCATTGGGCCTGGGGCGAGTTCAGAGAAATCCTTGTTACGGGGTCGAGTTGGGTTAACTAGGTTTTCTGTCATCTCACAAGAACTCCTCTGGCTTCTACCTCAGCAAAGGAAGAAATGACTCAGCATACATCCAGTTAATTTGCTAGAAGATACATGAAAACCCTGAGGTTGATATTTTTGCCTCTTATGCTCTGACAATTGTGCCAAAATTTTTTCAGAACCACCTCTGGAGTCTATACTGTGTGAGGCTTCCTGCCACCTCCTTGGGTGAAGATTAAAGCAAAAATTGTTTTCCTCTCTTTCCGGGGAGGCAGGGGGAGGGAGGAGTGTTTAACAGACGCTCCCAGAAGAATTTTATCTTTGTTTCTTCAGATGAAACCTAGACATGCCACTCCTTTTCTTTCCACCAGAGGAAGTTGGTCTCACTGACTCTCGTGCCTGGAGGGAGTTATCTTGGCCGCTGGGAGCTCTGGCACCTTCCGGGCTGATAAGAACCTGGGACGGCACCTTCAGAAATCCTGGCAGTGGGAGAGGAGATTGGAACGAGCTGTGCCCCACAGCATTGGCTCTGATGGGGCCTCCCACCGGCCCCTGTGAGGGCTCTTCGTCCCTGCCCCAGCTGTCACCCACTGGCCCGTCCCCTCTAGACCAACAGCTGGTGGACGACGACGATGGGAAGGGGCCTGACTTCTGTCACTACGGGAATGAGCCCTTTACCAGATCTCTTGGAGCAGCACTGAAGGGGCCTTTCTCTCTCCAGTTACATCATTCCATCGTCTAGCAGAAATGCTCAAACGAACCTTCTGAGAAAAAGACATTTCCAAAAGGACAACTACTGCACGATTCCACCGATAGGAGGCAACCAAAAAAGTCAGATTCAGAGAAAGACAGAATGGCGGTTGCTGGGGTTGGTGGGAAGGGAAGTGAGGAAGTTATTCTTTAAAGGATCTAGAGTTTCAGTTTTACAAGATGAAAAAGTGCTGGGGAGGCGGGATTGGGAGGAACAATGGGGGTTTTCAAGGCAGCGAGAATAGTCTGTATAAAAGCATATTAATTGATACAGATCATTATACATCTGTCTAGACCCCTTGCATGTTCACCACCAAGAGCGAACATGATGCAAACTGTGCCCTTTGGGTGATGACGACGCCTCTGTGTAGGTTCATGGGTTGTAACTCAGGTCCCGCTCTGCGGGGAATGGGGCTGTTGGGGGAGACTGCGCATGTGCAGGGGCTGGGCGGGGGGGAGGGAAGGGGGACATGGAAATAGCCGTATCACCCCCTGAGTTTTACCGTGAACCTAAAACCACTCTAAAAAAAATTAAGTTGTCATTTTTAACAAATCTCCCCCAACGAGTTCTGGAGATCTGTCACACAACAGTGTGTAAATGCGCTTAAGACTCTGTACCCTTACAAATGGTTAAGATGGTAAAAAAAAAAACAACAACAAATGGTTAAGATGGTAAATTTCAAGATGCATGTTTTTACTGCGATAAAAGATGTCTTCAGAAGTCATTGAAACTTCACCTACTCTAAACCCAGGTGGCTCCAAATGGCTAATAATCGGATATGCACATGTATGAATAAACCCAGATGTCCCCGGTGCGTCTGCGCGCTCTGCAGGTGACTGTGTACACACAGGCCCCCCGAATACTTTCAGGAGAGGGGAGTTATGAGTGTCCTAAAGCCAGGTGGAGAAAGACTATTTGAGGTGCTGGGAACCGGCGCTCCTGTGTCGGAGGGATAAGAAGGAGGAGGCTCCGAGACACTGGGCCAGGTAAGTTCTAGCTGAGCTGGGGCGATGGAACCGAGGGACACGGGAGCCCCCCCTCCCCCCCCCCCGCCCAGAAGAGGATTGCAAAGACATAGAGATGAGGCCTTGCCCTTCATGGAAACTTCTCGTCCTCTAGGACCAGAGGAGCCACATTTATATCCAGTGCTGACCCTCTGCAGAGTCTTGGAGGCTGCATCGGCGGTGTGGGCCTTTGTGAAGATTTGGATTATTAAGATGCAAATTAATAATCATAATTCCTGGCCCTTTAACGGGCCCCTCTTCCTGAAAGCCCTCAAAGAGCTTTACTATTTACCGTTCCACACAAAATGCTGCTTTCTCCAATAACACTGTGAGGCATAAATGGCCACAAAACCGATATAAAAAGAAAACATTTCACATACAGTCACTATCGCAGGTGCATTTTGGATAGGAAATGTATTTGGTTGGGTAAATTGTTATCAGCTAGGCTTTCCCTACTTTTCTCCCTTTTTAAGCCACCATAAAAACCCAGAGTAAGTTACCATGAAAAGCTATAATAATGCTAATTTTGTTCCCATTTCCTGGCTTTTTCCACTAGACTTGAGGCTCTTTAATATGACTTTAAAATTTTTTTCCATTAATAATACCCTTTCTTTTGGGCTCCGCTCTTTTGAAGTTGTATTATTATTTCCCTCTATGACTGACTGCGGTATATTTGCTGTTTAAAATCAACTCCTAATGCATGAAAGCACATTCCCAAGGGCCACGCTGTCTACCCTGAAGTTTAAAAGCTTCCAAAAACGCGTGGGGATGTGTCACTCTGAATGGGAACATTCGGGGCAGCTTGCCCTGGAACCTTCTCAGGATCAGGCAGGTCTGGAACATGGGGGACGCATCTCAATGACGGGACAGGTGTCTGTGCGGTCCTGGTAACAACCTGGGCACGTGTGAGACCCACATGTGTGGTAGCACCCACCGAGGGCAGTGGTGTCCACGCTCCTACCCACGGCCCTCTTCCCTCCTCCCCAGCGTGGGAACAACTGCTTTTTCTCCAGAAGGGGTCCCCAAGGGTACACAGATGCTGAGCTGGGGTGTTGAGAGAATCAGAGAGCTGAGTTTGAGAAACCTGGGGAGCATCCCACTTGGAAGTGAGAATGATGTCAACTCACCTTTGTTCGGGGACCTACTTATCAGAGGCCCCGAAGGACCCCCACGCTGGGAAACAGACTTGTGACCTTAATACACTCAGTTTGCTTGGTGGAAAAAAAAATCTGTTTATTGAAGAAATGAATGAATGTGTATGCGTATAAGAAAAGTAGAGAATTAGTTAGCATTAAGCCCCAGCACAACCCTAAGAGGTAGATGCTATCATCATCCCCGTTTTATAGATGAGAAACTAAGGCTGAAGAGGGTAAGCTCTTGCCAAGATCTTAGGAGAGTAAACCCTTCCTGTGAACTGGCCCATGGCAGAGCTAAGATTCTAATCTCTGTCTTACTCCAAAATCTGAAATTCTTCTCCTCTTCCAACCCCGTGCTCGTGCCCATTGGCAAAATTCTCATCTCTAAGTCCACTTAATTTGGGGACCATCTTGAAAGTGTTTTACAACTTGGCCTCAAGAATATGAAAATAGTAAAGTGAGATGGGGTTCTCATAACCGACACTCGCACAGCCCTCACTCTGCCCCAGGCAGTGGTCTTAGTGCTTGTGTATATTAACTAATTAAACGTTCCCAACCCTCCTAGGAGGTAAGGTTAGAACCTGCCTTTACACAGGAGGAGAACGAAGGCAAACATATTACATGTCAGCAAGTGTCAAAAACCGGATTCCAAGCTGGATTCCAACGGAACCAACTTCGGTTCCCGAGTTCATGCTCACAAGCTTCGTGTTGTTGGCTGTGATAGAGACAAGTGCTCCTCACGGGGCTGAGCAGTGTCAGGGCCACACCACCCGCAGACGCAGCAGGACAGAGATGTCCCCGTTCCCGCGGGCGATAGAGGAGAATTTAAGGAGGAGATGATTTACGGAGGTGTGGGTGTGGGTTAAGGAAGCCCAGAATGGATGATGAAGCTCTTGAGACGAACAACAGCAGTTGCTACCCACGCCTGAAGGGGTGAGGTTGGGAGATGCTTCTGGAACCTGGTGGGAGAGACAGAGAGGTGGGGTTGAAGGAGAGGGACACCGGGCAGGAATCCAGCCAGTGCCAACCAGCAGCCCTGCAGGGAGGGAGCTGGGGAAATAAATAACTTGATTTCTTCCCCATTCAACTTTGAGTGGCTCCTCCTACTGGCTGAACCCAAGTAGAAGCAAGGGGTTCTCCTCAGCATCCTGGAGCTCCGGGCAGGTGAAGAAGGCTTGGGTCGTAATCCATAGAGGCTGCTAAACCAAAGTATCCGTGGACTGATGGCTTAAACAACAAATGTTTATTCTTCCCAGTTCTAGAGGCGGGTGAGTCCAAGATCAAGGGGCTGGCAGATTCGGTGTCTGGTGAGAGCTGAATCTTGGCTTACAGATGGTCATCTTCTCGCTGTGTCCTCACATGCTAGGAGAGGAACAAGGCTCTCTTTATCAGGGCACTAATCCCATTCCTGACGGCTCAACCCTCATAATCTCACCCACCAAAGGCATCACCTCCTAATACCCTCCCACTAGGGAGGACCCTTGGGAGACATACATTCTAGCTACGGCAGGGGGAGTGTGGGGCGGGAGGAGGAAACCACACATGCAGCACAGTAAGAGAAATTCACTGACGACAAAGAGAAAGAAAGAAGAAAAGAAAGAAAGAAAGAAAGAAAGAAAGAAAGAAAGAAAGAAAGAAAGAAAGAAAGAAAGAAAGAAAGAAAAGAAAAGAAAGAAAGAAAGAAAGAAAGAAAGAAAAGAAAGAAAGAAAGAAAGAAAGAAAGAAAGAAAGAAAGAAAGAAAGAAAGAAAGAAAGAAAGGAAGGAAGGAAGGAAGGAAGGAAGAAAGAAAGAAAGAAAGGAAGGAAGGAAGGAAGGAAGGAAGGAAGGAAAGAAAGGCTTCTGTGATTGGAAAAACAAAACAAGACAAGACTTTGGAAACCATGGTCCGACCCCCTTTTTTTCACAAGTGAGGCAATGGAGGTGGAAAGTAAGGTCTTGAGCTGACCCCAGCTGCAAACCTAGAATTCTAGTCACCTGACTGCAAACCCCTAATCTGTCCTTAAGAATATCCTTCTAACTCTTTCTTGTGGACATACTTCAGAGTCACATGCTCCTCCGAGCACTGGTGTTCGCAACCACTTGCTGATTTTTTGTGATAGGTCCCTTAAATCACCTGCTGTAACCCACTGCCTGCCTCTGAATTTACAGTTCCAGTGAAAGTCACGTCCACGAAGGGGGAGGGAACGAACAGCTCTCCCCTCCCTTCGAGCCCCCAAATTGATTTGGCACTCGGAGTCACTGTTATATTTTATACTGAGCCTTCGGAATCAGTTCATTGAATTTTAGCTGTAGCTATATAAAATCCTCTCCAGTGAAATTATTTGGCCATATTGCGGATAGTTCTGCCATGATCTATCAATGCCACTAACTATCAGCAATAAAAAAAAAAAAAAATCCTCCTTCTTCTCTTTTCATTATAATGAATTTTCTAAACTCGGATTGAACCTTGGAAGGTGCTTTACTGGATTTTTAATTTTTAAAAAGGTAGCATTTTGTATTTGTCTAGAAAACACACCAGTTGGGGGATGGCAAACTTTGAGTATTTTTTATGCTGCAGAAAGGTTGCCGGGGAGATTCAGGAAAGTTGGCTTGGGTTTCTTGGGAGAAAAGGATGGGTTTGGAGAGGGGTCAGGGGGGTCCAATTGGACTTGGACACCTGTGCTCTAGTGTGAGTCAGGGGGATGGACTTTGAGGGAAGGGCAGCTGTGAAAATCTGGCCGGGATCATTTCAATTCACTAGTGCCTCCATAACAGGGCATAATGGATCCAGTGGTTGCAAAAATATATATCATTGTCCTGCACAAGATCCTAATTTCCAGGTCAGAGCTCTGCAAGCCAGCTTTAGGAAAGCATTACAAAATGGCGTAGGTGGAGGAAAGCAGATGGCATCACAAAGAGGAAATAATTCACAGTTCAGGGAGGAAAAGCTATGAGTACAGATGAATACTTAGACACCACAGATAATGCTGTATTAAAAACCTAAATCTTATACTCCAAAAGTACATCTGGAGTTAACACAAATGAGATTTTTAAGGCAAATCTTCAGGTAATGATGCAGCTGGAGTTAATATTAACTTGCTCAAAAAAAAAAAATGTGGGACAGGAACCTCCCACCCCTCGAAAGGGTAAAGTGGCCACGTATTTACTAGTGCTTTGGTCTTTTCCGACATACTTTTAATATATATGTTCGCTCCACAGGGGAAAGCCCTTTAGTTAGTCAATGTTATGTCCTCTCACTATCTATTCAATGGGATATACAAGGACAATTTAATCAATGGAAAGCCACATAGAAAGGATTAAAAACAACAACAACTTCAGAAAGCACTCTTTGTTGAAATATTTGCATTACTTTTGTAATTGGGGGGGGGGGAACCCAAGGTGTTTCAATAGAAAAAATGTTATTTTTGAATGATAGAAAATTTGAAGTAAAAAAATTAAGTTCTCTTTCCACTTTACCTTCCGAGAAGGGTAGACCACTTCAAGGACTCAAGTGAAGACGACAGATACTCTATTAGTTTAGCTTCTTTGGTTGTACGCAATGGCAGCTGACTTGATTAATTTAACAAAAAGAACTTACTGGAAAAGGGGCGCCTGGGTGGCTCAGTGGGTTAAAGCCTCTGCCTTCGGCTCAGGTCGTGATCTCAGGGTCCTGAAATCGAGCCCTGCATGGGGCTCTCTGCTCAGCAGGGAGCCTGCTTCCCCCTCTCTCTGCCTGCCTCTCTGCCCACTTGTGATCTCTCTCTGTCAAATAAATAAATAATATCTTAAAAAAAAAAAAAAAAAAAAGAAGAACTTACTGGGAAACCATGGGGGCCTCACAGAATCCAGAAGGCTGGAGGGCTGACTGGTAAAGTACAGGGCCTAACAACCAAACCCTGATGCCCATCTCCCAGTGGTGTTTGGTCACATTGCTGCATAGAGTAAATGCTGTGTGTGTGTGTCTGCATCTCTTGCTTACAATCCGAAGTCCCAAGAAGAGAGGGTGATGGGCCAAGCAGGGGCTCATGCCCACTTCTGCCTGTATTAGGTCAGGCACAAATAGGGGAGGCTTCAGAGTAAAGTCTTCTGAAATGACCATTTCAGGGGCAATTCCCCAAAAGCAATATGAAATGCTTTGGTACAACCCTAAAATAGCATATGTCTGCCACAGACCTGAAAGGTAAAAAAAAAAAAGGTCAGAACTTCCCTTTTCTCAAAAATATGTTATCATCCAAATTCTGTATTTTCTGGTGACACTTTTCCCCTTTTTTCTAGAAGAGTAATTCTCAGCAACCACTAGTGCATTCGTTTTCTAGAGCTGCCGTAATGAATTACCACCAACTGAGGTGGCTTAAAAACCAGAAATTTATTCTCTCACAGTTCTGGAGGGTAGGGGTCTGAAATGGGGGTTTGGGCAGGACTGTGCTCCCTCTGAAGGCTCCAGGGGAGATTCCTTCTTTGTCCTTTCCTGGTTTCTGGTGGTTGCTGGCAATCCTAGGTATCTCATAGCGTGTTGATGCATCACTGGAATTTCTGCCCCCTTCTTCACATGGCTTCGCCGTGTCCCTGTGTCTCTTCTCTTCTTGCAAGGACATCAGTCATATTGAATTGAGGGGCCACCCTAATTTAGTAAGATCTCATTTTAACTCATCACATTTGCAAAGACTCTAATGCCAAGAAAGGTTATTTTCTGAGGTTCTGGGTGGACGTGAGTATTGGGGTGGGGGGACACTATTCAACTCATTTCACCCAGGAAAATTCAAATCCTCAGAAATGCAAATTCTTAGGCCTTCCACCCTAGACCCATTGAGTCATATACTTTGGGAGTAGAGCTCATCAATCCAAGTTTAACCAACACATCCAGGTGAGGACCAATGTCCCAGAAGCAGCCACACATGCATCTCCCAGTTCAGCACTTGGTCCTCCCAGAAAACATAGAAAGTTATCATTTTAAGGAGAAAAAATAGTCTTATGGGAAAGGGAATGTGGTAGTAGGGTAGAAGAAATATGGGTCTGCACTGTGAAGGAAGAGTGGACTTGCACTTAAACTCTGATAACTTTGCCAATGGTTGGAAGCTACAGTGTACCTACATTTACCCAAAATAACCATCGTCGTGTTCATTATCATCATCATCCATTCAGATCACATATGGCAGAAAACGTGAGTCATCACATAGAACATCTCAGAGCTTGTTTATTAGAGTCAAATGATGGTCCTTCTACTTTGGCAATAGATGTAATTTTTTTAAACTATCTTTTTAGTCCTTAAAGTTATTTCTTTCCACCAGAGAAATTAAGACTTTTCTTAATAGCCAAAGGAAAAATAAATAAAATTCTCTCTTAAGAATTCTGCACTCTTAAGATTCCTCCTGATTAGGGCTGTCCGTCATTTCTCTTTAAAGCCAGTCATTGATATATGGTACACTCATTCTCAGGGGTTGGCTGAATTGAATTTACGCCATTTGAGGATCTTGGTTCAGATGAACTATAGCTATTTCACCATGATTAAACTTTATGCTTCATATCAATCAATCCATCAGTCAAGGAGAAATTTCAAGCATATTCTCTGTGCTCCAACACTATATAAAGAATTTTTAGAAAGGAATAAAAAGGTACATGCAGAAATATTAAATACCCTCCTACAGGCCCCTCCCTCTTACACATATAATCATTAAGAAGGTGGTGCAGTATTTAAGAAAGAGTGTGAATTTTATTTCTGAAGACCTTGGATGTTAGTGCTAACTTCCCTCTTTGCTCCAAAACAGCCTGTGACAGAGACATTTACTGCTCACTGAATACCATGTGCTACCCCATAAGTCCCTGCCCCCTTAGAGTTAGGCGGTCATGTGACTGATTCTGACCAATAGGTATTAGCAGAAGTGATATATGTGCCTTCCAGGCCAGGGCATTTGAAAGCCAGTGTGTGACCCTCCCACTTTTCTCTTCCTCTCCTTCAGAAAGCTCTGAAGCAATTTATTGAAGCAGAGCTACCAGTACAACCTCTATCAGCCTGAATCACTAAGTGACCAAGTGGAACAGAGCCTCTACAAGAACTGAGCAAGGACTAAGTTATTGTTGGTTAAGCCACTGAGATATACTTTTTTTAAGATTTTATTTATTTATTTGAGAGAGCACAAGCAGGGGGAGGGACATAGGAAGAAGCAGACTCCCTGCTGGGCAGGGAGCCCAACAAGGGGCTTGATCCCAGGACCCCGGGACCATGACCTGAGCCAAAGGCAGATGTTTAACCAACTGAGCCGCCCATGTGCCCCAAGATATGGGTTTTTAATGTTATTGCAGCACAGTCTAGTCTACACTGACTAATAGAGCCACTAGTCTACATTCAACCAGCAGTTACCTTCCCAGGACTTTGAGTCTTGAGTGAGCGCCTTGATACGTGAATAAATGCTTGGAGAACATTTGTTACACTCATGGTTTGTTCATTAGACTGTTCCTGCTAAGAAATAGATACCACAGTACCCTCTGTCCAGCCACCCAGAATTCTACTTATTCCTGTCCGTTTCCTAGCCAGGTTGTCCAGATTTTGTCAAGTCTGTGGGTCTCTTTTTATCCCTTAAGATGTTCACCTTCACTTAATTTAGCTAAGGTCTGGGTTGTTTGTTTTTTTGTTTTTGTTTTGTTTTGTTTTGTTTTGGCCTTGGTAGGGCTCCTCTCCTTGGCCTTGGCACCACTGACAATGGGACTTTAAAGAGACCCACCTGTGTCCCTGATGAGACTCACCGTTCCTGCTATGGGTACTGCCCACTGCATGCCAAAAATTATCTCAGAGACCAGGCCCAAGAAGGGGTTCATAATTAGACCTGGTTATCTTCTTCCCCTTGGGGACCATCAAGACCAATCTCATTGCCCCAAACACCCCCCAAAAGTGCCAGCCTTCCAGGCCGTTCCTGACTCATCTGATTCCCACACAGCTCTGAGTATTTGCTAATGTGGCTCAAACTACCAACCCTCCCCAACCCCAGGTTGTTTCATCATACCTCTAAAACTCTTGTTTGATCAGCAGCAAAATGCCACTATCCCAGCCTCTTCTCTTATTAAAGCCTGCCTTGCCTTGTGAATGTGTTTTCCCCCAAAGTCCTCTCTAATCATCACTGGCTTTCTCCTAGAGGCACAGGACATTCTCTGCAATTCTCCTTCTAGACCACTGCTTTCCATTCTACCCCAACTTCCCCATCCTGCATACCCTGCAGCTTATTGGAAGCACACAGACCCACTCCTTTCCTATTATACTAACCTACCAGCCTCCAAGACATGTCTCCTTATGCAGGGAAGAGCTAAACTAGCTTGACCCAATTTCTTTTCTCTCTAGCGTCTTTGGGGACTTCAGTACTTATGGAGATGGCTCATCTAATATTCTGGCCTCTCAGTTTCTATCCCCCACTTGTCTTGTTTCTCATGCCATCTCAGCAACCCGTTCCCAGAATCATATTCTAGACTTTGACATGATCAATAACTACCCTCTCCAGAATCTCTATTTCAAAAAGCATCCTACTCTCTGATTACATCTTCCCATCTCTCCAGCTCACTCCTTCTGTTATCCAAACTCCAACCAAACCTTTCAATTCCATTGATCCTGCAAGCTCTTTGCTGTACATTACTTGCTTTGTGTCTCTACTTCCCTCATCACCCATCCCTACAGCCCCTGTCTTGTACAAATCCTCTATTGAAGCATTGCAGGGGTTAGCAGCACGGGCTCAGTCAGACTGCCAAGGTCAAATCCTGGCTCTGTCACTTACATGCTCTGTGTCCTTAGACAAGTTATTCAATCTTCTGTGCCTTAGTACATCATCTATGATAAAGGGGGAGGGAATAATAGTATCTATCTTTCTCAAAGAGTTGTTATAAAGATTAAATGGGTTAATATTTAACATTAATATTTAATAAACAAGTACTTACATGTGTCTGGTACGTAGGAGCCACTATATAAGTGCACGTGAAATAAATTTTTAATACTCCTCAACCACTCCTGAAAAAAAAATGCATGCTATTCCCTCCTTTTTTCACACTTGGCATAAACCAAACCCTTGGATAAACTCTCTTCTCCATTTTCTCCATATATGCACCTTAGCAGGTACAAATGGCTAGAGAAAAACACACAATCATATTTTACTCTAAATTTATAAATATATAACCACATACCTCATGTGGGTTCAGAATTCTGCCTCATTCCCTAATGAATAAATTCTTCTACTCTATTTTTAAAGCATAATTCTCTCACTGTAAATCTTTAATCTCTCTACCTAACCTTTAGCTGACAACGTTCTCTCTCCTTACTTTAAGAAATCAAAACAGTTTCAAGAACGTTCTCATATTTCAACCACCATATCAACTAGACCAATTGCATCTGTATCTACCTACTCTTCTGTTTCAGGCCAAGCCTTCCTCTTGGGCACTAGATCCCATCCCCTCTTATCTACTCAAAGACTTAGTTTATGAAAGTCTTATCTTCCTCCCCTGAAATATATATTTCTTCCCATCAAGAATGTACATTCCCTTCAGTGTAAAAGCATGCTCTAATATTGCTCATCTTTAAAAAAAAAAACTTAAAATCTCCCTTATCCACAGTTCCTATGGACCCATTTCTCTCCTGCCCTTTTAAGCAAAAGTCTTTGCAAGAATTGCCTTTACCAGCTGCCTCTACTTCCTTATCAGTTCCCCTCTCCCCTTTACTCATTGAACTTGCTCTTGTCAAGGTTGCCCAAAACTTCTGCACTTGCCAAAACCAATATGTCCTCATCTTACCTGACCAACACCAACAACTTGGTTAGCACTGCCTTATTCTTGAAACATCTTTCCTTTGCCTCCAGGACATCACTGCCTTTCTTGTTTGTTCGTCTCACACTGGTCAACTTTTTTTCTGTCTCTTTTGTTGGCTTCTCTTCTTCCTTACCTTCCTTACCTCTGAAAGGTGAGAGACCCAGATCCCATTCAGTTTCATGGTTCTACATACCAGCTATACTTTGATGACTCTTAAACTTATACCTTTAGCCCCCCCCCCAAAATCTAGACTCATATATTTAACTGCTTAACTAAAATCTATATTTTGCTTCTGAAATTAAAATATCTGAACTTAAAATATCTAGAACATAACTCCTTATTTTTACCACCCCACCCTAAACCTGCTCCTCTTGGGTCTTTTCCATTCCAGCAAATGATAGCATATTTGATGCTGTTGGACAGGCCAAAAATCTTGAACTCAGCCTTAATTCTGTCTTTCCCCTCACTTCTATATCCAGTCTATCAGCGTTTGCTGGAACTAACTTCAAAATATATGCAGAATCTAAAATATTCTTGTGTGCCCATTGCTACTAGTCCACTCTAAGCCACCATCATCTCTCACCTAGATGATGAAGGGGTCTCCCAGGTTGTCTCCCTCCTTCCACCTATACTCCTTTCCTCTCACTCATTTTTCACACAGCAGCCAGTGTGATCCTTCTGACACATGAGCCATTTCATATTACTCTTCTGTGAGAGCTTCTTGTCACATTTGGAATAAAATATAAAGACCTAACCATGACTGTCAAAGCTGCTGTTAATCTAACTCTATCTCTGTCTCCATCAACTGCCTATTTACTCATTTACTCTATTGTTCATTCTTCTTTAGACACATCCCCAGGATCTTCGACCTGTTTGTTAGTCTTCAGACACATTGTGTGTATCCCATCTCAAGACTTTTGTCCTCATGGTTCTCTCTGTCTAGAGCACCCCTCACCATCACCACACACCCATCTTTGTCATGGATCAACCTCTCTCCTCATTCCGGTCTTTGTTCAAATGTCATTTATTAAAACCATCATATCTAACACAGCCTGCTTCCTGACTCCATTCACTCTCTGTTGTAGACAGTTTCCAATGATGGCTTCCATCAAGTTTGCCCACTGGGAGATGGAATCCATTTGCCCACCCTTGAATCTGGGCTGGGATTCTCTCAGCCAGAGAGAATGGCTCTCTGCCATTGCCGAGAGCCTTGCTTTGACCAATAGAACACAGAGGAATTGGCAATGTGCCAGTTCCAGGACTAGTCTTTAGTAAGCCTAGAAATGTCCATGATGCTTTCTCTGGGGAGCCCAGCTGCCATACCATAAAGAAGATCAAGCTAGACTACTGACTAATTAGACACCATGTAGAGAGAGAGAGAATGCGTAGAGGAGCATGGAGGCACTACACATATGAATGAATTCTTGGACCTTTCAGCCCAGCCCAGTGCCAGCGAATGGGACCAAGGGATTGACCCCAGTTGGTCAAACCAGCTGGCTGAAACATCCCCAAATTTCTGACTCACAGAATCATGAAAAATAGTAAGTCCTTGTTTAAAGCCACTAAATTTGGGGATAGTTCGTCACAAAGCAATAGAAAACTGAAATACTTCCTAATACCTCACTCTGTGCCATAGACTAAATGTGTCCTCCTCAAATTCATATGTTGAAACCTATTCTCCATTATGATGAGGAGGTGGGGCCTCTAGGTGATTAGGCCACCTGTTTATTATCTCTCTGCCTCTAGAATATAAACCTACAAGGAAAAGGACTGTGTTTCGTTGAGCATATCATTCCCAGTGTTTGGAACAATCTCTGGTCTATTTTAGGACTCGATAGAGATTTGTTGCTAAATTCAAGTATCAAGAACCCTAACTGATAATAAGCCTTACTTTTCTACAAAAATCATATTCGACCTCACAAAAACACTTTCCTCTAAATCCCAGCATCCAATTACATTTGCCCTTTAAGCCAGAGATCTCTATCAGGTTACTAGGAAAACATCGGGCTTCCCCACCCCCACCACCCCAGAGAATCCTTTGGGTCAAGATCTGCAGTGCATTTTAAGGTGACTTGGATATTGTTACCACTCACTGGATAGTGCAGAGCAATCCTGTGGGTTGGTTAATGACAAAGTACCACTTAGTCCCCTCATCTTCCCAGGACAGACTTTTTGTACCATCCAGTGCCTCCCATTTAAATACATACAAGTCCCCATTTTAAGACAGAACATCCCAGCAGGGGCTGATAGTTCTTATTAATTCCTGCGATCCCACCAATTTTTCCATCAGGGCAACATGAGAACAGCCCCCTCTGTGTTAGTCATCGAAGATCATTTTCTAGTATGCTTCCTCCCTGACTCACTGGCCCTCACCGTGCGTAAGAGAGCAGACACTGCCCCACTGGGCCTTTCTCTGAAATAAGTTTACTGTGATTTCTTTCATGCCTGGTTGGAACACAGAGTCATAATTAGAATGAGGCTCCTCTCCCAGGTCATTGTTCTGATGGTTCTAAATTGGTTCACACAATCCCATTTCTTTCTAAATGAACAGGACCTTTGCCTTTCTGATTGGAGACATGTGAGATTGACCACCAAGTCCCCAACAACTCCCTGAGACTACCATTTTCCCTCGTGTTTTGGGGTACTCTGCCCTATACATTTCATTTGAGGAGCCACATTGCTAGGTTGTAATTTAATTTTTCTAAATTTAGTCTGTAGAAGGCTCCCGGCCAATGGAAGGGGATTATAGCTTACTAGGAATCCACATTTAAGCAGGAGCAAGTCCTCTCTGGGGATCTGGATTTATTTACGGAGTTTGGGGACTCAAATGAAGACCAAATAGACTTAGCAGCCACACTTCCCCACTACAATTTAACAGGCTCTTAAGCACAAAATCAAACGCAATATAAATAAAGTGGCTTGAGTCTTTCCTGAGTGTCTTACCTTAACTTCCGCTGCCTTCTGTCTTGCTGTCCCCTAGATGTCCCCAAAGACTCCAGTCTATCTTCTTGAAGAACTGTAGCTTTTAAGGAGAAACAATCACCTATCCTGAAATGCCTTCTGATACCTCAGGAGCAATCCAGCAATGCAGAAAGAATTATTAAAAGATCAGATCTGTTGAAGAGATCTTAATTAGAAAAGGTACTAGTTGTGTGCAATCCCTTTTAGAAAACATGTTATGTGCCTAAGCCTGTACTTGGCATTATGGGAAATAAAGAAATGAATCAATTTTATATCTTACTCTCTGCTAATAAGGAAGTTAAAAAGACAAGCCATAATATAGTAGAGTAGTTCAGAGCATACATTGGGGAAGTAAATTGGCTGTGCTAGAATCCTGGCTGGAATCTGGTTAGGATCCTTAGCCTTTCTGTGCCTCAATTTCCTCATCTGTACATTGGAGACAATAAGAGGAGGTACCTCATTGGATTATCACAAGGACTTAAATGAGTTGATAAATGTAAACAGGAGAGTGTCTCACATGCTGTAAGTGATTTCTATTTTATATAGACATGAATGTGTGTGTGTGTGTATGTGTGTGTGATCTTCATACAATGTAGAAATTACCCACTGCAAGGGAGGTGCCCATATAGTGCTCTCAGAATCCAGAGGCAGGAGACATCTTTGCAGCTAGAAAGAACCAGAGCTGCAAAGATGATCGTCCTCACTAAATATTACCTTGCTTTGCCCATTTTCCAGTTCTTTTGTCAGGGTCCCATAATAAGTTCTGGCCAGAGGCATGTGTGTGAAAGCACTGGGCTTGCTGGGTTCCTCCCCTCCTGCAGCAGTCAAGGCTCTGTGAAGGCTCTACATCCCAGACAGTGCAGCTCCCGATGGTAGAAAGTCCATCAGTCCATCAACCTGCGTACCTGAGTGTTGGCATGGAGTACAGACACCTCCTCTGACCCGAATACACACTCAGCCCCCCGCCAGGGATCTGTAGCATGGGCAAATATCAATCTTCCATATGCCAAGCCAGTAAGAGTTTAGACTTTGTTGCTGTAATGCAACCTAGCCTTTTGTGATTAAAGTATCTCTCTTTCTATATATACATATAATATATACACATTATATAAATAAATAGATTAATATATAATTAAAATCATATAAAATTTAAAAATATATATACATAAAATGGTGGTGGAACAACCCGAGAAAAAGAAAGGAAGTATGACAAAGTACAACGTATTGAACAAATGTTTGTTTGACTGGAAAGAAAACCTGAGGTCAGATCAGGGAGGGCCTTACATTCCAGACTCCAGAGTTTAGACTCTATTCCACATGGGAACGAGGCAGCATTCAGCATGTTTCCTGGGATACTTACGCCAAACAGGGGACCCCAGTGAGCGTTCTTTGAAGAGCAAGAGGCTGTCACACAGTCCAATACTTTCAGGTGGTACCTGCTTGAGGCAGAAAGTCCCTCCCTTCCCCAAACAGTTCAGAACACTAGAAGTTTGTGCTACGAGTCACTAGCAGGAAGAATTGGGTTTATGATCTTTAACACAGAAATTTTTATCATGATTCCTAACCCATCTCTACAAAGTCTCCCAGTTCAGGGTAGCAGGAACCCCCTCTGAATTTGCTATTGGAACTGGAACAATGTGTCAGTATGACAGCTTCTAGAAAGAGCCACCAAAATTCTCATGCTCCTCTTCATTGAGTGGGGGTTTTGCTGAGTGAGAGCATTTCTGAAAGTGGAATGGCTTTAAATACCTCCACAACCAAAATGAAAAAAGGGTATGTTTCTGCCCAAATTGAAAAAAAAAAAAAAAAAACCATCCAAATCCAGTTGTCTAAGAAAACCAAGAATTACAGTTTTTACACTTTTCTCCAGAAATATTAAAACCTATTATATTAATTAAGGTAATCATAGCTACTATAACAAATAAACCCCAAACATGGTAGACATCAGTTTCTTCTACAAAATCCTAAACGGTATTTCTGATTTGGAGGTGGCTTCTCTCTGTGTGATGATTCAAGGGTCATCGCTCCTTCTACCTGTGGCTTTGTCATCGTCCAGATGTATTGCCCAAGGGTCCAAGGTCACCGTGCTAACTTGCATCTAGAAGGGGAAAGAGAATGGAGGGTCACATGCAGAGGTTCAATGGGTCAGGTCTTGAAGTGATAGACATCATTTCTGCTTACTTTCCATTGGCCAGCACGCAGTTAGAAGGTCTCTTCTAACTGCAAAATGGACAGGTAAATGTCCTTTACCTGTGTGTTCAGGAAAAAAAGAAAAGCTGTTTCAGGAATAATAACCAGCCTGCTACACCTGCTATTGTCCCCTTTCCTCCCGATATATATCTATTTAAAAAAATGAGCTAGTGAATTAAACTTCTGGTTGCTCATTCTTTCAGTAGCTATTTATTGAACACCTATTGTGTTCGAAGCACCTGCATGGTGGCCGGGGGATGGGAGATGCAGGAAGAATGTTACTGAAAGCCTCCCTGGAGGAGTTGATGAGGCAGAAAATGACAAAAGCTCCAGGAGAGGTTCAGATGGGCATTTCGGAAGTTCAGCAGTGGGGTCAGGTGAAGGATCCCATGATAGGAGTGGGGTGCTGCCAGCTAACAGGAGCAGAGGCACAGAAGTGAGTGATCAGGGAGTCCCCACGACAGGAAGTGGGAGATTCAATCGGACTGGAGTGAAGGGTGAAGGAAACGAGAGCGAGTGCAAGTTGAACATGTTTGTTAAGGTCCACCGCCTTCAGAGTCTCACTCATCACAGGTGATGATGTACTTTCGAGAAAGGCTCTTCAATCACCTATCTTTCCCCCCATCTATTTTTCATTAACCAGGCACCCCGCTCCCTTTCCACTTCAAATAATTATAAAGATGATTATGGAAATGATAGTGGTGGTAGTGCTAATGATTACGAGGGAGAAGAGATTTTGTAAAATTCCCTAATCTACTTGGAAATCTCTGCCTCACTCAGAAGAATCCTTGAGATCGTCATTCATGAGCTGCCCTGGGTCGATTTCCACTCCCTGGGAGCTCACAAGAGAAAAAGTGCAGCAGCTTAGGGACTGCTTTTGAGAATCAGCAGAGCAGGGCGGCTTGGCAACCTGTTTGGAGAACACAGACGTCACAGAGCAGCGCACTGAGACCAGTTCTGAATGAGACCAGACTTCTTCACCAGACCGTGGGACTGAAAACCTCTGGTGTTGAGACTAGTTTCCTCCACCCTTAGCTGAAAGAAAAGAAAAGAAAGGAAAGCAAAAGAAAGGAAAAGAAAAGAAAAGAAAAAAGAAAGAAGGGAAGGGAAAGGGAGGGAAGGGGAGGGAAGGGAAGGGAAGGGAAGAAAAGAAAAGAAAAGAAAAGAAAAGAAAAGAAAAGAAAAGAAAAGAAAAGAAAAGAAAAGAAAAGAAAAGAAAAGAAACAAAAAAAAAAAAAAAAGAAAAGAAAACCCCAATGCATTTAAGAGCTAGAACACAAGGCTAATAAGGGTGCTTCTTCATGTGAGTTAAGCAGACAGACCAGCGGAGTGGACGGCACTGTAGCAGCCTGACGGATGAAGTTTAACAATGATCCAAATCATTTCTCTTGACCACTGATGTCACCGAAGAGAAAGGGTGTGTGTTGCCCTGCCTGTCCTGTGGACTACAATCTGCCCTTCTTGTCCTTTGCTTGTCTTCCTTTCTGGACTCATTTCAGCTCCCAGACACATTAGAGGATGACGGGAAAACAGCTCTATTCTGTGAAGACCCTGAGCCATTTGTCTTAGTTCGCAGGTGGGGCTGCCACAACAAAGTGCTACCAACTTGGTGGCTGAAAACAAAAGCGATTTATTCTCACAGTTTTGGAAGAGCGCTCAAACTGGAAGGCAGGAGAGTTGCTAGGACTCTGGGATGGGCCAGTGCATGGCCAGGTGATGGCCATTAAGAAAATGAAAGAAATACAAGAGATCAATGCCAAGCCTTCTTCCATTGCATATGCCATCCACTCCATTGACAATCCCAGTCATCCTTCCAAATCGACTCGTGCCCACTTCCCTTGACTCTGCCTCCTCACTGGGCATCTACTCCGTCTACACACACTGCCAGTCTTGCCCTCTTTTATGCCCAAACCTTTAATGCACATATCTCCACAGAAGCACCTAGCACGTTGTTTTGGACATAGTAAGCGCTCAGTGGTGTTTCCCTTTCTTAGCTCCCAAAATCCTCACCACAACTTTAGCTATTTTTGCTAAAATCTGAACTGAGTTTTTATTTTTATTTTTTGAATATTTTATTTATTTATTTGATGGAGAGAGACGCAGTGAGAGAGGAAACACAGGCAGGGAGAGTTGGAGAGAAAGAAGCAGACTTCCTGCTCAGCAGGGAGCCTAATGAGGGACTCGATCCCAGAACCCCAGGATCATGACCTGAACTGAAGGCAGACGCTTAATGACTGAGCCACCCAGGCACCCCTGAACTGAGTTTTTAGAGAAGACCTAGTTTATGTGCAAAGATACAGAGATGCAACAGAATCCTTTCGAAGGCCTCTCTTACTAATGCTAAACCATGGGGAACAATGCATTTCCCGACATTCTCAGATTCCCAGACCAGAGTTACATTATGATCAAGGTGAGAACAGGGGTGAGCAGTTTTATAAAGGTTCTTTTGTCCGTTCTTCCAGACTATATCTTTCTTAGATATAGTCTAGATCTTCCAGGTTATATTCTTTCTCCAGACTATATCTTTATCCGTGGGGCAAAGGGAAGGAATTCACTTAGAGTTCACGGATGTACACAGATGTGTGCGCCCTGACTTTTGTCCAAGCCAAGTCTTATGGAAAATATACCTGTTCTGTAAAGGACTCCAACGGGATAGAGGGAAGTCTGCGTATGCATGTATGTGTAAATGTGTGTGTGCGGTGTGAGAGAGAGAGAGCACATGCAAGCTTGAATTCATGTATGTTGGAGAGAGGACGGAATGGCGGATCAAGTTAAAGTAAGGAAATTTAGTCTGCATTTGACTGCTTAGCCAGATATAGAAG
This sequence comes from Nasua narica, assembly GCA_028533885.1. Taxonomy (NCBI): domain Eukaryota; kingdom Metazoa; phylum Chordata; class Mammalia; order Carnivora; family Procyonidae; genus Nasua; species Nasua narica. The sequence continues at coordinate 17,054,638 of CM052800.1, read as the reverse complement.
CTGTGCCTAAAGGATGACATCATTATACGGGAAGGTGGTTGTTTCTAAGTGCAACACTTCAGGCTTGGAGAAGGTTTCAGCACCTGCTTTAATCAAACGTACAACTATTTTTATGAAGATTTACACTTATAGAAGTTTGAGTAGTTTTCTCAAATTCCTTCCTTTTGCTTATAGTTTGGAATTTTTCCATGTTTTTGGACGTAAATAAATGCAGCTGTTTGCTCTGTGAGAGCAAGGGAAAACATATATTTATACTGCATTTGTAATATAGAGAATGTTCAATTGAGAGTGGATTTGGCTTCTTGCCTTATGTTTCAACTTTTCTTTTTAATAACATAAGATCCTTTATTCATGCAAATGATGCTATTGACTCATCAGCATGGTTAAGCAAAAGAACAGGGGTCTGGGCATAAAAACAACCAAGTTTCAGTTCTGCTTCTTCAGTAATGACCTTCCTGGATGTGACAGATTATATTTTCCAAAGATGGTCCCCAGATCTCGCATCATAACATCTTGACAATGTGACCTTGACCCTGTCCTATCGGGAGGAGGAGTCTGTGTCCCCTCCTCTACAATCCAGATGGGCTTGTGACCTGCCTGTAACCAACGGAACACGGCGGAAGGGACTCCCAGGCACCACTTCTGAGGCTGGGTCATAAAAGACAATGCAGCCTCTCCTGCCTTGTTCCTAGAACATGAACATCAGGCACTGAGCTGCCACGTGAGAAGTTTGCTCTCCTGAGGCTGCTGTTTTATGAGGAAGCTAAGCAGAATGGAGTAACCACCGATAGGCACCCGAGTCAAAAGTCCTGGTCTTCGCTGGGTGGTGTATGGAGTTGTTGAATTACTATATAGTACCCCTGAAACTAATGTAACACTGCATGTTAACTACACTGGAATTAAAATAAAAAACTTAAAAAAGTCCCAGGCTTGGAGAAAGACAAATACCATATGATTTCACTCATATGTGGAATCTAAAGAACAAAACAAATGAATAAACAAACAAGCAGAAAATAAATTCAGACCTATAAATAAAGAGAACAAGCTGATGGTTGCCTGAGGGGAGGGGAGTAGGCGCAGCATAAGGAGTAGAGACAAGGCTATGGTGATGGTGTTGTATGGTGACAGATAGTAGCTACACTTGGGAGCGTCGTGTAATGTATGGAGAAGTTGAGTCCCTATGTGCACACCTGAAACTAATGCAACATGGTGTGTTAACTGTGGTCAAAGAAAACAAAATTTTAAAGTCCTGGTCTTTGAGTTCTTGCAGCCCGGGGGCCAGACATGATTGAAGAAGTCTTCAGATGAGCCATGCTCTCAGTCATGGAGTTCCTCAAGCCCTTTGAGGGTTTCCAGCTGAGGAACAGACAGGTCAGAGACCAGCTATCCACGCCTTGCCCTTTCTGCCCTGCAGGCTGCCATGTGAAGGAGAAATTCAATTCTTTCTCATTCAAGTCCCTGTATATTTGGCTCTCGATTACTCAAGCTCAGCTTTGAGCTTAATATACCCATCAAAGGTTGTTGGTACTTGTATGATAAATTCCCACTTCCAGAATGAGGCTAAGGCTCTTGTCTTCCCTCCAGCCTGACCTCCTGTGACAGTCTTCCCCACTCTCTGTGCTTGGGTTCAGTGAGTCTTCATAAAGTTTCTTTGTTCTCACACAGCTCTCTCTGCCAGGGTGGCCCTCCTTCTCAGTCAATCCTATTGCCCAGCTAACTCCAGGTCTTGCTAAATGACACCTCACATGGATTCCCTACTATGTACTCTTATAGCACCCCTGTATTTTTCTTTCACGGTACTTACTACTTTGGTGATGCCATAATCATTTGCATGACTATTTGGTATCAGCTTCACCACTACTCTGTAGACCTTATGGGGACAAGGTCCATGTCCCTCATGTTTCCTGCTCTATTCCCAGTACCTGAATCGTGCCTGAGACATAATAGTTTATTCAAAGACTATTTGTTGAATTTTGTTAAATGAACTTGGAAGATAGCTCACCAAAGTTTGCAGGTTAGACTTGCAGCTGTAGAAGTAAGCAAAAGATGAACCTGCCCATACTGGCGTCAACCTATGACCTTGGCTTCATAGTTATTACGCTCACAAATCAGCTGAGCTCACCCCACCAGGCTGCGGGTGTCCTGAGTTTGTTCCCCACAGGCTATCTTGAGTGTCATCAGGGACACTTCTGATAATAGAATCTCTCTCTTTAAAAAATTGGTTTATGGATGAAAAAGTCCCAAGTATATAGGATGCTGAGTTTAGCAGAATCTGTATGTAAATTGGTATTTTGCTGGTGATCAATCTTGTGCTAAAAATGGAAAATCAATAAAAAAAAGAAAATCTAAGGGGAAAAATAAGTTGTAGACATTTTTGGTCCAATGAGTTTCCAAGTCCGAGGACACTGCATCTGAGACCAAGGTTACTATCTGTTTCAAAGGAGTGTGCAAGAAAACCGGATGACCATTTCATATACACAGAATATGGCTGAAGCTCTCAGTGAGAGAAAAGTTCCAAAGACAATGCTTCCGCTCATCCTTCCTGGGAAAGGCCTTTGCAGTAGCTCCTTGAGACTGAGAAGGGATTCATCACACACGACCAGCGGTCCCGGGATCTCTTGAGCTGCAGAGTTCACAGAACTGTTGAAGGAACAAGAGCGGAAACAGCAGTGAGCTTAAGGACATTGAAGTCGTGTGAAAAAGAACAAAAGTCAGTAAAAAACACCTCACGTGAGATCCTTTAACTAGATATCGAAATGGGTTGGCACAATAGAAAGACAGGGACGGCACTGGGCAAGAGCCAATGTCGCCAAGTAGTGTCAATTCAAACCACTTCTGACTGAATTAAGGGGGAAAGTCTTGGGAATGGTGAGGCATTAGCTAGTAATCCTATACACTGTGAACTTTCTCCAGATAATTTATGTCGATGCCTAATTAACTTTGTTAGACAGAGATGAAGGAAGTCTCATTAAGAAAAATAGCTGTTAGAGTTGAACTGTGTCTTGTCCCCCAAGTCATACGTTGGACTCCTACCCATCAGTACCTCAGAATGTGACCTTATTTGGAAATAGGATCATTGCAGATGTAGTTAGTTAAAACTAACTGGAGCAAGTAGGCCCCAATCCAGTATGACTGGTGTCCTATTGAAAGGAGGAATTTGGATGGAGGGACAGACACATATAGAAGGAAGACAATGTGAAGAGACACAGAGAGAAGTTGGTCATTTACAAGCTAGAGAGAGAGGCTTGGTACAGAGAGTTCACGGCTGATTTTGATTTCATACTTCTAGCCTCCACAACTGTGAGACAGTACGTGTCTGTCGTTAAAGCCACCCAGTGTGTGATCCTTTGGGACTGCAGCCCTAGCTAATTAATACAGTAGCAAAGCATAAGAGAGGGCACAGAGTGCAGAGAAAGTTTAGTACCGGATCCACCCAAGGTAGCTATGCGACCTTGGTCAATCATTGAACAACTCTTTAACATGCCCAGTTTCCTCTCCATTCATATGCAGATAATCAGGAATGCTATTCTAAATACTTAACAACCCCTAAGGCACACTGCAGAGCCTGCCAATGCCACAGGTGGCCGTCGGAGGGTGACTTCAGATGCATTCATTCTTGAAGACTCATTCCAGTCTTGGACAATGAGATAGACACCGAGCACTTAGCCTGTTGAGGTTCCAGCACCAGCACCACCGCCCACCACCAGGGCTCCATCCATTCCTTCAGCATTTGGTCAGCTTAGTCCAAGGAAACACATGGAGATGGGAGCCATTGTGGGGGAACCATAATGAGAGCTCCTTGAGGTATTTGGTGAGGGAGAGGTATAAGGGTACAGGATTCATTCCAGGGGCACAGAGCATCTGTTATTTACCAACTTGTATGAAAATATTTTCCACTTTCAACAACCAACTGGGTCTTCCTGGCGTTTACCTGCTGAATATCAGGTCTGGTAGATACTACATGGTTCTGTGAAAATTAAGTGAAGTGACATGTGCCAAGCGCTTAGCAAAGTGTTGGTATATGGCAAATGCTTGAAAAATGCTAGTTTGCATTAGTATTTTTTTTAAGGTTTATTTATTTATTGGGGGAGGAGGGGCAGAGGGAGAGGGAGAAAGAATCTCAAGCAGACTCCCTGCTGAGTATGAAGCCCAATGCAGGGCTCAATCTCATGACCTTGAGATCATGACCTGAGTCAAAATCAAGAGTCTGACACTTAACCAACTGAGCCACCCATGCACCCCATATTTACATTATTATTGAGAAGGAAGGTATTAAATAGAACTCAAGGAATATTTATTAAGCACCTACTATATGCTGTGTACTATCCTGGGTACTAGGGATCCAAAGATGAATATGGCCCCATCCCTGTTCTCAAGGAATGTATTTTTATTCTTTTCTACTTCCCTGCTCTTCATAATGAAAGAAGATTGAGTCTTCCAATATTTCAGTGCCTGTTACTATAGGTTCCACTTTCCTTTCCACACAGCATGTACTCATACCTTCATCATTTGGATATTTCTTTAGGGACTCCTCTATGCCATGGTTTGGCTTGAGTGATTCCTGAACTGATACCATCTAAAACAAAACGAAACAAAAAACTTGTATTGAGGCCTGAACTCCACTGATTTTGTTTGCATTAAGATATTAAAAAAAAAAGTTGAGCCTGGTTCATATGTGCCCCGTGTTGCTTTTTTCGAAGAGGGTATCCAGGGATCACGATAAAAATCAGAACTGCCACTGTGGTCGTGTGCTTCCAAAGATGGAATTCTTTGGAATCCACCTGTCCCTATGTGCACATGGATGGCTCCATCCCACCCTTATTGAGAGCTGGCGTCTATTACCCTACTCTCTTGAAACTGGGCTGACTTGTGACCACTTTGACCAAAAGCTTGTAGTGGAAGTGATTCCACGCCGGTTCCAGGGCTGACCTTTTACAAGACTGGCAGCTTCCACTTTGCTATGGTCTGAATGTTTGTGTCTCCTCAATATTCAAATGTTGCAATTTTGCCCCCAAGCTGTTGGTATTAGCAGATGGGCCTTCGGGAGGTGATTAGACCACAAATGCTCTGCTCTAATGACTAGGATTAATGTTCTTATAAGAGACCCCCAAGACCCAACTCACCCCTTCCACTGTGTTAGATCACAGTGACAAAATGGTCATCAAAGCACTAGCCCTCGCCTGACACCGAATCTGTCTGCACCATGATCTTGGACTTCCCAGCTTCCAGAACTGTGAGAAATAAATGTCCATGGCTTTTAAGCTACTCAGTTTATGGGATTTTTGTTACAGCCTCCTGAATGAACTAAGACACACTTCCTCTTCCTTGAAACACTTGCTCTTGAGAAGCTCCTTCTGGGAACCCGGCTGCCATGCAGTGAAAAGCCCAACATGGCGAGACAGGAGTAGGTGTTCTAGTCGTCGGCTTTAGCTGAGTTCCCAGCCGGCAGGCAGCACTGGCTGCCAGCCTCAACTGCCGGCCATGTTAATGAGCTGTCTTGGACATCTGGTTCAGGGGAGCCTTCAGAGAACCACAGGCCCAGCCTCTCTCTGGCCTCCACAGGGGAGACTCCACATGGGAACGACCCAGCTGAGCCCAGTCAACCCTCAAAACTCCACGAGATGATAATAAACCAATGTTGGAGCCACTAGGTTTGAGGGAGTTTGTTGCATAGCAATGAGTGACCAGAATTCTGCTCTTCGGGAACTTGAAATATTCTCAACTTCAAAGCATTGTGAAGAGGCCAGAGCATGGGAATCAGAAGCTGGGCTCTGGCCACACTCTGTCCCTAACAGGCTCTGTGACCTTGGGCATGGTGCTTCATCACTTTGGGCCTCTATTTCTTCCCTTGTAAACTAAGGGTCCAGATCTCCTAGATTCCTCGTACTTCTAACGCTTTACGGTGCTGTAATCTTTCTGGGATGGTGGTGAACAGCACCTGCACTGACCTTTTGTGCAGAGCTCCACCCAGATGTAAAACTCTGTCAATTTCATAGAGCTGCAGACCCTCAAGGTCATCTGGCTGCATCTGCTCATGGTATAGATGAGGACACACCAAATCTCGGGTGGTGAAGGTGCCCCAGCCCCCACACTCACCCCACCAACCCACTGCTCCCTTTCTCAAGCTTTGTCCGACTCTCCCTTCCTTCACCTTGGAAAGGAGTCATTTTTCAAATGTTCTGGGATGTGGTGAGTAAACTCGCCAACTCATGTTTTCTGTGTCTTTGTGGTCTTTGATTCTGCCCTCTCGCAGCTTTCTAATTGGACCCGGTTTTTCTTTTTTGTGTGTTTTTAATTTTCTTCAAAAGTTTTTTTGTTTTTGGTTTTACTTATTTTTATTATGGCAGGATATATAGAACCTAAATTTTGCTGTCTTAACCATTTTTAAGTGTACCAAATGGATCTAATTCTCATGATTCATTCCCAGTTCCTGGGAAGGGTGACGCTGTGACATAATAGAAAGCCCTAGAGGCCGATTCTGGAATTTTCCTCCATGTTTCTGCAGTGTTCAGCTGCTTGGGGAACTTGGCCACTGGACCAAGAGCCTCGAGGACAGAAGACAGCGTCTTAACCTGGTTGTCAGAAGACCCTCCTAAGATCTCTTATATTGTCTCACGATTGTTTTTCCGGGCACCTGGGTGGCTTAGTCGGTTAAGCGTCTGGGTTCCGGGATCGAGTCCCACATCCAGCTCCCTGCTCTCTCTGCCCCTCACCCTGCTCATTCGCTCTCTCTCTCTCAAATAAATAAAATCTTAAAAAAAAAAAAAAAAGATTGTTTTTTCTGCCTCACGGGAACAAACAGGGTTCATCAATGGCAGCCGTTGGGTCGCAGGTGGGCCAATAGGAGCCTTTTCCCCCAAAAGTAAGCTACTCAGTGGAACAGCAGGGACACGGGGAACTCATAAATACCCTTGTTGACACTCTTTCTTTGGAAATCATGTTTATTTGCCAAGCTGCGTCTCCGCTAGAGAACAAAGAGAAATCTGCCCTTCGGTGACTGAATGAGGTCGAAGCATTGGCATTGTAATCGGTGTCACCAAGGCCTGACAGTTTCTGCCCCACAGAGGTAATGAAGGCGGGCAGATCACTGCCATTCTTTGAAACATTTGCTCAAGTACAGCGGTGTTCCCTGGCCACCCACTGCAGGCAAACACACCTCTTTGGCTGCCCCCCGCCCGGGGAGCCACAGCAGCTCGACCGTTTGGACGCCGAAAGGAATCACAGCCTTTGGTGGAAAAGCCAGAACCAGTGCTGGTACCATTCGCCTCTGCTGGGAGTGAAGGGGCAGTAAGACCCTTTGGGTCGACCTCGCGTCCTGGGGTCTTGAATCTCCGGTCTCACTGCGGTTGCAAGTTGCAGAGGGAAGGCCGGGCTCCGAGAGCCTATTCTCAGAAACCCGTGAAGGGTTCTCTCTGCAGTCACGGTCGCGGCCAGGCTGGAGAGGCTGCTCCCAACGGGGAGAGGCACATCATTAGACGAATGTCATGACCCCGTGTGAAGGGGGAAGATAAAAACCAACGTCCAGGGTTCTGAAGGACAGCCTAATGGACAATAAATATTTTACCAGCTTGAGCCATTTATATAGAATGCCACCTTTTCACCCTATCAAACTGTTTTCTTTGTGTTTTCTTCCCTCCCCCAAGTCCTCTTACTTTTCCACAGCGCAGAAGGGAAAAACAACATAGCTGTCACTTCGCTAGTGAATTCTGTGCACACAGTAGGTTGTAGATGATGTTAGTTCTCTTCTTTTGGTCCCTCTTCTCACTGAAATAAGCCTAACTGTGTCTACTGGGTAAAAACTGTCCCCCCACCCTATGAGAAAATTAGACCGGAGGACAATGTAGGTGATCCTATTTTAGACAATCATCAGACTTTTTTTTTTTTTTTTTAATAAGGCTGGCAGAGCGACAGGGTCAGTCCCTCTCTTGGCCCGCAGGAGAGGCCAGTGGCCCCCAAGTCAGCCGTTTCTATTTTCGGATCCCCAAGTCCAGAGAGCTAACCTCCGCTGCGCTGAGGGCCACGCAGCCAACCCGCCAGCAGCTCGGGCCTACAGCCTCGCCGCATTTACATTTCCATAAATTTACATCAAATTTGTGCTGAATCATATCCTCCCCCCCCACGCAGAAGAAATGAAATTCATTATCAATAAGTACAACAAATCTGAATAATCCGGGAGCAGAGTGACTTTCCCTGTCTCTTTACCATTTAACTCCTTCCTGCCCCCCACCCCCTCAGACTCACACCACTTCCCAGACCAGCCAGGGTTCTTTTTCTCCCCCACTCAGCCCTGCGCCTATGCTCCCCCTCCCCTTCTTCTCTCCCCTAACCTTCTTGATTTTCTGGCCTCTAATCGGGCGCCCCACAGGGCCCTGCCTCTCCCTTTGTCCCTCCTTTCCTTCCTGGCCTCCTCCAGCTCTCAGCCTTCGCTGCTGACTTCTCGGTCCCCCTTCTCAGAACCCTTCCATCGCTGGCGCGGACCCTCTGCCTCGGCTGGTCCCCGCCCCCTGCGCCCCGCGACGCCCCAGCCAATCACGCCCATGCCTGCGCCCCTCCAGGACGGCAATGGCGGCCCCGGCCTGCCAGGCCTCCATCAGCCCCACTCAGTCATTTGAGCCCCTCAGCAGCGGTTCAGCGGGGAGTGGAACTTCTTTCCACCCCCTGCTGCCCGGCTGATTGGCAGCCAGCGGGGCTGGGGGTGGGGGGGAGGAGGGGCAGCAGAGAGCAACTGATTGTTTGCTGCTGGCTAAGGAGGGCTCAGTGGTGGCAGAGAGAGGGCCCAGGAGCTCAGGATGCTCTGAGTCAGGAACTCCAGGCAGAATCCAGGTCTGTCTATGTCTGGCTGCCAGCCCTGGTAGGGAAATGATGGATGAAGCGCTTCCCAGAGCATCCCCAGGTAGGGGGAAGAGAGGAGGTTTATATTTTATAGAATTAAGGCCAGTGGCCCAGGGGACCTCAGGTCTCAGGGCTCTGTAGGAAGCCTGACTGCCATAGACACTAGGACCTACAGTCACTCTGCAGTCCTCTGTCCCCTCCCCCCCATTAAAATCAAGAATAAAGGAATGCACTTAGCAACCAGGTGGCGTGGGGGAGGGCTCCTGGCAGGATCTGTCTAAATGTCCCTCCTTTGACAAAAACAAGAATTGGGGACCTTGGCTCATATGGAGTTAATTTTTTAAAATTATTTAAACATATAATGTGTGTCTATGTACATAAAATATATCACTATAAACCATTATCATTATAAATCATTTTCTTCCCAGACTCATCAGACTGGATTTCCTAATTCAGACAGGAGAAAGGTGACTAGGAGGAAAGGAGTGGTCATGAATATTGCCCCAATTGTGTAGTGCAGAGAAAAGCTGAGCCAAAAATCTCAACTAGAGATTTGCTAAGTTCCCTTTAAAGAGAACACTGACATTTTTGCTTGGGCGGCCAGAATCTGAACTGAAAATACTGTCTGGAGAAGTTGTATCAAAAGCTTTAGGGCTTTCCCGGGTATCCGGGGCTGCTGGGACTTGGCCAAAGTCATCTCGCAAGTCAGTGGAGATGCGCTGATGAGAGGCTAGGTTTCTAACAAGTTCAAGTCGTCCTTTCGGTCCCAGTCTCTCCAGAGGTTTTTTCTTTTTGTTTTTTCTTTGCTTGTTTGGTTTTGTTTTGTTTTCATCAGTTTCTATCTGCCGCTTCAATATCTTATATTAAGCTATTTTGGAGTTGCCACATCTAAAACCCGCTCAGACTTTCGAAAGTCAGAAGCATCACTCAAAAGCATCTAAGCACTTTCTTCTAACGTTATACGTACATATAAATAAATAAATAAAGCTGGCCCTGGGGCTATGAATCAGTATGGAAAAATTGGGACCCTGGAGATTTTTCGGAGCTCTAAGAGGGTCTGAAAATAGAGGCGAAAGCCAACGTTTCAATACTTAGTGTCTGGGTGGCAAATTTAAGACAAAGACAGATTTGTCTGCAGACAGATTTAAGACACTGCCTGGTTTTCCATTGGTCCCGTGCAAATGGACTGTGGGCTGGAACATGCAATGTACTGCTTTTATCGGATATAAGGACAGTTGGTGAGCAGTTTTAGTTTTTTCTTTGACAAAAGTTCACCGCAATATAATTAGCTTTGTTTTTTGTCAGCCCGGGCTGCCATCGATGAGGTATCTAGAGGCCTTCTGGTATAGGTGCCTAAAAGCTTAAACTGCATTTAATTATTATTATTACTCAGTGTCAGGCTACATAAATGAAAAGAGAGAAAAAAGAATCGCTCGCAGCTCCATGGCCTCTGTTCGTGATTAAATCACATCTCACAAGCTAAGCAGCTTCGAGCTGGCACTTGGGGCATGGAAACCTCTAAGGAAAACCCCAGGCAACTACAGAGTCCCAGTCCACGGAATTAAAAGTCTCTCCACATGCTGGGATGGGTAGAGGCTCCCCACTCTTTGATTTTCTTCCCCAATTTTATTTTTAAATATCTCCATAACCGGCTGACTGACTGCAGGGAAGGAAGGCCCATAGGGGAAACAGAGTCACACAGAGGGTTATCTTAAAGGTACGTGGTCTCTCATGTGAAGATTTCTGGGCTCTCAACTGCTTCCGGATTGTCCTGCCTCCCGAAATCTCCAGGGCGGGCTCCAGAGCAGCGGCTGACCCGAAAGCCTCAGCTGCACATGGTAACAGGAAGGGCAGGGCCGCTTTTCTACCTGAGTGCCAGCCGAGAGAGCGCACAGACCAGGGGCAGTGGAAGGCAGACAAACCGAGTTATGCCTGCTCTTCCTGCAGCGTAGATCATCGACAGGTCGGATGAAACCAGATGGTTTGCCAGAGGGCAATATATTGGCAGACAGTCCCTTGCTTTGAAGCACGAGGCACTGATCACGCTGTTAGGAACAAGTGTTTGGCACTGAGTTAACCCCAGACATTCAGCTCAGAGAATGAACCTTCTTTCCACCTCCCGGGATGAAAAAGAGCAGGGGTTAGGTGGCCCGGCCTGGTCAGGAAACCAGAAACCTTAGGATGCATCCTAGCTCTTCTCTCTTCCCTTCCTGTTCACTAGAACATTACTTTGCCAAACCTCAATGGTAAGGCTTCTGAACCCTCCCTGACAGGGACCATGGTCTGCAATATTATTGAACATTCCCAGGATGTATACAGTATTTGTATACAACAGGCACTGAATGAATGTGCCGCCTGGTAGACTGGCTGGCTCCTTCTCAGAGCCCCTGGCCTGCCAGAATCGGCTGCAGAATCTTCTTTAGATGAAGGCCCGGAAGGTCACGATGCCAGGGGCTGTTGCTTGTTAACAGCTGTCGGCGACAGTTTTGACCAGCCAGGCTCTTTCTCAGTCGCATCACTATGTATGTCGGTTATCTGCTGATATATAGCAAACCACCCCAAACCTTAGTGGCTTCCAACATAACAACCATGTATTTAGCCATGTGATCTGGGGTCAGCAAATTGGGCCCGGCTCAGCTGGGTGGTTCTTCTGCCGGTTTCTGCTGGGCGCATGCATGAACATCTCATCTGCGGCAGCTGGGGGTCATTGGCGTCATTCTCATATGTGGCAGTTGGCTGACTGCTGGTCTTGAGTCCATCATCCAGCAAGCTTTCCCGGGCTTATTTATATGGCAGAGCCCACAGGTTCCCAAGAGCATAAGTGAGGATTAGCCCTACTGCATATTTGCAAATACTGCGCTAGCTAAAGCTCGTTACGTGGTAGTTATGTGCTAGTTATATAGTAGTTACGCCTAGAGTCAAAGCTACAGACAAGGGCTGGGGCACGGGCAGGGAATTATTAACACCGTTTTACAAACGGTCTACCATGCGGGCAAAATGAGGCCAACAATAAAACGCCGTACGTCCTTCTCCCAGGTGTGGTGCTTCTTGTTCAGGTTTCCAAGATGCTGAAGAGATCCTTTGGGGGCCAGACGTCCTAGCCGAGTCTCTGTTTCTCGGTATTTCAGGTCTCTGTTTCCATTATCAGATAAATGAAGAGAACACCCATCTCACAGGGTTGATCCAGGATCCACAGGGGCTAGAAATAATAAGTAAATGCTGGCAGTGATGCTTCCACAACTGTAAAATGGGTCCACAGCCTCTTCTCAAGGGTACCTGCTTGTCCCCACAGGTAGGTCTTCTGCAAGACTGGAAAACTCACATTGGTGGTGGTCCATGAGAGGAGTTTAGGAGACCTGGGAAAACCATCTGGAATATTAATGACTTAGTTGTGGAGATTCCCTGCCCTCTGCAATTCTCTTCAGCCCTTCCTGTCAGGAGACGGTGTCCGTTTGAAGCGAGTTGGTCTTTAACACCTCTCTTGACAGAGCGCAGCATCCCACTCAGAGCTTTGGGTCCTATTCAGAATTCAATATTGTTTTATTTTCAATTTTTTTCAATTGCTTTCTATTTATGACAGCTGATAATTTGAGAAATAAATATAAGTAAACATTAGGAGCTTCAAAAACAATGTTAAGTATATAACGCGTGGTCCCTTCATTCCCGTGACCAACAAATATTTGTACAGCTCCTGCTATGAGCGAGGCCCCTTATCTGCGGTTCCCGGGAGAACAAAGCCACTGCCCTGCCCCGGGGTGGGGTGGGGTGGGGGGCTTAGTCTCTGGAAGTGGGTCAGGGGCTGGCTGGATTTGGGGGCTTGGTTCTTGCAGGGGACACGCCAGGGGAGAGCGGCAATCCCGGCAATCCCGGAGCCAGTTGCGACTAGCATGCTGAGACCCCCTCCGGGTCCCTTCCCTGCGAGGCCCGGCGCAGGGGCGGGGATGGCAGGCGTGGGGCCCCGGGCACAGGAGTCAGAGGACCGGCGTGGGGATCGGGGGTGTCAGGGGCTGGGTCCCGCGTGGCAGTCGGGGCCGGGGGTCGCGGCCCGGGAGGCCGGGCGGCGCGGGCAGGCCCGGGGCCCCGCGCACTGTGGCTGCTGCCGGGGCGGCCGCGGCTCCTCCTCCCCTTCCCGCGGAGGCGGACGTTGAGTCAAGAGCGCGGGCGGCCGCAGGCGGCGGCGCGGCGGCTCGGAGGCGCCCGGCCCTCTCGGGGCCGCGCGGGGCTCGGGTGGCGGCGACGGCGGCGGCGCGGCCGGGGGAGGCGGAGGCGGTGGCGGAGGAGGCGGAGAAGGAGGCGGAGAAGGAGGCGGAGGCGGAGGAGGGCGGCGTCCATGAGGCCGGCCCGCGCCCGCAGGAGGAGGCCATGAACGGCGACCGGACCGAGAGCGACTGGCAGGGGCTGGTGAGCGAGGTGAGGCCGAGGCGCCGGCCGGGCGGGCAGGGCCGGTTCGAGCGGCCGCCCCGGCCCACAGCCCGCGGCCCCCGGGGTGGCCGAGCGGCGCGGGGACGCGCGGGGGACGCGCTGGCTCCCGCCCCCGCCAGGTGCGCCGTTCCTCCCGCGCTTCCCGGGCGCGCCGGGCGCCGCTTCGCGCCGCGCCATCTGGTGCCGCTTCTGGGGAGGGGCCTTCCTCTCCCCCCGCACGGCGGCGGGGTTTGGCCCGGGATTGGAGAGCCAGGCGCGGGGATCCGGGGGGAGAGGCGCCAAGCCCCACCTGCTTGCCTGGCCACCGCCGCTCTGGAGCCTCGCGATTGGACGGCCGGTGCCGAAGCGGAAAGGGGGTGTCGGGGGAGATCCGGGCCCTGCGGCTCCACGCGGGCCAGGTGGAATGACCTGCAGTGGAGGTTCGGGTGGGGCAGGTCGGGGTCTTCCGTAGCCTTCATGCAGCCACTTAGTCATTTCTGCCAACACATGTGTTCGGCGGGCCTCCTCCGTGTAAGGCGGAGAGCCCTTTATCGAAGGCTGTGAAAGGTGCAGAAGTCACTGGATCCGTGGAAGCAGAAAACACCAGCCCTCTCCCCACACTCCCCCAACTCTTGTCACAAACACCCCTGGGGTCCGCTTGTAGTCTCCCTCTCACAGGTAGGTTGCTTGTCCTGACTCACCACCATATGTGACGGCAGTTAGCCACGTTACTGAGCCATGCTGAGCATCCCCCCCAAATTTTTCATTCTCTCCCTCCTGAGAACCATCCCCCTGGCCCAAGGTCAACTTGGGGTTTCTTGAACTTGACTTCTGTGCGCACAGTGCAGGGTGTGGTGATTTGCTCTCTTCCTTCCCCGGCGTGATGTTGGAGGGAAACCCGGTATTGTCCTTCTCCTTTAATCATTTTCTGGGCCTCCAGGTCAGCCTATGACAGTATTTAATGTCCAGTGTGTGTGCGAAGCATTGTATTTCTGAAGAGGAATAAGATGTTATAAGTTCTCCCTGATTTAGTTTGTTTACTCTTGGTCTAGTAGTTGAAAGCTCCTAACTAGACAGCATTCTGATACGTTGTTTTGCCCGGGTCTCCTCTAACTATAGGGCTTTATGTCAGGGGACAAGTCCTCTAGAGGACTTTTCCCTTGGCCCTTCGGGAGTCATACCCAGTAGTCAAGGAGGCTGGAGGTGGTTCACCATAGAACTCAAGTCCTGGGCGCTGAAATGGCAGTGGAATGTTCACCACTCCAACCGATGTTTATCGAACGTCTGTTAGCTGCCAGGTACATGGTGCTTGGGATTCGGTGCAAAGAAGACAGACAACCTCTTCAGCCTTCCAGGAATTTCTGGAGCATATGCTCTAGTTGGGGAGAGTCACACAAGAGACACAAAGGGAGTGCTAAGGAACAGAATGTAAAGGATGGAAAACCAAAGGAAGGAAATGCTTAATTGCGCTCGAATGTGCCTCTTGGCGTTGGGCTTACCTCTGCCTTGCACCGACCACACCGCATTGCAGCCCCGTGGTCGCCCCCTTCCCCCCCCCCATGTGCGTTTTCCTTGGCTTTGTTCCAAGTGCCTACACACTGAGCTCCTTACACAGTCGGTGCCCCCCAAATGCTTATGGAATAAATGAAGATCCTGAAATGGGTCTTTCAGGAGTTGCCTTGCCTGTTCCAGCTGCATTCTTCAGGGTAAGACCTTCTTGCCTTCCACAGACATTCATTAAAGACTTTGGACTGTGGAAGGTACACACAGCAAGGAGGTATGCTTCCCACTTTCATAATAGCGAATGTCTATTTCTTGAGTCCCTCATCAGTGTTAAGCATTTACATAGCCTCAGTCTCATCATGGTATAGAGTAGGAATTATTTCGTATTTTACAGATAAGGAAACCGTGGCTCAGATAGGCTGAGGAGCTAGAGAATTTGAATCCTGGTCTGGCTGACTCAGAGCTTGGGATCATTAGACTATACTTTGTATTTTAACCATTGGTTCATCTGTCTACATCTTCAACTAGATAGCGGATTATCCAAGGGAGGGGATCATGTCTTATTCAGCTTTGAATCCTCAGAGACTAAATCATTGTTTTTCAGAGTATGATCTACATATCACCTGCACCAGTCATTTGGGGAGCAAAGAGTACAAAGAGTCACTCTGCATTTTTGGAAAAAATGCAAGTTGCAGAGTCTCTCCCCAAATCTGTTGTGTGCCCACCTCCTCACCATGGATGCATCTAAGTCCTGACCCCTGAGTAGCTGTGAACGGAAACTTATTTGGAGATAGGGCCTTTGCAGATATAATCAAGTTAAAGAGATGAAATCATTCTGGATTTAGGGCGAGCCCTAAATCGAATGACTGGTATCCTCATAAAAGAAAGTAAAGATAGATTTCAGACACAGGGATACAAGGGAGAAGGCCGTGGGAAGACAGACACACACAGAAGTTGGCCATATCAAGATGGAAAGAGAGATGGGAGTTGTACGATGCAAATCCCGGAATGTCAAGGTTTGCCAGCCGCCACCAGAAGCTGGAAGAGGCATGGAACAGATTCTCCCTTGGAGCCTCCAGAAGGAATCAGTTCTGCTGACACCTTGACTGCGGACATCTGGTCTCCACAGCTGCAAGAGAATAAATTTCTGTGTTAAGCCACCCAGTTTGTGATAACTGGTTATGGCAGCCACAAGAAACCGATACACCCATGGCATGAAAATGCCCAGGAGGTGTAGCCTCAAATCTGCTTTTCTCAGAAACTGCGCTGCTCCGGGGCTTCCCCTGCCCGCTCAAGTTTAGCTGGCTGGCTTTGGACTGAGTCCGGCGTGGAGAAGATACCTGATACTCAGCCAAGGAAGAGAGTGGTCAGCGGCCGGTGGTGTTTCACAGTGATTTTGGAGCCCAGCCGAAGGAACCGGGGAAGATGTCACCAGACATCTGACCTGAGCTGACTGGGCTTTTGACAGCTCCCATCGGTTTTCCGCGGAAAACCTGGCTTCTGCCTCCTACCAATGCGCTCGTCATTACCCCTCCTGCCCAGAGCCCTGTGCTCGCTTTCGATCAGTTTGCTTCCTCGGCTTGCTTGCCTCTAGGAAGCAGTTTTCATTTAAAATGATCCTACAGAGATGAGTCTTATTTTCATATTTTTAGTATAACAAGCCGAAATTACAGCCTCCTCTCAGGCCCCGAAGTCAACACAGCCATGCATGTGAGAAAAAGCATGGCTGGGGTGCTATTTTGGAAATTAAAATGTCTGGGGAGGGGGAAGTGTTCTTCTTAACGCCACCTGAGGTGATCTTTCAAAATCAGGGAGAAATCTTGAAATGCAGCCGTGCAGACAATCAATGCCTTTCTATTTCTAAAATAAAAATGCTAGCCGCCTCTCAGCCCACTGCTCTGTGATAAACCATGCTGAGTTCAGTGTCGCTATTTTCACTATTTGAGTGTTGGTTAATTAATGAGATAGCAATCAGTCTCATACTCCTTGAGCGTGTCGTATGACCCTGGGCCTCTGCCCAGAGTGCCGCCACGGACATCTGAAAGAGAGAGATTGAATAGGACATACATTCATCCTGTGGTTAATGGCACAGCCGTGGATCTCGGCTGTCAACCGAGATCTGGGGTGAACCCTGGCTACCTCCTTCTGGGTGCAAATGATCAAAAAACCCAACCCAAAGTGGTTCAGCTCAGGGAACTTACTGGCTGGTGTTGGGGGTTGAATTGTGCTCCCCCCAAAACATCTGTTCAAATCCTAACCCCCACCCCACAGCTGCGAACGTAACCTCATTTGGAAATAGAATCTTTGGAGACACAGTCGAGTTCAAGTGGGCTCCCAGTCCAATGACTAGGTTCCTTATGAGGAGAGGAAAATTTGGACGTAGGGATGCACAGAGGGAAGACGACGTGAAGTTATAGAAGAAAGAAGGCCACGTGATGAGTTACGCAGCTAACAGGAGTGCCCTCCCCCTCCCCCGCCCGCCCCCGATTGCTGGCAACTACCAGAAGCTAGGAAGAGGCAAGCAACAGTCCTCCCCTAGAGTGTTATTAGGGAGCAGGGCCCCGCTGACACCTGGATCTTGGACTTCTAGCCCCCAGGAGTATCAGAGAATTCATTTCTGTTGTTTCAAGGCCTCCGTTTATGGCAATTTGTCACAGCAGCTCTAGCCAAACAATGCAGCTGGCCGGACTACTAATTCCAAGGCAGGAGTGGTTCGGGGCACAGCTGGATCCCCTGCTCACACGGGCGCTCGGCTCTCCTTGCTGTCTGTCTGCAGTCTCAGCCTCCCATACCTTCAAGTTCCGAGCGGAAAACAGAAGCTCTTATGTAGTGCATTCCCTCAAGCCACAGGAGTCACTCCCCATGAACTTGCTCAGATCACTCGCCTGCCCTGGAACGAAACTGCTCTGGGAGCGTGGTGATCGGACTGGATTGGAGTCATGCCTCTCCCTCTCCCCGAGCTTGCATTGTGCATCCTTGGGGGCTGGAGCAGGACTCCGCCGTCGGCAGGGGCGCCGGGCCACCGTCTCCTCGTTTCAGGCTAGTATCTGGTCAGAGGTCACAGTTGTGTCCCTTCTTGTCCCCCTCTCATGCTACTCATGTCAGTGTAGTGTCAGCCACTGCTCTGAGCATAGGGGACTTCGCTCTCTGGCCCAAGCTAGCGGCAAGGGGTTCCTGGTGTGCCTGCCCCGAATCCCTCCGGAGCCGAGGGAAACTTGTGGAAACTATTGTGTGGTTGTCCCCGTAGATGTACCACGTGACATCAGGCTGAGACCAAGACCCGTGGGATTATGTCCTCCTTCCTCCGAAAGAAGGGTTGATTTTTTAGGGTAAAGTCTAAGCCACCATAACCAAGATACCTTGGTTATATAGAGTGTTTTTAAGTAGGTACATAGGTCTTATTCACGTTACAGTGTGGTGGTCCAGCTGGGGAGGACGGATTTTAAGAACCCAGATTTTTGGGCACCTTCTTACTTCAGTGTGTCTTGGGGGTGGTCCCCAACTGTATGTGTAAAACTAGTTGGTGCCATGTTTTTGTTTTTGCTTCAGCCCATGAGAATGGAGAAAAAGAGGGCAGGGAGAGTTCAGGACAAGGGGTTTTTCTTTAATGAGGGATGACTCCTGCTCCCATCCCCTTGATCTGAAGGTAGTCACGTGGCCGCCCCTCGCTGGGGGAGGTGATCTAGGGAATATAATTGTTAGCAGTATGTGCTTAAATTTGGGAGGGTTCTCCTTATCACTGCCTGAGATGACTTTTGCACAATTTAGGAGATCCAAAAGTGAGAAGGGTACATAGAGCATACAAAATACAAACCATAAAAGGAAAAAAGGATAAATTGGACTTTGTCAAAATTTAAAATTCAGCTCTTTGAAAAACTCCCTTAAGAAAATGAAAAGATAAGCCACAGGCTGGGAGAAAATTTGCGCAGAGGACATATCTCATTTCTAGAATGTGCGAAGAACTCTGACAACTTAGTAGTAAGAAAACAAGCAATCTAATTTTTTAAATGGCAGAAGAGTTCAGTAGACACTGCCCTCAAGAGATCTGGATGGAAAACAAGCACACGAAGAGATACGCATTATTACCCATCGCTAGAGAAGTGTAGGTTAAAACCACAGTAGGCTGCCCTGACACCCCTGTGAGGATGGGAAAACAAACAAAAAACCGAATAAACCAAGTGTCGACAAGATTGCAGAACAGCCGAGAGCCCCACGCATCGCTGGAGGAATAGGACATGAAAATCCTTCTGCAATTCCTCATCAAGTCAAGCGTACACTTTACAACCCAACAGTCCTACCCCTAGGAGTTTACCCCAGAGAAACGGAGACACACACCAAAACCTGCATGGGAATGTTTATAGCAGTTTTCAGTGATAATTGCTGGGAATGGAAACAGTCCCCACGTCCGTGAACGGGTGAATGGGTAAACGGCCGTCCATGCCTGTAAGGGAGTCGTGCTCACCGTTTAGACGGGACAGATCACTGATCCATGCAAAAAACATGAATGAATCTTTAAAACATTTGGTACACCTGAAGCTAATGTAACACCGTGTGCCAACTGTACTGAAAAAAAAAATTGGCAAGTGAAATAAACCAGGGGCTCAAGCCAAGTGAACCTACTGTAAGATTCCATTTATATGAAATTTCTGGGGAGGCACAGCTAAACAGAAAGGAAAGAGATTGGTGGTTGCCAGAGCTTGGGAGCAGGGTGAGCAGACTGACTGCAGAGGAACACGAGGGAACTTTCTGGAGTGATGGACGTATTCTATGCCTCAGTTGAGCTGATGAGTACATGACTGTATGCGTGTGCTAAAATTCATAGAGCTCTACACCCAAAAAAGAGGAATCGTCCTCTGTGTGAATTCTATCTCCATAAAACTAATTATTTTTAAAGGGGAGAGATGGGTAGTCAAGATCGCCATCGCTCTAAAGAGCCTTACTCCTTACCTCTCCAGGTCCCCACCTCATCGAGTTTCCGTCAAGACTAGCCATGCTCCCCAACCGCGTCCACTGGTTCTCACTCTCCTCTCTTGACCCAGGCTGATTAGGCAGAGCTCTGCGGGTTTGAGACTCTCCCTGATGACCACGCACTCCTTCCTTGCACTCTGATTCTGTCTTTTCCCTAACTTTGGAGATCTTTCTAGTCTTTTGGGCGGCTTTGGGAGAGGAAGCTCCTGGGGAGACTCTCTATGCCCTGATGTCTTAAGGACCAAACTTTCAACACTGAAAAGCCAATCACTCTGTTACCTGCGTTTTGCTGGGTGCTCCTTTTCTGGGAACATGAAGGCAGAAATGTCTGGCTTCTTAAAAAGGGAGAGGAATAGGTAGTGAGAAACAGGATAGGGGTTACAGGAAGTGGAGGCAAGGACATCAGTTAATATTTCAAGGTATTATTCATATTAATAATATTATTATTAAATGCAAAAGCAGTGCCCGATAGCGAGCACATATAGAGATAGTTGGTAAGGCTTGAGAAGTGGGAAAAAGCTGCTCAGAGGCAGTGGAACTTGAGCTGGGTCCCTCCCCTTTGGCTGAAGAGGGTGTAGGTGGTCATAACAGGAGGCAGGCATGAGCCCTGGGCTGGTGGTTGACTTTTGAGGAAATGCTTCTGGTAAAGGCTGAAACTAGTGGGTCGGGGTGTAGCAGACATTAAGCCTGCAATAGCCAGGGTAGACCAGATGGTAAATGACTTCAAAAGCAAGACAGAGGGTGTGCTCGAATGTAGCTGGTAACGGAGAGGCACCGGGTGCTTTTTCAGCTGGAGTACCAGTTGATGAAAATATTTGGAATAGATTTGTTTCCACTGAACTCGGAGCCTCTTACATCTACGAGGCACTGTGCCAGGCTCTGGGGTTGTACAGGCAAATCTAGTAACTTTGCCAGGAATCAGGGAAAGACGAAATGAGAGACCAGTGACCTAGTCTTTTCTAGCATCACCAACGTTCCCAATTCTTCCTTTTGCACTGAAGTCATGCCATTAATCACCTGGTTTTCTAACTAACTCATAACTTGTCTGTCTCTCCACGGAACCCGAAAAGATCTTCAACTCCTTGAGGGTAGGAACCACGTGTTATTAATTTGTGGCCTTAGCTCTTTGCACCGTATTTTGCCCTCTGTAGGTATTAATTGTAGAATATATGAATCTGGATGTTTGAATAAATAAAGCGACAAGGAGACAGAGCGTCAGTAGGAATGGCGGAAAAAGAACGGCTATGAGGAAGATTTTTTTAAAAAGACCCCGACAGGATTTCATAGTCAGCTGTATTGGGAAGATGGAATCAAAGGAGTCCCAGATGACCTAGAGAGTTGGTGACGCTGGGTGTGACAGAGGGTTGGGAGTGGCCAGGTCTGGTGAGAAGAGATGAGTTCCATTTAGAACACTGCATTGTTCAGAGTTTCCTGGGAGTAGTTGACCTCTTGCAAGGCAAGCTTCGTGCTTACTGGGAACATTTTGGATGAGCAGCTATCTTCCTAGTGGCAGGCTAATTTCAGAGTAAGTTTATTAAAATTAGCATGTGGGGGAAAGTGAGCACAACTGCTATTTTTAACTAATAGGATTCATGTTCTCTCCTGTGCAGGGAAATTCGCATATGCGCTTCTAAAATTGACAATTTCTACTCTTATTATGTTAAAAAAATTAATTTAGTGGCTTTCACATTGAATAAAATACATTGGCTGAAGATTCGAAGAGGGCTTGGCTAGTCCCTGAATGAAAATGACCCGAGCGAATGACATTTCTCACTCACCGCCTGGTTCCCCACCAGTCAAGCCACGCTGGGGCTTCGGGTGCCTCACGGCAGAGGACTTTGCTTCGTGGAGAGTCTGTGTCTCTGTCTGGCCCATCAGGTAACATGGCGCCAGGGGGAGGGGATACCTGCTTCCCAAGGAACGTGAACCTGTGGTGGTTTTTATTTTGAAGGCTTCCCATTTTCATTTTCTGTGTAAGTTTGCTAAATAGTCTACTCTGTTTCCATTGCCTTATGCTCTTTTATTGTAACACACGTCTCATTTATGTGCAGGATATCAGATCTTCTTCAAGCCAGTCTACCCTCTGTCAACTAGCCCATTATGCCACCTTAAAAAGAAAAGTACTTTTTACCAGGTCTTCTTACTCAGACACCTTCCATGGCTCCCCATTACTTGGTATTCAGAGGCCGCCTCAAACTAGCCTGGACCTTTCTAACTTTATGTCTCACTGCCCCCCTCAGAAATTGGCTGCTCCAGACAGATTGATCTGTGAGGCACTCTGGCCTTTACCTTATTCTTACATCCTGATCTCATCTGGGTCCCCCTTCTACTTCTTTCCCGACCATAGCCTTTGCTAGTCCTTCCAGGTGGAACAGAAGCCCACATCCCTCACAGAATCATGCATGACCACCCAAGCTTGAAGTGAGCTCTTCATCCTGTTGCCTTATGTAGCTCGGGTTCCAACTCGCTCGTCCAGCATGAGAATGCTCCCAGAGGAAAGAAGGGCCCTTCTCTGTGTGTGGATCTTACCTCCAACACCAGTTATGAGCTCCTAAGAGAAGGGACTGTGACCGCCTGCGTTGGGTAGGAGATAGGAATGCGTTTCATGCTATGACGCAAGAGGAGCAGAAACTGAGAGAGATACTGAATAATACCCAGGAACCAACCTGGTTCTGGCCCATAGGCAGGACCTCCACTTGGTTTTCACATCCTAACTTGCAGAAATTAACTCCTCCATGTGGCTGCCCACCTATATAGCTCAACTAAATGCCTGACACACAGGTAGAGTGTTAGTGACGTTAGAATGGACCCCATCCGGCCTTAGGCTGGTCGGTTGGCTTGATGGAGGAGTAAAGGACAGCCAAGAGTATTAAAATGGGACAGCGGATAGCAGGGAGAAGGTCAGCCTTCAACACACCAGACCCAGATGGAGAACTACTGTGTGCAGTGCCTTGGACACGAGACAGTTGCTCTCGAGTGGTTTAAAGTCCAGTGGTGGGGCGCCTGGGTGGCTCAGTGGGTTAAAGCCTCTGCCTTCAGCTCGGGTTATGATCTCAGGGTCCTGGGATCGAGCCCCGCATTGGGGTCTCTGCTCGGCAGGGAGCCTGCTTCCTCCTCTCTCTCTGCCTGCCTTTCTGCCTACTTGTGATCTCTCTCTATATATCAAATAAATAAATAAATCTTTAAAAAAAAAAATGTCCAGTGGTGCTAGAGCAGGGGGGTAAGGCCACTGCCCTGTGACTTGCACTCTGGTAAGTGCTCTGCTGGTCAAGGGGAAGTTAATTTAGGTTGGGGGATTAAGGAAGGTTCTTGGACGTGGAAGGTTGGGCACGATAGCAAGTGCAAGTATAAAGGAAGGGTGTTCTAGGCAGAAGGAACAGAAATAGCAAAGGTGCAGAGGTGGCAAAATGCAAGGCGTGTTTGGGAATTACCAGAGTCTGGTCTCTGGTTGGCAACGTGTAGAGGGGCTTGGGGTCGTAGCTGTTAGACCTTGACTGCCCTCTTGGCTCCATAGAGAGTGCTAGGGTCCCAAGTGTGGCCTTTACTCTGGAGGGGACTGATGGCGTGATCGTACCCTGTGAGCAGGGGAGAAATGACCTGGATGCGTCGGGAAGGTGTGTAAGTGGTAGGGGTGAGGACTGAGCCGGACGCGGGAGCCCTCCTCTACCTCTTTCTGTGTCCCCTTGCTTTCATCACTCTCAGCCCACCTGCGTCTGCCTTCCGCCCCGTCTTAACTCCTGCAGATGCTCTTGCCAAGGCCATCCGGGACCAGCCTCCTCTTTGCCATACGCGGCGGTCTGTCTTCAGGCTTCAGCCTTCGTGGTCCCGACCTTGCAGCCTCGGACACTCCACTGTTTTTTCCCTACACGCTGGGCTTCTGCCTCCCTCCCCGGGGCCGCTGGACACGTCCGTGGGCACCTCACACTGCCCGTGCCCTAACCTGAATTCATCCTCCCCCTGCCTTCCGCCGTTCCTATGTCTCTTCCCCTCTTCATCCCATCTCAATTAATGACATCACTACAGAGTCTGTGATTCTTCCTCCCACTGGAACCCAATCTAATTATTAGCGAAGGCCCCTATTTTCTGCTCAGGGACAAGTCTTTAATCAGGGCTCTGGGTCACCACTCCCACTATCCCGCCGTGGCCCAGGTTCTTATCCACTCTCCCCAGAATATCTGCCACATCCTGTAAGATCTTTCTTGCGTGTCAGGCTGTCCAGCTGGCATTGTCATTATAGCCACTGAAATGATTTACCACTCCTTTGCCTCAAGCTCTCGGATGGCCCCCCCCAGGGCCTACGGAGTGAAGAACCAGGCCCTCCAGGGGCCCTACTCCCTCCTCATCTCCAGTAAGTGCCCTTCTGCCAACCACTTCCCCCAGTCTCCACAGAACTCCTGACGGACATCATTCCATACCCTGAGGCATCTCTAGGCCTTTGCTTGTGTCCAAGGTGACCTCCTACGCGTACTTTGAGGCCCAGATCAAATGTCACGTCCTCCACTTGAGTTTCTTACCTCCCTGGGCCTGGTATATTTTACCTGGGAAGCGGATAGTATATGTGAGTTGGGACGATGGTGTGGGGGCCTGCTGGCAGCATGACAAGGTAATGGGGTTGCTGAGGGCGGGGACCCTCAGGTGGGTGGCCAACAATATCTAGTACAATTCCAGGCACGTGAGCCTTATCAGGGACTCAGGGAAGGAAGGCAGGGAACAAAGAGAAGGAGAGGAGGAAGGGAACACAGGTCACATTGCCATTTCTGATACTGCCTTGGAGGCCAGCCCTGCTCAGCTGCTGCTGTGCCCCCTTCCAGCCTCTCCCCCAGCCCGATCATGGCCCTGAAGACGCTGAGAGTGAGCGTCCACATGGCCCCAGCCCATGGCCGGTGTCCTGCCAGCTTCTGGGCTCAGGCTACAGCGGGTGACCTAAGTCAGCGAGCTCCACGGAATCTCAGGACTTCTCCAAGGCCTCAATTTCTCCGGACTGCGTACAATGAGGATGTCATCTGTCTATTAGGTCTTGTATATCTTGTGTATCTGTCTTGTATATCTCACCTAGCATGGGGATAAAGTGAGGTGAGATACGTGAAAGTGTGTTTTAAAGTCCCCAGCCCTCTCTGTCGGTGGTGGTGGTGGTCCAGTGCTTGCGGGCTTTAGGAAAACCCCAGGGCTTCGGAGCCGCTGCTGCAGGGGGAGGCGATGTATCGGCTGCTGGCTATCAGTGCGGTGCCGTTGAAGATTCATGTCGAGGGGGTGCAGGTGGGCGTACCTGCCTGCTTGGCCTTCTGCAGACCCCATGACTGAGGCAGTACTAGAAGCGGCAAGCATGGAACCCCCCTCTTTCTAGCCAGTTCCAGTTTGCTTTTTAATTTGCTGCAGTCTGGTGAGTGCCCTCGGGGTCAGTCTGTAACCTTTTCTCCTGCCCCGACCGGCTCCAGCTTTGCCGGACCTCCCGGCGCATTTGCAGGTTACTCAGTCCGTCTCCTGGCGCCTTCCATTCCCACGGCCTCTTCAGTGCGCCCCTCACTCGCCCTCGGGCCTTGCACCCTTCCTGCTTCCCCCCGAGCCCCGCCTCCGCTCGCACACCTCTCTGGTCTTCGGAGGAGCCGGGTGCGGACCGTCCTCCTTCCCTCATTTGTTGGATGCTGAAGAAGCCTGTTAGCGAGGGGACATCAGTGCTCAGGGCGTGGCCGTGGCTCCCAAAAACGAGCTGTAGCCTCCCCCCCTGGAGGAGCTGCGTCCTCGTCCGCCTTCCTGCCTCCCGCATCCCCATCTGCCTGGCCGAGCGCCTGCAAGCCAGACCCGGCCTCTGCCCCTTCCTTGCTCGGAAGCCCCCCCGGAGCTCCTGCTGCCTCTCGCTTGGGCTCCGACTCCGCTTACCCGCCCCAGCAGACGTGCCTTCCACAGCCTCTCCCTCTCACGTGTCCGGTGCCCCTGCTCCGCGGAAGCGCGCTGGGGCTCTGCCAGGAGCCCGTGGCCGGCCCCCCAACGTCTGCGCCGGCTGGGCCCCAGGAGCGCCCGTTCTCTTGCTTCTCACTCCTCTCCGGAGGCTCGGTGGTAACGGCCTTCGCCTCCAACAGGAAGGTCTTCGGCCTTCTGCGGCCCCATCGCATCGGGGGGCCGCTCCGGGAGCCTGGCCGCCCGGGTGGGAATGACTTCCGTACGTGCCGTGTCTCCGGCCCGGAGCTGCTCAGAGCAGGAACCGCCCAGCCCGTGCAGATTTGAATCCGCCGTTGCCCGCGGCCCAACCTCCGGCTCGCAGCAGACAAATCTAGAAGAGATGCCAAACCTCTCGGCTTCTCCGTGAAAGCCTGAGTCGAAAAACTCCTGAATTTGAAGCGAGGACATTCATTTCTGGTTTGTCAGAACGACATTCCCGATTGTTTCTTTCCCCAAAGCCCCCTTTTATCCGTCTGATCTCACCGACCTTCCGACTTTTCAAAACACAGATTGTGGTCTTTTAAAGGTAGTAAGTCAAATCACCTTTTAATAAGCTCCGAGGGATTTATGAATTCACTACAAGTCATTTCCGCCCTCCCCCTCTCCCTCTCCACCGCCCCTTCTTTCTCGTCTTTCCTCCCAAACTGAAATTGTATCAGATATATTGCTTGAAGAGAGTCAGGCAGAAGCCACGGGTGGGAAATCACTCGGTTCTAAAGAGCTACTTTCCGAAAAGGGCTCTGACCTGGATTAGAGCGCGTCTGAACACTCACCAGTGCCCGCCTCTGCTCGGGACTAGACGTGAGTCTCACTACAAGGGTGTTTGCGCCCACGGGGGACTTTCATGCGAAGAAGTTACGCAATGTGTTTGGTTCCTGCAGTCATCCTCTCATCACGAGAAATACTTGGTAAAAAGAGTACCTTACATCTGTCTGTCTTCCACCGGCATCTAAGAGGGTGAAGGCGGCCTCAGGCACCTTGCTAAAAGCTGGGGCGCAGAAGGAGACAGGGCGTTGTCACCTTCCTCCCCGTTCCCTTATCCTCGTAACCGCCTTGTCAGTTGGAATGAGCAGGGGGTAGTGTCCTCTTATAAACGAAAAAATGGAAAGACAGAGTCCTGGCTGGTGGTCACTCGGCAAGAAACGAGTGTGCAGGGGCTCGTCTCTTCATGTCAGGTCTGGTGTGTGTCCCACCCGAAGGCTTGGGTTCACCCCCCTGCGCACTCAGGCCGGCTGACCGAGGTCAAAGCGCCAGCTACTGGAGCTGAGACACAGACTTCTGGGGTCTGGTTCCGGATCCCTGCCCAGACGTCAGTAGAGGCTGGAAGTGGAGCCAAAGAGATGTCAGGGACACCTGCAGAAGTGACCCAAACTGAAGGACAGGCAGGTGTCACCTCTTGCTGTGGAGGCCGAGGGCAGGCGCACCTGGAGACCCAGTCTTCTCTGAGCAGAGGCTCGGGGAAGGGTGAGGATCTAATAGTGCCGAGGAGCCATCCCCCCCCCCCCCCCCCGTCCTGCCTACGTGACCCCGTCACGGAGAGTTCCTCGGGCAGCGGGGGGGCCCTGCCCTTACTGGCCGGAGTCTCTGAATGAAGAAGGAATGGCAGGTGGGGAAGGAGAGTGAGTGACTGCCCGTGTCACCTGGAGATGGTCAGACAGAAGGTCAGGATGGATTTAACTTTAAATGAGTAGGTTGACACGCTCCCCAAATTTGGAAAATATAGATATGTTTGAAAGGAAATAACTATAATTCCAGTACCCAGAGCCGATTGCTGTTAATATCTTAGTGTATAATCTCTTGGGTATTTTTCCATGCCTGTCTTTCCTTCCTCCTTCTTTCCTTCCTATCCTCCTTCTTTCTTTCCTTCCTCAAAGATTTTATTTATTTTAGAGAGAGAGAGTGTGTGAGCAGAGGGAGAGGGAGAGAGAGAATCTCAAGCGGACTCCACACAGAGCAGGGAGCCCAACATGGGGCTCCATTCAGGACCCTGTGAGCATGACCTGAGCCAAAGCCAAGAGTCAGATGCTTACCTAACTGAGCCATCCAGCTGCCTTCCATGCCTTTATTTCTAAAAATGAGTTTATATCACAGTCTTTTTTTTAAATTTGTGTTGAGGCTAACACACACAGTGAGTGCACACAGTGAACACTCGATGCCTTTTGGCATGTGTGTGCCCCTGTGTAACCACCACCCAGGTCAAGATCTAGAACATTCCAGCTCCCCAGAAGGCTCTGTATGCCTTTCCCAGTCAACTCAACGCCCCCCCCCATAACCATTATTTTAAATTCTGTCACTGGATGCTATTTTTATAAGTTGTTCTTTCTCCTACTCAGCAATAAGTAGTGCGGGTGTCTGTGTTCCTTGCTCATCAGCGTCAGCAACACAGTCTCTATGCTTGCTGGACTTTGAAGCTCTGTTTTAGAACTTCTTGCTGCCTTGTTTCCCACTATCAGAATGCCCAGGGGTGCCTGGGTGGCTCAGTTGGTTAAGTGACTGCCTTTAGCTCAGGTCATGATCCCGGAGTTCCGGGATCGAGTCCCACATCGGGCTCCCAGCTCCACGGGGAATCCGTTTCTCACTCTGACCTTCTCCCTTCTCATGCTCTCTCTCACTCTCCCTCTTTCCTAATAAATAAATAAAATCTTTTTTTTTAAAAAAAAAAGGATGCCCAGATGTCTGACATCAGGCTTCTCTTAAGATCTGGAACAGGCTGCAGGGGCAGTGACTTCTAGATTTTCCTGTGCTTTTTGAAGGCCAGTTTATACTTCCTCTGGCTCACTTAGTTTCTTGGAGTACCCGTGAGTTATGCCAAATATCCTAATAACCTCCCCTGTGCATCGGCAAGGATATCTCGCGTCCTACCATGTGGCGTGTAAACATCCATATGGGAGAGCAAATTCTAGGGTGTTCCTTCATCCCATCCCTCAACTTCTTAAAAATTTAGTTTTAAGAGAGGAGAGGAATTCATCGGACAATTTAAACACCTGGGTTGAGAGAGAGGCTCTTTTCCAATTACAAGATTGCTTGGTGAGTGAGGAAAACAGCTTCGTTGATTACTGGAAACAGTCATGAGGATTCATGAGAAAAACGCGACACTTCCCCCAGAGACAGTCTCCTGCCCAGTGCTGACCAGTTCCGTTCTGATCGTGTAGGCATTAACCGTGCGCATTTGGGGACCTTCCTGGCCCTCACCCTCTCTTGGTTTGGCTTCCAATTATTTTGCTATCACTGTCATTAGGAACACCACCGTGATCCCTACTACTCCCTCAGCATTATGACCAACAGCAGTAAAGTTATTCGTACATTGTTTCCAATTATTAAGCCCTTGTCATGTGCCAGGCAGATAAGGTTTGGTCCAGGCGTGCGTTGGAAGGAAAAAGGACACAGTCATCAGGCACTATTTAATGTCCCATCACTTCCTATATGCGTTTCATTTATCCCTCCCCACCCCCAACCTTGAGAGGCGACTAGAGTTACCACCATTTCACTTGCTGTGATCGGTATGGCTAAGAGTCGATGAGTAAGCCTAAGAGAATACGCTGCTAATGCAAGAGCTGGGATCTGAACCCAGGTTCTTTTGACCCCAAAGTCTGTGTTTTCCCCACTCGACCACAGCCTCACCGAATGAGGGAGGGAGGGAGCGACCAAACAAAGCTGCTACAGTGTCGTGCTGGAGTAGTATGAATTATCGAGCTGAAAGGCAAGTGTTCTTTCATTTAAACCTTGCTGTAGTACTTCTATGCTTTCGTGTCGTGGATACCCAGTGACACCGGCCAGTGGTGACACAGGGCTCTGCTGTGAACTCAGTTACGTATCTTCCATTAAAAGGCGCCGCGTTTCCTCAGTACGCATTGTTTGGCCATGTTGGCATATTATTTGGGACTAATTTCAAGGTAATACCAGAAACAGCGGTGGTTTGGATAAGATAGAGTTATCTGTGTTTCTCAAGTACGGTGAACTTAGAGGAAGACCGTCTAGGGCTGATAAGGTGGCTGACAGTCTGTCCGGGACCCAGGCACCTTCTGTCTCTGTCATCCACCATTCCAAGAGCGGAGCTTTCCATTCGGGGACCACTATTTTGCAGGAGGAAGAAGACCTGAAGAAGAGTGGGCTCCTTCCTTTAAGGAAACTTCCCAGCGCTCTCCCAGGACACTTCTGCTTCCTTCTCGTTGGCCGACACTTTTACCTGGATGTCGGGGTTCACAGTAATACCCACCTGATGGGGCCTCACTGTGAATGTGCGTCAAGTGCCCAGCACGGTCCCTGGCACACAGTGGGTGGCGCGGGAGGGTCTGCCGTCGGTGTTTTGTCCGATGCGCCCACAGTCATATGTGGGATCCAGCCTATCAGGCTTCACAGGTCTTTCCCAAGGACTTGTTTTGACTGCTTCGGTCCTTGCACCCTCCCACATGGTATGGACAGCAACTGTCCTAACGATAGCCCTGAACATGATGCTTGTGGACGACGACGACAATGACGACAATGACGATGATGGCAAAGACAGCTTCTCAGTAAGTGCCAGCTACATGCCAGGTACTGGACTAAATGCCTTATTCATCCATTATCTCCTTTAACCTCAGACCCTATGAAGCAGAGACTCTCATAGTTCCCATTTACAATAAGGCACCTTCGGCTCAGCAAGAGGTAGATTAACTTGCTTGAGGTCATTCGTCTAGAACTGGCGAGACAGAGACTGGAATCCAGGAAAGTCTGACCCCCCCCCCACCCCCCAAGTTCAGGGTCTTGCTCCGGACATCCACTGCCGTCCGTTATGCCCTTTTAGGACTCTCTGCCTCTGAAATTTCATCTCCTTTTAGAATGGTCACCTGGCCGTATATCTAGTCGGTCCTTTTGACACTACTGACCGCGGTGATCCTGAGAATCGCTAAATTTCCTTACCGAAAGAGAAATGCCCAATCCTTGACGCCACCTGCGTCAGTGACGTCTTCTCCGAAGGAATGCCTTTGCGGTGTCAGGTCTTGTGTCTGTACTTGCAGAAGACTAAACTGGAACAACCCATTTTATTGTCATTTAAATGCTCTTCTGATGACTCGTGATGGTGGTGAACCTGTCAAGGGAAACAGAGAAAATCATCCCCAGTGTCGGCCGGTGGCTTGTCAGTGATGTGGAGCCAGTGAGCATTTCGCCGTTCTCCCTGAGAGCTACAGTAAATCCAGATGATCCACAGGAGCCCGCTGCCGGCATCATCCACCATCGACAGCGTCCCAGCCAGAGAAACGGACGTGCACAGAGCCCTCCCCTTGCGAAGCGTTTGCAATTTAGTCCATCCTCTGCAAGCTCCTGTGATTTAAGTCGCCGGGATTGCAAACCCTCCTGTGTTCCAGCACGCCTCTCCGCCCAACCTGCGGCCACGGGGTTGAGTTCTGAACCGACGGTTCCTGTTGCGGGAAGTTTCCCACTTGTCAGTGCTGCCCGGAGGTGGTGGGAAGAGAGTGCTAACAAGTGCAGGAGCAAAGGAGGGGTGCTCAGAAGAATGTGAGCTAGGTGCAGAGAGGGGGCAGAGCCGCGGACACCTTCATCCCGTCGGCAGAAAGGTGGGCCCAAGAGCCCTTGAGTGATGACTCTGTGGTTCTCACACAGAGGGAACCGCAGGGGGAGCCGCGCCGATCACGACTGGTTGGCATCTTGGCAGATGGTGGTAAGAGCTCTGTTTGCTTGGGTGATTAAAATGGTGATGGATTTGCATGTCTGATTTCAAGCTCTCTAGTCTGCAGATGACTGCCTTTCGGGGGCGCACAGGCAGGGAACCCCTCCTTGCTCTGGAGTATCTACACCTGACTCAAATATCGGCGGGATGGGAGCCAGGGACTGTTCCCACAAATGTTCTGTCTTGAGTTGAATCTTCACCTGGAGCACTCTGACCCTCTTATGGAGCTTTTCATCCCAGCAGGGAGATGACGTTTTTCTGAAAGCCAAGGTCGGCTGACAGACTTAGGAATAAAGATGGTTTTCCTCCTTGGAATAGGACCGATGCAGTTCTTTGGATTATTGTGGTTATTAATAAGATTGGTGCTTTTAGAATTTATCGAGTGCTTTTTTATTTTTATTTTTTAAAAATATTTTATTTATTTGGACAGAGAGCGCGTGTGTGCGTGCGAGCATGGGGTTGGGGGAGGGACAGAGGCAGAAGGAGAGGGAGAGGATCAGAAGCAGGCTCCACACCCAGCATGGAGCCTGACGCAGGGCTCGATCTCACGACCCTGAGATCATGACCCAAGCGAAATAAAAGTTGGGTGCTGAACTGACTGAGCCACCCAGGCCCCTCAAGTGCTTTTTTACATGCATTGTTTTACAGAATCTGTATGATTCTTCTCCGAGGGGGCACAGGGCACTGTGGCAGGAAGGGCAGGGAGGGTGTGGGACAAGCCTGGGTTTAAATCCCACCATTGCCACTTAGAAGTTGTGTGACCTTTTTTCAAAATCTCCCAGAGCCTCAGTTTCTTCAGCTGTAGAAGGGGATAATGTCTACGTTTTGGGGTTGTGATAAGGATGAATGATTTATATATGCGAAATGCTGAATCACCTTTGGGCACAGAGCAGACCCCAAGATGGTGACAGTCAAAGTTCACACAGCATTTATAAAAGAGGAAACTGAAGCACAGAAGGGAGTGAGTGTCTTCTCAGGGCCAGTCGTAGGCGATGGCTGGGAGAGCCACATCATTTCACTCTGAATCCCAGGTGCCATGTTGTGTCTATTCACGGTCCCTTTGTCTCGGTGCCTCCCAAATTTCCTTTTGTGAAAGGATAGTCCTGGACTCAGTTGTAGTCCTACAAATGCCATCCCTCAAACCTCATCTACAAAGTGGAGGGTCTGCTAGAGGTCCTTTCTGCCTTCCAGTGTTTGGGGGCAGATCTGAAAAGTTAGGAGCCGGTGGATATACAGCGGTTGGTGGGGCTCATCCATTGTAAGAGTTTTAGGTTTTTTGTTTGTTTGCTTGTTTTATGATTTTTTTTTGAGCCCAGGGGAAGATGAGCCACAGCAATGTTATAGCTTTTAAAGACAGTTTGACCAAAATGTTGTCCATGCTTTGCTGGCTTTTTCTTGCTACCCAGCCCACAAGAAAAGCTTTCTGCAACTGAATTGCATTATTATCCTATTGTGAAGTGACAAGTGAATCTATCATCACATTCCACATGTGATCATTGTATGTTATAATGTGTCATTGCACATGTGAGCATTGGTGACATGGGCTGTCATCTGTATCTAATGTATCCCAGGCCCCTGGCAACCTGGGTGGAAAAGGGAGAGCCTCAGATTCATGGGTAATTTTAGCGCCTCGTCCTGAACACCGGATCTCTGAAATGAACCAGGATTGCACATCTTGTCATAGCATCTCGGCCGGAGGCAAGGTCAGATCAGCCCAGCCCTGCGGAGAGCACAGACTCACTCTTGGCAAGCAGTGATTTTTAAAAATATACACTATCTTCAGCAAATGAGAGGGATTTCCTCACCCATTTATGGCCAACTAGGAGGAAAGCCAGTTGTTTTTCCTTGCATTTCCTCCTCCTCTCTGTAGGCCTGCAAAGAACAGGAGCACACACAGACAGTATAGAGACTGAGAAGTTGGGGTGGGGGAGGAAGGGAGAAATAACAGGGGCAAAGGATTGAAATAGATATCCACACAAACCTTCGTTATTCCTAACTTCAGTTAACCAAGACTGTCAGTGAATTTCACATACCCCCCAGCTACTATAGTTCACATTATAAACTCTTCCAATTACCTGAAATCTCACTTAACTTAAATTTCAGCACATCCCCTGGGGCACTCAAATAATCAAAGTTTGCCTGTCGAAAGTAATACTGGAGAGGGGAAACTGCCACGGTGACTCCGAGAAAGATAGATCATAAAAAAAAAAAAAAAAGTCATCTTAGAGAATGGCATTAGAATCATTAAGTTACCAACCTGAAATTGCTGAA
This sequence comes from Nasua narica, assembly GCA_028533885.1. Taxonomy (NCBI): domain Eukaryota; kingdom Metazoa; phylum Chordata; class Mammalia; order Carnivora; family Procyonidae; genus Nasua; species Nasua narica. The sequence continues at coordinate 17,021,058 of CM052800.1, read as the reverse complement.
ATGTTATCTAAAAATTACAGAGGCAAACAGAGATTTAGAGCAGGGCTGTGGAAATGCTCAGGAGCCACACGGTTGGAGGCTGGGGTACGGTCACGGCCCACGAAGGCAGCTCCCACAGGCGCTGGCGAGCTTGGCCTCACTTGGCTTCTTACCCCATAGATGCCCACACTTGGCCTGGCAAGGTGCAGGGTGTCTCCAAGCAACAATCCTCAATGCCTATCCAGAGAATGAAGGTGGCAAAGGAAGTTTATGTCCTTGTGATGTGAGGAAGTGCTTATTTTAAGTGATAAAAATGAGGTGACATGCAAATGCCATTTTGCTAATCCTGTAGGAGCCGTCTTGGGACCTCCCCATACATACCAAGTTGTTGCAAACAGACTTCTTTTTCTAAATGATGCTAAAATGGAATTTAGAGATTTAGGCTTAACAATAAATACTATTTGATTAGCTTACTAACACACATATTACATATATATATGTGTACACACACACACACACACACACACACACACACACACACACACACATCCTCACTCATGCTCCATCAGGAGCTCGGCTCTGGAGATGCAGGGATGAATGAGTTGGGCCTTGGCCGCAGGGAGGTCTCAGTCTGTGGCGAGGCAGACAGGTGGGCAGGTGGCTGTGATGCTCTAATTAAGATGCGCCCAGAGTCTCACGTGGCCATGAGGAACCTGGAAGAGTCAGAGGTGGACTGCAGCCAGGTATCGAAAGGCTCTTGTTTGTCAGTCTCCTTAACAGAGATATTTTTAAAGATGAGTGAGTGGCGGGACCTGATTTATGGTTTTCAAAGGGACCGGTACCTGCATTAGACAGGTAAGGGGACTAGGAGGCCATCGTGATGGTCCCAGCCAGACGTCACCAGGCAGGGCAAAGTGGGGGTTCCGGGAATGGCAAGAGTGGCTTATCCGGAGGTGAAGTTATGCCGGTTGTCGGATACTGTTGATGTGAAGCTGCAAATTGGATGAGAAAGGAGGGTATCCTGGGTGGAGGACAGAAGATAGGGTAGGAAGAGGGTGTGACAGAGTACAGGGGGACCAGGGGAGGAAATACCTCTAAGAAAAGACTGAGTCTGTGAATTGAGAAGTTTCTTTTTTTTTTTTTTTTTTTAAGATTTTATTTATTTATTTGACAGTGAGAGAGAGATCACAAGTAGAGAGGCAGGCAGAGAGAGAGGGGGAAGCAGGCTCCCCGCTGAGCAGAGAGCCTGATGCGGGGCTCGATCCCAGGACCCTGAGATCATGACCTGAGCCGAAGGCAGAAGCTTTAACCCACTGAGCCACCAAGGTGCCCCAATTTGAGAAGTTTCTAAATTATTCCTGAACACGAACCCTTCAGCCACATATGTTTATCATCACAGGGCGAAGCCTTTGGGGATTGATGGGTATGTTCTTGCAGTAGCTAATGAGAAGTAGCCTGATCCCATCAGTAAAAATTGCCAAGGACCATGAGTCACTGTTTGAGGGCGAGAGTCACTTGGTGGAGAGGTCTCGTTCCTGACATCCTGGCTGCCTTCATCCCTCTCCGCATTTATCTGGTTGTAAAGCCATCTAAATAGTAATGTAGTATGTCGGATAGACATTTAATTATTATGATCTTCCTTGTAGCAAATTATGATTTGCTTTATTGCAGATAAAGGTAAATGGGTAGATAAAAGCCACTCAGTGGTGAAAATTGTGGGTCTGGGTTCTTCAGATGATAAGCACAAGGCTACCTTCATGGTGTTTGCGTGCAGGCATGAATTAACATTGACAAATAACTTGTGAGTTGTGCTTTAAAAACGTAATCGAAATGCAATTTAAAAGAAATCTGTTTTTGAGAGGATAATAAAAATATTTCATGATATCTAGTATACATGCTGAAAACTGGGCATATTTTACCACGTTTATTCCGTTCACGTCTCACCAATCACCCGGTATAGTTGGTGTGTGGTTTTTTTCCTTTCCCCAGTAGGTAGGTGTTTACCCCACTGCAGCCTGGAAACTTCACCGCTGTATGTGTGTTTCTAGGTATGATCAGTAGAGCCCTGGGGATCCATTAAAATAAAGGGAATTCATATTAAATGCCCACTGTTTCTTTTTCGACCTTTATTCATTAACCACCAGAAGGGGAGGGAGGACCTTAGCAAAGCTGAGAAACAAGCTCACTAGAATGAGTCCACCCAGAGGAACGGCAGTGACAGTCGGGTGTCCTGGGCTCCCCAGGGGAAGGCTGGCACACGATCTGCTTCAGGCGGCTGGAGAACCCCTTGAACAGAGACATAAAGAGGCTGAACCATAACGGAGTCGGGTTCTACCCAATCGATCGGAGGCGTCTGACCTTGATCTTTCCTGCATGGACACCTCATCTTGCCTCCAGCCTCCACGGTCACCTCGCCGCCTCCTGTTTCTAAGCTGACTTCTCTGTCCTCCTGCCAATTCTGTGAGTGCCAGAGTCCTTCCAGTACATTCCTACGTGAGGGGGTCAGTTACTGTTGCTTACAACTGAAGGATCCTGATTGACCAATGCAGAGAAGAGTCTGGCTCTGCTACTCGTTCTGTTAGTAACGAAGGAGAAGTCGACTTCGTCGAGCTTCAGGTCCTCGTCTCTAAAATGGGGCTAATCATACAACCTATTTCATAGGTAGCTGTAGGATTGAATATAATGTTTCAAGTCGAGCATTTCCTACACTTTGGGAAGTAACAATGTTCACTGAATAGAGGCTGCTACTCTTACTATTGCAATTAAATAAAGGTCCGCTTCTCCTTAGTATTACTCCTAACCGTGCCTGGCACATAGCAGACATTCCAAAAATACGAATTTGTTTTCTCTTTCCTCTTTCCTGAAAACAAACCCCAACCTGCCTTTCCTTGGGCAGGGAAGAGAGCAAATATCCCCGGCCCCTAAACCACACTGGAACTTACCAGGCAGAATTACACCTTGACTAGGGAGCAAAGACGGAAGCCTAAGGAGAACCAAAGGGGTATCCCTTGGCCCCACCCAAGCGACCAGAAAGTGGGGGCATTTCCATGTGGCTTGTCCCCCTGGGCTCAGCCCTTGGACAGGCGGTTGGGCAGCCATGTGACCCACTCACCCACGGTATGTTTCTGGACCAGCTGCCGAGGCTGAGGCTCAACCCATGCGTGCTTCTGGTTGCCTGGGTAGCACCCTACCTAATAGAACCGCGTTAGACAAGGTGATAACAGAATCCATATTAAGAAACAGCAAAATCAGTATGTTCTTTGTCGGCTTGACAGATCAGCTCAAACGGCAGGATCCAGAGGTGTGTCTGCAAAGCAGGCCCCGGTCCCCAGCTGCCTTCCCCTCCCCCTGGGAGCTCGGCAACCAATTTTACCCAAGCTGTAGAGTCAAAGATAACTTACGCCACATGATGTCAGGACGAAATTGTCTTCCTCAAAGGATTCTTAATGTCACTCCCCTATTCAGAGCCCCTCAGGGCTCCTGATTGCTGGAAGAATAAAATCTGAACTCTCCAGCACGACTTCCAGGCCCTTTCTGACCTGACCACCCATCTGTCTCTCTTTCTAGCTTTATCTGATGCAGGCTTCATTCCCGCCCCGACGCCGGAGACAGCCGAGCGTGTCTTCCCGTGTGTCAACTTTGTACTCCCTGGCCATTGCCCTGCCGGGAATATTATTTTCCCATCACTGCTACCTGTCACAACTTCATCTACCCCCCAACAAAATGAACCCTTCCACCTGTCCTTTGGGATCCATTCCAAATGTTCACATCTTCCTCCAAGTCTTCTAGCCCCTTCTTTGCTGAGCTGTGATCCTCTCTTTGTGCTTAAAAAGAGTAGAATATTGACACACATACAGCACTTAAACTATTTTAAATGTTTTACGCATACTAATTGCTTTAATTCTCACATGAGCCCTATGAAGATACTATAATTATACCCATTTAACAAGTGGAGAAACTGAAGCTCAGAGAGGCAGAGTAATTGATCACATAGCAAGTGAATAGTCAAGCCAAGATCCGAATGCAGTATGATAGCTCCTTCCGGCTAGAGATAAAGAGGCTGATCCCACAGTCCTATCTGATCTGTCAACCATTGCTTTAAACTGCCCTTCCCTGTGTTTCTGGGAGCTTCCTGTGTATCTATAGCATTTAGCATGCGGTAGCTAGTAATGATTAGTGAATGATGATCAGGTGACATTATCATCTATTAAGAATTTTTATTACTATAAAAAAGTACCAGGCGCCGTTCTAAGTTTATCGGCATTTATGTCTTGCTAGGGATGTGTACCTTGATTTGGTGGGTGGAGAGAATGCACTGGACTGAGAGGAACCCTCAGCTTAGGTTTTGACTCTGGGTCCCACTAGGCAGCCCTGGGTAAGCCAGCGTACCGTGCTGAGTCCCAGCTTCCTCATCTGTGCGATTAGGGGCCTGGCTTAGAGGACTCCGGAGGTCTTTACCACCTGTGAGTTTGAGAATCTGTCAAAAGGGGACAAAACCACATGTGGCACAGGATGTGGAGGTAATATAAGTGTATGCCATTTTCTCATTCGTTATATGTATGTATTGGGCCCCAGCTATGTACCCTGCATTGTTCTTAGTGCCGGGCATCTGGAGAGAGAGGTTGAAAATAAACCAATAGTGAGTTATATAACTCAAGGTCAAGTAATAAGCGCAGTGAAGGAAAGTAACACAGTATAAGAGGACTGAGAGTCTGGGTGGTGACAGACGGGAGGGGCTTCCTCAGAAGGAGACTTGACAAGAGAGATCTGAAGGAAACCAGGGAACGGGCCGTCCAGAATGAGCCAAGTAGAAGAAACAGCAGTGCAAAGGCCCTGAGGTTGGAGTGGGCTTGACGTGGTCATAGACCAAGCTACCTCTCCTATGTTCCAATGGAGGCACTCAGTTAGAGATGAGAGCGGGAACAGATGAGAGTCTGAGCTGGTGTCACCAATTTGGGTGAAATTGGCACAGAGATGACGGAAAAGCCATCGGAATGAACAAAAACCCTGTCCGAGATGGGGGGAGGACTTGAGTTAGCCAAGAGAAGAGGGCTCGGGGCCTGATCACAACCAACATAACTGTGTGCAGGTGCCCCTTGAAAAACTAAGTGTTTCGTGCCCGTGATTCAGCTGGTGACGAACCCTGTGTGGTCATCAGCACGCGGCTGGCCAGAACTCCGGGGGGCGGACTTGGCTAACACCTGAGCAGATGGCTGGGTGGCCTCTTGCACCTCAGCCCTTCCCCATGGAATGTGATTGAAAAAGCCCCAGGAGAGCTGCCTGTCTTCCACACGGGGCCTCAACATACTGTGCGTAAAAAACGCGCCGCTCGGTACACAATGATCTCGGAGAGTGTCTCGGTATGAATGTGTTTAGACCCAAGAGTGGTAATATGTGGACATGCTAATAATGTATTTGGTACCAATATCGAATACTAAAGGAGCCTGGAATTTGTAGTTAAGAGTCCTGATTTGAGGGACACCTGGGTGGCTCAGCCGGGCAAGTGTCTGCCTTCAGCTCAGATCATGATCCCAGGGCCCTGGGATCAGCCCCGTGTCAGGCTCTCCACTAAGTGGGAAGTTCCCGCCTCCCTCTCCCTCTGCCTGCACTTGTGCGCGTGCTCTCTCTCTTTCTCAAATAAACAAATAAAATCTCTTTAAAAAAAGAGTCCTGGTTTGAGCCCACAGTAGTTAGGTGTGTGACTCTGGCAAAGACAATGTCAGCTACTTTGTCAAATGAGAGAGAGAGTTTTTGTCCCATTTGTCATATAGTGTGGACCACCAAACGTGGGAGTGTCTGTGAAAACGTTTTGTTCGCTTTAAGTGCAAGAAGAATAATAACTTTAATTTTGAAAAAACGTACAAAGTCAAATTTTCACGCAGCATCTTCCATTTGGAGCTCAGTGAGGCGGGCAGGGCAGGTCTGAACTAATCAGGGCTGCGCCTTCATCCCAAAGCGCTAATTATCTGCATTACATAATGGCCTCCATCTCTCAAAACCCACCAAGCACCGTTTCCTCCGTGTAGTTTTCCTCTCTTGCCCATGAACCCACCCCCTCATCCCACTCTTGTCTTTCTTGGTGAGCTTCATTAAATATTTGTCCAGTGAATGAGTAAATCCACCCGCCATCGTGTGCCTTCCTACACAATAGTAGTGAATAAGCCTATAGGGGACGGCCCACAGTAGATGTGTGACAATATGGGGGGGGTGGTTATTCCTACACACATGTTCACAAAGAAAAGTCTGGTGAAACTGCATGGGATGCACATCTTCTGTTCTATGCCTCATCTTTTTTTTTTTTTTTTTTTTTTTTTAAGAAAATGAGGGATTGCAAGTGAATTGATCTCACTATCCAGATGAAGGTGTCACGACCCACGACTTGGAAAACACTCTTAGAAAATATCCGGTGGCCAGGAACGTTGTTTTTTGCAGTTTTGGGCCAGTCGCTTGCGTTATCTGTGAGGTTTATCCCAGTTCCAGCATTTGATGCTAATTCGAAAGGAAAAAGAAAATAGGAGGCTATGGGACTAGACCCATAGCATTACGGCAGCCTGATGGTTTACTGCACATAATGTACCTTTAGTTTGTCCTGGTCTACAAGAGGAAGTCAAAAATCTAATAAATGCTTAGGTTTGGGACAATTACTATTTGAGAAAGATCGGGTGTTAATCACACGCATGTCATTGAGACTACGTAGTGATTGGCGAGGGAGACTTCCAAATAAAAGCCAGGTTCCCTATCCAAAATCCTTGGGCCTAAAAGGTGTTTCAGATGCAGGAGTTACTGAAATCTGAGAGGAAATGCCGTAAGCATATGGAATATTATGTATCGGCCCCAGCAGACTCTGGGGTGGTGACTTGGCCAATAATCAGACACATGGAATATTTGCGTTTAGTGGCATAAAGAGCATAAACGCCCTCACGTCACTGAGGTCACTAATGGGACGGGAACACGTTTTCGGTCTTCAGAACACTGGGGAATTCAGAAAAACCCATAAGAGATTGTGGAAATAAGGTTTGTTATCCAGGTATCACGTTTTTCATTTTCAAAATCAACAGGACCGTTTATCCCTTCGGGAGATTGGTGTTTGGTTCCATGCCTCACACAGAGAAGGCACCTAGAAAATATTTGTTGAATGGGTGGCTGAGACCAGGGACAGCTTACAGAAAACTGTTCCAGCCTCGCTGCTTTGGAGGAAATAGCCCTCTGGTTCTTTTCTGACACCCTGTAGTTTATCCCATTTCTTATAAGTGGCTAGAAATCTTATGGCTTCCACTTGGCTCCCTCTCAAGGAGCACAGGGGAGAGATGCTTATGGAGTCTTTTGTTTTCTCCCGTCTTCCTTCAGGCTTCATCTGAGGAAAGGAGAGGCAGCCCCCCGAGGTCTGGAGGGGAGTGGGTGAAGAGATAAAGGTTTCACTCATTTGTTCCAGGTCTACAAAGTAGCCAAATTCAAAACTGCCCTTCCTTAGCTCCCTTGTGCTGGGAATACCAACTCAACATGGGAGCTGACTCCATGAATATTCTGGTATTTTTCTTTCTTTCCTTTCTTTTTCACGGAACGCTTAGTTTTTCGGGCACTGGGGCCGGCTCTACAGAGATCTGGGTTCAAATTCTGACTCTGCTCGCCCCTCGGCACATTACATAAGCCCTTCCACACTGTGCGCGATGAGATGAGAGGGCCCTCACGGAGTTGCTGTAGGAGTTGCTGTAAGGATCGGAGGCAGCCACGCGCGGAGAGCATCTGTCACCGAAGCTATGTTTTTGGTTAATAGTGAGAGTAATGGGGAGGATGAATCTTCATCTTTGTGGTCGCTCGGCAGAAGCAAGGAGCGGGGGCAAGTATCCTCTCCACCGGTCTCCCTGCGCTCACATTCGCTGGTATGGACTCCATGAGTCGGGACGGGCTAAGTGAGGCTGGGTAACAAACACCTCCCCAAATCTCTGAACCGTAACGCCGCAGAATCTTACTTCTGGATCACGTCAGTGTCTCTGTGGGCCCAGCTGACTCTCCAGGGCAAGTCGTCTGCTGCGTTGGCACCACACGCAAGGCCGTTTCGTCCTCGTGGCCCTACCTGCTTCCACACCCGTTGGCGGCCCAGGAGGAGGACCGACAACACTCTCCTTGACTCTTCAGTGCTTTGGCCCAGGAAGAACCTCATGTCCCTGCCAGGCCCATTTTAGGGGATAAAGCCAGTTACATGGCTCTACCTTACTCCACAGCATAGGGAGGGAGTCCTGCCGTGAGCCCGGAAGGAAGGGAGAGCTGGCAATATCGCTGGGAGACACTCGCGTCAAGCACACAGGCATTAGCCTTTCTCTTTCTGTCGTAAATTGTTACTGCAAACACAGCCCCGGCCCAGCACCCGTTGCAGCCAGTCGGCCCCCGATGACCCCTGCTGTATAGGGATTCTGGAACCGCCCCTGTCACGGGTGATCTTCGGAAACCGTTGAGCTAGCTCTGCCCTAGATAAGACAGAGGAAGCAGTTCCTGGGTGCTTGAAGCCAGTCCTACCTCCTGGACTGGAGCCCCTCCCTCGCCGCCCCCCCCCCGCCGCCATGTTTTCCCGGGTACCCTTTACCCCCAAAGATATTGGATGGTGGGGGTAAAATCGTGGGTTCCTCAAGTTGCAGGGCACCCTGGGAGCTGCTCTCATATCCCAGGCGGTGTGCATGTGTTCCATTCTGTGGCTTTCCCGGGGCCCCCACAGAGCACAATTAGCTCCTCGTGAGACCTGATTCTCCGCTCTCCACCTCCTCCGTCCCCTGCGCTCACCCCGTCCTCCCTTTAGCAGCTGAAATGTCTCAAGCGCAGTAACTTAGTTGGTCCAGCTTCCTGTTCTTTTCTTTGGTCCCTCCCGAGGCTGGGGCTGGATCCCTTGTTCGGAAGCTGCCGACAAGGAGGCTCTTTGGGACCCTTTCCTTTCCTTCCAGTTTTTTTGTTGTTTTGTTTCCAATTGGAGGGCTAGGAAATGGGTCGTTTTAACAGCTTCCACCACTGGGACTAGACTATAACCATTTTAGAACGAGTCCGAGAAATTCCTTCCCATTCCCCAATATCGCCCCCCCACACCCCCTCCCAGTTTTCCGTTGTTATTTTGATAACAGATGTAGGCTCTTCAGCCAGGTGCAGGAAAACAGAGCCCCTGTTTGTACTTGGTCAGAACCCCTCTGGGCTACAGAAAACGGCACAGAATGGCTCTGAGACCGTGCCTCGCCGCTGCTGCCGGCCTCCCCTAACTGTTGCAGTTAGGGCTCTGACTCCGGAGATGGCATGAAGCGGGAGGCCTCTAGAGCCTGGGTTTTCAAAGTGTAGCCGGAGTGAGACTCGCCCGGGCCCGTGGGCTAACGATGCCGATTCTGGAGCCGGTACCAGAGATTCCGACCCAGCCGCTCTGGGCTGGGGCTAGGCGTCCGCAGTTTCTCCTGCACCCCAGGGGCGGGGGCGGGGGAAGACAGAGCAGTGTTTTCTAGCCTTCCTTCTTGATGCGCCACACCAGGTCGGGGGACTCCGGGGCAGCTGTCCCCTCTTCAGGGCAGCACCACTTTGAGCTGCTTCAGAAATGAGGCTTCATCCTGAGATTTGTTCTCTTGATAAAAATAAATGGCACAGGGACGCCTGGGTGGCTCAGTTGGTTGAGCAGCTGCCTTTGGCTCAGGTCATGGTCCCAGTGTCCCAGGATCGAGTCCCACATCGGGCTCTTTGCTCAGCAGGGAGCCTGCTCCTCTCTCTGCCTCTGCCTGCCTCTCTGCCTGCTTGTGTTCTCTCTCTGTTAAAATAAAATAAATAAAATCTTAATAAATGAATGAATGAATGAATGGCCCGGAGGGCAGTTTTTGCCGTTTTTCGTTCTAGACCGGAGTAAGCAGAAGAAAGAGCAGTCGAGCAGCGGCTTCCGAAAGACCACCCTTCTGCAGCTGTGGCTTTAGGTTCTGTAGGGAATGTGTTTGCTTTCTGACCCTTTGGGGCCGGTATAATTGCCTGTTTTCCGTGGCCTGAAGGGACTCGAGCTGCAGTGACAACGCTCAGCAAATCCCAGGTCACTGTCTTCACAGAGGCCTCTGTGCCTGTTTTCTGCCAGGTACTCTGGACCCAGGGGAAGGGAGTCCTATTACTGGTCTTTATAGCTTCCCAGGCCCTGCCTGAACCAGGCCTTGGGAGAGAAACAGCTTCTCTCTTGGATCCTAACAGACAGCAGTTCAAGGTCAGGGAACCCGAATTCCCACTTTGCCAATAAGAGGTGGCCCTTACCTCTTCCCCTTCCCGAGACCGGATGTTATGGCTAATCTCACCTGTGGCACCTTACGATGTCTCCATGCTATTGGAATTTTCTTCCCCGAACGGGGAAGACAGTATCTTTGGGGCCTCAGAGTTGGATCTGATCAAGTGAAGGGACAAAGGTGACCATTTTTGTGCCACCAGTACTAACAGCACTGACAACCGGGCTTGCTGATCGTGGGCAAAGAACCGAAGGCCCAAGGGCAGATTTGTTAAATTGTGTGTAAATGGGATTTTTTCCTGTGAAATCTCAATACCTCCCTTAGGACATTGCAGTTTAGGTTTTTGAGCCACTCTCCTCTGATATTTACTCGTTGGGGATTTTACTCCTGAGAAATCACAGTGGCAACGGAACCATTTTGCCTCCACAGAGACGATGTCAAAGTCTTAAAAACCCAGCACGTTTAAAGGCAGGATTCCAACCTCATTACTGCCAGGAATAAGATTCACCCAAGGTGGAAGTGTCCTCTCTCAGAACTCAAATCCGTCTCAGAATGGCTTTTCTTTCCCCTTTGTTTTCGAAGCTAAGCAATTACTTTTTTTTTTTTTTAAGGAAAAAAAAATCGTGCTAATGCACAAAACTCTCTTTTTCCCCTTTCATTTATTTGAAATTGAACTTAACAAAGTCAGTTCCAAGCAAGCACTCTATATGAGTAATGTTTTTTGTCCATAAAAGAGCATTGACTCCAATGGTATGGGAGCGCTGATTCTCTCCCTGCTTTGTGTGAGCGTCCATAATGACAAAGTGCTCGTGTCAGAGTGTATAATGAAACTATAAATTGTTTTCATGAATGCTCTGAATTTGGTCTTTTACAGGGCAAATTCAAAAGGTATTTAATGCCACATTTCACATATGTGAATAACGCCAGACGGTGCAGTATATCCAATGAAAGTAAAGAGTCCCAGTCAGGCTCACTCTGACCCAGGTGGTGGCTGATTATCAAGTGATGGTGAGGGTCGTTCATGGCCAGGGTGGGGATGGGCTGATGGGGAGGAGAAGGGGTAAAGAAATCCTGTCCCTGTGAGGAAGAGTTCCAGCTAGGTACACCCAACCATTTGGGGGTAATCGAAGTGTGGCTAAAATACTTAGCTCATGTGGTCCCTGGGTCATGGGTGTTTGCATCGGAATTATGGAAGTTGTACACATCTTGGTGGAGTTAGTGAATGAACATTCTCAGGTGAGGAAATGTCTGCTGGGTTGAATGGACAAGTGAAATCTTCTGCAGTGATTTATAGTTCAATTAAGTTATTTCTAATAGCACTTTTTGTATTTCTTTATTATAATAAAGCCGTATGGGTTTCTGCTAGAAAATTTAGAAAACACAGAAAAGCACAAAGAATAAACTTGTAAAAAACACGTGACCAAGAGTTGTTACTAATATTTTTACAAAATTCGTATGGAGTAATCTTTCTGTGTATATCATTTCATTGAGTTTTAATAAAATTTTACATAATCTTACCTGAATATATAAATCCTTTTAGAATAAAATTTGGGTCTAACTATCTATCTATCCGTGTCACTTAAAAAATTTGCTATTTTACTTACATGTCGGTTAAATTATTTTATCTGTTTATCCCAGTTTGCGAAAGTTCATGAACATCCAAGGTTTTGGTTCTATCGTGAGGGGTGTAGGTCAAGCAGTCTGCAATTTGTATAGCTACTGCATGCGTCATTTACTGACCGGCCTCTGTGGTCTATGTTCTCTAAAACCAAAAAACTCCACAAAATAAAAGCAACCGTGCAGGGTGCGGGAAACACGGGGTGTGTTAAACGGAGGTCCATTGACGTTTTTGAGCAGCTGCCTGAATTGGTTTGTTTTGCAGTACCTGGTGTGTAAAAGAAAGCTGGAGAGTAAGAAGGAAGCCCTGCTGATCCTCTCCAAGGAGCTGGACACATGCCAGCAAGAACGGGACCAGTACAAACTCATGGCCAATCAGCTTCGAGAGCGCCATCAGTCCCTGAAGAAGAAGTACCGGGAGCTGATCGTACGTGTTACGTCACGGCGACGTTGTCGTGCCCTCATTAAGATAGAAAGTGGGTTACGCTGGAATTAAAATTTTAAAAGAAAAAAAAAAGTGAGGATTTTAACATGCCAGTTCTTAAAAAAAAAAAAAAAAAGAGGCTCACATTCAAACAGTTCCAAAGTGGAAAAATGAAGAAGTGAAAGTTGTCACCCCAGTTTCCTCCCAACCCAGCCCCAGTCGCTAGCAGACGTGTACGCTTCCGGACTGCCTGCTCCCGCACCTATGACGCACGCATCCAAAATAAACTTATTAGTTTATTTGTATGGGGCTTTTTCTCTTTTTGTCGTTTTTTATCATTTTTGTTGTTTTTTATGGCGGTGGTTTCTTTCTTTTTTTTCTTTTCTTTTTTTTTTTTTAAGTAATGTCTACACCCAAGGTAGGTGGGGCTAGAACTCACTGTACCCACTGAGCCAGTCAGGCGCCCCTGTGTGGGGCTTTTTACAGAGGATTCGTATTAGAAATCTGCACTAATCCAGAAGCCACTAGCTACATGTGATTATTTAAATTTCATTTCAAATTAATTAGAATTCAGTAAAATTGAAAACTCCGTTCTTCCGTCTCGGCACATGTCACGGGCCCAGTCCCCGCAGGACGCTGTATGGGATGACGGGCATATAGAATTCCGTGATGGCCACTGTATGGGACGGTGAGATACTGGGCGTTTCCATCATCGCAGAGTTCTGTTCATCAGCACTGTGTAAACGCAGTTCCGGCACTTGCTTTTCACTCGGTACTTTGTCTAGTCATCTCTCTAGGCCATCCATACAAATTTAACTCACTTTTTAAAACAGTTGCATAGTGAGATTTCCATAATTTCTTTAACCTTTCCCTTATCCTGGGCATTTAGAGTCTCTCTGGGTTTTCATGTGGTAAGATTTTTTTTTTTTTAATTTTTTCCCCCCAAATATGTTTATTTTATTTTTTCAGTGTTACAAGGTTGATTGTTCATGTACCACACTCGGTGCTCCATGCAATACGTGCCCTCCTCAATACCCACCACCAGGCAAGATTTTTAAGGCTGCAGATTATACTGAGATGGAGGGTACCAGCCGCAGAGCGCTAGTTTGCCTTCTGCTTCTTCCTCTCCGCGGTACGATCTCTGTTTTTGAGTGCTGACCCGATGGCTAACATTTAGCCGTCTGTGCTGGGATCACTGAACAGTCCTGGAGCAGAAATAGAACAGGAAGTTTCCACATAATGTTGGCTTACATTCAGGCAGCATGGGAGAGAAGAGTCCTTATTTACCGAGCATTTACACATCACCTGAGCTCTTTTTATTTCCAGGTGGCCCCAAGGGGTGGGGGAGGGGAAATTGAGTCCTTTGAAAACAGAAAATCTGAGAATTCTCAGTTAATTCTCTTTTATCTTGAGCTTGTCGTATCCCCCCTTCCCTACCGCCCCCCAAAATTGTTCTGCCTATGGAGGAAACTCAAGCATGTGTGTGTCCACTATCAGTCCTTTGGATCTGACTATTTAAAAGAGGGATTGAACTCAAACCAAATGAAATATTATCTTGGTTTTGGCTCTGCTCAAAAACAATTTGGATAAATCCAGTTTTTTCATGCATTTACTTGGTTCATATGGTTTTAGAAAGTATATAGGTCTGGTCCTAATTGGAACTGATTTCCTAGAGGTTTTTCCAAAATAACTAGTTCAGATTATAATTAATTTTTTTAAGTATATGTCAGGGATGCCTGAATGGCTCAGTTGATTAAGCATCTGCCTTCAGCTCAGGTCATGATTCCATGTTGGGTTCCTGGCTCAGCGGGGAGCCTGCTTCTCCCTCTCCTCCTTGCTCATGTTCTTTCCCTCACTGTTTCTCTCTCTCGAATAAAAAAAAATCTTAAAAAAAAAAGTATATTTGAATTTGGTTCAGCACACTATTGATTGCAGGGGGAAGGAGTGGGAGGGTCTGAATTTAGTTCAGAGTTTTTTTTGTTCAGGTCCCTGAATCTAAGCACATTTTTTTTAAGTAAAGTATAACATTTGTTTCTTTGTAGGATGGAGATCCATCACTTCCCCCTGAAAAAAGGAAACAGGTAAGACTTATTCCTGAAGTTTGGTAACTCTTGGATTGTTCATACTGATGCCTTGCAATGACTGGGGGAGGAGGGTGTTAGGGAATCCAAAATGTATAGAGAACTTCTCTTGACTTCCCAGAATCCTCTTGTGTTATAGAGTGGGGAGCGAGTAGTAGAGAAATGCTCACTGAGAAGAGGGGTTGGCGGTTGGGGGGGTGTGTGGAAGGAAACCCAGCGAGGTCCAACAAGGGGGAAGAGGGCGTACCAGTTGCCAGCATTCCCTTTCTTCTTGGGAATCCTGTCAGGAGCCATGAGCTGGGAGCTCAGGGCTGTCGCTCTTTAGCATCCTCTTCATGGATAGATTCTGTTCTCCCATCTAGCCTCTACCACTTCAGGCTTTTAAAACCATCTTACCGGCAAAACTCACATGTTCTTTTCTTCTAAACAGTAGCCCACATCGGTTATAAGTGACTCCATTTCCCCCCCACACCCAGATTTCAGATACTTAATTTGTGTCGTTGAACAAATCTTAACTATTTGTGGATCTGTTTCTGAACTTTCTGTTCCATGGAGCTTCTTGTGTAGTCCTGGGGTTGTACCACATTATTCTATTGGATTTGGCTTATAAAACTTGTGACATCTGTTTGGGCTAGTCTCCTTCCCTTTGCTCTTGTTATTCATGTGGTTCCCATTTGTTACTTTTCCAGAGAAAACTTACAAACATTTTATCAAGCCCTCCTCTCAAAACAAACCAAGACCCTCCTCCATCAAAACAAACGAACCAACCTATTGGTATTTTGATTGGGGCTTTGGTAAATTTGTAGATTAATTTGGGGACAGTTAAGATTTTCATAACATTATGTCCAGGAATATCATAAATCATATTTCTTTTAATCCAGTTGCATACATATATATATGTTGTTGTTTTCCAGAGGTGTCTCTGTCAGACCTTCCCCCAACTTCGTAATTGTTCTCTACTGACATGCCCTGAATTATAGCCTTTTATGGGCTTGAAGGCAGCCCAGATAATGATGATGGTAATGCTGTGTGTTCCACGTTATGGAGAAGCCTCTGCCCCAAAGCACGGCTTCAAAACTAGTAAATGCAAATGAAGATACAGGAATGCTTTGCCTCTTCATAACTGTAACGGCTAACTCAACATGCTGTTTTTATTTGTTGACGATATACCTGACATCACGTGTAAGCTCGTTGGGTCCATTTCCTTGAGATTTTTGATGCTGAGTAAATAATATGCCCATCACACACATAGACACACACACACACACGCGTGCGCGCGCGCGCGCACACACACACACACACACACACACGGGATTTTCACCCTTAAACAGCAATGCAACTCAGTCCTTTGGTTACCCATTTGGTTATTTAGTTCTACTCATTCCTGTACTCTTTTCCTATTTTATTTGATTATTTTATACCACACCAGGTTTGATCTGAAGTCAGATTTTGCTATGGAGCTAATGTTTTTCTAAACAAAATAACAAGGATGTAATTTTATCATGAATGTCTAAAAATTGTCCTTAATCTGGAATTGCTGGATATTTTTGTGTTTTTGGTGGCTAGGAACAGTCATCTTTGTTGGGGTTCTCAAGTTTGTTAGTATTCATGAAGGGGTTTTATAGTTTAAGTGAATTCACATTCCGTGACTTTATAATAAAAAATTTACATTGAGGAGAATCTGAAGAATTCTAGTAAGTCTGTCAAGCTGCACTCGTATAGCTCTGAAAAAACAAGTGCAATGTCCTCAGCGATGGGTTTTTAGATTTGAATATGACGTTCAATTTCTGTCCCTTTGGGATTTGTACGGTGGTGTGACTTTGGCTCTGTATCTTTCCTGCCTGGGTTGGAACCTCTGACTTGTTGCTTGTTGCATGAGATAGGACGGGTTCAGGTGCAGGTGGCCAAACTTCTGAAGTGTTTACACAATAAAGAAATCAATGATCTTGCATAACCAGAAGTTCAAAAGTAGTGTGCCCTACTTCTCCATTGTGTGTTCTCCTCTCCATTGTACCACACTTAGCAAATAAAACACAGGACCCCTGGGAGGTGCCTGGGGGTGGGGCACAGTCAAGCATCTGACTTAAGAGTTGGCTCAGGTCATGATCTCAAGGTCATGAGATGGAGGCTGGTGTTGGGCTCCATGCTGAGCCCCCGCACTTATGTGCATGCACATGCGCTCTGTCTCTCTCAAATAAATAAATAAAATCTTAAAAAAAAATACAGGACACGTGGGAAATTTGGGTTTCAGATAGACAATTAAAACTTTTTTAGTATAAAAGTATGGCCCTTGGGCCACCTGGGTGGCTCAGTCAGTTAAATATCTGCTTTTTGATCTTGGCTCAGGTCATGATCTCAGAGTCCTGAGTTCAAGGCCCGTGCTGGGCTCTACATGGGGCATGGAGTCTACTTTAAAAAAAAAGAAGAAAAGAAAAAAAAAAAAGAAGAAGAAAAGAAAAGAAAAAGTATGACCCATGCAATATTTGGGACAAATTGATGCCAAAATGTCATTCATTATTTAGTTATAACTCAAATTGAACAGGGGCATCCATATTTTATCTGACCACTCTACCAATGTGCCAATTTCAACCCTAGCTTTCTCTCTTGAAGAGAAAGAGAACTCTTGAACTTTCTCTTTCTTCTTCTTTACTTAGAAGAAAGAACTTCGCTTTCTTCTAAGGCCGGTTCCCCTAAGCAGGAGAGGCAAAACCCCCAGCCATGGAATGGAAGTGCTTCTGTCCTATCTAATCGGGTTAGTGTAGGACATGCTCCCATTCTTGGTTTCCGACATTCACCAGGAGAGTGCCATGTGTTCACTGGCTTTGATTAATCACCTAGGAGAGAAGGGCTGCTAGGAAGCCAGAGGTGATACCCAGTAAACTAACTGTGTGGCCTTGGGAAGGTTCCTTTGGGTGTCTGAGTCTCAGCGGTCTCATCCATAAAATGGGAATAAATATGCTACCTACCACATAGTGGTGCCAGCAGAATCCTCTCCATGGTGCCTGGCAAGGGGTGAGCACCAATAAATATTTTTCATCCTTTCCTTCTCCTTCTCATCCCCCTTAAAAAAATTCTGTAACCAGTTGTATGTGAGTGTGTTGAATCTGCGTACCACAGCCTTTGTCAGGACCCTTTTGTTTACATTTGGCAGGTTAAAGTAGCTGGAGCCCCAGAGGAGGTCCCTGGCTCATAGGACCTCAGAGGGGTTGATTGAGCAGTGAGCAGGGAGGCAGAAATGCAGCCAGGGCTTCGGGTACCCCAGCTGCCCCTGCCCCCAGCAGCCATCATTTCTTTCTGTGCACCTGCCTTCTCTGTAGAATGGGAAATGTGACTGTCGGTCGCATGAGGACTATAGACTGCTTTGATCTCTAGAAAAGAGTTGCTCCTCAGCCCCAAGTGAGAGCTCCTCTCGGCCAGGCTCAGGCCGGGGGCCCATCTCAGGGTTGGCCAGGCACAGCCAGGCCTCCTATAGACACAAGAAGGCCTCTACTGTTGTCATGTTAAGGGATGCTGGGTAGGCAGCGTCATAACATCTGCTCTACGCGCCTTCTTCAGACAACCTTGGAATGACCAAGAGTAATGATGGCAGCCAACCTTTTGGAGTGCCTGCTCTTGCTGTGTGCTGACCCCGTGCTCAGCATTGTACTGTGGATGAGCTCATTTAGTTCTCACCCAACCATGTGAGAACTTAGTGTCGCCATCTGAGACACTGAAGGAAATTGAAGCATATGGTGGTCAAGGAAATTACCGCAGGGAAATGACGTAGTTCATTGGTGTTGGAGCCAGAGTTTGAACCCCTGCCGTCCACTCAGAGCTCACGCTCAGAGCCACATTGACTCAGTACCTATTTATGGAGCATCTCATAGGAGTCTTGTGCTAATTTAGACAGTGGGGACACAGGTGTGAAAAAAGATCCAAATCCCCGGGCTTCTGGAACTTGCATTACAGTTGGGCCGACCACACCTTTGTTTTCCCGGGAACATCTCCATTTTGTCCTGGCATAATTTATATTAGTGCTCCTTTTCACTCTCCAAAACCTCTTGGTTTAGATGATAAATCACTTTAATTCTAGTAGATATGCTATGAACAAACAATAAACAAAATAATTAAAATATATCGGATGTAATGGCCATTGGTGCTGTGGAGAGAGAAATACAGCCCAGAGCAAGGGAGAGAATTCTGGTTTAGTGATGGAAGAGATGTCTCGATAAATAGTGGGGGAAAATAGTTCCAGGATTTGGAACAATAAAGCATTTTACCCATTCAAAATACCGTTTTTTTACATTTTATTTCCCTCTAGTTAATTTATGGAAGCGTGTGTTTTGGGGGAGTGGGTAATAAGATGCCTTCTTCCTTAGCTCGGTGTGAGGCAGCAAATGCACCAACCAGGTCCTGGCTGCAATGAGACTGCATTTAGCCAGAAGCAAACAGCTCTGGCACACATGTGACAGCCCTGGGAGGGAGAGGAAAAATGACTTTCTTCACTTTTTCTTCTAGCAGGAATGGGGTAGAAGCATGCACTCTGACCTAGCATCTCCTCTATTACATTACGTGTTTATCACAAAGGCAAGACAGTGGGTGAAGTATTTACCCTTCCAGCTGCAAAGCAGGTGCACCTTATTTAAGCAGAAGGCACTGGAACAAGAGCCAGCTGTCAGGCTAACAGATGGGACATGGAGGTCCAAAGGTCCACATATTGGAAAAGGAGAAGATGCCACGTAGAGCCATCTCGTTGCCTATCGGCCTCGTTTCTTGATTGGGAAGGAGAAATTTCTATGGTCTCTACTTCAGTCTTCCCTGTTCATGTCTCAACTCAGGGAGAGATTACTGTGATCACTGTTATGGGCAGGATGTTTGTGTCCCTCCAAAATTCATATATTGGAACTCTGCTCCCCCAGTGTGATGGTATTAGAAGGTGCGGCCTCTGAAAGGTAGTTAGGATGAGAAAAAGTCATTGAAGTGGAGCTGTCATGAGTGGGGTTAGCGCCCTTCCAGGAGTCACGAGAAAGCTTGCTTTCTCTGCTCCGCTCTCTGCCTCTGGGGGATGCTCCAAGGAGTCACAACTGAAGACGGTCCTCACTAGAACCCGACCGCACTGACCCCTGGTCTCAGACTGTCAGCCTGGAGAACTCTGAAAAATAGTCTTCTGGGGTTTATAAGCACCCCAGACTATGGTGTTTCGTCATAGCACCTTGAGCTGACCACAAATGTAGTTGAGGGTTCTTCTCAAATGTAGGTAGAAGCAATACCGCATCTTCAGCCTTGGGAGTGCTTTGTGCTTTTCCGAGACCATATATGTGTGCATGTATGTACAAATGTGACCTCCCAGCTGTCTCCTGAAGTCACGCTGGCAAGTTAGGGCTCGTACACAGTCTCAAGGCAGCATCGCGGCTTGCAGCAGGTCAGAAGAGCCCAGGTTCTAGCGTCTGATCGTACCGATGCGAATTTTACCCTTCCTTGTGCTGGTGGGTGATCTCGGGCAAGCTGCCTACCCATTCTTAGGTTCACATTCCACCTCTCCAAAATGAACGTCATCATGAGACGTATTCATAAAGCTTCTCTGAGGAACTGGTATGATAATGTCCATCACACTCATTGCCTGGGACTTGCTGAGTGCTCAGTGAATGTTGGCTAGTTTCTGTTTTTCCCGTGACTTGTCCAAGGTCACGTAGCCAGTACACGGAGCAGAACTAAAATCCAGATCTGCTCACTTGTACTTCCTTGTTCTCGTTCGGGTTTTTTGTTCTATATTCGGCTCTTAGACTGAGTGGGGAGGAAGCGTAGTCAACATTTAACCTAACCCCTTTTGGAAGTCCAGAGACTGAGGTGCTCTGACGTGCCTAGAAGTGGTGGAAAGCCAGAAACAGCTAGAAATCTTTACCTGGTAAAGCCAGTGTTCTTTCCCATGGTGACCAAGGGTCTGGTCATAAATATCTTCCTATCTCTTTTGTCTCCTCCTCAGAGGACAGACCAGAACTTTCATGACTGTAGTTCTGGAAATATAGTTGTTGAGGCTTTCTTTTAGAACTTAGAATCCCTTTGAAAACAGCTCAATTTCCAGTGGCAAGTCACGCGTTAAGGAAACTGTGAAGAAATCGTGACAACAGCGATGCACTAATAACTTCTCCTGGGATATTGAAATGAAAACGTCTTCTTGATACTCTAGGCAGAACTATATGCAGAGCACCTCTTCCCGCTGCAGTGAGAGATCACCAGATCTCAAACAACCCTTTCAACATTTCCCTTTTGTTAAACAAGCAGTTCCTCCAAAGGACGCAAAGGGAATTTGAATTATCTTGGGTTAATGGTCTTAGAAGGTGGGATTCTTTGGGGTCACGGTAGCACATTCTGCCATTCCAACTCCTTCTTGAATAAACACTCAAGCGCATCTTCGTCTTCTCCCGTTTTGATTTCAAGCTGACATATCACGGGAGGTATTCCTCCTGGTTTAAGAGGGAGCTTTTGCTTTCTTCCCTTAAAGCGTGATGGCTTATTTAGATGGTGCCATGTGCCAGAGTGAGAGCCTGGAGAAATCAGAGCATAGAGTGGCCCTTTGTGGGTAGGGAGGGAGCCTTTTACTTTAGTAAGAAAGTCTTCTTGGTCAATCTTATTTTTGTCCCCCGGTGACTGCAAATCAGAGCGACTCTGTCTATGTAGCCCGGGTTTGATGCTCACAACCTAAAACTTCCTTCAAGGATCTCAAGTGCTTTGAGATGTCTCTTTCATAACTCTTTGAACATTACAACCTTCCTGTTCCACCAGGGAAATTAGGAAGAGATCCAGGCCCGGCTTGCGGGAGCCCTCCCGAATGAAGTGACCGTAACTTCATTCGGAGCACTGGAGGGTCTTGCTATCAGCTCGTTGGATCCTTGCAGGGAGTTTGGGAGGAAGCTGAGAGCACCTCCCCCCCACCTCCCCAATGTTTAGATGAGGATGTTTAGGCTCGAGGAATCTAGAGAACTTGAGAGGAGGTGGTTGCAGAATCATAATGGCCAAGACGAAGCAAACATCCGTGTCCACAGCAACCTCCCAAACCTTTGGATGAGTGTTTGCCTACGGGCCTGGGAATGTATTCGTTCGCAAGCATGTGTTTTGAGGTTATGAGGTGGGAGGAGGCTGCCGAGGGCTCCTTGCACAGCCGAAACATACGTATGGCAGGAGCTCTAGGTGGCTGTTTCTGTGTAAATAGGAAAAATGGTCACTGTAGCGGAGGTCACCACCTTGGCAGTTGCTATGAATAGGGGGCCCTTGCTCAGCAAAGCAAGTCTCCGTCTATTACTATTAACACAGGACTCACTGTAGACCAAAGCAGCAAAGTCGAAATTGCAATTAAATTTGCTATCAATCACACGGCTTAAGTACACCTGATGTTTCAGCAGACATTTTTTTTTTTAACATTTTTTCAACCTATTCTTGTTTGATCTAATACTCTGCCCCATCAAAGGTGTGGCTTTAAGGAGTCCATAGCATCAAATATTTTTTTTATGTAGTTTTTGAACTTTTTGTCTTAATTTTTATTTTACTTTTTCAGTGTTCCAAGATTCATTGTTCATGTACCACACCCAGTGCTCCATGCAATATTTTATTTATTTATTTATTTATTTATTTGAGAGAGAGAGAGAGAGCACAAGTGGAGCGGCGGGGCAGAGGAAGAGGGAGAAGCAGACTCTGCCTCTTCTCAGAGGCAGAAGCATGGCTAGGTTCCTGCATTGATATGTGTCTAATAAATTACAGAGATTCGGGATGACATGAAGGATTGTCCCCAGAGTGTTGCCCCTGCCCCCTGGTTGCTGGTCTGAATTATTTAAGGACTCAGATGGAAATAGGTGGCCCGCCCCTTTTTCTGCTCTTGCTAATATCTGGGCTAGCGCAAGGATGGAAGGTTAATCTTAAACTTTCATCCCGTTCTTTTATTTTGTGGTTTTTTTTCACTCTGTACTCTTGGGTTCAAATTTAACTAACTGCAAATTTAACTAACAAAAGACAGAAGGAAGAGTATATAGTTTTATGGGTATTTTATATGTATGGGGGTTCACAGAAGAAGTGAAACTCAAAGAATTGGTTGGCTTGAGGGCTTATATACCATTTCAATAAAAGAAAGGGGCTTGGGGCTTTAAGGGATGGTCAGCTATAGGAAAATGACTAGGAAATGTTTAGGAAAGTAATGGGAGCTAAGGGTTATTTTAGTAAGCCTTGTATAACGCAGACCTTGGGGTGCCCCGAATAGCTCTCTGGTGATGGGTTGCTTTCTTCTTCCTGGTATGGAAGAGGGTGGGACACCTTCACAAAGGGAAATTTATGCCCTGCTTTTTTTAGGCAGAAATGGGGAAGAGGGAAGGGAACTCTCTGTATCTGTTGATTCTCAACTGCCTTCAGCTCAAAATATCCCTATGGCAAAGTGGAATATTTTGGAGCACCATATTCTGATCCCCTTCATATCCATCTTTACTTTTCCTACTTCAGGGAGAAAAATGGTATATAGTGGATCCTTTTCTCCCCATCTGAAGGATTCAAAGTGGTTTCTTACAACTAGTGTCCTGAAATCCCTTCCTTGTGAACCAGTGTTGATTACTTGATCATTGAAAACAAGAGTCCTTAACAGTGATTGTCCTTGCCAATTGTGGTCCTATCATTTGTTTTTTTGATCTCCCTGCCTTCACTTCTTTTAAGTTTAAAAAGTATATTGCATCTAGAATGTAAAACGTTCTGACATACTTTATGACACTCAGAGGGGCATCGAAACCCAATGGTTGAGGCAAGAGCTAGAGCCTAGGACACAGTGGGAGTGGAAGAAAGTGGGACGAACGTCTCTGTTGGCCCACGTGACTCTCTCCCTTAGTGAGAATATCTGCCCTCCAGAAGGCAGAAAGGTTGGGGTGAGATCACACTGCTCTTTCACCTTCCAGATCTTTGCCCCCACAGTAACCGTCAGGATTTGTGGCCTTCATCTCCGTGCAGAGAGAATTGCTGGGAGCGTCATGGCGCCCACACTACGAGCTGGCCTTGGCAGCGCAACCTCTACAGGCCTCACCGGGTAATTGGGGGCTGACTTGTTCCTTGACAAAGGCGTGTCTGAATCCCTTCGGCCTTGAGTGACTCAGCGACCTTCCCATCCAATCCCGCCTGCCTCTCTTCCCCATCACCTTGTTAGTGAGCTTGCAGCTAGGAAGAGTCACTGCGTATATGGGTCCGACGACACACGCCACTGCATTCATTCATTCCCCGGTTATCCGAGCTAAAACGTCAGCCTTTCCCGTGGGCCCCGGCTAGATCTGAATATTGTAAAGAGCTTTCTTTTTAAACCTTTTTTACACTTTGCTATTTATGCTACCTCCTGCCCCAGAGATCTAGAGGGAAGGATCTCGCGGTTTGGTTTTCCTTCCCAGCGAAAGCCTTCCCGGGGTTAGGCGGTCTGCCACGTTCCCTCTGACATTTCCTTTACATAGTGCGGCGATTGCCAACTGATGGTCACAGAGTCCTTCTCAATAACAAGGAGACAAAACACCCTGCATAGCTGATAAATTATAAGCAGGCCCCACGTGTTAGCTTGATGGATTGTTAGAGTGAGCGTGTGTGAGTCACGGGTGTTATTTTTGGTCAAAAGAATCGTGTGAACTTTTCTCCTCTATTTCAAGTGCTTTGAAATGCACTACTTTTCTTTCTTTCTTTTTTTTTTTTTTCCTCTTTAAGGTATATGTCAAGAAATTAGGCTCCCTATCAGAGCAGTCATTTTCCAGTTCCCGAAGTTATTGTTTTGGAGTTGAGGAGGTGGAAGGACTGAAAAGACTGAATAGAAAAGAAATGTGTGTTGACAAGTCACCTGGCCTGGGAAATGTGAAATTACAGCCGAGGGCTTTGAAGCGGGGGTGCCTCCCCCACCCGACCCAACCGCGGGGGTCGGTTTCAAAGCGCGGGTAGATTTACTCAAACCCAGTGTGGAGGCTCTTTGCTCCTAATGGACCACCGTTCTGCGGCTACTATAGAAATGCCCGGCTTTATTTTGGCAGAATTCTTTTCAGCCGGCTGCGGAGTAAATGATGGTCAGCAGTCACATCACCGGCTCTGCAAATCGTTGTTTCCAGAAGCACCCCTGTCCTCTGCTTCACATAGCACTGCAACCTGTGATGTGAATACCAGGTGCCCACCCTGCACTAATAGCCAAAGACCTGGCAGCTCACTGAGCTTGGCGCTTTTCAAAGTGAGGCCCAGGGACCATGCCGGGAGCCAGGCTGCTTGCTTCTGGTCCGTGATAAACACAGAAACTGAGGAAGAGTTTGGAAAGTTCTATGGCGATTTGACAGCATGATTTTATGTCTGTTGAATCTACCAAACACTTGGGGGTCTTATGCTGATGTCACTTTAAATTCATTTTCCTTTAAAGATTTTATTTACTGGGAGAGACAGGGAGAGAACGCAGAGGAGAGTAAGAGGGAGAGGCAGACTCCTCGCTAAGCCGGGAGCCCAACATGAGACTCAATCCCTTGACCCTGAGATCATGACCCGAGCTGAAGTCAGATGGATGAGCCACCCGGGCACCCAAATTCATTTTTCTAGTAGTTGATTTTTATTGTATTTTACCAAAGTTCTGCTCTGTGCCAGGTTGGAGGTAGAAAACCAGCCCTTCCCCACTGGCAGATAGGGTCGTACTGGTTTAGCTATGACCTGAGGCGGGTGAGTGAACATCGGGGTCTTGTCGCTCCCCGAGGACCTCAAGCCACTGTTGATTCAAAGAGGAAAGATTGGGGCACCTGGGTGGCTCAGTCAGTTAAGCGTCTGCCTTCGGCTCAGGTCATGATCCCAGGGTCCTGAGATCGAGCCTGGCGTTGGGCTCCATGCTCAGCAGGGGGCCTGCTTCTCCCTCTCTCTGTCCCCCTGCTCCTGCTCTCTCTCTCTCTGTCGCTCACTCTTTCTCTCAAATGAATAAATGCAATCTTTTTTTAAAAAAAAAAAAGGAAAGGTTAAGGACATTGCAGATTGGGGGGGGGGGGCACGTCCTTTATTAAGTTTCCACTGGTACTCTTTTTTAAATGAATAGTTTACATGCAGTGTTATATTAGTTTCTGGCGTATAATAGAGATTCCACAACTCTGTACCTTACTCAGCACTTGTCACGATAAGCGTCCTCTTGATCCCCTTCGCTGTCACTACCTGAGCGCCCCTTCCGCTCGTTAGGAAGGGGCAGGTACCACGAAGGGGAGTTTTGCTGTGTCTCCTGCAGAGGGGGGCTGAGGGGCTGCTTCCCGCCCCTCCGTTGGGCCAGTCCCTCCGGTCTGTGACGGAGGAATTATGCTGGCTGAGCTCATGGCTGGGAAATGTTCCGGGGTTCCGTGGAGGGAAAGCAGAGGCAGCCCACTTGTGCTACCACGTGCTCAGGAAGGAGAGCTGCAGGTAGGGGAGAGGCACCAGGAAAGGGAAGTCAAGGCTGAATCATCACTGCACAGGCCTGAGATCGGCCTGCTCTTGTGGCCTCGAACGTCTCTCCAAATGGACGTCAGGAATCGAAATCCTGTGATGTGTTGGGAGAGGGAGTGACGGGAGCCGGGTGCCTTTTCCCTTATCTGGAACTGTTCCCCCTGCCATCCGCAAGGCTCACGCCCGCTCTGTCTGCTTCTTCAACCTTGGTTTAAAGGTGGTCCTTTCCTCGGGCACACTCTGTTCCCTTTGCGCACATCCTTTTTCTGATCATTCAAGCACTGGGTCCTTCTGTATTTTATGGCAACATAATATAACTAATGCAGTATCATCGGTTCAGATGGGAGTGTACGAGGGCAAGGCATTCTGTCTGTACTGCTCTAGCTGTATATCTAGAGTCTAAAACAATGTCTGGCATGTGGTAGGTGCTCAATAAATGTTGTATAAGCAAATGGATGATTACGGAGGAGTGAAAGGACAGGATCACAAAGGAGCCAGTGGTGTCCGAGGAGGCCTTTGGCCGTGTCTACCCAACAGTTCGCTGAGTGGTTGAGTTGGCGCCACTGGAAGGACACAGTCAAGAGGAGCTAACCGGCCCTTTAACCAGCACCTATTGTATACCAAGCACTATGGGAGGTGTCCTGTGCTCATTACTCGATTTCGGTCTCGGATGGCCGCATGAGGTACATGTGGTCAGCTGCATTTACGGATGGGGAAGCCCAAGAGGTCGAGGACTTTACCCATGGTCACCCAGCCCTGTAAAGGGCAGACCTGGGATCCAGCTTAATTGATCTGATTTCTAAAAAATTTCCAGACATAGTCAGTTGGTCACAGTGTCTCTTGGTTTTTTGCTTTTTTAAGTGTAAGATGGGAATTTAATTTTCTACGTCCTTCATCAAATTTTATCCGATAAGAATGGAAATCTGGGAAAATCAGAATACAGCTATTCTAAAATGTGAACCTCACACACACGAGGTTGAAATTAGATCTCATTGTTGAGGAATATAGGCCTTGGTTAAATCCAGCCAGTGGGGATGAGTCAGGTTTCCACGCAAGACTCTGTGCCCAGCACCAGCTTCAGTGTTGGTACGTACTGTTAATATTCTGTATTCTTCCCTAGGCTGACACCCCAACCTCCAGACTCAGCATATTGTCTGTCATTTAGAAAATATTTATGGAGCATCTACTGGGTGCTTGAGGTAGATCATAGAGAAAACAAAGTTCCTTGCCCTTCATGGAACTTCTATTTTTGTAGGGGGAGGGAGACAGGAAATAAGTAGTAAGCAGTAGGCCATGAAATAAATTACATGGTATCTTAAAAGATGACGTGGGCTACAAAAGAAAAAAAGTAGCATAGGGGAAAGGGCTTAGAAGATCAGGGTGGAGGAGAGCAGGCTGCCGTGTTAGAGCAAGTAGTCCTGATGGGCCCTGTTGAGACTGTGGCTTTTGCACAAAGGCTTGAAGAAGGTGAGAGGAAGAGGGAGCCAAGAGGTATTCTGGAGGGAGAGCATTCCCATGAGAGAGTATAGAGCAACCGCGCCAGGATGGGAGCATGCCTGGTATGCTTGGGGAACAGCGAGGAAGTAAACTTGGGGGTTGCTAAGCTGCAGTAGGGCAGAACCTGAGGGTAGTAGAGACAACCTGATACCCCAGCAGATGGGACATGGGAGATGAGATAGAGCGCAGAATCAGCGATGAGACAAGCCAAGGTTTAACTTTTTATTCTTTCACCTTCATTCCTTTTTTAGTAGTACCCGACATAGAATATTCCCAAAAGTATTAGCATTAAAAAAAATTCTTTATTTTTTTTTTAAATGTAGGCTCCCTGCCCAAAATTCGGGGCTTGAACTCATGACCCTGAGATCAAGAGTCGAATGTACCAACCGAGCCAGCCAGGAGTGCCCCCAAAAGTATTAGCATTGAGGTCTTTGGAGATTTGGCCACTGCACTTACACTAGTCCCCTAATGCCTCTGGATTTGGGTCTCTTCAGCTATAACAGGAAGGGAATCTTCAAGAAAATCTAAAAAATCCCCTGTACAACTATTTCTGAATGATTCCCGGATGGCCATATTCTCACTGCTTGCTTGCTCCTCTCCCTCCTTCCTTCCTTCATTTATTCATCATGAGTCTTTAAAACATTTGCTGGAACACGAGCCCTTCCTGAAGCAACAGACACAGATGCTGAGGAAGGAGGGAACAGCATCTCTGCCTTTCCGTAGCTTGCAGGCTTCTCGCTGAGCTTAGAGGAGAAGGCAACAAGCGAGGCGAGAACCTGAGCGGCAGCCGCCAGCAAACTGCGAACAGCCCCGTGTGACAAGCAGTCACGTGACTGCACTTCGGGGCTCAGGGCACCCGTGGAAGGGGTGGGGGCACGGTAAGAGGCGCTCACGAGCTCTGGGGAAGGGGGCAGTGATGGCGTGAGGTGCAGCTGGCTCGAGGCGGGGAGGCTGGTGCGTGGAGAGTGGCCACATGGGCCAGAGGGATCTGGTTCTGAGCAGGAGGCAAGCCTACGGAAGGGATGATGTCATGAAGCCGGGCCGGGCAGGCGAATGGTCCCGGTACCACGCGACCAGAGGAAGGGAATAAGGAGGTGAGCACCCCAGCCCGGGAGACTGTTGGATTACCTCCGGACCCCGATTTCTGAAGTGGGTGCTCATTCCTCGTCCCCTCTCTGGCTGCCTCATCTCGTGATCGAAATTCTGGGCGTCGAGGTAGCAAAGAAAAAGCTCACTAAACCAGTTCTATTTGAAGGGTAAGAAAACTATCTCAAGGAAATGAAGCTTTTTCCTGTATTGTTGGCTCAAGTTTTATAATTGAACTCTACATCCACTTGCAGGGTTTTTAGTGCAGTGCCCTTAACATTTTTTTTTTCTAAAAAGTCGAATATGACTGACCCCTCTGTTCTTTGTCCGTGCTCCCCTTCTGGAAACAAAGGAGATCCCGTGCTGAGGTTCACACCGACGCTGTTCCCCTCACCGTGCAGTTGTCGTAGTGTGGTGTGCACACTTGCGATCGTGGATGCATTTATCTAATGGGCTTTGCGGCCACTCGGCCTGGACGGCAGCCTCGGTAAGCCCAACAAAGCCCCACATTGATCTGCTCCAGTGTTTCTGATTCTATTCCAAAATATGTTGACATTTCCAGGCTAATCTTGCACAACTACTGAGAGATTCTCAGGACCGAAATAAACATCTGGGAGAAGAAATTAAAGAACTTCAGCAAAGGCTTGCGGAAGTCCAGGGCGACAATAAGGTACGGTGAATATTTCAAGGGAAAAAGCTCCACTGTGTAATTGTGCGCTTAGAGGTTTATGGGGAGCACATCAGAAAAACGTAATGCCGCATTTGCTGAGAAGTTTGCCATAGATTTTTTACATTTGCAATGAAAATTCACAGTTTAGCATTTCTTATCTTTATGACATCCCCTTTGTGTGTGCGCGCACGCGTGTGTGCATGCTTCTGGGTTGCTCCAAAATATTGCCACAACCCACTGTGGAAGTTTCATTATATTCAGCTTGGTGGTGAATAACATTGCGGTTGAGGGCAAAATAAAACCCAAAATGCTATGCTTCCCCCCTTCTCTACAAATAATAGATTTGTGGCTCAGATGATTTGGAATTATTCGCATTCAGTTTTGAATTTTAAGTAGTCATCCTACTAATTATGTTCACATAACCAATTTATTTTATTGCTAAATTTGGCAATTTGTATGGAACATTGCTCAAAATCCACTGTGTGGTATTAATCAAACTCCCCTGTTGGCAACGTTAATTATAAAATATGAACTCATAAACTCCAAACTAAATGTGTGCTCTCTCTCTCCCAGCTGAAGCTGTGAACAAAAGTACAATTGAGAAAAGGAAGAAAAACTATCGAAGTTTAATTCTGTCCCCCCCAAAACATTTCTGTTTTGCCACAATAGACCCATTTTCAACTCCTCACCAGAGGCAGCTTTCCTCACAGAGATAGCCATTAGAGTTCGACTCAAGAAAACTCCATGGAAAAAAAAAGAAAGAAAGAAAACTCCATGGCAGGGAGGACGTCCTTTCTTGGAAAACTTCCTTTAAATGTTACCAGATTTTCTTGACAAATGATGGTGATGTTCACTGTTTCTGGGGAGTTGTTGGTTAGTGGAAGGCGCCATTTTGAAAGATGCTGGCTCTTTAAAAAATGCATGCAAGAGTCTGGATTATCCAGAGAAGTCTTCCATAACAAAAGACCTAGAGGATTTTCTGCTATTGCTGGTTTGAAAGGCCACTAGGAGGTCTTCCTGCATAGCCTCTTCTCCACTTAATCTGCCTTTACTTTTTTTTTTTTAAATTTCTCAGATTAAACATGTATTTGGAAAAATTAGGCTTGACTATTCCGGGTCATGAGGTAGGGGGTGGGAGAGAGTGCCTGAGAAGGGTTCTAATGAACACTGGACAAGCTAATCAGGCCTCTGGTGTGGTTTTATGCACTATTACAAGGATTTAAGTTCTGTAACCTAGGTGTTTGGTTCATAATTAAAGGCCAGACCTTCTTAGTCACTTCCTCAAGGTTTTCTAGAGAATGAAATGAAATGTGTGTGGTAGTTTCCTTTAAGCCCATAAAAATACTATAGGAATTTTGGAGATACAAGAAATCCACAGAATACTAGAACATTTTGAAGAAGATGTGATTTTTGGATTCATAGTTCTTGATTGACTGATTTTTTTTTCTTATCTCTTTTTTTTTTTCCTCTTAAATGAGCTACCCGCCTCCCCAACGTTCTGAAATACACTTCTGCCTCATCTTTTGGTCACTTTTAATTTCGTCACCTTTTAGACATGGGGTATATTAGGAATCGACATTTGCAACTGATATTTTAAGGAAAGAAAGGGAGGCCGTGTGTGTATGTGAGTGTGTGTGTGTGCACGTGTCACACTAGGCACAGGTCTGGGGCTTCTGTGTGTTGGCACAGTCTGAACTTCTTGATTTGTTTGCACTCTGGGTCTTTATTCCAGTAGCTGGACACATTTATCAAACTTTGTTTTCTTGCCCAAGGTTTAGAATTTAGTGACTCATATTCATGGTCTGTGAAGTAATTCGCTCACCGAAAGGTATGGGGAAGATGTTATAATGTTCAGCAGACCCCGTATCTCAGTATCCAGCCTCTCC
The DNA here is from genome assembly GCA_028533885.1 of Nasua narica. Lineage (NCBI taxonomy): Eukaryota > Metazoa > Chordata > Mammalia > Carnivora > Procyonidae > Nasua > Nasua narica. The sequence continues at coordinate 16,990,186 of CM052800.1, read as the reverse complement.
TCCTCAAAAAAAGACCAACTGCAGTGAGCCTCAGAGAACCCATTTATTCTCATTTGCATCTATAGTTATAGGGCTGATTTATTTTCAGATCCCTGTGAGTCATAGCCACCCTCCCCCCACCCCCACCCCCGGCCGTCAACATTAGGGCCAGATTACTCATTCGATAATGAGACCAGTCATCTTGGGAAACTCAGAGGCCCCTGTTCCTTGGTGTGTGGTGAAGAATGGGTTAATCCTTCATTTGTTGTTGTTGTTGTTGTTGTTGTTTAATTCATTATGTCACTCGCTGCTCCAACCTTTGTGTCACCTTCCAAATCCAGTTCAACCTCTTTGCCATGGTGGGTAGGCCCTCCAGGATCTGGCCCCTTACTGATTTCTCCAGCCTTGTCTCTTGCCACGAGTCACCTCATGCTTCAGAACAACAGCACTAATTTTAGCCCCTTTGCTGAGCTTTGCTGCCTTGTGCCTCAGGGCCTTTGCGCCTGCTGCCCTGAGCTCTGTCTGAGACACTCTTCCCCTTTACTTCCCTCTCCAACTCCTGTTCATCTTTCAGGTCTTAGGTCAAATGTAGCCTTCTTCAACTCTTAGAGGCAGGTCCTGTGCATTCTCACAGTGCTCTGCTCTTTCCCCTCTGCTTATGCACTTGTATGGCACCTTCACCCTAAGAGTAAGCTCTTTGTAGGCAGAATTCCTGACTGGTGTGCTGCTTTACTGCTAGGAAAAAGCACTCCTAGTTCCTGGTACATAAACATTACCTCATAAATCTTTACTAAAGGAATGGAATGGAATGTAAGAAATGAATGAGTAAATGAATAAACTGAATGAATGAAGGGAAGGAAAAGAAGAGCAGATGGGCTCAAGAAAGAGGAAGAGGAGAGCAAAAAGGACAAAGATTAGAAGAAAATAAGCCTCCTGAGAAAACAAGCTGTGGCCGTCACCAGTAACTCCCTTCAAGGCCAAGAAGTAGTTTTGAAATTTGGAGAAAGGAACTAGAAAAGCAGACTTTCATCTAAGAAAAAGCAAAAGCAACGCAAGCCCCAGGTGTGAGACCTTGGGAAGCCCTTGTGGAGAGAGCAGAGTGCAGAGGCTGAGCCTTGGTGGACTCAGGGTAAGAGTCCTGCGCATAGGCTGCCTGAAACCCGTGAAATTCAAGAACACTTAGTAACTGCTGTTGTTGGACTCCTGACTCCCCCCGCCCCCCGCCCCGGCCCACCCCATTGCAAACAGAAGGGCCGATGGCATCATTTTATGAGCGACTGTTAAAGCAGAAGATTTTTATCTCCAAGTTGCCATTTTAACTGATGACCCTTATCCATATTTTGGGAAGCCCAGATTCTAGATGTTAAGTACATTTCAGAAACAAGGTGATAGGAAATTACTTGCCTTGGATATTTTAAGGTAGACTAATTTTTCCATTTGTTCAGCTAGAGCCTTGTAACCCTACGTGCCATAAAGCATTTTTGAACAGCCTCTTGAAAGATTTGTTGCCACCCTGGCTTACAGGCAGCTTAGCCCTCCCATGGGGTTGGGAGGGGGTTCTGTGATAGGGTGGGGGTCCCATGATCAAACAGCACCTGCTGTCTCTCTGAACTGTGCCCAAGAATTTCTCGGAGCTCGTGGGTGGACACAAACCCCCAGTCCAAGCTAGAGGAGAGGCACGAGGAGGAAAACTTAACCAGACACCCTCCGTTTCCTTGATAATTATAGTTCTGAAAGGTTAATGAGGAAAGAGGAGGCCCGTGGGGAAGGGAGGACTCACATCTCCACAAATCACCCTGGGAAAAGCTTTTCGTGGGTGGTAGATTGCCCTGGGCCCTCAGGGTGTCAGTCTGTGAAGAATAAGGACCAGTTATGTGGAAAGACCCAGGCAAGGCTGGGGCCCTAAGTCTGAAAAAAAGCCCACTAGGAGAAAGGCAGCTTTCCTTCCTGCCCTAGTGGACAGCCTGCTCCTTTTCTGGGAATTAAAAGAGTGGATTTAGGGAAAGAGGGCCAGGAGGAAGAAGAGGTTCTCGGAGAATTTAAGGATTAGGAAGAGTCATCAATAAAACTAGCAGAGCACATTTGGGTCAGATAGCCAGAGGGGAGCTGGTAGACCAGCTCTCTGAAAGAGGAAGGCTGGCTGATTTCCATAACAAATCATGAGGCTACCAGCCTGAAAGCACTGAGCTGGGAGTCGGAAAGATTGGCACTCCTGGAAAGACCAGCTCCAACCTTGCCAGTGTCAAGTGGTGTAGAGAAATATAGTCCAAGAGGTCCAGCTTTGGAAATTGTTAAACCCAGATTTATAGTCTCGCTCTGCCAGTGGTGGTTTTGTGGCCTTGAGCAAGTCAGTTTTCTCTCCAGGCCTCAGCTTCCTCATCTGGAAAATGGGAGCAATCATACCTCACATAGGATTGTTGGCAGGTTTTATCATTTATTCATCCACACGTAACTAGGGACTTGCTACAAACTGCTTAATGTTCTAGGAGCTGTGGATACAGCAAGGAATAAGAGAGACAAAGTACTCATTCTCAGGGAGCTCATATTCTAGTTGGGGAGACATACAGTAGGAAAATAAAATACGTAAGATCATCACACAGAGGTTAGTGCTGGGAGGAAAAGAAAGCAGGACAAGGAGATTTACAGAACGGGTGTGTGTGTGCAATACTCAGTGTTTGTAAAGGGTGTAGTCTGGGTGCCTGGCACCCAGTAAGTGTCCCATGAAGGCGAGTTGTTGCTGGTATCTTAGCGTGAGCTGGGGCCAGATTGGCTTGGAATTCTCTTGTGCAAGTATTCTACCGGGAAGCTGAGGTCTTCCATCCTCTTGGTCGGCTGTTTCCAGTGAACAGGGTACATGCCTCCCGGTAGAGACAGCAATTGTGGTGGGAAACCTCGCCTCTGGAATATGGATCCCCAAACCGTATGACCACCCCAGACTTTGCCAGCACCAAGCATGCTCCTGGAAGCTCCCTTGCATTTTGCGTGCCTCTTGTAGAATAAGCACCTAGCAGAGCGTGCCAGGAACAGGAACTCGTGTTCCCACCGAGACAGCCAGAACCTGGTTTTCTTGTCCACTTGCTTTTGTTTTTCTTCATGTGACAGATTATGGCACTTTATTGCAGAAGAACAATCATGCAGTGCAAGGTATTCAAAAGCAAGGAAGTTCTGGCGAACAGGGGCTCCTAGCAGTGTCCCGCATCTGCATTTCCTGGGCCCCCGCTGGCCAATTTAAATGTAGCTGTTTGTGATATTGCATAAACACGGGGTTTTCGCCCTTAAGAATGAGCTTTATGTTACACCAGCCGATGGTCTTTAAGCACCTCTGTTTTATGTGACGTTGGCACCATAAAACGATAGGGCCCTTCTGTGAACATACCTCTATTGACGTGGGACTTTTGGATGGATTCGGAGAGGAAACCAATTAAGTCAAAGCCACGAGCCAATAAAGACAGACCAATGAGTATGCAGGTGACTAATTAAAGTATATTCTGTTTTTTTAAAAAAAGAAAAGAGTACTCGGCTGTGGTTGTTTGTAATGGTCCGGAATGAGTTATCGGAAAGCTCTTTGTAAACTGTTCCTCTTTATGCTTCAAAGGGACAGAGAGATGTCCCAGTCTGTAGGAAACCCTCACGAAGAGAGCACTCTAATGAAAAGCTCGTACCTTGGGGCATTATAGAAATTAATTACAAAGAATTAAAATGAGTGATAAGGGCCCTTCGCCTGCTCCAGGCCCAGCATATCTTGTTCTAACTGGGATCTTGACTGTGAACTAGAAACAATGCTCAGTTCGTTCAGCAAGCAGCCAGAGTGGATCAGCATTCCCTAAGGTTTTACTGTCGGATGAATTAGACACATTGGGTCTCAGAGACCATACTGGAGCCTGTCCCGCCTCATATGAGCGCGTAGCTCGGGTGGCCCATGAGACCAGTGGTTTTGGACATTCATCCCATAGACCAGGCATTGTAACCTACTTCTTATTTTTTTAGCTTTTTTTTTTTTAAAGTAATGTTGACTCTCTCTTTTTTTTTTTTAATTTAAAATCAGTTTAATTAACATACAGTATATTACTAGTTTCAGAGTTTAGTGATTCATAGAGAACTGGTTCAGAGAGTTAGCTGCCCAAGACTCCTTTTACGGCGCGTCACATCCAAATCACCGTCAAGTGCAGAGACACCGGACCACCTTCCAGCTGCTCGGTGGGGCCCTAGAACTGTGGCCCCGGGGGCTGGTGTGTGCTAAACGGGCCGATGGTAATTCAGGCGCTTCCTAGCTGTGTGCTCGTCCAGGGCCAGTTGCTTGACTTTGTCACAGTTGTTCTCCTCTTTGGTACGACAGAGGTAACAGTTGCCTTATACTTGCCTTATAGTGCGCAGTTCAGTGGAAATCATTCCAACAGAGCTGTACTGAGGACCCAACTATATGCTCTGTGGGGAGGGAAATAAACAGTGAGTCCCTCTTTCATGGGGCTTCCATTCTAGTAGGGCTAGATGAACAGTAATCCACTAATAAGTAAATATATCCTATTTCACAGATTCTGAGATGCAGAGTTTTCACATTTGACTATCTCTGATATATAATCAGTGGTCTCGTGTTGTTACAATGGACAACTTTTATTCTTTCTATTTTTTTATTTAAAAAAATTTTTTTAAATTTTATTTATTGATTTATTTTGCAAATTTTCCTTTTATTTATTTTTTTCCCTTTTTTTAAAAAAAAATTTCGTTAACGTATACTGTATCGTTTGCTTCGGGGGTACAGGTCTGTGCATCATCGGTCTTACGCAATTTATAGCGCTCACCATAGCACGTACCCTCCCCAGTTTCCATGACCCAGGTACATTAAAGGTGGGTCTTAAAGTTGATGGATTTTTGTTTGTTTTAAGATTTTATTTATTTATTTTAGAGAGAGCTACGAAACATGAGTAGGAGGAGGGGAAGAGGGAGAGAGAGAGATTAAAGTCCCAAGCGGACTCTGCACTAAGCTCAGAGCCCGATGTGGGGCTCAATCCCATGACCCCGAGATCACGACCTGAGCCAAAATCAAGAGTCAGATGCTCAACTGACTGAGCCACCCAGCTGGAGTTTTATATTTGATAAAACACAGTATAATATGTCCGAGGGTGTTTAATGCTAAGTGAAAATATGACTTAGAGTGCTATGGGGTGCAGCCAGGGCAGAAGGGGGACACTCTTTATATCGGGTGGTCAGGGACGGCGTATCTGCTCACATGCCCTTTGCCGAGAAACCTGAGGGCCTGTGATGGGAAGTGGTCAGGTAACCGAGGGATAAGGTGTGCAGCCGTGAGGCCGGGACAAGCTTGGGACGATAACGGCATGGCAGGGAGGCCAGTGTACCTTTTATGAGAATTAAATAGGAAGAGTTTTGTTCCATCAAGCACTCGACACAGAACACGCTCCACTGGGGGAATGCTGTGCGGTAGCTGTGGAGAGAGCCGGCGGAACATGATTTCCACGTCCCTAGACCGCCAGGGTAGACTTCCCAGCCCTGCCATTTTCCAGGTCTGTAGTGTGGGCAGGTTACTTTAGTTCGTCAGAAACCGGAGCTACAGCAGCACCTCACAGGGTCCCTTGTTGGGCTCCACTGGGTTCATGTGTGTAAGCACTGAGGCCAGGGCTTGGGGCGTGGGAAGAGCCACCTATGTTCACTGTAAGTGGTAAGAAATCGCAACCTTCAGAGGGGGGCGCTGTGGCTCACTGAACTCAGCGTGGACTCAGGGCAAGAGCCCTTGGCTTCAGAGCCTGTGTCAACCTCTCTGTGGGGTGGGAGGGTCTCTCCTAGAGAGGACATGACAGTGTCTGCCTCCTGGAATCATGGGACACATCAAATGAGAGCACCCTCCTATGTTTAAAAAGCATTTAAGGAACCCTCCGGTTAGCTAGACACCACTGAGGGTACCGGATGTTCCAGAGCACCTGATAAGGGGGGTTCCAGCTGGTGGAGCTGATGGTGGGGAAGGCACGAGAGACGAATGAGATCATTTCTTATAGGTATGATGAAGACAGTGGGGCTGGGTGGACTGAGGGAGAGCCACTTCAGGGTGAATGGCTCTCATGATGGTATCCTGGGAAGACTTCACAGTGGAGGTGGCATTGGATCTGAGATCTGAAGACAGGAAGGAAGTGGGTTCTGGATAGACTGAGAGGATGTGCAAAGGCCCGGGGGCAGGCACAAGCATTTATGTTTGAGGCATTGAAAGGAAGCCAGCCAGGTGAAAGAACAAAGAAAAGACAAGTGGCTAGAGATGGAGTCAGGAGGCAGGTGGGGAGCAGCTCATGTCCTCATGTTGTGCCACGTCAACTCAACTAAAAACTCTGGCATCTGTTCCAATGCAGTTAAAAGCCACTGAAAATATGATGTGTCAGAAAAGCTTCTAGCACATTGTTTGGCTCAATTTGGGTGCTGGTTAATCGGGAGACGTTGATATACACACTAATGAGTGTGTGTGATGATCTCCAGAGCCTTGGGAAGAAGACAATGAAAACAACTGTGTTTTTTTGGTTGGGTTGGGTTTTTTAAGTGACACATTCTTTTGTCTAAAGCTAGAACTGGATTGTCCTATAGATCTAGGAATTCAGACTCTGGTGTATACAGCAGAGTTGTGCACTGGAACCTTTTTAAGCAATTATGTCCAATTGTATCAAGGATATTTCAAAAGGTCGGAGGGCAACTGGAGAGCATATGGAGAAAACCAACAGGAAAAGTCAAGATAGGCAGGGCCTTGTTTATTAAGTCGGCAGGCATGGCACTACGCCAGATGAATGTCTAATAAATGCCTTTTGATACTGACCTCTCCCTAGGTGAGCTATTCGCAACAGTACACAGAACTGGGGTTGAGGGAGGGCTAGCATCCACTTCCTGTTAGCAATCCTTTCATCTGATCTTCCCCATAACCTGACAAATAGAGTCTCTGCCTAAGAACGGTAACCATACCGACTGTAACTGGGGATTGCACTTTTAAAGCTCTTTGGAGAGTTACATCAATAGTGATCATTGCATTGTAGCTGCACTTCATGAGGATAGAGACACCCTCCCCCCCAGAGCTGGCATTGTGCAGTGCACAGGATGGGCAGCCATACAGAGCTGTCCTGTTTCCAAAATAGCTTTTATCCTCATTACAAACTGAAGGTTTCCCTCCCCCCCGAAATTCATATGTTGAAACCTAACCCCCAGTGGGGTGGTATCCAAAGGTAAGCCCTAAGAGAGGTGAACAGCTTAGCCTTCATGAATGGGATTAATGCCCTCATGGAAGAGACCCCAGAGAGCTCCTTGGCCTCTTCTGCCAAGTGCAGATACAGCAAGAAGATGGCTGTCTGTGAATGACAAAGCAGGCTCTCAGCAGAGACAAGATCCGCCAGTGGCTTGAGCATGGGTTTCCTCGCCCCCAGAACTATGAGAAATGCATTTCTGTTGACCAGAAGCCACCCAGTCTATTGTATCCTGTTAGAGCAGGAGTTGGGCCTGAGAAGCGAGATGCTGCTAGAACAAATAACAAATGTGGAAGTGAATTTGGAACTGGATAACGGGTAGGGCTGGGAGAGTTGGGAAGTGTGTGCTAGATAAAGCCTCCATTGCCGCGAACGGACTCTCGAGGGCTCGGGAAGAAAAGAGGAGAGCTGCAAAGAACGCCTCTGTCTTCTTGGAGAACACTGAAGTAATCCCAAAGAGGATGGTGGTAGAAATAGGGACAGTGAAGGCCGTGGATGAGGCCCTGTAAAGAATTGGGAACATGCTGGAAACTAGGGGGAGGGCCTTCCTTGTTATGCACTAGTCAGGCACTTGGCTGAACTGTGTTTGAGTCCATTGTTTTATGGAGGGTGGAACTTGTGAACAATGAAATTTAGTATTTAGCCGAGATCTCTAAGCAGAGTGTTGGGACATGGCTTGGTTTCTTCTGATTGCTTGTAAAATACAATAGAGAAGTTATTTGAAGATTGAGTCATTAAGCAGAAAGGACCCAGAATGAAAGATTCGGAAGTCCTCAGCCTACCTGTATTGCAGAACAAATGAGACCACCAAGGGGATGGCCAGGTGACCGTTTGATAAGGAGATAAGTACTGACCAGCCAGCCCAGACAGGAGCCAAGGTTGTTCTTAAAGACAATGAAAGAATGACTATGAAGGCAAATCTGAGATCATCCAGTCTGCCTGGTGTGCATGGGCCTGGGTCCCGGCAGCCGGTTACAAAGGACGGGGCCACCCAGACCTGCACGGCCAGCAGAGAGCCCCGATGGGGTTGTGGTACCAAGTCATGGGGGTGAGGTTGCCACCCCTGGTGGGTCCGAAGGCAGAACATCAAGCCAGAGAGGATGATTCTGGAGCCTAAACGTTTAACGTTGTTTGTTCTATTCGGTTTTGGACTTACCTATTCTTCTTACCTGTTTCTCCCTCTTGGGATGGGAATATCTATCCTTCGCCTGTCCCGCCTTTGTATTGTGGAAGGACACAGCTCGCCTGGTTTCACAGGCTCACAGCCAGAGGGTTTTGCCGCAGGACCAATCATATCTGGAGTCTCACCCGTATCTGATTTAGGTGCTATTTCAGTGAGACTTTGGACTTGAGAGTCAATGCTGGTGTGAGTTAAGACTTTGGGGGCTGTCAAGATGGAATGAATATATTATATATGTGAGAAGAACGTGAATGTTAGGGGGCCGGGGGCGGACTGTTAGAGACGGAATATTTGTGTCCCCCCACCAATTGTATGTTGAGATCCTAACCTCCCATGGGATGGTAGCAGGAGGTGGGGCTTTTGTGAAGTGATTGGGTGGAGAGGGGGCGCTCTCCTGAATGGGTGGGTGTCTCTGTCATGCCCTCCACCACATGGGGACATGGAAGAAGGTGGCCCATCTCTGAAGCCTCTAGAGCTGCGAGAAATAAATGCTTGTTGTTTAGAAGCCACGCGGTCTGTGGCAATCTGTTTCAGCAGCCTGGATGGATGAAGACAGTCCCCATTTTCAGAAAAACAGATGTCACCCGGGGCCCAGCAAGGTTAGATGACTTGCCAAGGTGGCACGATGAGGATAAGCAGCATCGGGATCTGAGCAAAGGTAACACCTGCGAATAGCAGCCGTTCCTGCCCCGGGTACCTGTGTCCGTCCACGGGGGCAGACGGGTCCAGGCAAGCGAAGACCAGATGAGGAGAGGACGTGGAGGGCTGAGAGGTGAAGCCTGGGAAGAGGTCTTGGAAGGGAGCGAGTCATTCTGACCGGGGGCCCCAAGGAGGACCAGAGTTTGCACAGGGAGTCCGCGGAGAAGGGGGACTCCATCCGCGGGGCAGGGGAGGGGCACCCAAGAGCCATTTTGCCACGTGGTTTTGTGGCCGTGTCCCTCAGCCACATCCCAGCTGCAGCTGCTCCTCAGCCACAAGCTGACAACTCACACCCATAATTGGTTCATAAACGTTTATTTCCATCTAAATCAGCAAATGAATACGTCTATTGGTAGCGTGCACGCGGCTCGCGGGGCAACGATCCGGTTCTCGGGCTGGCGCAGGGAGGCTGGCACAGCAGGTTTGATGGCCCCGTTTGGGGGAATTAAGTGGCCTGAGCAGTTGCTTCATAGCCATTTCCAAGGTTGGGCATTAGCATCATCGCCTGCAATCCATGGAGAAGGTTGGCTCCAGTCTGCTTCCTTTGGACCTCCTCGGCGGGCGTATGTATGGGGACGCTCACGTGGAGGATGACGATGATGACCGTCATAACCAGAGTCGTAATAGCAACTGGCAGTGCACACTTTCTGTGTTCCGGGGGCTGTGCTAAGTATTGCAGAAAAATCCCACCCTCTCTTAGGATTAGGTCCTGAAGTCAGCAAATGAGAGGCAAAAACTCGAGTCTAGAGCCTGTCCCCCCGATGGTCCCTTAAACTGTCTGTAAAATTCAGGGAGCGTGGCATTGAGGTTCCCGAACCGGGTGGTATGGATAAATATGAACAATGTGCTTGTGTCTAAATGTATTAGCAGCCACCCTCCCACACAGCCCTCTGTCTGGGACCCTGAAAGCAGGTGTGCATAGTGGCCCAAGTGAAAACATTGTGCTCACTCGTCCTCTCTTCTCCATTGCTGTCTTCCTCCTCTTTTACTTTCCTGCACCTCTCTGCCAAGCACGGATCATTGAACCCCTGAGTTAAATGCTCGTTTAAAGCACCTCTGCTCCTTCTCAGTTCATGCTTATAGCACCCCCCCCCCACCCCTCCCGCCAGAAGCCATACTGCTACTGCTTCAGTGGAAGATACTGCAGCTCAGGGAAGGTCAGGCCTGTGCATAGTCGTACAGGTAGCCGACCGTGTAGCCAGACCCCAGACCCCAACCAAGACAGACTCCAGAGCCTGCGAGGCTGCCGCCCTGGAAGGCTGGAGAACTCTTCCCGCCGCATCCCTACCACAACCCCCTCCTTGGGCCCCTTCAGCTGGTTGCACTTGAATTTCAGACCAACCAATGATCCAGCTATTACCAGTGTGGGCCTCACTTTTAAAAATAAATGTTTCAGCCAGTCCAGCCCTGCAATTTAATAGGCAATATTGTATGCATATTAAACACCAAATGATTGTTAACATATTTATTGAAGCTTAACAGGCATCGGGGATATAAAAGATGACTCTCTTATATGGCTGTCAGACCTCAATAAACATGTTTAATAATTAACTGGCGTTAAGCAAACATAATTGCGTGATTCTAAATTAGGTGTTCGGTGAAGCATTCCGTGTGTGGAACCCCGCAGCAGTGTTTTATTACTTCAAGATCGGGCTGTCAGTCTGGCTTTTCACATATCAGGAGAAGTGCTCCCCGTTCCACGCCGTGTCAAAGGCCTCCTGTGGCCTCACGCCAAAAAAGGCACGAGCCCTCTCATTCCTAGACCCTTGGGTCTGAGAAATGTTTCTCATTTGGTTAGCTGTTTGTCTTTCTGCATATCCACTTGGGGTTCTGAAAGTTCTGAGCCAAGCAATTGCCTGATGTGGAAGATGTTTTCACATCTCAGCTGTTGGTTGAATTAACCAGTTCTGCCATAGACCCCATCTCTACCCCCAGCCAGTACAGGTGATTCGCATCATGCACGATAGCTCTGCTCGCTAAATTCTCCGCAAACAGCGAATTAGCAAATACCGAACCATTGTTCCTAAGGGAAGTGCAAGACTAGGTTCCTCTGAGCCTCTGGTCACAGTATTTTTTTTTTTTTATCAGTTCACACAGAACTTCGTTTGATGTGTATTTCTGTGTGAAGCTGTCGTACTTAGCCTGTACTGTTCATTCTTTAACGTTGAACTCAGGTCCCGAAGCGCTGTAAGTCACACCTGACGCGTATTCTCCGTCAGGCCCCTCACAGCCTTGGAACACAAGACGTCGCTTCAGCATCGTGCGTTTTAAACAGCAAAACACCAACAAAAAGCACAAAAGCATGAACAAACAGGGCAATGACCAGACCACGAAAGGGGCACCTGTTTGCAGTAGGAGAAGTGAAACAAGAAGGTAGAACATTGCTTTGTTCTACCTCAGCTGGGAACGCTCCTGTCAGAGGAGTCACGTTCTTTGCAACTCTGTCCTTACCTGCACATGTCTGCCCATGATGCAAAAATGCCACGAATATTGATTTTGAGATTACAAATAAATGAGCAGGTAGGTAAATTCACACACACGGGATCCTAGAGTAATGAGAATCGACTGTAATCAGACTCCATGAAGCACAGCTGTCTGTTTCTCTAAGCATCCTACGTCCTCCGCCGGCCCTTTGTACGAGCTGCCCAGAGAATTGTCTCCTTAGTATCCGTGCTGCTTTAGCGCATAGTAGGTGCACAATAAATATTGGTCACATTCCATGGAGTGGTTTTCAAAAAAGGACCCAAAGTAGATGTCGTTTGAAAATGCTCTTTGCTTCTCTTTAGGCACTGTTGTTTTCTGCTGTCATTGCTGGTATTTACTATCTAGTTAATATTCGACCTTGGCTTTTAACTTTCTATGTCTCACCTGCCCCTAAATCCTTTAGAGACTCGAAGATCCATTTTCTTTGCTGGCCACGAACCCCTTAAGCTCCCTGCTAGAATGAGGAAGAGCATGCCCCAAGCAGGCATTGCTGGCTGGGTCGTAAAAATCTGTCCCCAGGATGTCCTCCGTCTGCGAAGCCCACACACACACACACACACACACCCTACAGGGAGGTGGGGAATCAGGCTTACAGCCTCTTCAGAAGAAGTGTCAGGAAGCAGGGCCATAACTTGAGAAAGCCAGTCTCATGGGCCACCCTGTTTGGCACTGAGCTAGACACTTACGGACTGTCGTGACCCCGTCAGATCTGCCGGGATCACAGTTTCCATTACGACCCTACCCGGAGGTTTGGAGTTGCGTGTGCAGCTAGGCGCCAGAGTCTAGGGCAGCTCTAGGCTCCGCAGGGATCCTTTAGAAAGTTACATCTTGGAGACTGGAATTTTATCCGTAGGCATTTTAAAACCAATGAATAAAGGCCTGTTATGAAAGTCGAGTGTGCTTATTTGAAAAGTCAGAATAGAGAGCACAGAACAGAGAACACACATGGTCTCCCCATCACCGGAACACACACATTTAAAAAGTTGGGTGTATCGGGTCGTTTTTTCTTTTGTGCACGGGTTCTTCGTATAATTTCAATTTTACTGCAAATGAAAGTTAGTCTTCTGCTTTTTGTTCCCCGCTTAGCATGCTATCATAAGTGTGTTCTGTGTTATTACACAGTTCATCACCCTTATTTCCAACAGCTGCAAACTAGCCCATTGATTGATTGCACTACACTTTGCTAGCCATCCCGTGCTCGTTAGATGTTTGTTCTCGTTCTTTAGCTCTTTCTGGAAACGAGAGTACAATCCACTTTTTCTTTTTTCCTAAAGCTGGTGCATGTCTGGGATTGCTGTTAGCCCAGGTTGTCAGAAGCAGGGTTACTGCATCATTGGTCGGGACATTTTTAAGGCCCTTGATGACGTAGCCTCATTGCTAAGATGTGGGAGCAACAGCCCCATCTTACTAGCTGCTTCCAAAAATTGTGTTATCATTTTGTTGTCTTTGCTGAGTGTAGAAGAGACCCAGGGTTTTTTCTTTACTGTGGCAGAGCTAAAAGGGCCTCCACCTTCAAATGCCCAGGCCGGCGTTCCCGTAAGATTTATACTGTGTGTGCATGGATATAGGGGTGTACGCATGTGTGTGCAAACTACAATTATATTGTATTTAACTTTTTTTAATTCATGATATTGGCAAGACAGTTCTTTGTCTCGTGCCTTTCCTCAGTACTTCTTGAAAAGTCTTAACCTTCCAAAACTTTTTTGGTTTGGATCTATTCATTTTAACAAACACACACACGTGTTCTCTCTCTCTCTCTCTCCCCCTCCCCTCCCTCCCTCCCTCCCCCCCCCCCTTTTCCTACTCATGGAAAATACAGCTTTTGAGGATGACAATTGCCAAACAGAGGCTCGGAGACGAAGAAATCGGCGTGCGGCACTTTGCAGCCCATGAGCGTGAAGACTTGGTCCAGCAGCTGGAGAGAGCTAAGGAGCAGGTTATTGCTAACATCTGTTAAGAGTGGGGGATATGTTTGTACCGTTGGACTGCGCCCCCTGTTTCTCAGAGAGGGCAAGGTGCCTGGGATGCCGTTGGGAGGCGGAGGGGGGCTGCGAGTTGAATGCTTTGATGTTCTCCCCCCCTGTAAGTTCCCGATCTGCCTCTTGTGGTCCTTGATTCCAGCAGATCTGTTCCCCTAATTTGGGGTGCTCTGAACACAAGAAACACACCCCCCAAGATAGACAGGGAAGGAACAAGACATGACACACTGCCCTTAATTTGCAAGTTTCCCGAAATGCCAAGTGATGCTTTTCAGGCAAAATCTCAAACGGGTACAGAGCCCTAGTTAAGGAACAGGGACGAGAGCCTAGACTTCATTTCCCTTCTCTCGCTAATTGGTTTTGAAGCGCGGAACGAGATTTCTAGGTCTGGAGTAGCTGGAGGAAGTACGCACGCGCAAGACGCGGGCTACCGTTTGCCTGTATGTGGATTGGCCCTCTCCGAGCCTCCGGCTTTGGGGCACGCCGCCGTTGGGAGGGGATCGATTCCGCCCCCCGGCTGCTGCCCCTGCCTTATCTTCGGCCTCGTGAGCATCTGGCAGGGAGTTGCTCCCTTCCCCCCAGCTTGTGTCCAGCGTGTGGCGCTTGCGGTTCCGTCGCGTGCGCGGGTGGATGAGTACGCCCTCAGAGTGGGTCGGCCGAGCAGGAGGCCGCGTCTCTGGCCCTGGAATGACGCCCGAAGAGCATCTTAGGTAAGGACACTTGCTTGGTTTCAGATTGAGTCTCTGGAGCATGACCTGCAGGCCTCTGTGGACGAGCTTCAGGACGTTAAAGAAGAACGGTCTTCCTACCAGGACAAAGTGGAGAGGCTCAACCAGGAGCTGAACCACATCCTGGGTGGGCACGAGAACCGCATCATTGACGTGGACGCCCTTTGTATGGAGAACAGGCACGTGGCCGGGCCCCGGGCATGCATTCAGGCGGGACGCTGGCCGATCGATCGGGCTCAGCATCACGAGTCACATCTACCCTGCGATGAAAGGAAATTCCCTCCGCCAAAATGGTGATAGTAATGCCGGGTATTAGCTGCGCAAGTCAGAAAAGCACCACACCCCTACCCGCGTGCCTCTCAGACCCGCGTCTCTCTTCCCCTCCCCTCCCCACCCCCCAGCTGGGCAAGAAGGGTAGGGAGCCAGTGAAAGCTGCTTGGTATTGCTATCAAGGAGAGGGGAAAGAATCAGAAAATAAATTGAGAAATTTCCTTAGTTGTGTCTTTTCCCCGAGGCAAATTTCGGGGGGTGGGGGTGTGCGTGTGTGCATGTGTCTAATTTAATGTTATGTCTGGTGTCGCCTCTTCCTGCCTGCCTTCCCAGTGGAATCGTCTTAATGAGAATTATGTGAAAACTGTGTTGATATCCCTTAGGGGATCTCTGCAGAAGGCTGTTCTAAAGTGGGGTTTCTGTGATTTGGGCATATTTGACCTTGATCGCATCCATTTAAGAAGAGGTCACAAAGATGCACTTTTCTCCCCCTTTTTTGGTGGTGAGAAGGCATTGTGTGTACACGATGGCTCTGGAGGCAGGTTGTTTTCTTTTTTTCTTCTCCTCCTTGCCTCTATGTTTTTTATGTTGCTCCCAAACACTCCCTAGTCGCGTGTTTTCTTTCCTAGGTACCTTCAAGAGCGATTAAAGCAACTCCACGAAGAGGTCAACCTCTTGAAATCAAACATCGCCAAGTATAAGGTAGACAATCGTGATGCTGCTACTAACGATTCACTATTATACATCTAAATGCCATTCTATTTTAATTCCCTTTTGTGCCGAAGACATGTGAGTGCTCACCTGCCCTCCCAGATAGAGAAAGAGCTTTCACTGAGGTAACCAGGAAGAATTAAGCCCAAAACAACAAACAACAAAAATAGCTTTTGCAAGAGCATTTTCGTTGCTGTCACCCAGACAGGGCACCCGGCGCCTGCCTGGATCCGGACGTGGCCACTTCACAGCCTTGGTCCACGTAGAATTGGGTTTCTTATTGGCTTCTCTAGAAAATGTTCCATCATCAGACGCTATTTGTCTCATAATCATCCGTAAGAAAATGGTTTCCGAGCTACAAGAAGAAACCAAGATTGGGGAATCACAATCTGAGCGAGAACATTCACGTCACACTGAAAGGACAGAATGTTTAAATTCTCCCACTGTTGTTTAGACTCATTCCAGCCCCATTAGTTTGATAATATCTATTTCTGCAGATGTCTGTTGTGAGCGTTATAATTAGAAACATCTCCTGGGTTTCTCTGCTTTGAAAATAGATTGATTTCTCTTCCTGAGGGTAGAGTTTTACAGCAGTCTAGATGCTTGGGAGAACCTTCTCGTTTTCCTGACTTCTGATGTTCGCTTTCCTTCCCCAAAGTCTCTATGCTATTCTTCCTTTTCGATGCTGTGGGGGCCACACTTTACGCTGGTCTATATATACACACACAGAGCCAGAGAAGAATGCAGCTTTTAAAGTTGTATAATTAATACATACATTTAAAAAATGTGTGTATGCATTCATTTAACAGCCTTTATTTGGTTCTTCAATGTGCCAAGCACTGACTACACAACCCATATCAGTTGTAATGTAAGGGTCTGTGATAGGAATGGCACTTTGGTGGGCACCTGTGTGCCTCCTTATCTTGTGAGCATGGCAGATGTCATTCATCGCTCGTGGCTTTTTCCAGTCCAGTCACGGAAGCCTTGCAAAGACCAATAGTGATCTTTTGGCATTGGCAGATGAAAGTAAACCTGTTCTCTATCTCATGTCTATTCAGAAGGGGCTTCCATAACTAGTGACTTCACACATTAGACAGAGCGTTTGCTTTCGGATTTGATTTAATTTAATGAGTACGCATTGAGTGCCTTTTATATATAGGAGAAGGTAATTGCTGTCATTCTGCTGGGTACCAACTTAAAAAAAAAAAAAAACTTTCTACCAGGGCCATAAATTTCATAACTCAATGGTAAGGACTTGGAATTTTAAAAGTTGGGGTTTTAAAAGCATTTGGGGTTTGCCGAGGTCTCTTGTGTGCCTGATGGGAGCAGACTACTCTAGGTATTTTTTTTTCTTTTTCTTTTTTTTTCTTTTTTTTGGCATTTTTGATAGAGATTTGTATTTTCTCCCAATGCTGCTCTAGAATGCTCTCGAGAGACGGAAAAACTCGAAAGGCCAGAGTAAATCTAGCAGCAGTGCGCTGACTGGAGTCCTATCTGCAAAGCAAGGTAGGGTTTGTTCTCGGGAGGGACCTCTCAGGACCACAGAACACTGGAGCTCGGGGTCTGCATCTCTGTTTGTGGGTGGGGAACCGAGGTGGTTCTTGGTGGAGGGCCCTTCCCAAAACCTCCATCTGCGTCAGCATTGGCCGGAGGACTTGTTTGAAAACACAGATTACTGCCCCCGAACCTCTTCCCCCCCACCCCCAACACACAGTGTTTGATTTAGTGGATAGAGCGAGGCCCCAGAGAATGCACATTTCTAGAAAGTTCCCAGGTGTTGCTGATGCCAGTTCTGGGATCCTGCTTTAAGAATCGCCGCATTAGACATTTTTCTAATAACGGGACGCCCTTCACCTCTGGTCCGCTAGCCCGTGCTCTTCCTTCAAGAAGGCTTTCCCTCAAAAAAAGAAGAAGGCTTTCCCTCCTCCGATCACCGGTTTAACATCCACGTTCTGACCTCGCCGAGTTCTCTCCTTTTTCTGGCCTCTGTGACCAGAATAGAAAAGTCTCACAGCTGCTGAAATCATTTTATCGTGGAACATGTGCCTTTTTCAAAGAAGCTTTTATTGATTGCAATTCTGTTCCTCCTCCTTGTCGATTCTGATGAAAAATAATGATCTTCCAGGAACAGTCCAGGGGAATAAATAGCAGAGAGCTTGCTTCTGACACTTAATATTTGGGAACTCAGTTCTCAGCGTGAGCCTCGGGTTGAACATGCGCGACTGGCCCACTTTCGGGTTGTCGGCCGCGCAGACCAGCTACGATCATGCGAGAATCTTAATCGGAGCTGGAGTAGCTAGGGGGAAAAAAAGTGCTGAATCTTCAGCCGGCCTAATAACCAGGGCACTTTTCCAAGCAACTTCTGTTTTTCTACTCAACTAAAAAAAGGACACCCTAGAATTGTTTTTAGACAGAAACCCACAACACTCCCCAGAAATGTGAAGTGGCCATGTGAGTTGGGGTCTGGATACCCTTGCCAGACCCAGTCCTGTCCCCGATGTGCGGAGTGCTGGCCACAATCAAAGAGCATGCCGTAAGCCCGCTGCAGCCTTTCTGGATAACCCGCTGGCAACTTACTTTGACAAACCTTGAACTCATCCCCTTTGAGCAGCAAGAAGTAATTACCAACGTATGAAAACATACTGCTTGAGGCAAGTTCTTCCTACATTAGTTATAAGAAAAAAAAAAAAAACAACCCATAGGAAGTAACATAAATGTCTGGCAGGAATTAAATAAATTATTCTATATCTATATGTGGACTCCCAAGCTGCCTTTACATTTTATGTTTTAGGAGATATGGATGATGAGTAGGGTTACCTGAAAAAAAAAAGAAGAGCTTTTTCTCATGTCAGAAGAAAAACGTATGGATCTGTGTATCTAGGTATAGGCATATAGAAAATGATGTTCAGAGATCCAGGGAGAGATTTATTTTTTTCTGTCCGGTAGGAGTACCAGCGGTGTCTTTTTTGTGGTAACTCGTAGTTTCTAAAAAGATGCAGACACAAAATATATTTTGTATTTTAAATAATGTCCCGTAGCATCTTGCCGCCCACCGAGCATAGCACACTGTAGGAAGCTCTGCCACAAAGCGAGGAGCTCGGGGCCAGGGTCATTGCCATTTGCGTGGCTGTGTGACCTTCAGCTGATGTTTTTAATCCATCAGCACCTTGCTTTCCTGTCCATAAAATGGGGATAAATAATACTTGCCAGGTGGGTTTGTTTGTTTGTTTTTTAAATTTTGGGCCTCAAATGAGTTTAGTATGAAGTGTTTTAAAAGGGTAAGATGCTGGACAAATGCAAAAGATTATTATCCCTTTAAGAAATGGGTGATAAAAGTCCACAAGAACCTCCTCATTTCTGCTCAACCCTCACGCTGAATTTTATTTTGTTTTACTTTTGACACCCGACGCGGATTCTTCAGTACTTCAACATAGCATGTAGAAGCGGGGAGCTTATCCCAGCTTCGTTATCCAGGAAGAACGGACATTGGCTTACACTGCACTGCACCAGAAGGGCTTCAGACTGAGTTGTAAACTTTGTATCCCACCCAGTTCAGGATCTGTTATCTGAAGATCACGGATGCAGCCTCCCAGCCACTCCACAGTCCATTTCTGACCTGAAATCTCTGGCAACAGCCCTGCTGGAGACCATCCACGAGAAAAACATGGTCATCCAGCACCAGAGGCAGACCAACAAGTAAGTGATGGACCTTTGGGTGGGGGGTGGGGGGGAGAGATGGGGGATGCTGGCTACCAGTGGGGGGTGGCAACCAGGAGGGAGGGCGGGCCTTTGGGGGAGGGGAGGGGGGCCTTTAAGTCTGGAAGGTCACCTCCTAAGCCGGAATGGTGCGGCTTGATCGTGGCAGCATCTTAGCTATTGGCCGGAGTGGGGGAGGGGGAGAATACCACCAGCCATGACGCACTGAACACTTACTCGGAGCCACTCACTGAGGGATGCAGACAACCTGGGCAGTTGTGACAGTACGATCGATTGCCCGCGTAACTGACCCTACCTCTCCTGGGGGTCTCCTTCGGGGAGGCACCTCCTCGGTGCCATCGTAACCTACAGCGTGACACTGGGGGGTTCTGACCAGCAGGAACGCCAAGCCTCAACTTCCACAGGCAACTGAGCCTAGAAGGGAGTGTCATGTCACCCTTGCAGAGAAGCAGAGAAAGTGGCAGGATGGAGCAATTAAAATAGAGTGTCTTCCCTGGTTCTTAAAAACATATCGACTCAAGGTAGTAGCCTTTAGAGACACATACAAACTGAAGTGTTCAAAGAATGGTGAACAACAGTAAGTTAAAAGCAGGAGACACTGTAAACAGGGCTGGCTTTGAGGGCAAGCGACCATGCTCGGAAGGGCTTTGCCCTTGGTCCGAAACTCCACGGTCGCCATCTCGAGGTTCTTAATCATTTTTGAACAAGGAGGCCTGTATTTGCATTTTGCGGGGGACCCCAGAATTAGGTAGCTGGTCCTGCTTACAAAACCTACGCACAGCCCCAGAATGAAGGCACGGAAGAAGTTTTGAGCAGGATCCGAAAAGCTGGGGCTTCCAGCAAGGAGGGGAGGGGTGAGGGAAGCGGGGGTTCTTGGCGAGGGGGAGGGGCACAGGGAGAGAGGCAACTGGAAAATGATTGAGAGTATTGTAAAAACAAAATAGAAAAAAGAGAAGCCGGGAGTGAAGGGAAGATCGCACAGGAGATTAAGATATATATAAAAGAAGGCAGGGAGCAGTGGAGGGAGTCTAGGCAATCTCAGAGGGGTGACAAGGGTAATTTATTGACAGAAGAAGTTTTTAAAATTCTTTTAAAAGAAATCTTAACCAAGGAATGAAACAGTCAGGTGCTAAAATGCAGAGCCTTCTCAGGGGAGGGAGAAGAAATGGAAATCTCCCCAGAATAGGTACGCGGTCTATTTTATCCAGAGTCCCCTGCAGCCGGTAGTGTTCCTCATGAGCCTTCTTTGTCCTCACTGACTCCCTATAAAGCACCCGAGAGGCTCCTTCAAACCTTCTTAGGTCTTCTAAACCCTGGTCTGTTCTCAGCAGGTAACCTCAGCTGCTCTTTTACTGAAAAAATAGACACTCCTTCCGAGGAACCCCGACTTACCCTCCCCTGGAACCAGTGTGCCTTCCACCCCCTCCCTCATCCTGGCCTCTTGGAAACACACCGGCCCACCATCCTGTCGGTCCATACCATCTTCCCTCCTCTGGGCCTGGCTGCCCTGTGAGCAACTCATCCCACCTGGTCTGCTCCTGACCCCCGACCCCGACTCCTGCCTCTTCACCCAGAAACCCCGAGTCTTTCCCCGGTTCTGCAGCTCCCCCCGAATTCCACTCACCCAGCATCTTTGTGAACAAGAAGGCTGCCTTCCCTTCTTCAACAGCCACCCCCTCAGAGTGTGTTCTTGGGCGCACCTGTGTCGGAATTACTCGGAGGTACTGGTTCTGAAATGCAGATTCAGGGGGATTTTCTGGAGGAAACATCAGGCTTCTGGGTTCTGGATCTGAGCCAGCCGCAGTGGATGCCATGTGCACGAAAGAAAGACCACCTTGGCTTCAACACCTCCTGAGACCTCTTGCCAGATGTTCCACAGCTCTCTCCCTTTGAGGGTCTCCAGTATCCTCAAGCGCCACTTTCTGAGTCTGTTTCTTTTCTAATCTCTCTGCATCCCAATTCCCCTCTTGCATTCTTTTCCTTGGATTCCTCTGACTTTCTCCTCATCCCCTCGACTCCCTCCATGCCTCTTGCTTCAACCCCAGGTCTCCGCCAGGCCTTCTGCTCTCCTTACCCCACGGGGGAGACTTCATTTACCTCCCCCCCAATCATTGCCTCTCACTCTCTACAGGCTCTTCTCAGAGCTCCTGCACCTACCTCACCACCCAGAGCAGGACCCACATTTCCAACTGCTACGTTGACGATTTCCCCCGTATCTCTTCAGCTCTTCTCATTCAGGGACTCTAGACTCTGGGCCCCCCTTCCTCAGTACGTTTTAAGATCCTCGAAGATGCTTGTACTCTTTGACCCACGTGGTCTGCATCTAGGAATTTATCCTAAAGAAAAAAATCGGTATGATGCCCTCAGGTTCACATAAGTGGATTCATTTATAACGGGGAGAAAACAGAAACAACTCAAATGTTTTTGTTTGTATTTTATTTTGAGAGGGGAAGAGTGCACGAGTGCAGAGGGGGTGAATCGCAAGCAGACTCCACACTGAGCGTAGAGCCTGACTGGGACCAGGCCTCTCAGGTTTGTGAGATCATGATGGGAGCTGAAATCAAGAGTCATACGCTTAACCAACTAAGCCACCCAGGTGCCCCCCGCCAATATCGTTAAGTTAGAGACTTGGGAAGAGTATAGTGAATCCGGGAGTGCCTGGGTGGCTCAGTTGTTAAGTGTCTGCTTTCGGCTCAGGTCGTGATCCCAGAGTCCTGGGATCCAGCCCCGCATCGGGCTCCCTGCTCAGAGGGGAGTCTTCTTCTCCCTCTTCCACTCCACCTGTTGTGTTTTCTCTCTCTCTCTCTCTGCCAAATAAATAAAATCTTTAAAAAAAAAAAAAGGTTATAGTAAACCCATAAGTTAGAATATTATGCAGCCATTTAAAGCGTGATTTGAAGCATATTTAATGGGCTCTGGCCACCCTCCTGATACTTGTGTTCATCAGACCTCCACATCGTGCAGGTTGAAGCTGTCGCGTTAGAATCGTTGTTCCCTCCCAGTACGGAGGACTGGGCTGTAGGTGCTTAGACTTATTTAATGAATGTGTGATGGAATCATCTTCTCATCCTTTTTCTTGTTCCCTTGATACTCTTTACGGTTTTCAGTATCTATGTCAGGTCCCTGCCTTTGGCCTTCAATGTACACCACCGCCCTGCCCCCTCTGCTTTGTCCCCGCCCTACTCTCCCCTCTTCCTTGGGAAGACCCTCCCGTCGGCCCTCCTCCGCCGCCAAGCCCCGCCCTCTCTCAACCCCCGCCCCAGCTACAGTTCTGACCTCCGCAGGAGCTCCCGCTAAAAAGCCGGTCTTTTCTTTTGGTCTCTGGTGCAAGTTTTTACTTAAATTCTAGTTAGTTAACATATGGTGTAATAGGGGTTTCAGGAAGAAGCAGAACTGTTAAAGCAAAGTCTTGCTGCCTGCTGACCCCGGGAACCCCAGGCTGTGAGCCTGCCGCTCCCGCCTCTCAGGACGCAGCGTATTTCCTAGCGCCTGCCCCGAAGCAACCCTACCGCCACCAGCCCGCCCGGCGCCGCGGGTGCACATCCTCTGTTGGGAAACAGACTTGTTCGTTTCGACAGACTTAATTTTGGTGTTTTTTTGTTTTGTTTTGTTTTCAGGTTTAATTTTGTTTTAATGCACCTTGTCATTTGTAACTATTATTCAGTACTTTTGTACCATCTCAGGGTTCAAGTTTTAGAGGTTGACCATGTGTCTCTAAACTACTACCATCACTCAGCCACCCAATTCCCCTTCCTGGAAGAAACCACACTGTTCCTTATTTCTTATGTATCCCTTTCCAAGGATGCATATGGAAATAAACATATAACACATTTCCACAGACACCTCTAAATACTCATGTATACTTCTATAAATATAGTCTTTTCTCTCTTCCTTCTTTCCTTCCTTCCTTCCTTTCTTCTTACAAATGGTAGCTAGTATTCACCAAAAAAAGGTTTTTTTTTCACTGTTCTGCACCTTGCTTTCCCCCCCACAACAATAGATCTTAAAGATTGCTTCATATCAGTACATAAGGTACCTAATGTGCCATTTTTAAAACTTAGGAGGTCTTCGGTTTCATACTTCCAATAAATGTTTTATTTGGGGGCATGTAAAAAAAAAAACTAATTATACAACAAACGGAGTGGGGGCCAGGAATAAAATCTGAATTTGGTCTGCTTGCTGTGATCCCCCTTTTGTAACTAAAATAATAGATTTGTGTTGGCGGAGCATCTAAGTGAGAATAAAGGTATTATGTTCTGTAAGCCTGTGCTCCCCCTACTGGCTTCCCGCCCGCTGGACATGCACCGCGCCTTGAGAAGGCCCAGTGGGAGCCATCTTGAAGAACTAATGGATCCACACAGGACTTTATTTTTTGAGAGGATTTTCAGTTAATGGGCATTTTGCTTGAGGTTCATTGCCAAAGGGTTGACAGTTGTCTGACTATTGCTAAAGAAGGGATGAGCATCCTGTGACTTACCACCAGGTAGCAAAGCAGTAATAGAAGAGGCAAGTGTTGAAATCTTGTTTTACTGAACACCCCATTTAGTTTTCCAGTCAATACTTTGCGGGTGGTAGGGTGCCCGTGCTGGTGATGGTGGTGGATACATGAAGACACAGTGGCCTTTCACTGCCCTTCCTGCCATGCCGATACTGTTTACGGCTCTCCCCTCCCCCCCCCCCCATTGGCTCTGGCCAATGGTAAAAGGCCTGGAAGTTCAAGATATTGGGGGCAGCATGAGCGGTCACAGATCAGTCTAAAGAAGGCCACCTGGGGTTGGAAGAGGGGACAGGAAAGAGCCACAGTCATGTCTTGAGGACCGGGCTCTCCCCAAGGACCCTCCCTCGGGGATTTCTGCTCCTGTGTTGTCCGGGGAGCAGGAGGGACACACAGCGGGGGCCAGTTCCCGATCGGTTCTGTCTTTGCAGATCCCCTATGACGTTCTTACTATCAGAAATTACTACTGAAAATCTGTCTGGGGGCCTGACATCTTGAGGATTTTCCCAGACTGCTAGGTAGACATATGCTGAAATCCCTCTTAAAACAAACCGTAGCTAAATAAAAAACTTTATTTTAAAATCTCTCCCCTCCTACCAAAAAAAAAAATCCTCTCTCAAACCTGTTTATGCCTCAAGCTACTGCCCTAGCCGTCTCCTTCAATTCTCTGCGAAACTATGTGAAGAGTCATCTGTATTCGCTGCTTCTGGTTGCCCCAAGTCTGCTTCTCCCAACCCTGCGTCCCACCCCCCTCTACTGTCCTGAAACATCTCTCTCAAGGGTCAGGCACGGCTTCTAGGTTGGACTTTTTCATCCTGTGTGACCACTTTCTAGAATAAGACAATACTGACCCTACCATCCCACCTGGGTCTCTTTCCCCTTAGCTTCCTGGCCCCACGTGGCCTGGCTCTCCTCTTCCCTGTCCAGGTGTGCCTCTCTAGTCCTTTCTTGCCTTAGACAAGGGGGAAATCTAGGGTCCTGTTCTTCTGACTTCTCACCCTCAGCTGGTGAGCAGACCCACTCCCCAGCCCCCAAGCCCATCTCTGCGTTCCCAGACTTTCCTTCTCTCACATGGCCAGCTGTCTCCATGCATATCCCATAGGCACCTCAAATTCCTCACCTACCTTGGTATTATTACCCCATTCGGTTGACTTCCCACATCCCCCCCTGGCTTGTTGGGGGCCACCACCACCATCACTGACTTGGACATCACCCTTCCGACTGGTCTTCCTGCGTCTACTCATACTCATTCCAGTCCGTTCTCCACTCTGCCCCAAGAATACTTTCCCTGAACATCATCTGCTGCTCCTCTGCTCCAAACCTCCCGATGCCACATTGTCGTGGCCGATGTAGAAGAGTCTTGCCCTTCTCAATAGGGCAACAAGATCATTCGTGATCTGGGTCCTTCAAAACCACTCTGGATTCAGCTCTCACTTACTTCACTTCCACTCTATAGTTTTGCTGAAGTACGTGTGTGCTTTCAGGCCCGCGTTTTGATTCCAGACCCTCCAGTGAGCAGCTGTGTCGCCCTGGGCAAGTTAGTTGACCTCTCTGAATCTCCGTTCGCTCATGCACAAAGGAAGCATATTAAAGGCTCCCTCGTCAGTTGTTGTAAGGGGTAAGGGAGATACTGTCTGTGCGGTGTTTAGAATAGTACCTGCTAGAGAACAGGTGATTGGGCGATATTATTCAAACCTTTGACGGGCTCTGTACGTGTCATCTGTGTGTCCACATCTGTCTCCCACCAGCCTTTTAGTCCCTTAAATACAGGGTCACAGGCTGCGTCAATTCATTATCCCTACAGCCTCAATAATTGTGTGCTGGATTGGTGAAACTGAATTCAGCGGACCCTGGTCCTGTGTTTACTGCCTCCCTCGCCGACTGAGGCCCTTTCTCCCAGGGCCGGGCCAGCCCACGTTCCGTGGACCACCGGCCATATTTGTTCAGCGCGAAGCCCGTCGGGAAGAGGCTTTCTGTCCTTTGAAGAACCTTGGGCCCTGTCGTGCAGGCCAGCCCGGCTGCATCCACATCACAGTTATGAGCAGTCTTTAAAGGGGTCCTGCTTCAGACCCGAGCATGCTTGTTTTACGGGGCCACGGTCAGGTGTTGGTGAAGAGCAGGTACCGCGGCAGCGAACGGCGTTGGAGGTTCAGATCCCGAGGCATCACCTGCTGAGTCCTGCTTGTGCTTCTGGTCAAATTAACCACTTTCCGTGCCTCTGTTTCCCAGCGGGAGGAGTAGAGTGGGCTGGATGAGGGCAGAAGACACAGTTGGAGATAAACCATGTGCACTCGGGCAGGTCGCTTCACCTCTCTGTTCCTTACGGTCCACATCTGTAGGAGGATAATACTACCGCGAGCGCCGCAGGGGTCTTGTCAGGTCAGATGAGATCACGGACGCTCAGTGGCTGCTCAGCGCGGGCTCCGCCTCGGAGCCCGGACTCAGGCAAGATTAGTTTCGCTGTTCGTGGTAACGGTGCTGGGGTTGCTGGTGTTCCGGATAATGTTATTGCTGCTCTCCCTACTCGCACCATTCCCACTGGGCCCATTTTATTACCTCCAGCTTTGTATCGGAGCCCTGCGTCGGGCACCCCTGACAAATAGGCGGGGTCCCTCGAAGTATGGGGGACCAGCAAATTCGCCTCCGCCCATTTCTGGGAGACGGAGTTCTGTTATCCAGGGACGTCAGGGGGAAAAAAGAAAAGCAAGCAAGTGTCTCTTCACCACGCCTTCGAGCGTTGCTCTGATGGCATCCTTCAGCTCAGCCAGAAGAGTTAAGCCTTATCTTTTGTCTCCAAGAGGCCGACACACACAGATGATCTGATCTCGTTAAGAAACAGGTATCAACCTGAACTCCGCTGTGATTGCATCTCAAACCCATCAGCTGGTGAAAAGGGAGCTTGGATCAGCAGGTCTGAGCAAAATATTGAAAGCGAGATTACAAAGAATGCTGTTTATTGAAGGGTCAGGGACATGAAAGCAGAATAGACCCCACAAATAGGGTGAAAATTGAAAGTAATTGATAAAGACTATGCAGAATTTAAGACTTAAGGAAAAGAAGAAATGCTCCAAGTACCTAGGTGAAGAAAACCACAGATAGTAACGTCAGAGTTTTCTGGGAGCTCAAAGGGAATATTAATTAAGATGCTGCAAGTCAATTCAGGTAAAATTAGGATGAATCCAAAGCCATATATATATGTGCAGATATATACATATTCATGTCTTTGTATGTATGTGGGTGTGTGCAGCTATCTCCGGGATATAAAGAGAGGTAGGAGAACAATTCTAGCATTCTGATTTCTCCTGCTGAAAGGAATTGAAACTTTGCTATTAAGGTGATTTCTGCATCATTTTAAACATGGCAGCGCCAAGAAAATCCCCCAAATAATATAAAGACTGGGTTTTCAACTTCCAGGCCAATGGAAAGTGATTCAACTTTGAGATGACTATGAAATCATTTCCCAACTATGTTTAATTTTGTGTAGAGTGGAAGAGGGGAAATACATGCCCACATTTATATCTTTCCATGCATTCAGACAAAGTTTGACTCCCAAGTAAACAGTATAATCTTTTCAGATACACGTTCCAGAAATTATATGTCCCAGTGCGTCAGAATGGTCACCTTGGAAAACAATATAATTCTTCTACGGATTCTGCAATTGCTGGAAGTTCTTTTGAAAGGCCTCTTTCTTCATTCTGTCCATAGATGATTGCAAGTCTTGAAAAAAAGAAAGCATTTTCTTTCATCAAATATGTTTACTGAACACCTACCATCAACTGGGCATTCTGCCTAGTATCAAGGATATGGTCTTAGTAAGACATAGGTTAGGTTGAGGAAGGCAGATCTTATTATTTTATTGACTCAAAGCAACTTTACTATGCATATTCACCCATCTTATTGGTTGGACTTGGTGGTTTCCAGAACATAGATCCACCTTCAAAGAATCAGGTGTGAATACCAGTAAGGGTATTCAAAATGAATTATAACCTTTAGCAAGGAGCAATTCCCAAATAAATTGTGTAAGACTTTTGAGCAATGATGGAATAATTGTTTAGCTTCCCTACCTTTGTGGGTGAGGACTCATTTGAATGACGATATTTAATATTTTTTTATCATTCACTTTAGATTTTCATATGCACATTCACCAATGTGTATAATATGTATTATACATATATAGTCTTTGCACATGCACACACACTATGTTTTCTGCATATGCTTTAAGTCTCAAAACATTTTCTTTCAGGGCACTCTAGAGGGTTTTCCCCGAGTAGCTTGTCACAGCCCCAAGAGCTGATGAGATGCTTATTAATTTGTTGTCATTTTCGCTCATTTTCCAGAATCCTAGGGAATCGGGTGGCTGAACTGGAGAAAAAATTAAGAACTCTGGAAGTTTCTGGTTTGTGGAGTCTTCCAGGTAAGAAGAACTTCGTGAAAATTATTTCCCTTTTTTTAAAAAGACACCCTTCACCTAATTTGCAAAGAAGATTCTACTTTTTAAATATCCTTTTATTTGAAGATCATTGTTGAAAAATCTACAAATGTTTTAAACACAGAAGCCATCAATTTTGAGGGAATCAGAAAAACTCATATAAAACATGCAAGTTCCCATCTGTGGAACTATGAAGTTTTACTAGCCTAAATTCAGAAATTGTCATTGTGTGTGTCTGTGTATGCTTTATTTTTCACCTTTGTGAATAGAGTAAATTGTTTCCTTTTTTTTTACCCCTAGGTATCTTATAAGAATTTGTTCATTTTAATTATCATCCCTAAAAATGAATATAAGAAAGTACAAAGATTTGTTCAATTTACTCCTCAATCCTAAAAGGGAATATAAGAACCGACAAAAATTTGTTCTATTTAATTATCATTCCTAAAAAAAAATGAATGAATCATACCTAAAAATAAATAGACTGACAAAAATTTGTTCTATTTAATTATCATTCCTAAAAACGAATTTAAAAATGAGTATAAGAACCTACTTCTCCTCTCTTCCCCTATCCCATTTTATGCAACTTGAAAATCAAAATTTCCTTTGGAGATTTTTTTTTTTTCCCACAATTGTACACGTTGTGAGGAAACTCTGATGTTTCACTTTAATTAGCTATATTTATCCTGTTTGTCTTGGTAAAATACCCCCTTGGTGAGACCCCCATCATCTATTCCCCTTTTCTTTACACTCTCCAGAAACTTGTATTTATCATTTTCCACCCCCTCCTCTTTCCCTGGAAGCAACATTCCACATATATTTTTAGTTACTTAACCTTTCTGCACAAACCAGCCTCCTCTACCCTTGAATTGTATCCGTTGCTGCCCCGTAATGTTCAAGAAATGAAAATTGCCACAGGGATATGGACAACAACACCTTCCCTTAATGTAATCTGAAGAGCTGCCTTAGGTTGCCTGCAAGTGCGTTTCATAAATTGGAAGTTTTAGCAGAGATTCCTTGAACTTCATGTCAAAAGACCTAACAGAACTAATTAGTGGCAAGTGCCATTCTGAGGATTTGAATGATCCATTTTGCACAAGAACCTTTTGATGCGGTTAAAACCTTATCTTCTTTGAAGGCCTTTCTTTTGTTGCATTGAATTTCAACACAGCCAGGCAAATTTATCGTTTATTTGTGCAGTGAGATTGCTATTTCTGGGCACGGACTGGAGTTTTGATGTTTTGGGGTTTTTTTTCCTCCAAATGACTTAGTGAAATTTCATGATGTTTTATTTCTACAATTTATGTAAAAAAGATGGAAGTTGAATAAGTAGAGGAACGCTGAGAATTTTCCCTCTCCGGTGTTGTTTGGTCTGGGCTGGAATGGCTATTATGCATTAACAATTCTTTCTTTCCTCCCTTTTGCTGCCTGAAGGCCTGAGCTACAATGTTTCAGTAGGATTCGGGAGTATGTTCTATTTCAAATATGTGTGTTTGTGGCTAATATCAGCAGTGCATTAATATCATCCCTGCATGTAAATAAATAGAAATGCATTCTCTATGTATCATTGCACTTTTCTGATTAGAACAGTCCATTGAAATCGAGAATTCAATTAGTACCAAGCAAATATTCAATGGTAAAATGCGCTTTGAGGGACCCGGCTCAATGGATTTTATGCCATGGCCATGTTTGTTCTAGTATCTGGTCTCCACGCAGACGCAGAGTAGGAGTGCAGGACAAGGGTGGGACCCCCCCAGACCTGGTACAGTTGATGTAAGGGGAAGAGCATCGCTTTGCTGCCCTTGTGAAGGATTCACAATGAGGCACTGCCCTGCGATCATTTTTAAACCACAGTGAGAAATATGAAGGGAAGGGCCTCTCGCTGTACCGATCCAATCAGCCCATTCCACCCGCTCGTTGTACTGTGGTCCCCATTTAACCCACCAAATAGTGGAGCAAGGGCAGTGTGTTCTCCTCCTCCTCCCTCCGCTTCCTCCTCCTCTACCTCCTCCTTGTCCTTTCTTCTTCTCCACCTCTTCCTCTTCCTCTTCCTCTTCCTCTTCCTCTTCCTCTCCCTACGTAGAAGCCATGTCAGTGTTTCAGCCACCTGGCAGGGTCTGAGTCCCAGTCGTTTCAGAGAGTTGCTAGCTCGCTTTTATTTAAGAGCATCTGAAAGGATCGGTGTCTTCTTCAATAAATCAGTCCATCAGGGTGTTGATACCTTTTCGAGCATCAACTTTGTGAATTCAGTTCCGTATCAGGCCTTCTAGTCATGCCCCCTCCGTGAATCCATAGTCCCATTAGGGGAGCAAGATGCATACACATCTAGCAGGGAAAAGAAAGCACAAAATGATATGTCATTAAGTGTCGGGTGATAAAGGTGTTGGGGTGTAAGTGAAGAAGGTGAAGGGTCATCAAACATCAGACCTGAAAGGAGAATTGAGAGCAAAGAGTTCGAGGATGGTAAATCCTTGGTGTATATTACAAAACACCCCTTCCCATGCCAGGGGCAGACATTACTAATCCATCCCATGGCTCTTGCATGCTGCCCTCACCTGTGGCCCTCAGAACAGACGTCCCCACTGGCTTTCCAGAAATCCCCACCTGGTTAGTGTTGATGTGTGAGAGAAAACATTCCCCTTCCCTGATCTAGTCTAATCCCCTCACTTCAGAGGGAAAAAACAAAGGTTTAGGAAATGAGAGGATACCGAAGGGATGCAGAGGTAGGTATTAGAACTCGTGTTTTCCCACCGGTGCTGAGGAACTATAGAAGAAGAAAGGAATTGGTGGTGGGGTGGGGGGAGGGGTTAGATCAGCTGGGGACTGGAGAAGAAGGCTTCGGAAGCCAGAACAGTGTCCTCTGAGACTCCGCAGGGCGGTGGTGAATTCCGCCTTACTCTGAGACAGGACTGCTATTGGACTTTGAGCACGTGACGAGTATTGTTTGAGTCTTTTGTCCCCTCCCTCCTCACTCCCTCAGCCAGCAAATATGTGGTTCTCGATGTTGTTCAGTAGAGTTGGGGAAAGTTTGTGGTCTTGCTGGGAAGTAGGCAAGTCTGACGAATGCCACAGTCTGCGTGGAGAAATCATCTGGACAGCAGAGTGAATTCCATACTGTTTCATCGGTTCCCAAGAGGTGGGAAGGCATGGGGCTCCTGTGAGAAAGGTGGGGTGGGGGCACGACTGACCCGGTCCCCTGGGAGGAAATGACAGCCCCCCACACACCAGCCTCCGTCCCCCGGCCCTTTGCCAGCCTCTGCAGGGAGAGCGGCGCCTGGGGGCTCCAAGGAGAGGTTCCCTGGATGTGCTGCTGCTCTAAAAAGAAGCACTGAAAGCCAGAAAAAAAAAAAAAACCTGGCAGGCGCAGAGTTTGGCTCTTTGAGTTTTTCATTTTAATTCTCTCTTCTCCACTGGAAGCATCAGCCTGAGGAGGAAAATGGGCATTTTGAAAGTACTTGGTACATTTGGGAGAAGGGGAGGAGGGATGCCATGTTCCAGGGAATCGGGAAGGTTTCTGGACACTCACGTGCCCCATAAGCAGAGGGGCCTGCCTGTGTGGCTTTCCGCCTCGGCTGCTAGCTGCTGCTTGGCTCTTTGTGGGTCACCTCACGCCACCCCTCTTCCTCCAGACCGAGGCACCAGAATGAAACTGCGAGGCAGACGACTATCAGATTAGAGCTCACGCTCATCAACATAAATGGAATCCAGACTTAGAAACAATAGGACAGGCTTCCAAGGAGGCCTTCTAATCCTTCAACAAACACTTTGCAAGAATGACCAAATCTTGCCATTTTACCTTCAGATTAGGGCAGGAATTTCAGGAAGTGTTCAGCCGCTTCCCGACCCCCACCTTGATCGGCCATGACGAGTCATGGCTTTGGCTTCCTTCACTAATGCTTGGAGGTTTCATGGTGCTGGCTCCAGCATTTTCGGGGAGCTATTGTGGAACAGACGGTGCTCTGTGGCCGGAGGGGACCAGAGATGCCCTGCACCCTAGAGAATCCCTTGTGACAGGAGGGGCTGAGGGCCTCTTTCAGTCCACCTTAGTCCCTCGGCTGAGGCCAGCTCCCCACTCTTTCTGTAATTCTGATTCTTCAGCCATGAGGCCACAAGGGACTTGGAAGGCTGGTTGGGACAGGGACAGGGTGTGCCTCTTCCTGCAAGAACAACCAGTCTACCTGCTAGAGAAAGACGGCTCAAGAAATGCAGTTTCTCCTGGCTTGAGGACAGTAGCTGTGGCCTTGGTCGAGAAAAACAAAGGAAGTCTACACAGAGGCGTCTGCTCTGGGTTCAGAGGAACCTTTAGTCCCTCAAAGCATTTCCAGATTGTATCTTCACAGTACAGAGCGAGACCCGGTTGTATTTCTTTCTCTCTGAGAGCCTCTTAACAATATCCCAACCTGTAGATCTACAGTTCTCTTTGGGACACTTCTCCAGACTATGCCCCTGAAGATTTGTTGTTTTTTTTTTCCACGCGAGACAATAGCCGTGCTGGTGGAGAGCTTTGGGGTCAGCTCCTCTGAGATGTCTGTTCTTCTCAGACGTCCCTCAGCAGAACCCAGAGTGCTGGTGCTGCTAACAACCTATTCCATCTGCCGGAGGCAGCCCCGAGCACTGGTGCCCACCACGACATCAGGAGCCCCAAGAGTCCATCACCCATGTATTCAGATCCTTACCGGCTATTTATTAAGCACCTACTACATGGCAGACTCCCTCCTACAGTCTTGGAAATGAAGCTCCCTAATGGGAAGACGGTATTGTGAACAAACCAAGGGCTCAGAGGTACAGTCCAAGGTTCTCCTGGTTCACCTAAAGTTCGGACCATCTTTACAGAAATACCATTCTGTGTCTTCTGAACCTGAAACTGAGTAAAACCACAGAGCTTTGGGGCCCCTGATCTGAGCCCCAGAGAGATTAGGAGCTTGGCTTTAGAAAAGGTCTTACTCAAAGTTAGACGGCTAAGGCTCAAGCATATGCTGGGCCCACCAGCCTATGGGGTTTACATTTTGGGCACTGCAGTTCCCACCCAGGGAATGGCAAGGCCTCGTGGACAGAAGTCTGGGGTCAAATCCAGCTTGTTGTGCTCTCCTGACCACTGAGCAGCCTCCCTTTATGTCCGTGTGTTTTATGTCTGTGTGTCTGTGTTCACGATGCTCATATTTCAGAACCACACTTCCTACTCCTAACTTCCAGAACTTTCCATGGCCTCTACAATAGTAGAGTTGTAATAGTCTTCTTTCCCTCAGCCTCTCCATCCAGCGGGGGAGTTCATACAGATATAAGGGTTTGGTTGGTATGGAACTGTATGTTCTAAGTGAAAGTTTAGCTGTGACAGTTTTGGGGACCTGATATGACGTGCCTTATGACAAAGTCATTACTCAGTCCAGATGACCACATTGAATTAAATCAAAGGTAGCATATATGGCAGTGCTGTCTACACCATAAGATAATAACTTCAGTATGGGACATTGACTGAGCACTAGTGAAATGCTTAAGGGCTTTACATGAATCGGTTCATTTCATCACCCCTGCCCAGCGAGGTGGGTGCTGTTCTTCTCCCTCACCTTACAGATGAGGGCGCTGCGGTGAGTGACTTGCCTGAGGTCAAGCAAGGGACGGAGTCCAGGACACAGACCCTGCAGTGTGGCGCCAAAGCCCACGCTCCTCGGCCCTCTGCTGTGGTTATGCCTGTTACCGTCTCACCCAGATCAAAGCCATTCGGGTTTTGGCCAGCACACCAGGCTGCTCCTTCACGGTGGCAGTTGTGGGCGGCCATGTCCTGAGCAGACTCACAGACTGGCCCTGGACCTCACCGCCTGGTCCTCACACTACAGAAGGGACCGGCGGGCCATTGCCCTTCCACAGTGTTACCTGTGACTGAAGAAAGTTCCTTGTTCACACAAGTAGCCAGTGCATTGTGTGGAGTGAACATAATCACAAATCCACGGGTGACATAATATGTCATTTTCCCCTTTTTCCATGACAGGGAGCAAGGACACCATACTGTTCAGTGACCCTGCCCTTCCCACCATACAGAGATCGAGATCGCCACTGCTGAAGTTCATCGAGCAGCCCACTGCGAACAAAGCGAATTCCGAGGATGGTCAGCACACTTTGATTTCTCTGTCTCTGCCTGACCTAAGCCTGGCACAGGGCCGGGGCTCAGGGGATATCAGTTCTTCCCCTTCCGGTAGCTTCTGGGGCACTGTGGGGTCATCCCTTGCATTCCTCTTGTTGCTTATACGGGTGTGTGTTGTTCGGAGCTTCCAGGAGAAGAACGCAGGCCACTGCACTTAGCACGGTGGCATGGAGGTTAAGAGAAAGGGCTCAGGATTTGAACAGCTCAGGCTCATAGTCCGCCTCCACATTGTGTTGGCTCTGAGAATTTGGACTAGTAACTTCTGCCTGTCCCCTTACCTATAAACTAGAGAGACGGTGGTGCCAACCTCATGGAGACCTCAGCGCACTGCTGAGCGCAGGGGAAGTGATCTGGGAGTCAGTTGAAAGGAGAAGAAAAGCTTCTCCTCTACTGGCACACTTTCTGGAGGCGGAGTGTTTTAAAGGAGATCATTGGCCCATTTAGGGTGCCAGAGGAGCCCACAGGTGTGAGAGGCAGCTGTTTTCGCATGTGACAGTCATGTTTCCCCAGCTAAACTATCCCCTCCCACTTTCTAAGTTGCTTCTTTTTCTACCCCCAGTGTGATTGCCAGTTTCCAGTATGACCCTAAATGATCACCACTTCCTGGTATTCATGGTCTTATATATTCCTCTCCACATCGTTTCAGGGTTCATCTGTGTGACTAATAGGATACAGCACAAGTGATAGTATGGGACGTCCTAGGCTAGGTCATAAAAGATATATGGGGTCTTCCTTGCTCTCTCTGTCTTGGGTCATTCTCTCTGGAGAAAGCCGGCCAGCTTCCATGTCTTGAGGGTACCGAAGTGATCCCACATGTTGCTCATGTGGTCTGGAACTGAGGCCTTCTAGCCACCAGCCATTTGGGTGCGCCATCTTAGAAGCAGGTTCTCTAGCCCCGGTCAGGCCTACACATGACAGCAGCCCTGGTTAACATTCGATGACAATTTCATGAGTGACCACTAGTGAGACCCACCCAGATAAAGTGCGCCCACGCTCCCGAGTCTCTAGCTGCTAAGTTTCGAGGTAATCTGTGGCACAGCAGTAGGTAACTAACATACCCAGCATGCAGGTGCCAAGGTTCTTTCCTCGGTTTCCGTATTTTCTCTCCATCTTCTCTGGCTCTGAGTCACGCCTACAACCATCACCTCCATGAAAATATTCTCGAAATATTTTTCCCCACTGGGTGCCATCTGCAGAGGTACAGTCCCTGATTTCCCAAAGTGCAAACTTTACCACCTGAATATTCTGTGGACTTCTCAAGTATGACATCGCCAACTCTCCATGCTTCCTCCCCTTTTTGTCACTCTCTCAGCTACCCAGCCACCTCCGGAGTCAACCCCGACCACTGTCAGCTTTCCTTCCCCATCCATATCTGGGCTGTGGCCACTTTTTCTTCAGAGTTTCTCACACCCCCATTCCTAGCACCTCTGGCTTTGGTGCAGCCCTCTTTACTTCCGCGGCACGGCTTCCGTCCCAGTTTCCCCATCTTCTAGACTCTCCCTGCTTCCTTCCCATCTTCCCCTTGCTACGGTCGGGTAAAGCTTCTGGAGCACTGTTCTCCAACATGTGTGAACCCTGCTCAGATCTCTAATGGCTCCCAACTGTCTTCCACTTAAAATGCAACCCTGCTACCTGGCCTACCCTATCTTTCTAACCTGATGATTATCTAACCTAACAACTGTGCTTGTTATCAAACTGTACTAACTTGTCAAATCAGTTGCCACCATCGTGTAACAGACCACCCCCAAACTTAACTGAAAGCAACTACTCTGTATTATTTAAAGTCTTAGGATCCAATGAGCAGTTCTGCCGATCTGAGCTGGGCTCAGCCGGCCTCACTCATGCATCTGTTTAGCTATGTTTTGGAGCTTGTCTCAGTCCCTCCCACTAGTACATAGAACGGTAAGAATAGGGCAGGTCTGGGATTTCCACAGAGAGGATCCCCAAGCAAGGCAGGGAGAATTCGTAGAGAGAGCGTCTGACTCAGGTGGGTTGCACACTGGCCAGAAGGCAAGGCTGGGTCTTTCCAGCCGGCACCATGGGGCTCTTTGCAAGCCTGGCCTGTGACGTGCCATGGCCCCCCACGCAGTCTGGAACGTGCCTCGGCTGATGGCCATCCCGCGCCAGCATCCAGGGTCCACGTGGAGACCCGAAGCCCTCTGTCTGCCCTGGGCTTGTTTAGCCTCTAGGTGGGCCTGACCCCCCCCTTCCCCCGCCGCCGCCGGACTGAAAGGGAGCATAAGCCGGGCTTGATTTTCACGAGGGTGTAGCATAAGTAATGGCCTGATTCAAAATGATGGCTTCCAGAGTTCCATCATTAGCGCTCATTGTTCCCGGCCCGTCCTGCGCCAGCGCGGCTGGGAATAAGGAAGCATTTGTGGAGCGGCTGGCAGCGGCTCGGAGGGTCTCATCACGGCCGCATCTCTGATTAATTCCAACTGAAAGAAGCTCACACTTGGGAGGACAAAGCCCTCAGAGATCAGTTAACAAAAGAAGACGAATGTCCCCTTTGGGCCAATGTGGGAGGGTGACACATTTTTAGGAGACTAACAGTCTTTCTACAAAGAACTACTGTTTCTTCATCTTTTCGAGAAAATATTTCTGCTTTCCCTACTCTTTGTGTCATAATGCACTTGTATCAGCTGATTGCCTCCTCGTTATTGATACGTGTTTTGTTATTAATACGTATTAATGATACTAATTCTGTTTGTAAAACAGCACAGAATAATTACTATTATTTTCTAATAATATTTTCCCATGCCGAGCTCAAAAATCCTTCTTTTATGGAAATGGCAGCGCTCTGGGTCTGTTCTCAAAGGAGAAGGAAAATTCTCGCAGGTCAAGAGTTAACGTTCCAGAATCACAGAGTTAAAGGAAGAGTTTTCCCCCCAGCAAGTAGCAGAGGTCCTAGCAGATCAGGTCCTGGCCTTTCCAGCAACTTGTCTTTGTCTCCTGATAATGACTTGAGTATACTTTTTAGCTATCTTTTGGATAACCAAAGGGAGGAGAGGGTTGGTAAATCTTGCTGTTGACTCATAATCTAATCCCAAATGGAGCCTGGCCCCTGTATCTTTATGTTCCCCAGGGTCTGAAAATCCAGACTTTCTCTGAAAAAAAATAAGTCCCCGATAGGGCCAAACAATGGAAGTACAGCGTTGCCCATCCCCCACTTGCTGCTGTGTTTTGACCTCTAAGGATAGCAGCAGCCCTGCTTCCCCCCTCTCTGCTCCCCCCCAAAAAGGTTGCAGAGTTCTCCCTCGTAATCTCAGAGGTTTGCCATTTTAAAAAAGATTCATGTGTTTGGACACGAGCAGAATGTCATCTAAAGAAATGGCACAAGGCAAAGTACCAGCGACCAAAAGGCCCCTGTGTAATTTAGACCACCCTCACTTAGATGTAAATTAAGGTAGAGAAGATTAACCTGACCCACGGTAAAAACACCGCAAATGGTTTAGGGGTTAGGTTGTTACAGGTAAGGTTAATTAATTTTTCAGGGGCACCAGAATATACTATTAAGTGTCCTGGAAGAAGTAATTCCATAAGAGTAATTTCCAGAAGGAGTTTATTCATCTCATGTTGGTGAAAACTTTAACTGCAGAAAGGACCATAATTTACTCCTTTTGAATAAAGCTTCTTGCCCTGTGCTGGAAACTGGCTCATTTTGACTCAGTGTTTCTCATACCCCTGTACAACTACCATAAAAATTTTCTTTTGTTAATCTGAAAATGATGTTATTGCTTTCCCAAGCTACCTCAGATGTAGCTAAATGTTTGTGTGAGTTAGAAATCTCTTTTTTCCAGAAGTGCCCCTTTAAGAACTTTTAGGGTAGCTGCCTGAGTACAGCCTAGAACGAATACCATAAATTCAAGGATTGCTTTCATTTTTTGATGCATGGGATTTGCATATATGTACTAATAGACTCATTTGTTCATGTATTCATATGTGTCCATAGATCCAAGCATTTAATAAGCTATTTATTGAGTCCCCACTACAGAACATTGACAAAGTTTATCAGGTAAGATTTCATACTTCAGGTGACTTTTATAAGCTAATTATACATAAGTAACAACTTAAGGGTAAAAAATTAAAAAAAAAAAAGTACAAAGTTCCCTTGGACATCTAGACACAGCTTCGTGGAGATTGGGGCACTGTGGAGGTGACTTTTTGTCCGGATTTCATCAAACAGGCTTTGTAGCGGAGATGGAGGGCAAGGTGACGGTCGAAGCTGGCCTTCTGGATACGTCCAGGAACCGTAGCCATGGCAGCATCATCGACCTCGTGAGCAAAGGCTCAGAGGGCAGGGGTGGGATGCCACGAAGGGTTAGGTGTGGCTGGGGTGTAGGGATACAAGGGCAAGAGTTGGGATGTCAGGTGGAAAGGTAGATGGAGGTTGAGTCACTGAAGGCCTTGAATGTCAGACCAAGAGCTCGGGCTGTGTCCCGAGACAGGAACAGCCTTTGAAGGGTTTATAGCCGGGGAAAGGCACAGTCAGATTTGTGTTAAAACTTCATCTCAGTCTCATTTCGGACTTCGGTGCATCTGAGCTCACTAATATTTCACTGCTTCTGGAGTTTCTGAGTTTTTACCGGGGTTCAGCACTTGTAAATGCTTGATCAGGCTGATAAAGCCTCAAAATCACATGCAGTTATTTAATTAAACAAATAGATGTTCAAAACACATACTTTTCTTTTTTTTTTTTTAAGATTTTACTTATTTATTTGAGAGAGAGAGAGAAGGAGCAGGGGGAGGGGCAGAGAGAGGGAGAAGCAGAGTCCCCACCGAACAGGAAGCGAGATGTGGGGCTCGATCCTGGGACTCCAGGACCATGGCCTGAGTTGAAGGCAGACTTTTAGCCAACTGAGCCACCTAGGTGTCCCCACACACTATTCTTATTAACATATAGCTTTATGCACCATCTCACAGTTAAAATGGAACACACATAGAGTGATATTGTTTCGTGTTGCAGAAATTCTGGGCTGCATTTTAATTCAAACTTTTTAGATCTTATGACTTTTTAGGCTACATGTAGTTAGATGTGTGCACTTTTGAATACTCAGTCTTTCTAAATGATATAAATAATCCTCAAAAATTGATATAACTCTTATAAATAATCACCATGTAGCTATCGCCTGCCAGGGTGTGGGTTTATGAGCTCTGAGGGCTGGTTTGCACTTCCTTTCTGAATGCTTACCTATTCATTGGTGGAGGCGATGTTAAGTCAAATCCAGCTGAAATCCTGGGGAAATGCACCTAGTAATTGATATTGGGAAGCCTTAGAAATCCAGCCATGACTACGGAGTGGTCTGCCTTGGGAAAGGAGAGGAAGAGGCAGATGCAAGGAACTAGGAGTGTTGTAATCAGCTGAGGCTTCTGTAACAAAATACTATCAGGGAAGTGTCTCAAACAACAAATATTTATTTCCCACAGTTCAGGAAGCTGGGACGTCCAAGATCAAGGTGCTGGCAGGTTCCGTGTCTGGTAAGGATCCTCTCTTCCTGACTTCCAGACAACCACTTTCTTGCTGTGTCCTCAGTGGCAAAGACAGAGACAGAGACAGACAGAGGGGAACCAAGAGAGAACCCTTGGTATCTCTTCCTCTTCTTAAAGGGCACTAATCCCATCATGGGGCCTTCACCCTCATGACCACATTTAAGCTGAATCTCCCCCCTGGGGCCCCACCTCCTAATATCATCACATTGAGGATTAGGGCTTCAACACATGAATTTGGGTGGGGAGAGGATACATCCGGTTCATAGCACCAAGGGACATAAGTGGTACTTGCGGTTGATGGGCAGGAAGTACACTAATGTGGGTGGCTTCAAGGTGTGACGTGGCAGGCACGAGGACATCTACTGGGCGAGGTGTGGAGGGGAGTCTGGAATTCCAGATCATCCGGGTAGAGGAATCCAGTTGGCAGCTAGAGACCTGAGTGTGCATCTCCGACAGAAAGGCTCAGAGCCGTGGATATAGAATTGGGAGCAGTACTCATGGTCAGGGATTAAGGTCGCGAGCCAGCCAGCGAGTGAGAGTGAATGAAGACAAGGAAAACGCACAGCCCATAGTTGGGGGTGGCAGTCGGAGGGTCTGGAAGGAGATTTGGGATGAACAAAGGAAACTAGAAGGCATGCAGAGTAGGCTGATAATGGCCCGCAGAGATTTCAGATCCTAATTCCTGGAACCTGTATATGTTAGCTTGAGTGGGCAAAAGGATTTGCAGGTGTGACTGATTTCCCGCTCTGAGATGGAGGGAGTGTTCTGGATTATGCAGGTGGACCCTAACTAGAAGCACATCTCTCCTTGTAAGAGGGAGGCAGAAGGAGATTTGACACACACAGAAAACAGAAGGTAGTGTGGCTACCGATAGACATGGGGGATTCTGTTGCCATGCCAGCAGCCACCAGAAGCTGCAAGAGGCAGGGAGCAGACCTTCTCCTCGAGCCTCCAAGGGCGTATGGCTTTGGTTCTGGCCCAGGAAAAGCCATTTTGGACTTCTGGCCTCCAGAGCTATAAGAGAATAAATGTGTGTGCTTTTAAGCTATGGAATTTGTGGTAATTTGTTACAGCAGCTATGGGAAAATAATACAGCATGCTCACCAAACTAGACTGGAGGAGAAACTAAAGAATACAATGTTTTGGAAACCGAAGGGAGAGACAGCTCGAGAGGAGAATGTGGCCATCAGAAACATGCTAGAACCCCCCCCCCCAAAAAAAGAAAAAAAGAAACATGCTAGAGAGGGGGCAGGAGGACTGAGGAAAAGTCACCAGAGGTGGTGACAAGACTCGCTTGCTGGTAGGGAGGATTCAAGGCAGACGAGGATCTGAGCTGTGAATCAGCACTCGGAAGCAGTGGATATAGGCTCCTAGGTCTACAGTTTAGTGCAGAAAAGGAAAGACGAGATGGTAATGGGTGAAAAAATCTTGGAGGTTGCATATCTTACCTTTTTAAACTAGTAATACAGGCATATGTTTAAAATGTGATCCACACAGAAAGGGTGCCTGTGTGGCTCAGTCCATTACACGTCCAACTCTTGATCTCAGCTCAGGTCCTGATCTCAGGCTCTTGAGTTCAAGCCCCTCGTTGGGCCCCATGCTGGGTGTGGAGCCTACTTAAAAAAAAAAAATGAAAAGAAAATGTGAATGACACAGAAAGGTATAAAATTAAATTTAAAGCCTTCCTCCATCCTTGTTTTCTGCTCTGACCCTCAGCTTGCTCCCTAGAAGAAAACTGTGTTAGTGTATGCGACCAAAAAAGTCTTTGCAGCTCAGCAAGTATATACAGAATCCCCTGTTGACGGACACTCAGATTCTCTCCAGGTTTCTGCTATAAAAAACAATGGCATGGGGCACCTAGGTGGCTCAGGCAGTTAAGCATCTGACTCTTGGTTTTGGCTCAGGTCATGATCTCATGGGTTGTGAGGTTGAGGCCCATGTTGGGCTCTGCATTCAATGGGGAGACTGCTTGAAGATTCTTTCCCTCTGTGCCTCCCTCCACTCACACAGTCTCTATCTCTCCCTCTCTCAAATAAATAAATAACCTTTTTAAAAGGCAATGTCATAGTGAGCCTCTAGGTGCATACATCTTGAAGTATTTGGGCTAATATCCATAGGTAGATTCCTAATCGTGAAAATACTGAGTCAAAAGGTAAATGTATTTGGGATTGGGGTAGATGTTGCCTAAATGCCCTGTCAAAGAGTTTTTCTCAGTTTTATTCTCATCAGTAATGTATGATTGCACCTGTTTCCTCCCATCTTCAGCAACACTGAGCTTTATCAAACCTTTTCATTTTGGCCTGTCTGATAGATGAAAAATTGCATCTCTTCGCAATTTAGATATCTTTGGTTGGAGTGATGTCATCGTGTCTCATGTTTGCCAACCATTTGTATTTCCTTGTGAATTACCTGTTTTCATTCCATACTTAAATACACGTTGAATGCCATGGCACGTTCAGGTGAACCCTCTCGACAGACAGTAACGTGGATCAATCTCATACACACAAGGCAATACAGACACAAAGCAGCATTTCCATTATGATTCTGGTATGCCAATGCCAAAGACCAGGCAAAGCTCCTCTCTGGTGTCTGA
Organism: Nasua narica; assembly: GCA_028533885.1. Taxonomy (NCBI): domain Eukaryota; kingdom Metazoa; phylum Chordata; class Mammalia; order Carnivora; family Procyonidae; genus Nasua; species Nasua narica. The sequence continues at coordinate 16,948,070 of CM052800.1, read as the reverse complement.
AGTAGGCTGGTGGTCACTCTCGGCAGAAAAGTGACTAGGAAGGGGCAGGGAAGTATCTACAGGGTTTGGTTATTTTGCTTCTTGTCCTGGCTGCTGTTTCCATGGTTGTGTCCACAGTGCGAAATTCAGTGAGTTGTAGACATAATGGTCGGCACACCTTTATGTACGTTATAGTCCCGTCAAAAGAAAAAAAAGGAAAATGAGGAACTTTTCATAAACATTCTTGAATGCTTAGAATGTGCCAAGCACTGTGTAAAGGTCGACGTGTAAAATGCTGAGCCCCAAGCCCAGCACAGAAAAGCACCTGGGAAGAATTAGCTGGTATGATTCACTTTAAGAGGGAGAAACCACAGGTGCCTGCAGAGACCGGAAGACAGCATAGTATGGACAGAAGGACACACAGACAGGAGAGAGCCATAGGAAACAAGGCTGCAGGCTGAAGCAGGAGTAGATCAGGTAGGACCCTGTCAGAGACCTGAGTGAAAGGAATTAAAACTTATCCTAGAAGCAGCTAGCCTCTCGCGAAGGGTCCTAAGCAGGAAAATGCATGATAAGAGCAGGTCAGCTTCTTCTAATCGCCCTGAGTTCTCCCTTGGCTTCCCCAAGTCCCAGCTGTCAGGCCGAAGCCACCCGCGTGTATCTGAAGCCAGCCCAATCACGGTGGGACTCTACTCTGGTCCCGCTGGGGGTTCCTGGTGTCTCCGGCCCCTGGCCCCTGAAATCAGCCCTATGAGGCGCTTCCATGCCCGTCACCACTGTTTGGCCTGGGGGCTAAGAAGATCTTGACTTCAGGGAACCTCAGAGTCGGGTCGAATGCACACGGCTGGGGGCTGCAGAGAGCCTCCGCGGCTTAGGTCTGGAGGGGACATCAGAGACGCCCGCCCCTCGTTTTGTTTCTGAGGAAAGGAGGCCAGACAGGTTCCCCCGACCACAAAGCAAAGAGTAAGTAGGAAGATGGGGCTAGGTGCCAGTTCTCAGGACCCTGTTCTCTCCCGCCCCCCCTCCAGTCGATCTCGAAAATGTCTGCAGTTTAGGGAAGAGGTCTGGGCAGAACAATTTAGTTAGGAGGTGTGGGGAGCTTAAGCTTCTCTTGCATATAACATTTTACTAAAACTGAGGAAACATCAGCAGTGTGCATCGAAGAATGAGGTGCTGTTGGAGAATGGTGGGAGGATGGGGGACACTAAATCCCTCCCACACCATTCTTCTCTTTCCCACCAGGAAGGCTGCCAGCACTTCGTTTCATGACTAAAGATCCAAGGTCTTTCCCGAGCTGCAGAATCTACAGATCCTTTGTCCTCTAGTTAGATGCACGAGCAAGCACAGTTAGCAGGAAGCAGGAGATACCCAGGCGCCCAGAAGGGATGGGTGGTGACCGTGGCCACGGGCTCCCTTTCCCTCCGTGAATGACACTGCAGCCACCAGGGTGGCTGCTTTCTTTGTTAACGTGGGTCCCCCGATCCTCTCCGGCAGCAGTTTCTGTCTCCGGGCCCCTGTGACGTGGACCTGAAGTTGGGAGGAGAGAGGAAGCGAGGGCTGACTTCCCACCAGAGGTCTGACGATGTCCTCGGTCTGTTTCAGGGGAGGCCCAGGGGCCAGAACGAGATGACAACCGGGCCGTCACCGAGGCGTTGACACCACCGGAGGACGCGGGAAGGCCCTCCGGCCGCTCCCCAGCAAATCAGAGCCACGGGACCCAGTGCAACCCCTTTCATCCTTCATCACCCCGGGGAGCATTGGAGGAAGAAGGCTTAACCAGGCTTGGAGGGGAAAGAATGAAACTGACAGAGGCAGAAGCCGAAGGGGTCAGAAGAGCGAGTCCCAGGGAGGCTCGGAGGCACGAGACCGGGACAGCCCCACCGGGCCTGGCCCCCAAGGGGGAGGCCCCCAAATCTTGCCCCGGCTCCTTTGAGTCCAGCCGGGTGGCAGCCGAAGCCTCCAGCCCGGAGGACAGTGAGGAGACCCCAGAGAGTGGCGGCACGAGGAGGGCCGTGAAAACCTGAAGGGGAAAGAGATCTGGGTGGTGACACGTCTAAGGCGCAGGGGACGGTAAAGAACTAAGCGTCAGAGCAGCTCTGGGAAGCTGCTTTCTCCTAACACACTTCCAAGTCTGCAAGTGAGAAGAGACGCAGGTCCTGTGGCAAACTGTGACCTGATGGCGCCAGCACAGTTTGATTTATTAAGTGCGGGTCCTCAAGCTTCTCGGTGTCATCTCTTTCGGCCGGAGACGCGCTGCTGTGAACACGGCCGGGCACAGAATCGGGTCCGCCATATGGCTGGTTTTCGGCATCCGTCTTTCTGTCAGCGTTTGTTTTATTAGAGATAAGACGTTTTTTATTAGCGCTTAAATGTTGTCGATCAAAATTATGGGGAGAGCATGAAACGGATGGGGTTTTTAATCAGGCCCCCCATCTTTGTCATGGTTAGGCGGCTGGAGAGAAAGGTGGAATTGAGCGTCATGGGCCCAGAGGGCCCGCCATGGTGTCAGGGCCGCGGAGGACCTCCCCGCGTGGGTGTTCTTGGCACCCCGCCCGCGGCCTCTGTCATGCCACTGACTGGCCGGCGGAGAGGGGCTTAAGCGGGCTCAGAAGGTTGGGTTTGCGGTTCGAGATCCGCAGCCCCTGTGGAGACCCATTTGCGGACTGCTAGAGCTGACTTTTCCAGCCTGTAATTCCGAAGGATTAACCGACCCGGAGTGACGGGAGGGAGGGGAAGGGAGGAAGGGGACTCCAATGGTATTTTGATTTTTCGTTTCTGAGATAAGAGCCAGAGCCTGGCAGGGCTGGTTCTCGGCATTCAACCCGTGCTGCCTATGGGGTTTTTATGGCCATGGGGGGGTTGGGACATGATAAGGGGGAAACTCTTCGGGCCCATCCGGTTTCCTGTGCCACGCGAAACCCTTCACTCCTCCTGCAGGGGGCTAGGGCTGCCTCCCTGCGCTGCCAGGTACCGGGGTCTTAGAGATGAGACCCAGAGCGCGCGGCCCGATGGCGGAAAGAGAGAGGAAAACAAAATAACTTCATTACAGCTTGTTTTGGGGAATGCGGAACCAAGTACTAAGGGTGGAAAGGGAGGGGACGTCAACCCTCTTTGGTTCTTTCCTGAGGGATAAAATTAGCTCTTTTGGATGGCATCTGGAGCAGCAGAAAACGGAAGGCTCATCAAACAATAGATCTTTCTTGGAGCGAAACTCAGTTCATTACCCCGGAAAGGCCTGATACCACATCCCAGAGCTCAAAACCCCCCTGAGAATCATGATCACTCCTTCGAGAGGCTCTCCTACGGGAAAAGGAGAGGCTCCCGAGGTGGGAAAGTGGACAATTCATCCAAAATATCAGATGTGTAGAGCAGACGCGCGCTCCCAGATGAGCCCTGTGACCCCAGCCCACCCTGAAACTTCCCTGCTACATTTTCATCTCTGGCCTTACTCTGCTGGGGGAGATTTTGTGCTCTCTCACTCTGAAGGAGAGTGCTGTGTAGGCAAGAAAGTCCAGCTTGGGGCCGGGGTGGGCCTCCAGCTGCTTTCTTCCCACTCAGCAGAGGTTGCCCGATAGTGGAAGCGGGGTGTGCCCATAGTGGAAGCGGGGTGTGCCCGAGTCAGTGCGCTGTTGCTCCTGGACCCCCTGCCCATCAGGCCCCGAGCCCCATTCATCCCTCTGTGTGCTTCAGCCTCTCCCCGCTCCCCTCCCCCTCCCCCTCGACTTCCTCTCCAGGGAGGTGGCTTCTGCAGCTGCAAAGTTCGCACAAGCCAGCAGGCACGGAAGTAATTTTCCTGCGGCACCAGGCCTTAACTATCTGCAAATGTTCAGCGCTACTGCATAGCCCGCCAGAGCCACCAAAGGAAATCACAGCCAGATTTAATACAATAATAATAAAAAGAAAAAGTCTCTCCCCATGGAAGCGCTGATTTTGACACACAGTCGGCCGGGTGCACATCTTTAGGGCCCATTCCACCACCTTCTGGAAAGCAGCGCTTGTAATAGACTCTACCACATTCCATCACGGGCAGGGAAACTACTGTGAGTCCCAGGGAGTGTGGGGTTCAGGGTGGGGAGGTCAGAGGAAGTGATAACCCAGACTGTGCGTGCAGCCTACCTCGGAGGGTTTTGCATTATTAGATGGAATTGGGGCCAATGAGTTGATCCTGTCCCGTGAGTAACCTTGACAATACCCCATACACACATGTGACACTGTCCCACCCCTGCCCACATTCCAGCCCAACATGGTTCCTCTGTTCCACAGACATTAAAGGGAGTTTCAGCAATTACTTATGGCTGTCTTTTGTCTTTTTGAGAGTTACCATGAAAGTGCACAGCGTTCTCTCCCCTGCTCCACCAGCTAGCCTTGCATCAGTCTGAGTACCCTCAGCTACATGTCACACTTTAAGAGATTTAAATGGTAGGAAAATGAAGTATATTACATAACAAGAACCTCAGAAGTAGGGTATTCTGGGGCTGGTTTATTCAAGAAGTCATCAAGGATCTGGGTTTCCCTCTTTCTGCTCTGCCTGTCTCAGGGTCAGCTACTCCCTCAAGCTGCCAAGATGGCTGCCATAGCTCCAGCATCAGTCACCTGTTCTCACATTTGTGTCCAAAGGCAAGAAGGAAGTTTCTCCCCACGTGTGTGTATGCATGTGTGTCTTCATATGCACGCGAAAGAGTAAGAAACCTAGTTCTTGTCACATTTCGTTGGTCAGAATTATCACATGCTTATGTCTAACCCAACCCCTGGCAAGGGAGATGGAATTCCGGAAAAGGGTTTAGGCTCCTCGGGATCACCATGTGAACTGGGGAGGGCCCGTCCCTGGGCATACAGACTCTAAAAGGGTGAACAGCAAGACAAAATCGAGCAGTACAGGAAAGTTGAGAATAGATTTAAATAGTCCACGGGCAGCATTGTCTCTGAACCACACGTCTGATTTTGTTTCATTTTCTTCTCTGAAAAAGCCAGACTACTAAGCTACTCATGAGCTTGGAGCTGGGGGGCGGGGCAGTGGTTGTTTGTGAAGAACACCATCTCCTCTCCGCTCTTCCCTGGCTGCTTGAGCATCTGTTTTGTAGCTGGGACGTTCCCACCTTTGCTTGCCTCTTCGAGTGTATCTGTCCTTCCATTATTTTTCCGGCTCGGTTGCCAGCAGAATGCAGAGCAGTCTGGATAAATGAAACAGAGCCGACAGGTCTCTTAATGAAAGCTTGTTTGCACATACTGCCTTTATGTGACCGCTCTGTACCTGAGAGCCTCTAGGTGTGGATTTTTATATATGAGCGTGTGTCGTTCTTTTAATTAAGGCCCCTGGAAATGGATTGGCTTTTTTAAACCGGGCATCTCTCATCCCTAACTCCTCTTTCCATTCCTCCTCTGCCCACCTTCCTCTCCCTCTCCCTCGTCTTCTTCACTTCGCACCGCTATTCCAGAAGTCTCTCTAGCTAGGAGGCTCCTGGGGGCATTCAGCTCAATCTCCCAGAGACTTGGTGATCTTCAACTAAATGCATTTTCCCGTCATCGTGACTCCTGTGCCCTCAGTCCCCAACACGCACCACTGTCACCACAGGGAGTTCTAAAACAGCGTTGTGGCGTTAGTCATTCACGCGTTGGGGTGACTCTTCGGATGTGTTAATCCCACCGGGGCATTTGTACTTACCGGGTGACGTACGAGATTCGATCTCTTCTTTAAGGAATTTCAAAAACTACCTGCTCATTGGCGTTACCTTCCTTGTTTCTTTGAAATTACAGCATGCCTTTGCCCCACTTGGTGTTCTGCTCCTCCAAAAAATGGGGCCTTTCCTGGCCTCCATCGCTTGGCTGCAGCCCTTTGGATGGCGTGGTATCATACTTTTCTTTGAAAAAGTCCTCTCTTGGGGTTCCTGGGCGGCTCCGTCAGTTAAGTGTCTGCCTTCGGCTCAGCTCATGATCCCCGGGGCCTGGGGCCTGGGATTGACCCCCGTGTTGGTCTCCCTGCTCAGCGGGCTTCTGCTGCTTCCATTCCCTCTGCCGCTGCTCATTTTCTCTCCCTCTCTCTCTAAATAAACAAAATCTTAAAAAAAAAAAAAGTCCTCTCTTTGAGTACCTTCTCTGTCTGCCCTTTGCTTTCATTCTGGAAGCCTTCCGTTTGGAAAAACCTCCCTCCTTAATAAATACTTAGGATACCCTGACACGGCTCAGTGGGGATGTCAAGAAGCCAAAAGATTCCCCTAAACGCACTACTTTAATATATTCTTTTTTTTCCCACATGCCTTTCTGAACAGAGAAAAATTTGCAGATCAGAGATGCAATAGAGAGCTCAGTAGTGAATCTAATTAGAAATGAGAAGCAGAAAAAATAAGAAGGACCTGTCTCTCATTATGATTGCTCACAAAAACAAAACAAAACAAGTTGATACAGCATGAAGGCAATTTAACATGATAGATACAGATGTGCTGCCTTACATTTCAGATCACCCCTTGACTGAGTGGGATTTTTTTTTTTAATAGGGAAAGTTTGTACAATACTGACATGTTTGACTTTCTGGAATCTGTGTGAGCCTGGGAATATATTTTGAATCTTAGCCGAGGCTAGTGATAGCCTATTAAATTTAAAACAATTGGCTTTAAAGAAAAAAAAAAAAAAAAGCAAGCCAGCTGCTATCTTGTAGTTTAATTTGAAGAAAGAAGTAACTTCTATTCATTTGCAGACCCTGTGGTATTGGTTTCCAAGATCATCATGTAATATAACTGTATCTTTTTTTTGGTTATGTGAAATAAACATGCAGTAATTTTCCTGATATAGATGATTATCTTTGTTATTTGCACCATTTTTTCCTCTCCATCCTCACTGCAGGCCAATGATATAGGCTGAGCGTTCCTCCTAGCATATTGTAACAACTTATCAGTTGCAATCTGTCACCTAAAATTATTAGATCATATGGCAGTCGTGAAAAGTATGGAGAATGTAAAGATCTTATGCATTCGGTCGGTCCAAAATGCCAGATCTAAAATCAGTTGGTTTACTTCCTGCAGTTTTCCAGGTTGACCAAAGCACTCACTGATTTGCTCTATTTTCTTACGTTTTTAGTATTTCTGTATATATACGCACTGAAAAGCCCCACTCGGAAAAAATTCCCTGCAATTCTGAGAAAAAGCTTATCCTAAACATCTAAAGATAGCATTTCTAATTATTGTCTACATTGTGTTTAAACTGTGCAAACTTGAGCATTATTCTCACTATACCAGCTGTGTCTAGGTAGAGTCATTACATCAAACGCTTCTAATTTTACAAAAAGAAATCAAAACAAGTGTGTGTTGAAGTCTCAGTGACAAATGCAAACCCTGTGAGTCAAACAGGCAAACTGATTAGCAAGCTGGCTGGGAAGTCAAAACAGCGAATATAAGGAGATTAACAAAACAGATCTGTCAGATGAGAGGAGTAAAAATAGCCTCCAGGGGCCGAGTGGGGTCCAGCGGGCGGGCTTGGTGGCACACATCAGGTTCTGTGCCTGAAGCCAGATGCCTGCCTGTACCGCTCACCGTCGTCCTTCACCCCCCCACCACACCCCCAAGAGCTGGGTTCAAAGTTCATCGCAGCCCGCCTCTTCACGGATGCAGAAACTTTCTTACAAACCTAAGTGGAAGCAACCTTTCCTTTACTTGAATCCTTCTAGTTACGGGACCCTCATTACCTTCCACGGTAGTCTAATCCATTTGTAGGTGAGTATTTTTCTGCCCTTAGCCATTGTTATTAAGTAGACATGTACTAGATACTTAGGTCTTCATGCTACCCTACACAGCTGTCACAGGTAACACTTGATTTCATCCTCACAACGATATGATGGTCTTATTTTACAGATGTGCAAACGCAAGCCCAGAGAGGTGAAGTGACTTACTCAGGTCCCACAGCTGCTGTGGCCGAGGTGGGGTTCCACACAGGCCTTTCTACTTCAGCCCGAGCTGTCCACCGCCCTGCTAGATGCATTCCTTGGCCTTTACGGTGAATTGTAATTGACCCTCCTATTATTTCCTTTCTTTGTTTCTCGTCTCTGGAGTCCCACAGAATACTTTACCAGTCCAATTCCCCTTAACGGACAGAAAGGAAATGGAATGGGTCTGCTAGGGTCTCTCTTTAGTCTTGGGGGTGGATGGGGGGCAAGTGTAGTGAAAAGGGAAACTAAGAACAGAAGGTGCTATGATCTGAAAGTTCGTGTCCCCCCTCCAAGATTCATATATTGGAATCCTAACCCTCAAAAATGATGGTAACAGGAGGTGACACCTTTGGGAGGTCCCAAAGTCATGACGGGGGGATCCTTAGAGAAGAGGCTCCAGAGGGATCTCTAATCCCTTCCTCCATGTGAGGACACAGTGAATGTCAGTGGTTGTGAACCCCAAAGAGAGCTCTCACCTGACTATGCTGGTCCCGTGATCTAGGACTTCCAGTCTTTAGAGCCATGAGAAACAAATTCCCCTTGTCTATAGACCACTCAGTCTGTGACATTTTGTGATAGCCCAAATGGACTACGACAGAAGATTAGCCTCAGCCTCCTTCTAAAAATAAGTCCAAACCTCCCTTGATGATCTTGAATTAACCTATAATCGGGGCGGCAGAGGGAAAGATGGGGTGTTGGGCATCCATCCCTGAGGTGTTCATGTCTCCACTGAGTGTCCTATGTGATTCCTGCCCCATTTTCACAACGTTTAATTGTGGGGACAGGCACACACATCTGGTGAGATCAGGATATTTAGAGACTCCGTTTGCTAGTTCCCTTTCAGGGCTGACCTGCACAGTTCGAGTTAATACTTCAAACCAGCGAGAACCAGTTGGTGGAGCAAAGCCGCCAGGGAAAAACCTTTCTCTCCGGTTGTCACTTGGGTTCAAGGAAAGATTTTTAAATAACAAGTTAGCCCTAGTACGAAGCAAAAATAACCGCTGGGGTGGGTTTCTGGCTAAGGTTCCCTTTGACTCACGGCCTTGAGAGTCTGGGAGAAATGGAAGCTGCCTCTGCATAACAGGGAGGAAAAGCCGCAGCTGCAGAGGGAGTCTACCCAAGGAGGGGAAAAAGTTACTTTTATTCAGTCAGTGAAGGTGGATAAATAAGGGCGCCTGGTGGCTCAGTCAGTTAAGGAACCCTTAACTGGTCGGTTCAGGTCATGATCTCAGGGACCTGGGATCGATCCCCACATCAGGCTCCGCACTCAGCGGGAAGTTGGCTTGGGATTCTCTCTCTGTTTCTCCCTCTGCCCCTCCCCCTACTCAAGAGCATGCTCTTTTTTCTCTAAAATAAATAAAATCTTTAAGAAAATAAACGAAGATGGGTAACACTTTCTGATCTAGTTTGTGTATAGATTATACTTTTCAAAAAGAGAGGCTGAACATCCAAGTCAAAATCAGCCTGCCATCGGGCTCCATGGTTCCAAATGCCTTTGTGTCGATAAGTCAAGAAGAAGAAGAAGAAGAAGAAGGTTGTCCTTGTCGGGGTCCTGGAGAAGGCCAGCAACTCCTGACAGCGATGCCAACCTCCCTGTAAACCCGCCACTGAACTGCTTCGCTGGCCCTCTCCCCGCCATCTGGGAAATGGACCTCGGGCTGCATTTAGAGACCCGTGCCAGGAGACGCCAGGCCCAGTGAGGCGGCCTGAGCTGTGTGCCAGGCCGGCGGCTCCAGCCTAGGAATCTCCAGGAAGCTTGTTGCAAATAGATGTCCATCTTTCCCTTTGGATTCTGGCCCAGGAAGCCGTCATTTTTTTTTTTTTCTCACTTTTCCAAGTGAGCCCCATGCCCTGCGTCTTGGGAGCCACACAGAAGGGCATGGCAGCCAGAGAATGAACGCCGGCGTCAGCAGACTTGGAGACAGGAGGATAAGGAGAAATCCTGCAGGGATTTGGGAAATATCTTTGCTATTTCTGAAGAGGGGCTGAGCCTGGGAGCAGAGCCTCAGACAAAACAAGTAACCAAGGCCTCCGTGCAAGTCTGAATTGCTGAGTTTTAATGCGCCATACAAAGATTGCCAAACGGCGTCCAAAGGAGCAGCTCTCCGCGGGGCGGCAGTGGGCGAGCAGACAGCTAGGGACACGGGCAGGGGCGCCCAACGCAGGCTCATGGGCTGGCCTGGTGCCTGAGAGGCGGCGGGGCCGACAGGGGGGCTGGGTAACCTCAGGAGGGGTCCCAGAGCTCCCCGAAGGAATCTGCCGGGTGGGAGGAGCTGAGTCCAGAGGGCCAAGAGGGAGTCAGGGCTTCTGGAATGAGAGTAGGGGTGTCAGAGTGGAAAGGAACCTGGGGGACCTGGGGGGAGGGTCTGGGAGGGTAGATGGGGTATTTCAATACCTCCAGGGTCCCTCAGAGTTCAAGATGAGTGTCTCAGAGGGCGGGGCTGCCTTCTGAAGACAGAGGGGTGTCTCAGCATACGTGGTTGGAGGCCTCGGGGTAGAGAGGATTTTCGGGGAGACCTCAGCCATGGCAGCCCTGGGACCCCGGGCTGTGGGTGTCTCCGGGAGCAGAGGGAGAGACTCGCGGCAGGCAGGGGACAGGTCTCCGGCGCGCGCGGAAGGGAAGGGCGTCGGGAGCCACAGGAGGGCCCCCCCCCCCCCGGGACCCCCAGCAGGTGGAGGGGCGCGTTCAGGCGGTCTTGCACTCGCTCTCCCGCCGCCGCTTCCTGCGCTCCGCGTGCTCCTGGGCCAGGCGCGCCCAGGGCAGCGGCCCGCTCAGGCCCACCACGCAGCAGGCGAGCCGGCGGCCCGCGTTGCCGTTCTCCACGCTGGCCGGGTTGCCGCCGCGGCCCAGGTCGTCCTCGCCCGCGTGCACCACCACGGCGCGGCCCACGATCGAGTGCGGGCCGGCGAGCGAGGCGGCCAGGCCGCCGCGGTACTTGAAGAGGCGGCCGTCGCGCACGGCGAAGTTGCCGAAGTCGCCGGGGTGCTGCGGATGCGGCACGGCCAGCGGGTTGTAGTGCGCGCCCGTGGACTCGCAGCCCTGGCTCACGTCCCCGAACTGGTGCACGTGGATGGCGCGGCTGGAGCTGTTGGCCTCCTCCGGGAAGCCCTCCAGGTCGAAGTAGGCCTCGAGCCGGGCTCCGGGCGCTAGCTGCCTGAAGAGCACGAGGCCGCTCACCCGGGGCTGCGCGGCGTCCAGCGTGGCCGACGGCTGCACCCGGCAGGCGGCGTGGAGCGCGGCGTCCAGACCCTCGGCCGCCGCCCGCCGCTGCGTCAGCTCCTGCCAGATGGCGGTCACTTTCTCGTGCATGTCGCGGATCTGCGCCTCCGTGCTGGAGCCGGCCTCCTCCAGGTCCGCGTCGGGCCAGGCGCGCGAGGCAGGGGCCCCCAGCAGCAGGTAGACACACAGCAGTACCAGGGCCAGCATGGCTGGAGTTGGGCACCTGCGGGCACCCCCGGGGGTGGGGCGGAGCGAGTGTTAGTCCCTGGCACCGGGGGTCTCGGGACCCCGGACCCCAGGGGCTTCCTTGCCCAGTGGGCATTCCTGCTTTCGCCCCTGCGTCTCGGGGCCTGCTGTGCTCCAGGACCTGCGTTAGGTGCTGAGCTTGTGAAGATGGATTTGACACGATCTCAGGCAACTCAAGGGGATCTTTCTGAGCCACCAGTGCAATCGTGGTCCTCTCCAGTCCTGGCTCCATCACGTGGAGGGAATCTTGGGGCAATCGGGGGAGCATCTCGGGTGTGGCGAGGGTGGCCCTTCCAGACCTCCCGCCTCCCCTGATCAGCCCACCACAGCCCCTGGCACTCTGGCCCCGCATCCTTCCTTACGCACATAGTAAGACTAGCTGTCCCTGCCTTCTTGGTCTCGGCACCAGCAGCGCCCTCTCTCCGAAGTGCCCTATCCCCTCTTCTCTGCCGCACACAGTGGACTTGAAGACAGAAGCTCTGTTTCACTCATCATCCCAGCACCTGGGCACGCACCTGGCTGTCGGCCACGTTTAATATGCGATTGTTGAATGAGGAATTCACAGAGGGACAGACATGTCAGCAGATCATTGGAACGCCACCCTGGGACTGGAGATGGAGGAGTCTTGGGCTGGGGAAGGACAGAGGGAGGAGGACCCATCCCCCGCGCGAAGCCCAGAAGGCTTCCCAGAGGAGATGACAGTTGAACTTGGTCTCATAAAGCAGGTCGTTTTTGACCTGAGCCAAGTTAGAAGCCCATTTCAGGCAGGAGGCACACGTGACTGGTTCACAGCCTATGAAGGGGCACGGCTGGTTCAAGGGGTGGGGGGATTTTTTTTTTTAAAGATTTTTTATTTATTCACTAGAGAGCGAGAGACTGAGAATGAGAGGGGAGAAGGTCAGAGGGAGAAGCAGACCTCCCGCAGAGCCGGGAGTCCGATATGGGACTCGATCCCGGGACTCCGGGATCATGACCTGAGCCGAAAGCAGTTGCTTAACCAACTGAGCCACAGGGGTGGGGGGAATTTTTGTGTGGCCAGAGCATGGCCCGGGCAGCCTGGGAGGAGGGAACTCGGAGCCAGGGGCTGAGGGCCTGGGTCTGCTGTGCTCAGGAGGGTGGGTACTGGGCTGTGGGGGGCGGCGATGGGGTCTAGAGCCGGTGGAAATTTTAAAGCACAGGACGATGAGATAGTTTTTAGTTCATTAACTTAGAGGGAGAAAGGATATGGGCTGGTCTTGGGCGGGGGGAGAGCACAGGGGGGAAGGAGTGGGAATAGCCCCGCAAGAGATGGAGACACAGAGAAGGAAACATGGAGACAGCCAGAGGGAGATGAGCTGCCTGGTCGCCTCCCCCCAAAGCGGAACTGATGAGGGCCTCCGCCAGCGTGGAGGCGGCAAGGGTGGAGGGGGCTTGGATTTGGGAGACGTGTTGGATAGCGTTTACAGTGGGGATGGAGAGGGAGCGGGAGCAGCTGTGATAACGGGGTTCCCAGCGGGGCGGATGCCTGGTGGTAGGAGACCCTGAGGAGTCGGGGGAGAGGCTGAGTTCAGCCTGAGCCCGCTGCGGGGAGAGGCTGGTCAGTGCCAGGTCGGATGTCTGTTGGGAAACAACGCTGGTAAGATCACTTTGTCTGTGTCGAGTCACAGAAGCCTCACCTGAACCCTGTGGGGTAGGTGTTACTGTTATCCCCCTTCGAAAAAGCAGGAAACTGAGGCACGGAGAAGCAAGCCACGGTTACATATTCGATAAGCAGCTGACGGCCAGAATCAAAAGCATGTGGTCCAAGCACACGCAACGGCTGAAGGCGCGCGGCACAGAGCCGGTTGGGTAGGAAGTTCCCGGGATCTGGCAGCTGTGAGCGACCAGAGGGAAATGCGGATAGAGGTTTCAGGGTGATCCACTGAGAGATGCTACTGAGGCCATGGGAGGACGAGGTGCCCAGGAAAGGCTCCAAGAAGGAGTGGCAGGAAGGAAGGAGAAGCCCAGAGGTGATGTCAAGGGTACCACCGCCTCAGACGTGGCCTGGTGAGGGGTCCCCACTGGAGCCCCAGGGAGCGGGTGCGGGAGCTCAGCCTTGAGCTCTCCAGCATCATCGTCGCCTCCCTCGCCCCTGCCAGCAGGCCTGCCCCTCGGGAGGGCTCTGCCAGTTGGAACACTCGTCCTTAAAAACAGAGTAAAACCAGATTGTTTAGGGTGTGTCGAGTGCTTGGCTAATAGTTAACACTTGGAGGAGATTCTTTTCTCTTAAGAGAAAAAAATTCTTCCGCGACTCCAGGTGCGCCCTGACGCCGCGGTTCCGAACCTTGACTTCCACCCCCGAGGCCAGTCCGCATGCACCCATCTCACGCATGCACACCGTCCCCCCGAGATTGAGCTGTGGGAGGCCACGTGGTCTGGGGGCGCTATGTGCCTGGTCTGGAAGGGAAGACAGCTTATCGGAGACAGAGGACCAAGGAAGCCGTGAAGCCTGTGCCTCCTTCCTGGGTCTGGATCTGGGAAGACGGTGGCCCTTCTGACACCTTCCCGATGTTCCAGCTCCCGGGCTCATTCCTAGAAGGAGCCCTGGAGGTGGGCCTGAGACAGCCAGGCCCTCCCGCCCTCGCCTCCCTCAAGCAGGTGTCTGGGCCCTAGTAGGTCCAGGCACAGAGCACGCGAGAACCGGAGAGGCGCCGTCCTCCCTCCAGATTTCTCTTTTCTAATCCTAAAGTCCTCCAGGACCGGCCTTCGCAGGTGCAAAGGCCAAAAGCTCCTTTCTCCTCCAAAGCCTCCCCCCTCGCCCGCTTTCCACCTCCCCCCTCGCCCCCTCTCCACCTCCCCCCTCCCCCCTTCAGAGCAGCCAGGTTCTGTCTTTCAGTGGGTCCCTCTCCAAAGATGACCAAGTGCTTTTCCGAGCAGAGAACAGACGCCCCGCCCCAGTTCCAAAAAGCACCCTCTGAGAAGGAAAGGAACTTCAACTTGGCACCCACCTTTCCAGCTCTTCGAGGAGAGCTCGCCTTCTGGGAAGCAGGGAGCAGCACCCAGGCTTCACAGGAATGCAGGCGGACTCCGGAGGTCGGGCTATTCGTGGGCGTGCGCGGGACAGCCAGCCCGCGGGAGTGGTCACGGCCAGGAAGGCCGGCCATTGGGCTGACCGAGGGAGGGTCAGGAGGCCCTGTCCCCGGGTGTGGCATGGCCTGGCCCCCTCCTCCTCTGACTCCACCCTCCTCTGTCTCCACCTCCGTCCTCCCCAGCCCCGGGTTCCCCTGCCAAGTTTTCCTTCTTGTGACTTCACTGGTTTGTGCAGATGTAGCCAGTGACCTTCAGCACGCAGCCGGGGAATAAGAAGTCAGCAGAAAAGAGCCTTTTTGGAGAGGTGCACAATGGCCTCTTTCTTGCTCTCCCCTGATTTCCTCTGCTGTTGACTTACATTTGCTGGATGCTACTAAGAAGGAAATGGGCCCCTTGCAAATATGCGTGGTGTTTTGTGTTTTGCCCTGGAGCCCTCCTGCCAGCGCTTTGAGAGGTGGGGGGCAGGTGGGTGGTGGTCACGTGGGCCAGGCTGCCCAGGCCCAGCTGTGTCACTTCCTAACCGTGCTCCTGCACCCGCCCCCCTGGGGGCCTCCCCTTCATGGTCTGTAAAATGGGGCTCTGATGTCCCCCCGACCCGGCAGCCGGCACACGGTCAGGCTCATACACCGTCACCATCACTCTCGTGGTCGCTTTATCACTCAAGCTACGGAAGAGTCTTCTAAGCGTGTGTGGCCCAGGGGACCGGGAGCCTTTTCCACCCCCCTGGTGGCCTGCCTGCCTTTGCTGCCGTGGTCTTTCCTCCCTCACGGCAGCCCCTTCCCGAAAATAGAAGCTTTTCTCTCCCCGAAGAGCCCACAGGGGAGCAGGCTCCTTGTCTGCCTGCCTTCAGCACGTGGGTCGTGGGGACTCATCCAGGCTGGGTACCCAGAGCCTCGTAAGCCCCTGCCGTCTGGGGCTTCAGAGTCTGGGAGGGAACGGTGATGGCCACAGATCCACCCAGTGCGGACTGGGGAGTGCAGCTGGGGAGCGATGGCCCGGGAGGGGGAGCCCGAGAGACCCAAACACTAGTCTTGGCAGCAGGAAAGCTTATTCAAAATCTAGACTTCTAGGGGCACCTGGGTGGCTCAGTGGGTTAAAGCCTCTGCCCTTCAGCTCAGGTCCTGGTCTCAGGGTCCTGGGATCGAGCCCCGCATCAGGCTGTCTGCTCAGCGGGGAGCCTGCTTTCCCCTCTCTCTCTCTGCCTGCCTCTCTGCCTACTTGTGATCTCTCTCTCTCTCTCTGTCAAATAAATAAATAAAATCTTAAAAAAAAAAATCTAGACTTCTAGACTCCACCCCAGGCTGAGTGAATCCACTGCTAGCTTCCTAGAACTGTTGTTTTTTAAAGTTGGTCAGTCTGGTGTGCCGTCAGCTTTGAGAACATCTATGCTTCCTTTGGCAACAGCACCTCAGTTTTCGGCTTGGAAACCAGGGCTCATTCTGTGCAGGACTTATTGACTCCAACCCTCATTCCAGATGCAGGCGTGTGACTAATCAAAACATTGCCTTGGTTCCAGGATAATTCAAAGCCAACAAGATGCATTGACACTTTTCCTAGGACTGCTGGAAAGACTAGAGTTATTGCAGCCCCTTTGACCCACTGAGGGAGGACTCATCTGAAGAGAGGGCCAGAGTGTGAGCCCCTGGATCTAGCCACACCTGAAGCTCTTTTTATGATGTCCGTCAGTGTATTCTCCTTCTGCTTAAGTTGTCTGGGTTGGGTTTTTCGAACTTGCCACTGCACACTTTGCAAAATGCCTTCTCATATAGCATTTCATCTAACGCTTCTCTTAGTGCTGTGGAATGGGTATGAATTTGCCCACTCGGTAGATAAGGAAATGAGGTTCGGGAAGACTAAGTAATGGGCCCACGGTGGCACGGCTGGAAAATGGCAAAGTCACAATCTAAACTCAAGCCTCCAATTTCTAAACCTGCCTTCTTAATCATTAGACTTTACAACCTCCCGGCCTGCCAGATGAAGGGAAGGAACAACAGGCGAGCCCACACCCCAGAGTTATCTCCCAACATCAGTGACTGCCGCGCCGCGAGCCTCTGAACCACTGACCTCTCTTTCTTTTCACATCTGTTAATGTATAATACAACAAAAAATCCAAGTCAGGCTTGTAAAGGCCGCAGTATTCGGAGATGCGCTCAGAAGTACTCCCATCTGTGTAGAAGAGATCTCTGCCAGAGACCTTTGAACGTCTTTCGTGCAGGGATCCCCGTTGTAGTTTCCCTTTCATTGTGTTCAGAAGATCCATAGAATAAAATTCCACCTGGAAACACAGTGGTTCCCGTGAGGGGAAAACTCCTGAAAGCAATAATGAGGGTTTCAAGGTTGTCTTCTAAAAAGACCAAATTCTGTGTAATGACAGTTTACCCAATGCGAGTACTTTGGACACACCTGAGAAAATGTCCAAGTGTGTCTTTCTGCGTGAGGTCAGCCCAGAAACCCCGAGGGGAGCTGAAGTGGAGTCAGGGAACTGTGTGGTTCACGCTTGGGTCTTGGCATTTTGTCCACATACCTCTGGGTGATACGGGGGAAAGGAGGTCCTTGCTAGCGAGGTGCGCAGGGAGAGAAGAAGCATCATTCTTATTACCAGCAATAAAATCATAATATCTAGCATTTCTGAAAGTGCCTCTTGTGCCAGGCACGTGATAAGCAATTTGCCTGCACCTTTTTTTTTAAGGTTTTATTTATTTATTTGAGAGAGAGAGAGCACAAGAGCAAGAGGAGGGAGAAGCAAATTCCCCACTGAGCAGGGAGCTGGATGCGGGGCTCGATCCCAGGACCCTGGGATCCTGACCTGAGCTGAAGGCAGGCGCTTCACCGACTGAGCCACCCAGGAGCCCCATGCCTGCACCTTTTCATCCTAAGAGCACAGCCCCCCAGTGAGGAGGAGAGATGGCATTCTTGCCCACGTTCTGGCCAACTCCTTCTCTCTGTGAGCACGGCACCCTTCTGTTCACATGTCAGGTCCGTGCGTGTGGGTGAGAAGGTAGCGAAGGCCAGAACCAGGAACTTCTCAGCTCATTCCACTTGGCCGGCCGTGGGACGAGCACGACCAGCGAGGGGGCATGAGAGCAGTGCCTTTTCCGACCAGAAGGTTAGCGTGTGGGAAATTCTCTCAGGAAAACACCGGAGTGCAACCCCTCCGGGCTAAGTTCTTCCTGGACTCTGACCCTGCCTCCAGTCCCTCCTCCTGGCATAGCTGTGAGAGGAAACTCTTGTCATTCCTGCTTTGCCTGTGAGAACAAGATAACAGTGTGAATAACTAAAAAGCCCATCCAGTGTAGTGCCGGCTTCCTCAAAATAATCGCACAGTATATTCCTCTTGGGAAAAGAGAAGCATTCTCAGCTGACTTTCGGGTCATATTTATTTGAAAATATTTGCCGAGCCTGGGGGCCCCCTGGGTGGCTCAGTCTGTTTAGCGTCTGAGTCCTGATTTCAGCTCAGGTCTTGATCTCAGGGTCATGGGATCGAGCTCCACGTCGGGCTTGGCACTCTGCGCGGAGTCCGCTGGAGACTCTCTCTCTCTCTCTGCCCCTCCCCCTGCACTCTCTCTCCCCTTGCCTCTCTCTGTCTCACACACACACACACAATAAATAAATCTTTAAGAAAAAAATAAAAATATTTATCGAGCCCAGCAGCCACAACCACACCTCCCTCCCCTTGCCGCCTCCCACTGTAGACGCCGGAAGGCCAGACACTTGCTTTCCCAGGATCCCTTTCAGCGAGTGATCCTCCTGTGACCCAGTTATCGCCAATGAGATATATAACCGGATAGGGCTTTACGGAAAGCGTTTATTTTCATTTTTAAAAGGACAGAAGTGGTTGGTGCCACCTCTTTCCCCCTTTTCCTGCCTTGGATGTGGGTTTGACGTCTAACAATGTGGCAGCTGCCTTTGGACTATATGTTGGCAAGAATGAGAACAAAAGCCAACATACCCAGGATGGAAGAGAAGAAGAATCTGGATTCTTCGAAGAATCCTCAAAAAGTACTGAAAGAAGTACTAAAAAAGTACTGCCGAAAAAAACTACTAAAGAAAAGAAAAACTAAAAGGAAAACAGTGCCTCATGGAGCACCTGAACCAACCCCAGCAAAGCCCTGGTCCTCTTGTAGAGGAGAAAAGAAACCCCAGTATGTGTCACGGTTACTGGGTTTCTGTTACTTGCTGCCAAATTCAAGCCCAACAGTAGAATCATGTGCCCGACCCCTCGATGGGCACCATAACTACGAGGTTGTTGAAATCCTCGCCTTACTTCAAGCAACGTGTAGTCTATTCGGGGAGACCAATCTATGAGAGACCCTAGCATCCTCCCTGTGTCACTCCCATATGTTATAGGTAATGAAACAGACCCGCAGGAGTTAATTGACTTGTCCGGTGTCACAGCCATTAGGAGCAGAGGAAGGGTTCGTGCCCAGAGGGCTGAGTTTTCTGACCGCCAACCTTCTACCTCATCAGTCCTGAGACTCCATCAACCATCTCTTCACTTTTCCCCGCTACTCCAATATGGTACTGGCCCTTCCTCAGTGATGGTCTCAGGTGGAGTGGGTTAGAACTCCCTTCACAGCTTCCACATCACCATCACCCCGCAGGGCCACTCATGGGGGCAGCAGCATCTGGAAGACTGGAGCAGTTAGAACAGTTAATAAATTGAATTAATTTTGGAACAATCTAATAAAGCAATGAGCCTTCTCATAGTGCTTCTGGGCCCTGCCCAGCTGTGCAAGACACCATCTTGCCCTTTCCGGAGAGAACAAGAGAAATAGGATTGGGTTTTATGGCATTCTCATCACAGTGGAGAGGTAATAGGATCTGCTGGCAGCTCCGTCCAGGGACTAAGCATGAAACTTTGTGAATGTTTCCCTCAACTTTTGTCTATTTTGGTGTAAGAGGCTTTAAACACTGGTCTTTCTCCACAAAACTTACGTCAAAAACAGTTTACCTCTCGTTGGCCTATTTCCCTCAAAAGCCAAGGCAAAAGAGATGGGATCTAAGTGCTGGTTCAACTATTTTATTTTACTTATGGAGACATGTTTTAACAATTAGAGCGTTGTTCTGGTTGGGTTTTATCAACCAGAATAAAGTTATCTTTTCATTTGTAGGCATATATTCATTATATAAACAGTAGTATAGACTTGAAATTGCATTTACAGGTGAGGGCATCCATTTGTAAAAGAAAATGGCGGTGTGTAGCCTGAAACCAACGTCCCTTTTTTTTTTTTTTAAATTCTAACCCTCAAAGTTAGATAATCTCAAACAGATCTTGAATATTTACAATAGGAATTGAAAACTCAAATGCCTTTCGGGGCCAGACAGGTTATATAATGAATAAAATGGGCCAGGTATATGTCCTCTCCTTTTTGTCTTCAAACACACAGCCTTCTTATCTCCATTGTGTCTTCATATTGTAGTGGAGATATTTATCTGAAGAAATATTTGCATCTCATTGAAAAACGGCAGTTCAGCCCCAGGGCCTGGGCACAGCAGAGAGGAGTGGGGATCGCCACACCCAGGGGAGAACATGCCAAGTCTGTAGGGGGCAGCAGCCGCTCAACCATGTGTTTCCATGTGGGAATGCAGCCCTGTCATCATCGCGAGATCTTCCATTTCCCAAGAGAGGCCAGAGTTTCAGATTTCCATGGGATCGCTTTAATTTTTAAAAAAGCAAAGCAGTTCAGTAGAGTTATTTGCTGCCCATAGGAGATACATAGCAACAATAAAGACACAGATTGACAGTAAAAGGATGCAAAAAAGATATACTATGCGAGCAAGAAGCATAAAATGAGCATGAGCATGATTATATTAATAGCAGATAAAGTAGATGTCAAGATAAAGATGATTGCCATAGACCGTCACAGAAATCAGACAGTTCATGACAATAAAAGGCACATTTCTCAGGAAGCCAGTAATCCTCAGTATTTATATATCTACTAACAAAGCTTTAGAATGCATTTAACAAAAACGTAAAGAGAGAAATAAACAAATCCATAAATCATAGTTGGATATTTTTAATACACCCTCTTATTAAATGATAGAAGAAATAGACAGTATATAGATTATCTGAACATTATCAACCAACGTGGCCGAAGTGATATTTTCCCAACAGTTCAGAATAAGTGTTCAAGTTTACATGAAGTGTTCATATCCTAATGTATCTTGTTTTCATTAAATTTTAAAAGGTTAAAGCTTTAGACTATGTTAACTGGTTGCAATGAAGTAAAAATAGAAATCAACAACAATGAGAGCTCTAGAAAATCCCTAAATATGTGGAAATTAAATGATGCATACTAAATAATCCGTGAGTCAAAGAAGAAGCCATAAGAAAAATTAGAAAATATTTCTGGGCAAGTCATAATGAAAACAACACATCAAAATTTGTGGGATGCAGCTAAAGCAGTGTTTAGAGGAAAATATATAACTTTAAATGCCTATGTTATAAAGATACTAAGTCTTAAATGTTATGAAGCTATAAAAATAACAGCGAATTAAGCTCAATGTATGTAGAAGGAAAGAAATAATAAAGAACATAAATCAATGAAATTGAGAACAGATAAACATTACAGAAAGTTTAAAAATCCAAAAGTAGTTTCTTCAGAAAGATTATAAAATTGATAAAGCTTTAGCAAGACTAATTAAGAGATCTGAATTACCAGTAAGGAAATGAAAAAGGGCATATCACTTCATAGAGCTATCAAAAGAAAAAGTAAATATTTCGAACAAATTGATAGTTATAAGTGCAACAACTGATAAAATGGAAAAATTCTTTAAAAATGTAACAGCAAAATTGACACAAGAGAAATAATTTAAATGGCCCTATACATTTAATGTCTATTTTGTAATTTAAAAAATTCTTCCCACAAAGAAAGTGTAGCCCAGATGGGTTCACTGGTGAATTCTGCCAAACAGTAACTATTTAAAAAAGAAGTTATACAAAACTTAGACAAACTCGTGCAGAAAATAGAGGAGAAAATTCTGAATTCATTGTATGAGGCTAGCATAACCCTGGAACCAAAATCTTGACAGACCAATATCCTCACGAACACAGAGAAAAGCCTCTTAACAAAATAATAGCCAAAGAAAATATATATGGAGGGACGCCTGGGTGGCTTAGCTGGTTAAGCATCTGCCTTTGGCCCAGGTTATGATCCCGGGGGCCTGGGATCAAGCCCCACTTCGGGCTCCCTGCTTGGTGGGGAGTCTGCTTCCCCCTTTTCCTTTACCCCTCCCCCCACTTATGCTCTCTGTCTTCCGCTCTTTCTCTCAAATAAATAAATAAAATCTTTAAAAAGATGTTTGCTCTTCAAATGACACCTTTATGAAACTGAAAAGACAAATCACAGACTGGGAAAAGTATTCCTAATATACGTATCTGTCAAAAGATTTGTATCCAGAATATATAAAGAACTCTTACAACAGCATAAGAAGACAGCTAGCCCAATTTTTAAAAATAGATCAAGGAATTTAACCAATGCTTCACATACGAAGTTACACAAGTGGTCAGTAAGTATTGTTATTGGTCATCAGGAGAATCCAACACAAAATCACAATCGAACATCACTATCAGTCTACTTGCTAAAAATACAAAGACTGACGATGTAAATGTTGGTGAGATCGTGGATTAACTGGAACTCTCGTACATTTTCGTGGGGATTTAAATGGTACAACCCTTTGGAAAACTGATCAGAAGTTTCAGATATGGTGAAATATGCATATAGCCTGTGTTCTGATCGTATTATTCCTAGATATTTATTCAAGAGAAATGAAAAGGTATGACCATACAAAGACTTTAGAGCTTTAGTCATGATAGCTCCGCTGGAAACATCGCAAATGTTCATCAACAGGTGAATAGATCACTTGTGTTGTGTTTTCACAGTTGAATACTATTCAGAAATAAGAAATAAACTACTGGTACATACAATAACATGATGGATCTCAACAATATTTAATCCTGGGGGAAGGAAGCTAGACACAAGAGAGTGCATACTGTATGATCCTATTCACATGAAGTCCTAGAACAGGTTAACTATTCTATTATCATAAAAGTCAGAACCGTGGCTTCCTAGAATGAGAAGGGGCATTGGCCGTGGGTGTGCGTTAGAATTAGCTGCAAAGGAGGGCGCCTGGGTGGCTCAGTTGGTTAAGTGACTGCCTTCGGCTCAGGTCATGATCCCGGAGTCCCGGGATCGAGTCCTATATCGGACTCCCGGCTCTGCGGGAAGTCTGCTTCTCCCTCTGACCTTCTCTCCTCTCATTCTCAGTCTCTCTCTCTAATAAATAAATAATCTTTAAAAAAAAAAAAAAGAATTAGCTGCAAAGGGACATGAGAAGTCTCTCTGGGGCGACGGAGTGTTCTACATATTCAGTACAGGATTCTTACATGAGGGTTTGCACTTGCCCAAGATGCATTTTATTGCTTAAGAATTATACTTTGATAAATTTAAAAGGCAGAGACATTTATAAACGTTAGCAGAATAACAAGGTTGGCAACTGTTGGGCTGACCTCAGTGATGGGATGAGGACCTCAAGTTCAGAATCTTCCCAGGCGGTCACCTCAGCGGAACCCTGCATTATATGTTGCTGGCCTTAAAATTCAGTCTTGCTGAGTTTGAGATCTAATGAGCCAGCATTCGAGAATAAAAAGAGAAGTCTTCAGTGCAGGGACGGTTGTCTTGTTGAGGTATTAAGACAACTGAGACCATTGCTGGACCCGCTCTCCCTGAGACGTGAGGAGTGATGAGAGCACTGCTCTTGACCTCAGGCTAACTCAGTTGGCATCTCCTCCCAGCATTTACCACTCTGAACCTTGGGTCCTCATATGTAAGGACTGGGACAGGAACTGTGTGAGGATTAAATGAGATAAATACGTGGCGTGTGGTAATCATTACATTATGTAATTTTGTTACTTGTTTTTGGGGATACTTCATTTTATACACTGAGTTAGGAAATACACAAAGTATTAGGGTGGGGCTAGGAAGACAGTTGTGAATCTGAAATTAATTTTTTTTATATAGTCACGGGTGACTGTTTCTCTTCTCTTAAGACTCAAGAGAGGGTGCTTGGGTGGCTCAGTTGTTAAGCATCTGCCTTCGACTCAGGTCATGATCCCAGGACCCTGGGATGGAGCCCTGCATGGGGCTCCCTGCTCAGCGGGGAGCCTGCTTCTCCCTCTCCCACTCCCCCTGCTTGTGTTCCCTCTTTCTCTGTGTGTCTCTCTGTCAAATAAATAAAATCTTAAAAAAAAAAAAGACTCAAGAGAGTCTGGCACTTTTTGTTTCTGTATATTAGCTAGATCGCCTTACACTGCAGAAATGCAACTCACATCAGTTTCAGCAAATAGGGTTTTATTTGTTCCTATAACTAAAAAATCCAGAATCTTATATTCCAGTAGCTCTACAACTTCTAGAAATTCCAACAAAGTCCCAGGCTGAGTCTTACAGAACCTATCTGGGCCACATTTGGACATCAGAACCAACTACCGAGGACAGAATACGAGACTGTGCCCTAGCCCCACCCCTTTGGCCAGGAGTTGGGTCGGCACACCACAACCTCCTGAGGAAAGAGGGAAAGACACAGTTCCCCAAGGGAAAACACAGTGGCTCTCTGTTTCATCCCAGCTCCATGCCTCTGACAGGTGGTTCCCGGCCCTACAAATTGTTCTCCCCTGGGCATGCCACATCCAATACCATGGAGGTTTCTGCATAAGCAGATTAGTGTTCTGCAAAGAAACGAACGCTTGTGAAGCTGCCTACACATCATGGGATCCTGTCACTTGGTTTTCACATCCGTTCCCAGGGCGGCACTGGTTCTTGAATTCCTGAGAACGCTAACTCCACACTGACAGATAGACTATTTCAAGATGCAGTCATGACTTTGTTTTGCTATTAAACAGACATTGGAATCTTCTTTCCATTTAAACAGCGTTTGGGTTTCCGTCAGCACCACTCTTCTGTATGGCGGAGGTGGCTCAGTTGGGAGCAGGAGAAGGGAGGAATTGTTTTTTGGTTTTTTTTCGAATATTCCACTTTTCCAAGTGGACTGTTTGGTCCCTTGGAAAATATTAATTGCTTCCTGTTATGAGACCAGTCAAATAGGATGAATGAATTAGACCATTCAGTTGGAAGCCATGAATGTTAGTTGAATGGACAAGAAAACAAGCCCTCCTTTCTCAAGTGGCAGCCAGAGAGTGCTCACCCCAGTGTTGGCAGTAGGCTGGTGAAACCATCAGCGTCGTTTCGTACTTTGGGGCTTGCTGCATTTTGCAAAGCACTTATACGACCCGTGTGGACAGCCCGCGTTGGGTTCTCTGGGATTACCCAGCCCTGCTTTTCCTTTCCTTCTGTTCAGGTATCCAGCTCTACCCAACAGGACCCGGAGGCTCACCAAGGACATTTTCTGATTCATCTAGTTTCACGAGCACACAGGGTTCCCCAAGGATAGCCAAGCAGAGAGATGGAATCATTTGGGTCCCTGAGGCTGTGACGGCTCTGCACCTGTGTCTTTTTTTACCTCTGAACCTGCTCTCTGTGATTTGTTACCTAAGTCTGTGCGAGCCCGAATTATTTGTAATTTATTTGTAGCCCAAACTAGTCAGCGTCCCCGGTGAGGAACTGGCCTTTATTCAGGCAGAATTCAGTAAAGAATGCTTTTTCCCTTACCTGCCCTGGGCACCAGAACTCAGACAGCAGTTTTCAACTAGATCAACCCGAGAGGAGCTGCCAGGAGCGCCTTTGGCTGCGAATAACAGAAAATATGATAAAAAAGTTGTTTCAGCACTTCGATGTTGGTCACTTAGAACCAAAGGTCCACAGCTGGCAGAGTGACTCTATATTAGACCTCCGGGGCCCAGAGCCTTCCCGTCTCTCCAGCATCATCAGCGTGTAGACTTCTCACATCATGTTCTTGCCTCGTGGGCTGCTCTTTGGCTTTTACCCGTCTAGATGCGGCCTCTTAGGCAGGAAGGAGAAAGTGGGGGAGTAGCAGCACCCTGTGTCCCAGACTTCAGTCTACGTCTCATGGCCACAGGGCCTCCCTCGACACATTAGAATTTGGCAGAGCAAGTGTTCTTAGCTGAACCTATCGCTTCAAAACAAAATTGAATTTTCCTTATTAAGAAGGAAGGGAGAATGTTTATTAGGTAGGCAGCTCGCAGTGTCTGCCACATGCGTTCAGATATTTATCTTTAGCCCTTTCAGGAACTAAGGAAGTTCTTTAATTTAGGATTTTATAAAGAAAACAGGAAGGTTACATGAGAAGGACTAAGCTCGTTCCATGGAATTACCGGCTTACAGTCAAACTTAAGCATGAATAAAGAGGCCCCCAGCTAGAAACTCAAGCTCCTTCTTGCAATGTCTTTTTATTTTTATTTTTTAAAGGATTTTATTTATTTATTTGACAGAGAGAGACACAGTGAGAGAGGGAACACAAGCAGGGGGAGTGGGAGAGGGAGAAGCAGGCTTCCTGCCCAGCAGGGGTCCCAATGCAGGGCTCCATCCCAGGACCCTGGGATCATGACCTGGCGCCCCTCCTTCTCACAATTCCTAACCCTTGGCAGCTGGGGCTGAGGCCCAGCTGAGCCTCGGGTGCTCAGGGCCCAGCAAAAGTTTCCCCGGGGGTCGGAATGCCTGAAGCCTCACTTCCCCCAAATTCTGCTGGCCAAAGCAATCCAGGGCCAGACTCAGATGAGGTGGAAGGGTGTGTATGAATATACAAGAGGAGTTTTAGTGCTCAGAATTCCACACGGAAGAGAGAAGGCACCGAACATATCACTTGCCTGTCTCCCGACTTGACTTGCAGTCAGCACCCAGGCCCTCCCCACCCCAGATTTATTTAGGAGATAATCCTCACGTAGGAGGCCCGGGTGGTGAAACAGGGTTGTGTGCAATTTAGGAGTCTGGCTCAGAGTCGGAGGGAGCCAATAATACCCTTATTTCCACTCCACAGTTCCACGTATGTGTTTAATAATCCATTCCTCAGCAGGGAGATGAGGCCCGCGTTCACGCGTTGGAAGGAGGGAGAGGCACAGCCTCATTCTGCCTTGACCAAGCCAGACTTCGTGACCACCTGTAAGAGCACCTTATTTAAGCAAAACGTGTTGATTATTTTTAGCATAACTTAAGCCCCGGGAGACTAATGAGGTGTTAACAGTGTGTGTTAATTATGTGATCTTTGTTGTCTTCATTAAAGTTAAGATGCTCAGTCCTATTCGCCACCCGAAGTCCCGGAGGAGCCCCATTAGTCTCCCGACCCTGGCGTCTTTTCGTTCCCCGCAGCTCGCACAATCCCATAAACATATTTTGCTTCCCCCGTGGAGAATCAGATGAGCGCAGCTCGCTCGCTCACAAGACCTCGGATACCCCCGCTTCAACTCCTATCCGTTCTTCATCCCCGTCATTACTTGTTGGATCTTACAGGAAGCTCATGGTGCAGGAAGCCAGCGACGGTAGCTCATTTTTGATCATCTAAATCGGACTGTCCTTCAACTCCCAGAAAACTGCCAGAGAAGCTGAAAAGCCAGGGAAGGAGAAGCACAAAAATCAGCTTTCATTGCTTTGCGTGGCATTTTAATTAACCAAGGAATTGTGTTGCATACACGTGACTCTGATTACTTTAAACTCCCGCGGTATCTGCTATACCTCCATCCTGGGTGACGATACAGCCCACCCAGAATAACCCTTTCTCAGAAGAGATAATCACCTAGCCCAGACTCATTTGAAGCGGCAATCAGCATCCCGTTCACGCCTCTGTCTGCAATGCTGATGCTCCGGAGAAACTTTATTTGGGAATGGTGTTAGGGGCCTTATTGCAAGTCCAGGAGGTAATGGAGTTCAGGATTTCAGCTGAGGGTGTCTTTTTTTTTTTTTAATAAAGGATTTTACTTATTTATTTGACAGAGACACAGTAAGAAGGGGAACACAAGCAGAGGGAGTGGGAGAGGAAGAAGCAGGCTTCCCGCCGAGCAGGGAGCCCGATGTGGGGCTCGATCCCAAGACCCTGGGATCATGACCTGAGTCGAAGGCAGATGGCCAATGACTGAGCCACCCAGGCGCCCCTCAGCTGAGGGTGTCTTAATGACGGCCTCATCAGGATGTATGAAGCTGTAATGAAAATAGCAGGGGAACCTGACTGGCAATAGCACATTATGGGTCTTCCAAGTGGTTAGAATTGTCTAAAAATGGAAGGGGCTGTCACGTGAGGTGGTGAGCTCCCCATCAAAAAAACAGGGATGTTGAAGCAAGAGTCCCTTGCCAAGGTGGGGAGTTTAAGACTCGATCCTCTTTTAGGCCCCTTCCAATGTGCATCCACATTCTCTGATTGGTCTAAGCTCACGCAGAGCGGGAGTCTTGACTTTGCCAGTTGGGTTCCATGGTGGGGTGTGGTCCAGGGGAAAGTCAGGCAGCCCTGGGCTCCCGTCTCTGCTCTGACTCTTGTTGGTGCCGTGTGACTGTGTGCTCTTTACCTAAGCCTCTACGCCCTGTGCCATGAAAATGGAAATATATGGCTTCTTAGGGCTGTTGTAAGGGTTACAAATAATACATTTAAAATATGAGGCCCCAGGTAAGCACTCAATAAATCTCAGCTCTAGTTACTCTCTGGAGTCTACTTCTTTTACTTTTTTTTTTAATCCGCTTTCTGCTTCAACGTCGCAGTCTTGATTTGTAAAAGCAGAAGAAAGGGAAGGCTCATAAAGATAGCGGAGATAGATCATGCTAGTAGCTGCACCCGTTGAACAAAGAAGGCTGAGCACATCTTCGCGGTAAGTCACCAGGTAGAGTCTCCTGAGCAGAAAGAATTCTGCAGCACTGCCCTCTTCCTGGGAAAGAACATGGACCGTGTGGGGAGGCCGTCATGTACTACTTTATCTGAATTCTCTATATAATTGCCATATCAATTCTGAAAGGTAGGCCTGATTGTCCCCACTTCACAGAGGAGAAAAGTGAGGCTCAGAGAGGTGAGGTGACAAACCTAAAGCCATATGCCCATTTCCCAGACCCACCTGATTACCACATCTCCCGAGCATTCCGCTGTGCCCTCCGTTCACGGGGCAGAGTAAATCGAGATGTCCAATTGCCCTCTGGAAAAGATACTCCCACCTGATATAGTGGATTTCACTGAACCGGTGGGTGCCCGGAGAGCTGGTGGTTCAAGAAACAAACTAGAGCCTTAGTTTGTAGATTCTGAGTTAATTGTGATCTGCCACTAACTCACTCTTTACCTATTTATCTGGCACTTTGTAGAGGGTATGCTCACATCTGTTAGACCTTCGTAGCCTCCCTTAGCCACATGGTTCAACATTTTAAAGCACAAAAGGGTAAAGCACAAAAGGTAGTCACTCTTGTGCCCCGTCTCCCAGATACCCATTCTCTTCTTCGGGGACAATTAGTTTACCAGTTTCTATGGATAGTCTCCCAGAAGACTTTTTTTTTTTTTTTCAAAATTGAAGTGAAATTGACATACAGTCATTTTAAGAGGCACAGTTCAATGGCCTTTCGTGTACTCTCTTTAGTTTCCAAACATTTTCATCAACCCAGAAAAAAAAGACCAAAACAATCACCCAGTAAATAGCAATTACTCCCCCATTTCCCCATCTCCCATCCCTCGGTAACCACTAATCTGCTCTCCACCTCTATGGATTTGCCTATTCTGGGTACACCATATAAAAGGAACCACACAATATGTGACCTTTTCAGCTGGGCTTTTTTCACATAGCATAATGTTGTCAAGGTTCCTCCAAGTGTTGGCATGTATCAGTTCTTTGTTCATTTTTATGGCTGGATAACATTCTATGGTGCATATGTGCCACAGTTTATTCATTCATCTATCCATTGTTGGACATTCGGGTTGTTTCACCCACTGGCTGTTACAGTTAATACTGCTATAAATATTTGTGTACAAGTTTCTGTGTGGACCTATGTTTTCATTTTTCTTGGATATATATCTAGGAGTAGACTTGCTGGGTCATACAGTAATTCTGTACTTAAATATTGAAAAATAAGAGGTTTTTAATATGTCATTTCCCCTGTTTTTACCCAGTAGCTAGCATACAAGGCCCATGGTGCTACACCTTGCTTTATGCTCTTGACGGTATGTTTTGGAAATCTTTTCAGTGATATGGTAATAAATGCTTAACACCAGCTCTCATGGGGGTAAGGAGTGCCTTGAGGGTTAGCATGTACAGATTTCCATGACCTAACTGCCACCATGGCCAATTTCAGGCTCTGTGAGGTCACTGACTGCAGAGTTAGGGACACATGCTAATAATCTGCCCTCAAGGACAGGTCCAAGCTACCTCCGGCACACAACTAGATCATTCCATATCGGAGCATGAAGAACTAACTGGCTCATTCCCTTTTATGACTGCATAGCATGTCATTTTCGGATGCACTATAATTTTTTAACTAGTCCCTCGTGGTAGACACTTAGGTTGTTTCCAGTCTTTTACTTTCACAAACCAGGATTTAATGGATAACCTGTATGCGTGTCATTTTACTCATGTGCAAATATAGCAGCAGACGTGGTTCCATGACTTCATGAGAATCACTACGGGAAGAAATTCTCAAAAGGTAATTTATTCCTTCATTGGACAGTTACGGTGTTAGGAAGAATTCTATGCAAAGAAACTGTCTCGTTTTGCCCCAGTTTCCTTGTGAGTAAAAAGGATGCAAATTATCCATTTGCCAGCATCAAAGAATAAAACGTTGAAGTGAAATTGAAAAGCATGCTTTTCTTCCTAAAGGCAGGAATTTGTGTAAACACAATGTAACACGGTTGACACTTGGTGACCTCAGGAGCTCTCACAAGTAGGTTGGTAAGAAAAAAAAAAACAAAACACATTCCTGAAGCATTGTGATCTCACTCTGGAGTTTTGCCCCAGAAGAATCCAATCAGATGGTTAAGAATAGTGTAGAGGAAGAGCTTTAGCCCAGTGCTTACCTAGATTTGTTGACCAAGGAGCTAGAAGACAATGTTTCTCAAGCATGATTGCACTTTTGAATTATCTGGGAAGCTTTAATATCCTGATCCCCCGGGGTGCCTGGGTGGCTCAGTGGGTTAAAGCCTCTGCCTTCAGCTCAGGTCATGATCTCAGGGTCCTGGGATCGAGCCCCTCATCGAGCTCTCTGCTCAGCAGGGAGCCTGCTTCTCCCTCTCTCTCTGCCTGCCTCTCTGCCTACTTGTGATCTCTCTCTCTCTCTCTCTCTCTCTGTCAAATAAATAAATAAAATCTTTTTAAAAAAATAAAATAAAATCCTGATGCCCAGGCTACAGCCCAAACAAATCAAATCAGGCTGTGCAGTTGGGGACACAGGCATCTGGGTTTCTTAAAGCTCCTTCGGTGATTCCACTGTTCAACCAAGACTGTGAAAAGAATATAAGGAGGGAATCAAATTAGGGAAACACATTGGTATTAGGCTTCTCCAGAGAAGAACCAAAGGGATGCATGTACACATAGAAAGAGATTTATTTTAAGGAATTGGCTCATGTGATTATGGAGGCGACAAGTCCAAAGTCTGCACAATGGGCCTGCAGGCTGGAGACCAGGGAAGAGCAGATGCTGCAGTTCAAGTCCAAAGGCCACCTACTGGTGATTTCCCTCTTGCTTGGAGGTCAGTCTTTTGTCGTAGTCAGGCCCTCAGCTGACTGGAGGAGGCCCATCTACATCAAGGAAGGCAACCTGCTTTTCTCAAGGTCCACTGGCGTAAGTGTTAATCTCATCTAGAAACACTCTCACAGAAACATCCAGAATAACGTTTGATCCCATGTCTGGCCACTGTGGCCCAGCCAGGCTGACCCATATGATGAGCCATCACAATTTAACAGTTGTTCGGGGTGACCACATGTGCCCTTGAGGATGCAGAGACAGTTCAGTGGTTGCTTGAAGGTGTGTTTCTCTGATTTGATTACAGATTTTCACTGAAATTCCTTGGCTGCTCTCCCAAGAGGAACCATTTCCTTGTCCTTTGTAAGCCCTACCCCCAGAGCCCACAGACTTTATAAAAATTATTAAGTTAAAAATTATGAGAAGATAAAGTGTTTTCTGCCATCATCTTGGAATTGGATGTTTTTATTAGAAGATTATCGGCCCTTTTTGTCAGTAGCAATGAGTGTTGTTAATTGTGTAAGGGGATTCACTAGAGTAGATATAAAAAGGTCGATCTTAAGCCAGGAATATATTCCTTTAAGAAAATCTGATTCCTTCTGCTCTCGCAGAAGAACCCCAGCATCAAAACCCAGAAATAAAAGAGATTAGTGTCGAGACTTCTATCAGTCTCCACAGGGAGGAATCCGTGGTTTATTGGGAAAATCATGGGTAACCTAATTATTCCTTCTCTCCTTTATAAAAAGCATGTTAACGCCTTTCCACGTCACCAGCAATGGAGTTTATATTCTTCCATAGCGACTGGGGGTTTAATCTAGAATCCAGTTTTTCTAAGTAGCTAACCATCAGGTTGCATGGAAATCCCAAGGTGTTTGATTCCAAGTAACAGATGAGCAACTGGGGGCCTTGGGCTCAGCAGCCGCCTCAGCCCTGTGCTTCCATCTGGCCTTGGACCTCTGACTCTTGTTCAAGCTCCCATTTCAGAATGAACAACGGAAATAGCCTCGTGAAGAGGTCTCGGCCATGAGGACAGTGCAGGGAGGTCTGAGGACTCCTGCATCTCTCACAGTGGCCCCATATGATGCTCTGATTCCCTAGGATCTTGGGTTCTGTCCCGAGCCACTTTTAACCTGTGGAACCAGCTGACTGGTAAAGCCAGGGACTGCTGTGAGTCAACAGGAAACTGAGTCAGCCTCATTGATTAGGAGTAGGAGGGTGTGGGTTGAATGTGTCGGGACCTTGAGTGGGTTTCTGTGGTCATGGAAATAGTTTCATTTTGCCAGCTACGAATCAACTAGCATTCATGCAGGCCCAGAAGCAGAAAAGCTACAGTTAAAAATAAGTCAACCTCTTATTTTTAGGCAAGGCAGAGCACAGCCCTAAAATGGGAATTGGGGCATGGCATGTGGACCTGCTTTGCTTTGGAAACTCAAGGGGAAGGGGCAGTAGCACGGGGTCTCTCCTGTGCAGCTTCCCTACCTAAGGAGGAGAGTATGTGGAAAGAGCTGTGCGAGCATGGGAAGTGGCCTAAACTGAAACATGGTTGCTCTCCTATTCCATTCCCAGCTAAAGTTCGGGGGACCTAGAGCCTTAGCGTTCTATCTAAACCCTGTCACAAAATGACATCAGGGTAGGGACACCTCTGTTGGGGATAGATTTGGTGAGCGTAGAACTGGTATGCATCGGCACCCAGCTGCTCTGGTTGTCGAATTTTTGGAATTTCATCCTATTTTCATACTACTTGGTGAATAAACATTGACCTAATGAGTCCCCTATTTGCCTCCTTACTACTGACTACCCAGCCCCTCCTCTGGGACTTCCTGGACTTCCCTGGTACCCAGCACCTAAAGAGTTCATTCCTGGCACAGTGGGGCATCCAGAAAATCTGATTCCCTTTGTTCTCCAGAAAGAATGTCAGTATCAATATCCAGAATGGGTATTGAGGAAGGCACATATTGCATGGAGCACTGGGTGTGGTACATGAACAATGAATCTTGGAACACTGAAAAAATAAAATTAATTTTTTAAAAAAAATTTTTAAAAATCCAGAATTCAAAGACAATTGGTATTGAGAACTCTACTGATCTCAGGAAGGAATCCATGATTTATTGGGAAGATCATGGACAATCCAGTTATCCCTTTTCTCCTTTATAAAAGTATTTTATAGCCTTTCCAAATCACCAGCGACTTTCTTCTATAAATAATTGGAAGCTTCAGCACCAGGGCCAGCTATGTCCTTTGGAATTATCAACACAGTAGTGGTTAAACATGGTAACCATCATCAGTGGGTGTAGGTATGTGTGTGTTCTATCAAAGGCAGGTGTTGGACTGATAACCTGAGGGACTATATCCATGATCCTGCCTACTTAGCTGCAGAAAATACATCCATTTCATCACACCATTGTCCAGGTATGTCCAGGTATGTCAGGCCTTGGGCTGCCTTCTCCCATGAGCTTGGACACAGACTCTCAGGCTCATGCCTCCAACCAGTGCCTTTGCTCCCAGTGCTCCTCTACTGGTGACTCCATGGCTACTGCCGTTGACCTCAAGGAAGTGAGGGCTCCCCTTCCTGTGTCCACTGACTCCGCAGAGTGGGCAGCCTCTTCCACTTGGTTCCCACAAGGGATCAGAGACCAGGATGCCACTTTTAGAGACCTAATGTAGACAATAATGACAGGAAAGGAAAATACAAATAAAAGTTTATAGCTCTGATGGGCCCAAGACTATCCTGGATTCCTAACAGGTCAGTTTCCCTGACAGGCACATTTTGGATGCTCTGGGCCTTGGATGAGCTTCCCTCAGCTGCCATTCAAAAGGTCCCAGATCCTACCATGTCTTAGAGTTTAGGCCAGGCTGACCTGGCCAAGCTCTACAACCAGGAGGAAAGGATTTTCTCACCTAGCTCTGGGGCCCACTATGAGACTGATGGCTTAGCTTAGTCCAGATGAAACAGAATCAGGTTCAGTCAGTCTCTCTCTAAAGGTCCAAGCATCCTGCAGACCCCACTTACCGCAAGTGTGTTTGTTATACTGTCATTCCTATTTTATAGAAAGAAACTGAGGTCCAGAAAAGTTCAGTAACTCAGTGAAGCTCACACAGCCTGTAAAGCTTCTAAGGCCTTGTACCTGGACAATCACTCCAAAACCTGAGTTTTAGCCACTACACAAAGCGCATTTCTTATGTGGATCTGCGAGTTCCTAAAAGTCTTCAATTATCAATATGTTACCAAGATGCAAAAGGCACATGGCACCCACAAGTTAAGCATGAAGTTAAGCCTGAAGTCCTCTGGTAGGTTTCATATGGAATAGAAGCCAGAAAGAAGCTTAAGAAAGGATACACTAGCAAATGCTTTTCACATTTTCCAGGTGACTTCTTCGCCATCTTAGGGGTACTGTCAAGAGAGGCAGCTTCAGCCACAGCATTAGTGTTCTTGAGTTCTTCAGTTGCCTCGTTCCTGCTCACATTATTCATCCAGCTGTTTTAAGTCAGCAAACAACAGATGTGACGATTGCAAAAGCTAAGTGTTTTCACAAGACGTTGATCTGCCATATTGTGTAGTTTCTTTTGTATCAGGCTTCTTTCAACTGTGATAAATAAAGCTTCATTTGGGATGAGTATGATTTTTCTCTGTTGATCTTCTTAGATCAGGTTTCTCATTGCTGTATATTTCTGTTTCTCATCTTTTAAATGTAGCCATCAGTTGGGTCACTAAATGAGTCCTCTGATTTACTTGCCAGTACCAGGAGAATGTCTTTATATATCCCAGGTGGTCTCTCTGGTTGCCCATGCAGATGAGAATCTATCCCTAGATTATAAATTCCTTGAAGACAAGAACTGTATCTTCAGTACTTTTGTCTTCCTTTCAGTGCCTAGATCTGTGCCTTACTGTAAAACACATCGGAATTGTTGGGAATTGGTTTATGTGTTCTATGTCTTCCCTCAAAGAATAGTTTCCAGTTCATGCCTGTCCCTTTCCCACTGTATAAGCCTTCCATGTCTCCTTACCACACACCCAGGTCCATCCCATGGCAGCTCTGTACCATTTCCACTTACCTCTGCTGTGTGGAGGTAGGTAAGAAGAGCACCACTCTCATCCTGGAAACGGCTCCTCGTTTTCTTTCAGTTAAGTTTGTTTTCAATATTTCTCTCATTAGGAAAAATTATAAATGTGTGTGTTTCAAAATTTTTCATGGAAAACAATTTTATATGGTAGTATACCTCGTGGGCTGATCATTTTCATGGTAAGATATTCACAAGTTTGGAAAATAAAGATACAGACGTCTTTGGGGTGTGGGGCTTATTCTTCTTGACACAGGCAGGAAGAACACTAGATGACCTAAAATACTGTATTGTTCCAGAAAGTAAAGAAGAACTCGGTAAATGACAGGGACATGTCACAAAGACTCCAGGAGCCAACTAGAAGACCCTTGTATTAGTTTGCTCTGGCTGCCATAACAAGGCTCTACAAACTGTGTGATTGAAACAACAGATATTTGGGGGCATCTGGGTAGCTCAATTGGTTGAGTATCCAACTATTGGTTTTGGCTCAGGTCATGATCTCAGGGTCGTGGGATTGAGCCCTGCTTTATGCTTCACACTCGGTAGGGAGTCTGCTTGAGATTCTCTCTCCCTCTTCCTCTGCCCCTCTGCCCCCATGGACACATTGTCTCTTCTCTCTCTCTCTCTAATAAATAAATCTTTTAAAAATTACTTTTTAAAAAATTTTTTGAGTCTTAATTTCATTTATTTTATTTTATTTTTTCAGTGTTCCAAGATTCATTGTTCATGCACCACACCCAGTGCTCCATGCAGTACGTGCCCTCCTCAATATCCACCACCAGGCTCACCCATCTCCCAACCAACCTCCCCTCTAAAACAGTCAGTTTGTTTTTCAGAGTCCACAGTCTCTCATGGTTCATCTCCCCCTCCGATTTCCCCCACTTCACTTTTCCTTTCCTTCTACTAATGTCCTCCATGTTATTCCTTATGTTCCACAAGTAAGTGAAATCATATGATAATTGACTTTCTCTGCTTAACTTATTTCACTCAGCATAATCTCCTCCAGTCCCACCCATGTTGATACAAAAAGTTGGGTATTCATTCCTTTTGATGGCTGAGTAATATTCCATTATATAGATGGACCACATCTTCTTTATCCATTTGTCTGTTGAAGGGCATCTTGGCTCGTTCCACAGTTTGATGATTGTGGCCATTTCTGCTATGAACATTGGGGTACATATGGCCCTTCTTTTCCCTACAGTTGTATCTTTGGGGTAAATACCCAGTAGTGCAATTGCAGGGTCATAGGGTAGATCTATTTTTAATTTTTTGAGGAATCTCCACACTGTTTTCCAAAGTGGCTGCACCAACTTGCAGGGGAAAATATCCAGTGGAAAAAAGACAGTCTCTTTAATAAATGGTGCTGGGAATATTGGACAGCTATGTATAGAAGAATGAAACTTGACCATTCTCTTACACCATACACGAAGATAAATTCATATGGATGAAAGACCTCAATCCATCAAAATCCTAGAGGAGAACATAGGCAGTAACCTCTTTGACATCAGCCACAGCAATTTCTTTCAGGACACATCTCCAAAGGCAAAGGAAACAAAAGAGAAAATGAACTTTCGGGACTTCATTAAGCCAAAATTCTTTTGCACAGCAAATGAAACAGTCAACAAAACAAAAAGGTAAACCATAGAATGGGAGAAGATATTCACAAATGACACTACAGACAAAGGACTGATATCCAAGACCTATAAGGACCTCCCCAAACTCAACACCCAAAAAACAGATAATCATGTCAAAAAATGGGCAGAAGACATGAACAGACACTTCTCTAAAAAATTATGTTTTAAACAACAGATATTTTATTTTCCCAGAGTTCTAGAGACTGGAAGTCAAAGATCAAGATGCACGTTGGATTACTCCCAAGGCCTCTCTTCCCAGCTTGCAGATGGCCACCTTCTGCTATGTCTTCAAATGGCCTTTCCTGTGTGTGCACTGAGAGAGAGCTCTTTAGTGTCTTCTCTTTTTATCAGTCCTGTGGGATTAGGGACCCACCCTGACGACCTCATGTAACCTTAATTACTTCATTATAGGCCTATCTCTGAATACCGTTACCCTGGGGGTTATGGCTTCAACATATGAATTTTTAGAGTACACAATTCAGTTCATAACAGTTCTTCCACCTCTACTGTGTTGTGGGCTTGCTGTGTGAGCAAAAAGCGAATCCAGAAAGCTCTCTGGATATCAGAATGGGGGGAGCAAGATGCAGTGTGGTGTATAACACATGGATGACTTGACTCCCCACATGTTGGATGACTGGAAGCAAGCCTGGGTTTGTACCATTTTTTAATTTCATTGTTCAATTTATTTCTCCTGTCAATCGTTTCATGGGGGAGACAGAATTTGATTGTCATGGAATGTATAAACCTACTTTGGGAGCTCTTGAGCCTGTATATAAGAAGATAACAGCTTTGAGCTCCTTTCTGGCCCCAAATTCGATAGTCCTGGAAATATTATGTAAGAGCCAGTAGACCACTGCTCAGTCAGTTCCCAGCACAATCAGGGCTGCCTTCATGTCCAACTGGTCAACTTCTCAGTGCCCCATCTCACCCCTTCATGGTTACCCTAAGTGTAAACTATAAGAAAATGGGAGAGATCAGAATGCAAAGGTATAGAATCACTTAGAAATAGGTTACATGTGTTGTTTTCTTGTCTTTTCATCCTATTATAAAATAAATGGAGAAAATCATCCATAACAACAGTATAATTACAATAATTTTTGCATATCTTTCCAATGTTTACCAGGTGCTTATTCCTTATATATCATTTCAGTCACAGTATAATGCAATCCTAGGTTCTACCTTTTGTGCTTAATCTTAGAGAATTTAATGTGTTGTGTGGCAGTTTTAAAGCAAACCTGCAAATTCTGTCATTCCTCTATTGGGAGGTGATGTCTGTGTCTCCTCCCCTCGTATCTGGAATGGCTTAGGGACCTCTGTGTAGCCAATAGAGTGAAGCAGGAGTGATGCTATGCAACATTCAAAACTGGGTCAGAAAAGGCCAAGCAGCTTTTGCCTGGTTCTTTTGGGATGTTAGATCTGGGGGGAAACTAACACCATGTAAGAAGGCCAAGTATCCTGAGACAGCCATGCTGGAGAGACCATTATGTACAAACCGACTGACAGCCCAGATGTGCTCGCAGCTGACACCAGTGTCAACTCCTAACCATATGAATGAGCCATCTTGGACATCCAGCCCAGTCAAGTCATCAGATGTTTGCAGCCCAGCTGACATCTTACCACAACTGCATGGGAAACCCCAAGTGAGAACTCTTCAGCTGAGCCCTTTTCAAATTTCTGATGCACAAAATTATGAGCAAAAGAAAAAGTTTGGTTTATACTAGCAAATTGTGAGGCAGTTTCCCACACAGCCATACTAACCAAAATGAATTTTGGTACTCGGAAATGAGGAGTTTCATAACATAAACCTAAAGGCTTATAACATAAAACTAAAACAGGTAGCATTGACTTTGACATTGAGCAAGAGGTAAGGGCTGGAAGGCCTTGAGAAGTACATCAGTGAATGCTTAAAGGAAAGTAAGGAAAATGTTATAAGAAGCTGAAGACCAGTGTTGGTGTGTGATGGTGGAAGGTTTAGCAAAACCATCACCTGCAGTAATGTAGAAAGTAGAAGATGCATCCAGTAAACTCTGTGATTGAGTTAAGAAAATTTCTAGGAAGAATGCTGAAGATGCCACCTGCCTTTGCTGAGCTGCCTATAATAAAATGAAAGCAGAGAGGTATAAACAGATAAGCTGAAAAACCAACCACTCAGCTTTCAGGGAGAATTTGGAAGAAATACAAAGGGTCTCAGAGAATATTTTTAGCCAGCAAAGGGCTCTTAAAGTAAGAAAGAGCCTTGGGGAAAGAAGTTTGGGAAAATGTAGTCATAGGGTAAAATTGAATTCAGAGGCATGACTTTAAACATGTTTTTAAAGACTTCAGAAAGATTCAAGGTGGCATCTCATAGGCATTGTCAATCCGAAAGAAGAGGGTCGTAAGGATCTTAAAATCATGCTTTGTAGATTATACCTCTTAAATAATAGAGCTTCTGGGTTCTTCAGGCTATTGTCCTTAGCAGACTTACAGGCAGTCTGAGATAGAAAACTGACCATCTCAAAGAACTTTTGTGGTTTTGGTCTAATGAAGATAGTTATAACAAGGGTCATAAAAAAAACACAAATTAAAAAAAAAATCATATTGGCCAAAACAATGCCATCTTGACCAAAAGAGTCAGAAGCAGCACAAAATGAAAAGAGGCCTTTGGATCTATGAACTTCTATAGGAAGAAAGCAGAATGAGAAAGCTACCCAGCTGCAAACATCGGCTGTTTATTATGGAAAAGGATGGGCTACCCAAAGCCATCTACAGATTCAGTGCAATCCCTATCAAAATCCCAATGGCATTTTTCATGTAACACAAAAAGCTGTCTTATAATTTGTATGGAACCAGAAAGGGCTCCTAATAGCCACTGCGGTCTTGAGAAAGAAGGGCAAAGCTGGAGGAATCATATATCCTGATTTTAAATTATGCTACAAAGTTATATAATAATCAAAACAATATGGCACTGGCATAACAATAGACACATCGACCAATGGAATAGAATCACAAGCCCCAAAATAACCCCCATCTATTGGACCAACCAGTATTTGACAAGGGAGCCAAGAATACTCAATGGGAAAAGGATAATCTCTTCAATAAACTGTGGTGAGAAAACCGGATAACCACATGCAAAAGAATGAAATTGGGCATCTATCTTATACAACTCACAAAAATTAACCCAAAATGGATTAAAGACTTAAATTTAAGACCTGAAAGCATAAAACTCCTAGATGAAAATACAGAGGTAAATCTCCTTGATATTGGTCTTGGCAACAATTTTTTGGGATATGATATCAAAAGGACAAGCAACACAAGCAAAAATCAACAAGTGGGACTGCATCTAACTAAAAAGAAAAGGGAACTCTTGTGCACTGTTGGTGGGAATATAAATTGGTTCATCCACTGTGGAAAAAGCATGGAGGTTCCTCGAAAAATTAAAAATAGGATTACCATGTGATTCATCAATCCGCTTCTGAGAATATATCCAAAGGACGTGAAAATAGGATCATGAAAACATATCAGCATTCGCATGTTCATGATAGCCTTCACAATTGCCAGGATGCGGATACAACCCAAGTGTTCATCAATGGATGAATGGACAAAGAATGGATATATAAAGTAGCATATATCTACATTGGCATATTATTCAGCCATGAGAAAGAAGGAAATCCAGCTATCCCTGACTACATGGATGAACCTTGAAGGCATTACAGTAAGTAAGATGAGTCAGAGAGAAAGATAAATACTACATGATATCATTAATATGATCTAAAAATGTAAAAATGCTTAACTTGCAGGAACAGAGAGTAAAATGGCTGTTGCCAGGGACAAGGGGGCTTGGGGAAGTGGGGAGATGTTGGTCAAAGGATAAAAATTTACAGTTAGAAGATGAATATGTTCTGAAGACCTAATGCACAGCAGTGTGATTATAGTTGACAATACTGTATTATATAATTGAAAGTCATTAAAAGGGTAGACACTAAATGCTCTCATCACAAAAGAGGAAACAATTATGTGACATAATGATGGTGTTAGCTAATGCTACTGTGGTAATCATATTGCAACATATACCTGTATCTGATCAACAC
This sequence comes from Nasua narica, assembly GCA_028533885.1. Taxonomy (NCBI): domain Eukaryota; kingdom Metazoa; phylum Chordata; class Mammalia; order Carnivora; family Procyonidae; genus Nasua; species Nasua narica. Next base: position 16,907,299 of record CM052800.1, on the reverse strand, counting down.
ATTTTATACCTTCAACTTATGCAATATTATATGTCAATTATATCTCAATAAAATATAAAAATTACTATAGCTGCTTCCAGTTTATTTTCTCAAATATAAGTAATTATCACTTTCCTCATTTTCCTTCTTTTGGATAATTTTTTAGAATACATTTCCAAAAGGAAAATAACCAGATGAAAGAATAGGAGCACTTTTATAACTTCTAATTCACACTGCCAAATTACTTTCCTAAAAGATAATACCAATTTGCTATCAAAAACTTATGGGTATAGCAGCTTTATTGCAACTTCTTCAGCTTTGTGTGTTGTAGTTTTAGATATATTTAAAAGCACCACAAATTTAAAAGCTGTATGTCCTGCAGAGTTCAATTTCCCTACTCCTAGAAAGGAATTCACACTAGTTATAGCCATTGGGTTCTCTCCCGCTCAGGCTCTTTTCTTTATTATCTGGTTGGTACTTTTGTTTTTTAATCCCAACCAAATTATTCAATTGTATCCCCAGTTTCCTTCTGGAAAGTTGGCCAAGGAAAACCTTAGCAGCATAGGCTATATCTAGACCTTGGGATTTCTTACATGTCTATTAAAAATAGCCCTGAACTATACTGACTTTCTGGTCTGCCTCTAGCTTGCTATTGTTACCATTGATTGAGACTTTATTCTGAGGCATACCTATGTTATTTCATTCTTTCAACCACCGTGTAAGTTAGACTTTATTCCTCCTTTTCAGATAAGGACTAAGGATCAGAGACATTAAGTAATTTACCCAGGGCACAAAATGTATAAGAGATGGGGACAAGATTCGGACCCACGCTCTGGCCACCACGCTGCCTCACCTAGGCTACCAATCTAGTGGGTGTTTCCTTCCTACACACCCAGACTTCTTGGAAGGAAGGGAGAAGGTGGCAGAAAGTTCTCATTTGCTCCCTCCAAACGTTGTCCTGATCCATACTTTTGAACCATCCCAATTGTAAAGTCAACGTCCTGGCTTTAACTACATCCGTATCTCCACATGACAGTAGCATTAAGATGCATCTTGATGTACATTTTGTTAGAAATTATTCGGAGAAAGTAAAAGTGAGTATGCATACATAAATATACGAACATCTTTTCTGAAAAGATTTATTCATGAGTCTGAGAAATTTTATACTTCTTAAATAAAGTGGGAAGAAAAAAAGTATTTAAGTTATTCTACTTTTCTGCAGTCCTTTATATTTCTTCTCCTTCCTCAGGATAAGCTGTGATATGAAATATTGAAGCCAAAAGAAGAATCCTCTGAGGTTTGGAGAATGAGCTGTAAATACGACTTTGCTTCTCTGGAATGTGAACTCCATGGAAGCAAGAGTTTCGTTTGTTCACTGCTATGTCCCCAGCACCTTTACCAGAACCTGGTGTTCATATCTGTGGAATGAATGAACGAATGGCCTGGCTCTCAGCCCAACAGTCCTCTAGTCTCTACCCCTGAGATAATTTGTCACATGACTTTAGGCGCAGCATCTGCTTTGGATCCTGTCTGAGTCCCTTAATACTCAAAGCGTGGTCCCTGGCTCAGTATCAGGAAGCTTGCCCAGGGAATAGAATCTGAGGACTCCATCCAGACCCACTGAGTCAGAATCTGCATTTTAACAAGATCTCCAAGTAATTTTTTTGCCCCACATTAAATTTTGTAAGTGATTTTCTAGGCCAGTCTCAAAGTGTTGTCCCTGGACCGGCACCACCAGCATGACCCGGGAACTTGTTAGAACAACTATGGAATCTGAAATTCTGGGGTTGGGGTCCAGTAATATGTGCTCTAGGAGGCTCTGATGTACCCTCACATTTGATAATCCCTGACGTAAGCCTGCCAATTTTGCTCCCAATTCCACTCAGATTTTAGATCTCGGTTGTAGTAGACTATTCTCTTATTTCCTATGACCAAACATTTGCTTGGGCCCCTCTAATTATGAGGAATCCACTTTTCTTTTAAAGCTTTACCTTTCGGGGTGCCTGAGTGACTCAGTGGGTTAAGCCTCTGCCTTCGGCTCAGGTCATGATCTCAGGGTCCTGGGATCAAGCCCCGCATTGGGCTCTCTGCTTAGCAGGGAGCCTGCTTCCCCCTCTCTCTCTGCCTGCCTCTCTGCCTACTTGTGATCTCTCTCTCTCTCTCTCTCTCTCTCTCTGTTAAATAAATAAATAAATAAATCTTTAAAAAAAAGCTTTACCTTTCAAATTTGGAGAGCTGTGAAAGTTCTTCCTTACCAGTTGTATGTCATATGACATATTCAATTCCATTCCAAACACAGTAAATAACCTCATTCTTCTGATACAGCCTGTAAAGAGTCCAGATACAGAGGTCTATATATGGGTTCCAGAACATAGGACTAGATCATGTCAAGACTCTCCAGGTCTGTGGAATCAGCTGTTCCCTGCACAGAGATGCTCAGCAGAAGGGGTAGGAGAAGGGTGAAGTCTAGCCCATATTCCATTCTGTGAGTGATTCACCTACAAAGCTACATCTGTCCAGCAGGGGGCCTTCTTTAATTCACCCCAAAGTGTTGCATGAGCTAGCTGTGGTCCCAAGTCTTACACCTGTGACTATGGGTGATCATTTAAATGGTTATTGCGGTAGAGTACCCTGTCAAAGATCAATGCAGTGCAGGGTTCTAACATGTGCCTTGCCGCACCCATCCACCTTGATTACAGCTGATGGATTATTCTCTGCTTCTCCTAACTGACAGTTGTCAGACTGTTTGCTCATCTAATTCCCACATTTTCCTTCAGGTTCACTGTTAGCCTCTCACTTGTCAGCTATTTGATCTCTTCTTTAAGGCTTTATCGGTGTATCTTCTTCCATTTCTTAGAGCTCTTATACACAGGTCTGTAATTCTTTTAAAACTTTTAAACACCCTTAAGCAAATAAATGCTCAAAATATATATAGTTCTTTTATAAATAGTTGGTACACTGTATTAATTTTAAACTAGGAAGCACACATTTGCTATTATAGGTCACAACCTGTAGTGCAGTTGCTGAACTTCATTTTCAGAAGTGTAAGTGAACAAAACCTTACAAATACACACACACACACACAATTCATATAGCTATCCACCTACCTGCCATGTATTAATGTCGGTTTTTATAAATTAATAGCTTTAGTTTTCACAAAGATACATTCTTTGACTGGAATTATAAAGAGCAAACCCATTTTCAGATGACCTTTGGGAAAATGTATTTAAGTATTTCATGTAGAGGGATATGGAATTAAAATGTGTCTATTTGTAGCTTCTGCCCATTGATCTTAGATCCGTCACTGGAGGCAGAGAGAACAAATTTTAGCCTTCTTCCACCGGTCAGACCTGCAGATCTTTTAAATAGCTATCATACCTCCCATTTTCTATTCCTACCCCCCTTTTTTCTCCTCTATAAACTTAATGCTTTCTGTTCCTTCCATTGTTCATCACATAGTAATTTAAGTCAATTTGCTCTCTTAATTTTTCTTTTCTGGATGTGTTCATACATCATCATACAAAATGTATGATGCCAAAATGAAGACATAACTTTGAAAGCTCTGAGAAGCATGAAACAGAGAAGGACTATCATCTCCTTTTTTTAAAGTAATATATCTATATTACTGCTACTTAAAATCGCAGATTACTTACTTAGCACTTATATCCTGCTGCTGGCCCACATCAAACAAACCCCAAATTGTCATACGCGATGTTGGTAAGTAAGCCATGGCTACCCAAAGCTGCCATGCATGGTTTTTGGTAGGACTTTTTTCCACCGTAGCCTTCCGGGGCTTTCCTCCCAAGCTCATGCCCCCTCCAGAAAAGACTGCCATAGAGCCAAGTCTCTATGCCATGTTCCCAGGCCCAGTCTCCCAGCAGCCCAGGACAGCCTTTAAAATTATTGCTGGCTGCTTATTCACCAGCAGACTTGAAAACTTGATTTTTAACAAGAGCAACAAAAAAGAAGTGTTATCTATGAGGAAATCTGGTGACAATGATTTGTTATTATTACTGCTATTCCCAGCCCAGATGGTTCTCCAGATGAAATGGATAAAAATTGGATCCTCTTTGTGGCTGGTGACAGGTGCAGACTTGGCCCCTCCAGTGGGATCTCATCAGACACACAGCACACTGCCGGCTCAGGAGCTTCCCACAGGCATGTGTGTGTTGTAGCAGTCCTGAAAACTGTCAAGTGAATAATTGGCCTCTTATCTGGAGTCTTTAGAAGATTCCCTTTTGCACATCCTTTGAAAAGCTGTATCAGTCGGGTTCTTTGTTTGCAAGCAACAGAAATGGGCTCTGGCCAAGTTGAGCAGGAAAGGTATTTTTTGGACGGACGTGGGGGTTCTTTCACAGTTGATGAAAGGCCAGAGAACTGGGCCTGGGGAACTACATGATGGGAACCAGGGAGTTCTGAAAATGGAGGTAGCAGGAGATAATTGGGAATCTTGTCAGGGTATGGGTAAAATGAATGGAGGACAACCATTTTTTTTTTTTTATCTCTCCCACTAAAACTTAATATTTGGATCATGAGAGTCTGATGGCTCAGCTGTGTCTTAGGCATATCTCCTGACCAGAAAAGGGCAGGAACTCTAGTCAGCAGTCTCAGCAAAGCTGCACACCATAGCAAGATAATGACATAAATTTATATTGAAGAGGTGAGATTTCCAGAATGGCAGAGAGAGGAGCTCAGCAAATTCTTTCTCCCACCAAACAACTATAAAACTGGACAAAATTGTCAACAACAACTTTGAGACGCTGGAAACTGACCAAAGACCTGCAAAAAATTGAGAAGTATTTATTCAAGTAAACCTATGAAAACTTGGTTAGGGGTGGCTGGACTCCAGGGTGTTTCAGCCATTACCACTTCAGTTCCATCAGTACAGTAGGTCGACCAGGGCAGGGCAAGCTGTGAAAAACAACAGCTTTTCTGCCAGAGGAGGCTGACTTGATTTGTAATGGAGCATGGAAAAAAAAAACCCATGCCCTCAGAAATCATGGGAAAGAGTAGGGATTGTATTATCAAATGAGTGGGGGAGGCCAGTGTCACAGTTATCCTGAGGTTGTGATGATGATTGGGACAAGCAATAGACTAGAAGCCTAGCCAGAAATTTGACAAGGATATCCAGGAAACAAGACATCCATAGCGGGCTTGAGAATGCTCCAACATATCCTAAAGGTCTGAAAAGCTATAATCATGCTCAAGGCTGAGTGCGTGCTCAATGGAGACTGGAGAAGACTCCAGCTATCTACACATCCCTGAATGAATGTGAGACCTTGTGGACATGCAGAGAAGAAACAAACAGGCTCAGCAGAAACTAAAGATAAGAGCAAATTTGTAAAATGCCTGATCTTTAAATTTCTTCCCCAATCCATATAGCAATCCATTAGCAAAGGGTAGAAGGCTTAGTGGCTTGATGTGTTGGAGCACAACTTCTGATCAGTTGGTAAGCTGTGCTGAATGAAGGGTGAATGGTAGGAAGACAAACTTAGAGACAAAAGCAAGAACAAAAATAAAACTTAGTGAAGTCATCAACTGTCAACACTGAAGTAAAGAGATACTCTACAGAATAAGTCCAGGCAAGTCAGTAAACAAACAATAACAACAACTCCCAGAGAGGGAGTGAGAATCCAGAGCTGCTACAATATATTATCTAAAATGTCTAGTTTCCAATAAAAGATTACAATATATCCAATGAAACGGGAAAGTGGAAAACGCTCAGGGAAAAAGCAATCAATAGAAACTATCTGAGGAGTCCTCTAAGATGGTGGACTTAGCAGAATACAACTTCAAAGCAGCTAGATATGTTCAAAAAGAAATTGCATTTTAAAAATTAAGGGAAAATGTGATGACAACAACTCATCAAATAGAGAATATTGACATACAGATAGAAATTATATTTTTAAAAGAACCAAATGGAAAATCTAGTATTGTAAAACAGAGTAAATGAAAACAGAATTTTCACTAAAGGGACCCATTTTATTTGAGATAGTATAATAATCAATGACTTTGGATATAAATCAATAGAAATTATCCAGTCTATTTTATTTGAGATAGTATAATAATCAATGACTTTGGATATAAATCAATAGAAATTATCCAGTCTAAAGTACAGAAGAAGGAGGAGGAAGTAGAGAAGGAGAAAATTGAACAGAACTTCAAAGAGCTGTAAGACTTAATCAAACACACCAACATATATATGTAGATGTAATCTCGGTAGGAGAGAAGTGAGAAAATGAGCATAAAAATATTTGAAAAATAATGGCCAAAACATCCCCAAATTTGATGAGAAACATTAATCTACATATTCAAGATCTATGAACTCTAAATAAAATAAATATAAATAGATCAACATCTAAATACAAACCTACATCTCAATCAGACACAAACTGTTGAAAGCCAAAGACAAATTTGAATGCACCGAATAAAAAAATGACTCATCACATACAAAGAGACATAAATACAATTAACGACTAAGTCTTTATTAAAACCGATGGAGGCCAGAAGGCAGTGGAAGGACATATTGAAGGTGCTGGGGGAAAAAAGTCTAATCACAAAGAAATAAATTAGAAGCCAGCAACAGAAATTAAATCAAGATATCTACAAATATTTGGAAATTAAATAACACTTCAAAATAGCCAATGAGACAAAGAAAAAATTCACAAGCAAAGTTGGGAAATATTTTTAAATGAATGAAAATGAAAACACAACATATCAATAATTTAGAGATGCAGCTAAAGCAATGCTAACAGGAAAATGTATAGCTTTAAAATGCCTATATTAAAAAAGAAGAAAGCTCTCAAATCAAAAATTTGAGTTTCCATCTTAAGAAACAAGAAAAAAGGGCAAACTAAACCCAGAGCAGAGACAGGAATAAAAATTATAATGGACATCAACAAAATAGAAAACAAAATGGTTCTGAAAAATCAATGAAACCAAAAGGTGATTCTTTGGAAAAATAAACAAAATTGACAAACCTTTAGTTAGACCAAGAAAAAAAAGAAAAGAAGATATAAATGACAAAAATCAGGTGTGAAAGAGAGGATATCATTATCTACTCTACAGAAATTAATTATAAGAGATTAGTATGAACAATATTATGGCAACAGATTAGACAACCTAAATGAAATTGACAAATTCTTAGAACACAAATTATCAAAATGGACTCAAGAAGAAATTTTGAAATATGAATAGACCTGTAACAAAAAAAAAGAAATTGAAGTGCTAATTTAAAATTCTCTCCGCCACCCCCCCACAAAAACCTCCAGATCCAGATGTCTTCATTAGTGAATTCTAGAAAATATCTAAATGATAAATAATACCAATCATTCAGAAACCCTTTCAAAAAATATGGGAGATGGAAACACTTTGCCAGTCATTCTGTAAAGCCAGCATTACCCAAATGCCAAAGTCAAAGATATCACAAGAAAATAAAACTACTAATATCCTCATGAATATAGATGCAAAAATCCTCAACAAAATATTAGCAAAATGAATCTAGAAACATATAAAAAGAATTATACACCATGACCATGTAGGATTTCTCTCAGTAATGGAAGATTGATTTAACATCTAAACATTAATTAATGTAAAGCACCACATTAATAGAATAGAGCACTAAAGCCACACAATTATCTCAATAGATGCAGAAAAAGCTTTTAACAAAATCCAACACCCATTCAAGTAAAAAATTTTCAACAAACTAGGAATAGAAAGGAACTTCCTCAACCTGATAGAGGGCATCTCTGAAAACCTTACAGCTAAAGCAAAGACTTATTATTGAAAAACTTGATGAGCTTCCCTCAAGATCAGGAAAAAAGCAAGGGTGTTCTCTCTTGCCACTTACTACTTAACATTGGACTAGAGGTTTTATCTAGTGTATTAAGGCAAAAAGGTTTAATTAAAACCATTCAGATTAAAAGGAAGAAGCAAAAGATCTTTATTTGCAGATTACATGATCCTGTGTGGAGAAAATCCTAAGGAATCTATACAATTTCTTTTTAAACCACTATAATTAATATATGAGTACAGCAGGGCCACAGGATATAAAATCAATAACAAAAATCAATTGTATTTCTACATTAATTACCAACAATCCACAAAATAAAATTAAGGAAACAGTATCATTCACAATAGCATCAAAAAGAATACAATATTTAGGAATAGATTTACCACTAAAGTTTAAGACTTGTAAACTTGTGGACTGAAAATTACAAACTATTATGGAGAAGAATTAAAGAAAATCTTGATTTATGAGAAATAGTCCATGTTAGTGGGTTGAAAGACAAAATTTTTAAATCAATTACTCTCACATTAATCTTTATTTTTTTCCAGTTTCATGGTCTCAATTTATTAATTAGATTTTTTCTTTGGCAGAACTTGGCTCAAAATGTTGTGATTTTGACTTTGTTTGTGACACATGACCTTTATTTGTCCATGCAGTATATTTAATTATTAACAATGTACTCATAGCCCACATTAATCGTTAGACTCATCACACTCCCCATTAAAATTCCAGAACTTTTTCTTCTAGAAATTGACAAGCTGATCTTAAAACGTGTATGAAAAGGCAAAAGTCCCAGAATAACAAAACAATTTTGAAAAAGAAGAAAAATGTATGAAACTTTCACTTCAAAACTTACTATAATGCTATAATAATCAAAATAATGGGGTGCCTGGGTGACTCAGTCAGTAGAACGTCTGACTCTTGATTTTGCCTCATTATATGATATCAGAGTCGTGAGACTGAACCCCACATCAGGCTCCATGCTCAACATGGCATCTGCTTGAGATTTTCTTTTCCCTCTCCTGTCCATTCCCCGGCTTGTGTGGGCTCTCTCGCTCTCTCTTTCTCTCAAATAAATAAATAAATAAAACTTAAAAAAAAAAAACAAAAACACAGCCTGATGCTGGCATAAGGAAATATATGTATCTAAATTAAACAGAATTGAGATTGGAAATAAACACATATTTATGGTCAATAGATTTTCGACAAAGTTTCCCAAACAGTTCAATGGGGAAAGAATAGTCTTTCGAACAAATGGTACTGGAACAATTGGGTACCCATATGCAAAAAGATGAACTTAGACCCCTACTTCACACCACACAAAAAAAATGTATTCAAAATGGATCATAGACATAAATTTAAGAGCTAAAGTTATAGAACTTCTAGAAATTAAAAATAAGAAGAAATCCCTGTGAGCTTGGATTAGATCAGAGTTCTTTAGATGCAACACCAAAAAATGATCCATAAAAGAAAATATTGATAAATCAGGTTTCATCAAAATCAACAACTTTGTGCTTCAAAAGGAACCATTAAGAAAAAGAAAGAAGTCATAGACTGGGAGAAAAAGTTTTCAAATTGTATATCTGATAAAAGACTTGTATCCAGAATGAAGAACAGAATAAATAAAGAAGACAACAGCTCAATTTAAAAATGGGCAAAAGAATATGTATCACCAAAGAAGATATACAAATCAGTGATGAACACATTAAAAAAATGCTCATCACTAGCCATCAGGGAAATGCAGATTAAAACCACAATGAGACACTACTTCACACCAATGAGAATGGCTATAATCAACAAGACAACAACAAATGTTGGCAAGAATGCAGAGAACTTAGACCTCTGATAACATTACCCGCCATAATGCAAAAGCTTACAGCTGCTTTGGAAAACAGTTTGTTTCTTTTAAAGGCAAATATAAAAGTATTATATGACCTAGCCATGCCACTCCCAGGAATCCACCTGAGAGAAATGAAAACTATCTCAAAAAAAGACTTTGTAAATGGTCATAGCAGCATTATTTATAAGAGCAAATACTGAAACATCCACAAGTTCATCAGCTGATGAATGAATAAACAAAATGTGGTGTAACCCTATAATGAAATACTATTGAGCAAAACAAAAAAAAAAAAAAAAAAGGAAGGGAGGAACAGAGGAAAGAAAAAAGCAAGAAAGAGGAAGAAGAAGGGAGGGAGGGAGGGGGGGATGAAGGAATTATTGCTATATGTTCATCATGTAAATGAGCCAAATATGGTCTCTGTATTGGCCCCTAGGTTGGCTATTTCTGTAGGCTGAGACCCATTAGCCAAAAGCCTGATGAAACCCAAATTCTTATACATCCAATTATTCTAAAAACAGTCCTAACGAGTAGATTTTTAACCATTTAGAGCTTGTCTGCTTTGCATCGCCCACTAAACCTCATCCCATATCTGCCAGCGGTAGATAAGACCCCGAGCTGCTCCTGCCCTCCTCTCAGACCCAGACAGCACTGCTGAGTGACATCACTTGAAGGAGCAGAGCAGGGTTGGCTCCTTTTGCTTACACCCACCTTCTTGTGTGTGGCCCCTGCAGGACCTGCCTCTGGGAGAGTCAGAGTGTGGCCCAGCCCTCCCTTGAGCTAATTGGCCCAGACCGCCTGTGGGTTGGGTTTAGGTTAGCCAATAGGAACGCAGAACCCCTGACCTGGAAAGAATATAAACCCCGCCTTTTCTCCCGCCAAACTTGCGCACCTATTCTGGCCAGGGTGATAGGCTGGTTCAAACAGTTACTAAGCAACTTTCTGTGTGTTACAATCTCACTGGCCACTGGCCCCTCTAAAACTGTTGCGGTTTTTGAAACTCGCTCTCTTTCTCTACATCACACCGCTGCGATGGTGAGTGTGGGAGACTGAGCTCAATCTAGCTTGAATAAAGGGCTCTTTTGCTTTTGCCCTGGACTCGGCTCCCTGGTGGTCTTTGGGGATCTCAAAATCTGGGCATAACACACTGAGACAAGAAAGCCCCATTTTTTTTTTTTTTTTTTTTAAGAAAGCCCCATTTTTGACCCAGCTCCCTGTTGGGAATCTCCTTGCTCTCTCGCCTTTCTGGATGGTGGTCCCAGAACCATAAGCCTCTGGCTGGTCTCGTCCTGAAAGGGACTTCCTTCTCGGGCACCACCCAGTGAAGCTTGCATGTCCCTGCCTCTCTGGGTCATATATATATTGTTCTTGATCACTCCCAAATCCTTTGCACCCTCTACAATGCTACCACATAGATAAACCTCAAAAACGTGAAGTGAAAGAAGCCAAACACAAAAGACTACATATTGTATGGTTTCATTTGTGTGAGATGTTCAGAAAGGGTCAATATGTAGAGACAGATTAATATTTGTTTGAAGTTGGATGAGTGGGTGGGGACTGACCTCACACAGGCATGAGGTGGTGGAAATGCTGAATTGGGGCAATGGTTGCGCAACTCTATAAATCTAAATATCGTTGAAATTTGTCACTGGTAAAAATTTGTGGGATGTAAATTAGATCTCATTAGGTTGTTTAAAGTTTATGTTTGAGTGCTGATTCCAAAAGGAGGAATCAATGTTGGGTATCAAAGCACGACAAATTCTCGGAGTTCCTTGTTTCTCAAATTGTCATTAACGCATGTTGCCTTTGTTTGGAGCTGGGTGTATATAGTCAGGCAGGACCACTGAGAGCAACTGTGCTCATCATTTTTGTTGCCTATCAATGTAACTTTCAGTCCTCCACCTTCTGGGCACCTGATGAGATTGCACTTTCTGGGTCCCTGCAGTTGATAGCGCCATGTGACTCATTCTGGCCAATCAACTGTGAGTGGAAATTCCATGTGCCATTTCTGCCAGTGGAAGGAGCTCCAAAAGGTACTCCTCTTTAGCCTCCTGGTAAACAACAATTGCAATGGGGACTGAAACTCTGACAGCCCCCGGCCAAACTGTGATGACAAGTAATAGGGACAAAAATAAACCTTTACAATGTTATGCCCCTGAGATCAAGGGATTATTTGTTACCACAGCATAAGTTAGCTGATCGTGACTGATACATCTGGGCAGCCAAATTTGAACTGAGTTAATTTTCGGTCTGAATCTGAGCAATATCAAGTACCACAAAGGATTGTAGTGCCATTTTATTAATCAGCTACTATGTGCCATATGGTCTGCAAGGTACCCGACATATTACTAATTCTCAATGCATCATTTCCGAGTAGAAACGACTTTTCTCACTTTATATATGAGAGAACTGAACCTCAGCAAGTTGCAGTAACCTGAAACAGGTGATATAAATCTGATCAGTTGCTAATAGGAAACAATTACTTGCCCAGTCACTCAGTATTTGCTGTTTCTGATTGCCTGCTGACCTTATGCATTAGGCACTAGGAATATGATGGTGAACAAAGCAATCACACCCCCTCCCCTCGCAGGGTTTAGATCCTTCAGAATGACCCAGATGCCTCAGCCCTACCCCTGGAAATGGTTCCGTTGTTTGAGGAGGGACCCCTGACATCAGTGTTTCTTAAAAGCTCCCAGGTGATTCTGTTGAACATACAGGCTCAGAGTCAGGATGACCCAGGCTTTCTGGACTCCAAACCCCTACTATCTAGTCTCAGCACACAGCCCCTCGTTGGACCAGGCTTGACTGGGCTAAAGCAATTGTCTGGGTTGACAGTTCTCCTCACTTCCTCTCATAGACCTTGCTGTGCTCAGCTTCTGTTCCCTCAACCTCTCCCTCTGTCCACCTACCTGTGTTACAATAGGACCTTTGAGCTGAACAAGACATTACGTAGAAAGAATCATGGTTTTCTCATAAGAGACTCTTAATCTCATGAAACAAACTCAAGATTGCTGGGGGTTGGGGGGAGGGACAGGGTGGCTGGGTTATGGACATTGGGGAGGGTACGTGCTATGGTGAGTGCTGTGAAACGTGTAAGTCTGATGATTCACAGACTTGTACTCTTGGGGCAAATAATACATTATACGTTGATTTAAAAAAAAAAGAATCATGGTTTTCTAGCATTTTAAAGCTCTTAATTACTTTCTTTTATGAAAAAAAATCTTATGAAAGTACAGTATGTGATACAGATGTTAGTAAGACCTGAATGGAATTAGAATATGGGATCAAGGAATTTTTTTGCCTTTCTTTTGCCCCTTACCTGGGCCATTTCTCTGGAACCCTTAGGCTCTGAAGGACATAGTTTGGAGACTACTGACATAGTCCTACTCCCACATTTGATGCTGCAAAAAGAGAAGGGACTTTCCCAAGGTCCCACAGCTTTCTCAGTGGCAGACACAGAAGGAAGAACCTAGGTCTCCTTGCTCTCTGCCCAGTGCTTTTGCCGCCACAACCTGGGGCCCCCCAGGCCATGTTAAGGGTAAGGGTGGTATCACTGTTGTTCTAGAACCTGAAATTATCCAACCAAAGAATAGCAGAGTATCAGAAAAGGAGGGAGTGGCTGAGCTGAGGTCTGAAGAATGAGTTGACATTGGGCAGGCCAAGAGAGGTGGGTAGCATTTCATCTTGAGAGAGCTGCATATGCAAAGGTCCTGAGGCAAGAGAGAGAGAGTGAAAACTTCAGCAGCTTCAAGTCTGACCAGAGGAAGGTGATAAGACATGAGACTGAAATAGCAACCAGAGGCCAGATCATGAAGGACAATGAACACCGTGCTAAGGAGCTTGGACTTGAACTTTGTCCTAAAGACAATGAGGATCACCTGGGAAAATTGTGTATTATAGAACATCACTCTGGCTCAGTAAGAATGGTCTAAGTTGATCATGATTTGACACAGAGACTCCAATCAAGCTACTGCAATAACACATAGGAGGGAGGACAGTATCAAGGGAGTGATGACTGGGCATACTGGAAGCCAATAAGGAGGTCACTGTCAGGGCCTAATTAATGATTAAGTTAGGGGGATGAGGAAAAGGCAAGCACCAAGAGTGACAACCGGGTTTCTCCTTTGGGCATCTGGTGATGGGTGGTGGATAAGGAAGCCATTCACAAAGACAAGGAACATGGGGGGAGGGGATCTGTCTGAGCAGGGGAGATGTGAGATCAGTCCATCAGTCAAATGTTCTCATCTGCAAATCTCAGAAGATTCAATCCCAATTGGTTGAAACCATAAGGATATGTACTATCTCATATTACAAAAGGTTTGGACGTAGGGCTGTTTCTGAGCTGATTAATTCAGAAGCTCAACAAATTCACCAAAGACTCACAGTTTTCTGACTCTGCACCATCGTCCGCAGCGTGTCTGTGAGCAGCCCTCAAGGTAGCAGGGCAGCACAGTGGTGCTGAGCCTGACATCTTCACACAGTTTTTGTTCCCTAACAAAGTGCCACAAACTAGGTGGCTTAGGACAACAAAGTTTACTGTCTTAAGTTCTGGAGACCAGAAGCCAGAAAACCAGGTGTTGGCATGGTTGGTCCCCTCCGAGAACTTCAGTGAACAATCTGTGAGCCTTTCTCCTAGCTTCGGGTATTGCAAAATCCTTGGCATTTCTCGGCTGGCAACTGCCCTAACTCCAATCTCTGTCTCTGCCATCACACTGCCCTCTCTCAGTATCTGTGTCCAAATTTCCCTCTTTTTAGGGAAACTAGTCATATTGGATTAGGCCCCACCCTATGTCAAGTTGACCTCATCTTAACTAATTACACCTGCCATGACCCCATTCCCAAATAAGGTCATCTTCTAAAGTACCAACGGTTAGAACTTCAACATATCTTTTTGGGAGACACAGTCAGCAAATGACCTATACCAAGTCAGAAAAAGAATGTGATGGCTAATTTTATGTGTCAGTTTGACTAAGCCACAAGGTGCCCAGTTATCTGGTTGAGTGTTATTCTCGGTATTTCTGTGAAGAGGTATTTGGACGAGATTAACTTTTATTGAAGTGAATAGACTGAGGAAAGCAGATTGCTTTCCTTAATGTGGGTGAGACTTATCTAATCAGTTGAAGGCTTGAAAGGAACACAAAGGCTGACCCTCCCCCCAGGTAAGAGAGAATTCTTCTGCCTGACCGCCTTCAAAATGAAACATCAGCCTTTTTCCTGCCTTCAGATTCTAACAGAAACAGTAGCTTTTATGAGATCTTGGTCCTGACCTTCAGAGGAGAACTCCACCATTGGCTCCTGGTTCTCCAAACTTCAGACTCAGATTGGAACTAAACTATAGGGTCTCTTGGGTCTCCAACTTGCCGACCCACCACACAGATCTCGAAACTTGCCCATCTCCATAATCATGTGAGCCAATTCCTTATAGTAAACACACACACACACACACACACACACACACACACACATACACACACATGCACACACATCCTATCAGTTCTTTAGGGAATCCTGGTAACACAAGGAACCAGTTCTTCTTGGAATCTCTTCTATCCCATTTTTTAGAGTTAAGAAATCTTACTCAGAAATTCTATTCTCACCAGCTAAATTTGGGGAATGGGACTACCAGGATTGCCTTAGACTAATCTGAATTCCTCTGAGTGACTTGGGAAAGAGGTACAGACTGGAAAAATTAAGACTCCTCCAACATGGAAGAGGGGGAAGGACTCGCCAATGTCAGCTACAGCAGAAAGTAAAGGAGTTCAGGAGCAGCAAGCCTTAGGTGAGGCCCCAGCCAGGCACCAGCTTCCAGGAGGCTGTGAGACACCAGTGACAGTGACTTGTGGCTCTAGTCCAGCGAGCCATTATTCTTCTTTCGGGGCCAGAACCTGTCTCATCTATGAACCCCCTGGGGGATCCTATAAGTGAGACTGGAAGAAGAACGTAGTGGTCTGGAAATGAGGAGGCGCTGAAGGCAAAGCCTATGATCCAATTTTAACAGGAATCTCTTTCCTCCGCCATGGAAATATAGAGACTTCCAGATTTTGCCTACTTGTGTCACTCTTGTGCCCAGAACTCATTCTTACCCTGGAAATGAACTTAAAGATGCTCCAGCTCTCAGAGAATTCTCTGAGAGGAAGTCACATTATCCGTCTCTGAGAAGTAGGCTGTGAACATCAGTGGTCATGGAAAATACCACAGAAAAATCTCCGGGGTCTGGATGCTGTGCCTTCAGAAAACCAGCTGGTCCCTTCCCCCACGGAGCTTACAATCTATTCTGGACCCCAGAATATGAGGCTGGGATGAAAATTGCTCGCATTTGTAAGGAGTACTTCCTAAATGCCAGGCATGGAGCTGAGGGCCTCCCAGATGTCCGATTCTCCACTTCTCACAACATGAGGAGCTATGTGCCGTTATTCCCATGTTACAGAAGAGGAAATGGGAACTCAAAACCATTCCCTAACTTGTTTGAGTTGAGATGAGTGGCAGAGTTACAACTCACACTTGGCTTGGTCACACACCAAAGCCTGTGTTCTTGCCCCTAAGTCACGGGTAAAATGGTATCTCTTGGATTCTGCGAAAAAGAGAAATTTTTGTGGGTGGGGTTGAGGTAAAGAGCAAGATCTCCCGAAAGGAGAGTAGTTTAAGGAAGCTCACCTTGAACAATGAATAGAATTTATTATAAGCTTTCTTTTCTTTTCTTTTCTTTTTTTTTTCCCCAGAGTGAGACAGCGAGACACAGCAGGGGAAAATGAATCTTCCAAGGTCATGCCACAAGTCACTAGCCAAGCCTGGCCTGTCACTCAGTGTTCTGAATTCCCAGCTCACTGAATTCAGCCGCTGAAGCATGGGTGGTGGGACTATGTCAAATTTGTGTGGAATAAAACACATACCCTACAATGTTTCCCCTGTCCTCCACCCCGCTCCCCGCAGTGTCCCTCGCTCCTTCCGCAAACAACCCTCTTCCCATCCCCCCCCCCACCAATCCATAAACCGTCCCAGGAAATGCCAGGATCTGAACACCATATTGGCCATGAGGGACTCGGTCAGCTTCTTTGCCTTCTGGCTGTTCTAAACAAACAAAGGGCAGTGCACAAGTTATTAGTAAATACCAAGGCTTAGTTTATTGTATAAAACTTCAATCCAACAAATAAATGAGCCATCAAGTTTGAATTTATGTAGCATTCAGAACACATTAAAGCCATCTGACCATGACAAAGGCCTTTCCTGCTTTGAATGATGAAGCCAGCATTGCAAATACCCTTCGGATGAGGCATTAAGCGAGGTCCTTTCAGTTTGTCTCTGGGGACTGTCAAGGTGGAAGGTAAAGGTTCTGGCACTTTTCTAAAGAATTCTTCAGGGAAAATCCCATCTTGGCTAACATCTCCTTTCGCTTATAAAAAAGGGTTTGTGAACCCATAACGGGCAGAACAATTACAGTCACTCAGCTAGAGGTCATAGTCGACCGCCCCAAGGTCCTTACTTACCTTGAGTGACTCCGGGAGGACATCAAGGAACACGCGACTTCTCGTTAAAGGATCCTGGTAGCTGATCACAGGAGGTTCCAGATGCTGCTGTGGCCCGTCTCAGAGCAGTTTCTCCATCTGCAAACTGGAGACAAGCGAATGAGGTGATACAAGAAAGAGCATTTTATCAATTCCAAAGCCCAGTTCAAATGAAGGTGTTATTGTTAATATTTGAGAGAAACAGTAGTTTCTCTTGCTTTCATGATAGGCAGTGGAAAGTTTCTCATTGCAACTGGCATGTCTGCTTTTGCAGGGAGCTCCAGGGGTCCGCAGCTGCTGTTAATGATTGGGGTTCCCTCGCCGGCATGGAGCTCCGTGTGGCCAAGGACAGAGCCTCTCCAGCAGCAGGCAGTGTTCAGGCAGGCATTGCCTGGAGACGTACGAAGAGAGCCTAGGAGTAATTATATTTGGGTGATCTTCCCATCGCACCCCCAACTCCCACCCAAATGAAGATCAAAGACAGTATTAAAAGCACCTCCTCTAAAAAGCGCCCTGAAAAGGTGGGACCAACGGATCTGGGTGAGAGTGTTTGGAAAGGGAATATTCATTCAGCAAATTGATCGGACACCCACCGCTTGCAGGCACAGTGTTGACTGCTGAGTTACAAAGATGAATAGACACCGGGCCGCTCTCTGTGGGGAGTCAGATGTAAACAGACCTGCCCAGGAGTAGTTAAGCTCTGGCTGCGAGTAGCAACCAACCAGCTGTGCCTTGCAGAGCCCAGATGCACCCCCTTGGTTCCAGGGCCTTTGGGGTTAGGACTGATTGGCATGTGTAAGAGTTCCAGGTCATTTCAGTGCCTCTTTCTTTCACTTCCGCAAGGTTTGGGGTCATCAGCTTCCTCAGTCTCAGGTTGGGGTGGTTGATCTCAGCAGAGACACCGTAAGGTACATCCGTGCAAATTTGCTACTAGAAGGCATACGGGGTGACAGGAGAGCTCTGAAAGCAACCAAGGGTTCAAAGAGGACAAAGGAGACAAAGGGATCAAACAGAATAAATGCAGTCCTTGGTCTCTAGATGTCTGAACTTTTGTATAAGAGCTGGAGGTAATTATAAATACCCATCAAATTCTCATGCTAGACTCTCAACCCCACTCAATTGTCACCACAACCCCAGGAAGGAAATGTTCACCCCTCCAGTAAATGTCTTTTCCAAAATCCATAGCTAGTGAAGTCAGGGTTTGGACTCAGACCTAGAAAACTTCCAATCTAGACTTTGAGCTGGGCCCTACACTACCCCGGCCCAAGCCTTTTACCTTTGACTCCTCGTTAAAGGCCTGATCTTTTGAAAATATGCTTTGAAGATTAATGTTCAGGAAGAAGATGGGTATAAGGTACCCAGAGTAATATCTGGAACCTACTAAGTGGTAAATATATGACAGCTACTTTTCTTACTACTGTCATCATCACGCTGTGGCGGGAGCTCGGAGACCAGAATCCAGCTCTGAAAGAAGGCGCTGGGGTGCGGGGCCGCTGGGGGAGGGGTGAGGTCAGGCAAATTACCAGTGTATTCAGGGCAGGACCCAGGTCCTAAAGGAAAAGACAGAACCAGGTGAGTTCTGGAAGGCGGATCTTTGCGCCAAGCAGCAAGGCTACAGAGTGTGTGTGTCTGTCTATCCAACAGTCCATCCATCCAACAGAATTTTTCCAAGCACATCTCATGGCCCTGGCACTAAGGACAAAGGGATGAACAAAACAGGCATTGCTCTGATCCCACGAAGTGCATAGGTGGGGAGGACAGACAACAGTGAACACAGAAGGAAGTAAATCTGTCATGTCACATTGAGGAAAGCATCATGAATGTGATGTACACGGAGCTGTCCGAGAGAACCCTAGAGGAGAAAACCTCTGAGAATATCAAGGAAGTTCTTCTGTCCGAAGAGGTGAGGTGACACTTAAAACAGAGTTGAAGCATAAGAAGCCAGCCCAGGGAAGGAGGTAGGCAGAGCGAAGGGAGACTTGTCCCTCACAGAGCTGCCCAGTGGGTCACCTGATAGCCAATGTTGTCGGCACCAGAGCTCACTTTCAAGCCCTCAATTCATGAGAGAATGAAAGGTGGTGAATGACTTTCCCTGCATCGCTGATTTGGAGACTGGGGCCCTGGGTTCCTAAAAGAGGCCAGGAGGAGCTAGGATATCAAAGCTACTTTTCATAACAAGGAAAACAAGGACTGCAGTAGGGACCCATGCGTTGGCATCCAGATTCTCTCTGAATTCCTCCTGAGATGCCTTGAAGGAAGGTATTGGTTCTGGGTCTGGGGACCCTGATGGGGACAGGCCACAGGGTGAACTCTAGTCAGTCTGTTTTCCAAAGCCCCAAAAAGAGCACTATTGCTATTTACATTCCAATGTAAATCAAGCCGCCTTCAACCAGCAAGGCTGTGTAAACTTGCGTTTAATGTCAGGTTTATATTAATATTTGCATTAACAAGATTGATCGTTTACATAACAATGTATATGTACCGTCTGGGCTAGGTTTGGTTTACACACATTTGCATAATGTTTACAGATTGATTGATTAGACAAACTGTGCATAAATCCAAGTAAACTACTCATTGTTTGTTTATTTTTTCTATTGGGGCTGGGTAGCCTATATCTTAATAAGTGGACTAAAAGGAACCTCAGTCCTCTGCTGTAACCTTCACCGAAGACTTAATAGTTTGGAAAAGTAATTTTCGCTGAAAAAGAAAGAGATGAAATCACTGGGGCTATTTTGTCCTTTAATCTCCTGAACTGAGTGATTGAGGAGGACCCTAACTGTAAACTATGCTCTAAGAGAGATAACACCCATGCTGTAGGTGAAAAAAATAAATGGGATTCAAGACCCCTTCTGCCCTTGCCAGGGCAGGAGAGTTCTCAGAGACGGTCAAGTTGGGCAGGGACCATGATGGGGCATCTACACCAAGGGTCTGGAGAAGCCAAGGGAGATTGTCACTTCCTTTTATACCTTGAGCACCTCCATCTGGCTGAAGAATGATCTGGAGACTTGGCCCTCAAGCCCAAGCAGAGGAAAGCCTGGAAGCGGACAGTAGAAGAGACTGTACAAGTGAAAGGTACCATGCAGAAAGGAATTAAAATCAACTAATTTTTTAAGTGTCTTTGTTTATTTTTCATGGACCTTCTCATGGAAAGTTCTGTTAATCACTTCCTCCACATTTGTGGCACAGAGTCTGCTGGGATCCATGCACGATTCTGATCTGCGTTCCGATTCACTCCCATTGCACAAGGGGTACCGTACCACTCAACCGTGCCCAACAGATCTTTGGAAACCATGGAAATAAACATAGACCAACCAAAGGAGAATAAGCAAAGGCTATTTATTCCAAGCTTGCTATTAACAAAGGAGTCAGCCACTGTCGCTCGCATTTTGGCAGAGACTCAAAGGCAGGCAGAGGAATAGAAAAGTTTTATCGTGGGAAGAGGAAAGGTTTCATGTATGCCCCGATTGGAGGCTGTTGGCCAAAGCTGGAGGTGGGCTAACTTGAAGTGAAGCATCCCTATGTGATGGGTTTGGCTTTCTCTGGTATCTCAAGTTGGAAGTGGGGACAAATATTAGGGAAGCGGTCAGTTATTAATAAAGCCGTTTTGGGTCAGAAGTTATTGTTTAGCTTCTGGATCAGTTAGAAGCCTGACTTCCTACAGGAATGACCCAGCAGGCTGGCTTCCAGGGCTGGTTATTGGAGATAAGGGTTTGGTTTCTTGGGTAGGCTGCTGCAAGTTGTGGGTCAGAACTCTATTTTTATATAGGGTCTGGCTGCTGTCTGTCTGTATATTCAATCTCCAGATACGGGTACCTTATAAAATAAGTAGTGCTATTTTCTGTGTGTATGTGTTTTTAATTTACTAAAGAGCGTTGTGCATAAATCTCTTGGTGTTCTTACTTTTCGCATGCGATACTACATGCAATACTATGAGTCGAGGGTATATCCGGGTTGTCGTATTTGTATAGTACATTTCACCTATGGCTGAATATGCTCTGTTACATACCTGCATCAGTATGCATCTTCTACTTTTCTATCCAGTTGCCTCAAGTATCCACCACCACTGCCAACATTGAGATCAAGATCCTTATATGTGGGGACACCTGGGTAGCTCAGTTTCGCATCTGCCTTCAGCTCAGGTCATGATCTCGGGGTCCTGGGATCAAGCCCCGCATTGGGCTCCCTGATCAGCAGGGAACCTGCTTCTCCCTCTCCTCCCCGCCCCTACTTATGCTCTATTTCTCTGTCAAATAAATAAATAAAATCTTAAAAAAAATAGCTCCTTGTATGTGTTCACTTAGGAAACAATATGCGAGACTCCCCTGTTCCTATACTCAGTGTAGGAGAGCTGAGTCATAAGACATGTGCTCCTATATTTCAGTATCACTGGACTGTTCTCAGTGTGATTATAAAAGTTTATATCTTGTCAAGGATGCGTGAGGGTTCTCATTTTTCCACATCCTTGCCAACGCTCGGTGGTAATAGGCTTTTTATTTATGGAAAATGGGAGGGTACAAAGTAGTCTCTATTCCACTGATGTTTTAATCTTCTGATTATTTATTTCAGGAGAGGTTGAGACTCTCATTATGTGCTTATGACACATTCAAGATTTTCCCTTCTGTGAGCTGTCTGGTCATATTCTTTACCCATCTTCTGCTGGTTTCCCTGTCTTTTTCTTGTTGATTTACAGAAGCTCTTTGTATGTTCTAAATGTTAAATGCTTGTTGGTTTTGGAAGTTGCAGAAGTTTTCTCTCAGCCTGTCCCCTTCTTAAAGTCTAGTGTGCTTTATTGAATAAAACTGTTGAATTTTAATGAAGACAAATTCATCAATTCTTTGTGTGTTAGGGGGCCACTATAAGAAGTTCTTCCCTAGGCTAAAGAACACAAAAATAATCTCCTCCACTTCTATCAGCTCTGTGAAAGGGGTATTTAACCTGGAGGGCATTAACCTAAAATTCTAAGTGTCAGTGAACTTGGAATAAACTAAGTATATCTTCACCTTCTGTGACAGTTGTTTTGGATATCTTAAAATTTTTGCTTATGCTCATCACTATTTCAAAATTGCCACAGTTATTAAATTTACTACTAGAGCTTATAAGTTAATGCTTTCATAAAGAAGCATATATTTTACTTCACAATTTTTTAAATGTCTGCATTTCCACAAAATTGGTTTCCTTGGTAATTCTGTCTAGTTCCCTTTATGCATTAAAAAAACATTATTCTGAGAAGGAGTCCATAGGTTTCCTCAGATTAACAAAAGGATCAATGTTAAGAACCCTACTTCATCGGCTTACTGTTCATATTCAGGTCTTAATCTGATGTTCATCTTTGTATATAATGTGAATCTGATTCCTACCTCACACCATATTCCAACACTGTAGGCAAAGCAATCCTCTTCTAAGCTGATTTTCGGTGCCATCTTTATTATGACAAATTTTCCATACATACCTAAGTCTGTCCCTGAATTTCTGCTATCAAGCTTTGCCCAATCCAGGCTAAAATTCTAAAATATACAGTGGAAGGGTGGATGGAGTAGGAAGTCAGCTTTTGGAGGCGTATTTTGATTTCATCTGTTTTATTATTTTATGTTCATTTTCCTTTGCTTTTTTTAAAAAATACAATGAATTAAAGAAAGACATTTTAAAAATATTATTTAAGAATGCATGGTTTAGGATTGTTGGGTTTTGAATGAGAAAGCCTGAGCTCCCTTCCATTCTAATACCAGGAGTTGGGCAACTTTTTCTGTAAAGAAACTTTTCAGTAATAACCTGATAATTCAGAATGTGTCAACTCAAACCAAAGCCAATTGTAACTTTTCCTTTGTGTTGAAAAATCAAGTAAATGGACCAACATTTCAAAAAATATTGAATGTATTCATCTTGTAGATGCTCATCAGAGCCACACAGGGTATGTTAAGACTTTTCCAAGGATTCTCTCAATTAACCTTTCAGCAGCCCTCGAAGATGGGTTTTGCTATCATCAGCCTCATCATCATCTTTGTTTCCATTTCAAACCTGAAGAACCTGAGGTTTATCCCACTGAAATATTTTATCCAGGCTCTGTGCATCTAGCAAGTAAGGGAGGTGGGATACAAATCCAGGGAGATCTGAGGCCCACCCAAGCACTGGAAAAGCCAACTTCTCCCCAGCACTTGAGAAATAACTACTCGAAGAAGCTTGGCCTTTCCATCCATTGAGGTGCTAGTTTCAAGCGGTTACTAATTATTCACCAAAGCAGTTTCCAACAGAACCTCTATTTACCCAAACTTGGTCTAGTTGTTAACTTTGTCTTCTGATCTCTGGAAGGACTTCATTTCTTTAAAATATCCACCAGTCACACCTTTCACTGGTTCGGGCAGGAAAGCCTCCCCCCTTCCTTCTGGCTCTCACCATTGTCACCCTGGTGGTGCAGAATCACAGAGCCTCTGTTTTCCTAGGATGTATCCCAGTGGAGGCCATGGCCGGGCTTTGACTTTGGATGGCTTCTTGGGGAAGGCACCTGCTGGTCCTTAAGTACTGTTCCCCTCCCCCCACTTACACTTGCCCCACACTGATTTCTCTGGTGTTGCTCCAACAGCCCAGCTGGCTCCCACCTCAGAGTATTTGCATTTAATGTCCCCTTAGCCTTGAATAGCTTCTAGTGGCTGACTTCTCATCCTCAGGTCTCGACACCAACGTTCCCACCCCAAGGGAGCCTCCATGATACCCATATCTAATATCCCTCTTCCTTCCCTGGTTCAGCCCTTGCCATCTCTGTCCTGTGGCTTGAAGAATTCTTTTCTTCATGGTACTTTACACTCTCTACACCCATCTCACTAATTTTTAAATGCTTGCTGTTTGTGTCCTCCATTAGAGTATTAGGTCTATGTGGATAGAAATCCTGTTCGGTCTCCTCATTGCTACATTCCCTATTCCTGGCACGTAGTAGATCCTCAGTAAAGAAGGGTCGAGTAAATTATCCCACTTAATCTTTCCAGCAACCCATAAGGCACACCCTGCCCTATGCTTGAGGGAACTTGGGCTCAGAGAAGCTAGAATAATTTGCCCAACCCACACAGCTAAAGACCGGAGTAGCAGGGCCACAAGAGGGTCGCACAGGGGGACAGAGTGGACCACAGGGCCACGCACTGTCGTATCAAAAGAATGCTGTGCCCCCTGGTTCCAGTGGTGAGATATGATTGGCCTATTTTAGTAATTTTGCATGCTAGCCAAGAACTGAAGCCCGGTGCTCAGGGATACACCTGGTCCTTTTAATAAGGAGGGTTGTTTTTCTAGAGGACCTTATCTGCAGGAGCAGAAGGGGAAGGGGAATTGGAGGTGAGGGCATTGGAGGACCTCCTGATTTCACCAGATGTCAAGGCAGCACATAAGATTGGGCCTTAACTTTAGGCTTTTTATGGCTTCCATGTTACAGATTGTGTGAATGGTAAGAGAGAAAAGAAGTGGATTGGCAGCAAGGAGGTGAAGTAGAAGTCATTGCAGATTAAGGCAGCCCCCCATTAAAGAGGCTCAGTTGCTTCCCCCTAAGTGCTGTGCACAGTCCTTCCCCAAATGCTCTGCAATCTTCAGAAGATTCTTTCTTATCTCAGGATATACTGAAAAACTGGTAAGGCTGGTCTTTCTGGAAAGAACCTCAAGGGCAATATTCGAGGGCATTGGAGCTCATGAAGATGATGGCCATTGGCAAACCCGTGTGCTGGAGCCTATTCAACACTTACCCATAATGCTCATGGCTCTTGATAGTGTGATTTTAAACAACCATAAAAATCAAGCTTATTGATGGGGAAAACATAATATCTCCTTGGAAGTGGGCCCTATTCTGGTGCAGAGACAGTACACGCAGTGTTCCAAGTATAGATGACTGACCCAGGAGTCCTCTGGGGCAATCGCGGCCTCAAACACAAACTCGTTCAAAACTGCATGATTGGCATCTACATCGCGTCACTCCTGCCTGCATTTTCAGATGCTTGGATGGAGCAAACATCAGACTCTCTTCAGGATGTGGGACGCAGAGATATGAGCAGTTCTTCTCCCTTTTGCCTGAGCACACGTCTATGTGCTGTTGTTTGTTGCCGCTTATCTTCATTTTTTTGAGAGTGAATTTTTTCTGGACCTGAGCTTCCCCACACAGAAGAGAGTAGGTGAGCGCCGAGGTTGAGAGTTCCCTGACCTGCTGGGTAAAACATGCAACCTTCTCATATGCGTCCCTTCCGGGGTTGTCTCCTACAAGCTCTTGCCTCCTACATAACACGTATGTGAGTGCACATGTGCACACACACACACGCACGCGCACACACACACACACACAAGTTGTATGCTAACGCCACAGACAGCCTGGGTCCAGCCTACCTTTTGCCATTTGCCACCTCTTCCTCTCACTTCTGCGGAAGAGAACATGGGCAGACATTACAACGCCTTCACCTCCCGACAGCCCTTCTGGAAGGCTGTTCCTGCCTCCCATTCCCATCCTCTCCCACTGACTGGCCCACAGCCTGCCTTAGGATCTCATTCCTCGCAGAGGTACGTACCATAGTTAGAACCTTGTGTTTCCCATTCTGCATCCAGGGTCTGTCCGGGGGGGTGGGTGGTGCAGTCAGCAATCTTCCCAGCTGCCCCATGTGACCTGATCAGAGTCAGCATGGTCCAGACCACAGCAGCAGCTAGGACGACCAGACCTATCGATTCCTCCTCCTGAGCTGTTCTCCCTCTTCAGCCCTGTCTCCTCCATCTTGGTTCAGACCAGCTTTGACGTCCCATGAACTATAATAGCAGCCCTTTAACTGGCCTTGTCTCGACGCTTGCCACTGCCCCACCTGGTCTGGTGACGGCGCCCTGTCCTTGCCCTTGGGCTTCTTCCCTGGGCTCTGCTCTAAACAGGGTCTGGCTCTGGCCCTCCTTTCACTGCAGTCCTCCTCAGAGAAAGAGTCTGCAGGCCGAGGGGATGGTCCCATTAAAGCCCATGTCCCTCATTCCTTCCCTTACCCTCCCCGCGCAACATAAATTCGAGATTGCCACCCAGGCACCCAGGACCTTGCATTCCCTCTCAATTCGCATTCCAGACCTGCTCAGTGTTTTGCATTAGCAGACAGTGCAATGGGTTTTATCATCATCTCTTTACTCTCTGATCCTCTTCCTCCCCATGGGGGCCAAGACTTGTCATCCTTTGGTGTCTCCCCAGCTTCCAGACTGGGCTTCATATACTACTAGCTCTTGGGGAACACGCAGGGGAGGGAAGGAAGAGGCCCCCAGAGCTGGATTCTCTGCCTACAGGATCAATGGCACCGAGTGTCTGAGCAGCCCCAGTCCACAGGGGGTGGCAGTGGGGAAAAGAGGAATGAGTGGGATAAAGAGCATATAATAAGTAACAAGAAATGTTTATATGGAGAGAATAGTGAGCACAAGCCCTCATTAGAAGATCCTCTAGAGTCAGAAGCTTCAAATCCCACACAGGCTCTGCCTTGAGCTTGCGGGGTGGCCTAAACTAAGCCTAAACTTCTCAGCTCTGTCTTTGCAGCACAAAAGTGGCCACGTACAATGCATAACTAGGTGGACGCAATTGTGTTCCAATAAAACTTTATTTAAAAAATTGGACAGTGGGCCAAATTTGATCCACTGGCCATAGTTTGCCAACCCCCCATCTCAGTGATTTCAAGCATTAGCAAGCCTTATCTGAAAAAAAGTTGGGAATATAACATCCACTTTTAAACAGCTGACGAGATGTTATATGAAATTATCTTGAAAATTATAATGAACTAAAACACTAAAAAAGTGTACATTAGTAGTGGCAGCAGTAAAGTTAATATGTTAGTCCCATTAGTGAAGCACATTTATGGGGCGCCTGAGTGGCTCAGTCATAAAGTGTGTGCCTACGGCTCAGGTCATGATCCCAGGGTCCGGGGATGGAGCCCCGCATCGGGCTCCTTGCTTGGCGGGGAGCCTGCTTCTCCCTCTCCCACTCCCCCTGCTTGTGTTCCCTCTCTCACTGTGTCTCTATCAAATAAATAAAATCTTAAAAAAAAAAAAAAGAAGCACATTTATTAAGTAGCCACTGTATTGGTGCATTGTATTCATTATTTTACTCAATCCTCACAAAGATCTTGCAAAGCAAGAAACAGTTACTCACCAATTGACTGATGGGGAAACTGAGGCTCAGAAATTAGCTCAAACATTACAGAGTGTTGGAGGCGGGCTGACTCTAGTGAATAGCAGCTTCCAGATCCAAAACAGCAGGATCAGAAAAAGAAAGGTTAAGTGTGTGAGGGGTGTAAATTTTAGACAAATAGATGAATAAATGTCTGCACACGGACTGTCCCCTGTTGTGTTTAGACAAGACGGCAGGACCAGGTGATATGCCCCTTGGCTTTACACAATTACCCCGCGCTTGCCCTGGCATCTGGGGCTGGATGCTCTTCCCCGGAGGAGAGAAGCTTTTCCTGGGCAGGGTCCCAGATTTAAATCCTAAACAAGGCGAGCTACCTACAGCGGACTCTGCCAGCGGCGGCGGGCCGGCCTTCTCTGCAAGGGATTTCCTGAGTCACAAGGCAGGCCTCCAGAACTTTCTGGGCCTGCCCCAAGCCAGGCCTGCCTGAGCCCCAAGGGGCGGTGCGAGCAGCCGGTGCCACTTGAACACCGAGTCCCCTGCACGGAGGAGGCCAGATTTAGCAATCTGTCACACACAGCCCTCCTCATCGCCACACCAGGCTCAGAGAGGCAGGCAACGCAGGCAGGCAGAAAAGCATCTGTCGGCATGCCACGCAGACAGGGATTAGAGAGAATGGGGGAGGATAATTATGGCATTTGCTTTCCTATAAAGTGCGCGTCAGGAGGAAAGGATTAAGCTAATTGAAGAAATCTCCAGCACTTACGTCAAAGGTGGCTGCAAAGCGATTGCTTTAGCTTGCATCTCACCTGCTTCTGAGAGCCAGCTCGAGGAGTCTACCCACATCTCCACTTTGTCCCCGGCAACTCTTTGCAGAAATAGTTTGAGTTGGCGTTAGCCATTCTGCAAAAGAGAGAAGCACTAAAAATAAGTGCATATGAAGGAGGATCCCTGCCTTTTTTTTTTTTTTTTTTTTGACTTCCAAAGCTCACATCAAGTTTCCCAGAGAAAGATGGAGAGCCGATTTTCCTGAGGTTTTTACATATTTGTGGACATGGGTCAGGGGACAGAAATGGCACCGGGTGTGCATAATACACAGGGACAGGTGGTGGCCTCTCTCAAACGCCCTCTCCTTTCCATCTCTCTGGAATGTTGGCTCGTGCTCCCGAGGGCCGTGTTGCAGGCAAAGAGAGAGCCCAGACTCGGATCATTTCTCATCGCTCTCCACCATGTACCCCGTCAGGGCCCAAACCTCCAAACCCAGAACCAACTGGAAAGGGACAGGCTTTTGTTTTCTGTCACACAAATGCAACTTGGTCTTGGAGTTACCAGGTGACAGATTCTGGAATTTGGAAAAGCAGGAAACAGAAAGATTTCCTCTTTCTGTTAGTTCAATGTATTCGACTACAATGACCCCAAATGATAGTTGACGGGTGAACTGCTCTTTCCCGATGAGTAAAATACCACATCTGAAAAATACAGCCAGTTGCCTAATTTTTGCCATGATGCATTCTTGGACTACCTTAAAAAATCAATGACTAGATGAATCCAAAAATATTTGTTTGAGTGCTGAGCAGCGGAAACCTGGCTCCATTCTCTATCACCGTCTAGCTTTCTGACCTCGGGTCGGTTATTTCAGTTCGCCTTGGTTTCTTTGCTCGTAAGATGGGGGAATAATGCTCAACGCCCAGAGTCCTTGTGAAGGTTATAGGAACTGCCTCAAGAAGATAGGAAACACTCAAGAATGGGAGCTGTCCTCATCGTCATACCTGCCAAAAAGGCATAACTAACGTTTTGTGTTCGGGTTCACTAGAGAAACAGGACCAATAAGATGTAAATGTGTATGTATATATATATATATAATGTGTAAATATCGATATGTAAATAAGTGTGTGTACATGTGGCTGTGTATAGAGAGAGGGTGGGGAGTGGATTTTTAAGAAATTGGCTCATGCAGGGGCACCTGGGTGGCACAGTCGGTTAAGCGTCTGCCTTTGGTTCAGGTCATGATCCCGGGGTGCTGGGATCGAGCCCCGCCGGGGCTCCCTGCTCCTGGAGGAGCCTGCTGCTCCCTGCCCCCCTGGTTGTGCAACACTCGCTCTCTCTCAAATAAATAAATAAAATCTTTTAAAAAAAGAAAGAAAGACTTTGGCTCGTGCAATTGTGGGGGCTGACAAGTCCAAAATTCGCAGGGCTGGCTGTCGGCTTGGAAATTCCAGCAGGAATTAAAATTGCAGTCTTGAGTCTGAGGGAGTCCTGAGTCCGAAGGGAGGCGGGAGGCAGAATTCCTTCATCTCTGGGGACCTCGGCTTTTTCTCTTGCGGCCTTGAGCTGATGGGCTGAGGCCCTCCCAGATATGGGAGGGTAATCTGCTTTACTCAAAGTCTACCCATCTGAATATTCATCACATTTTTAACAAATGCCTGTACCTCAGCACGGAGACTGGTATCTGACCAAACAATGAGGCACTGTGGCCGGGCCAGGTCAATACATGAGACTCTCCCAAGCATGGCCTCTCTCTTATCCCAGGGGAAATCGTACCTGACCAGGAGGTGAGAATGGAAAGAACTTTAGGGGAACAACACACCAATAAAAAGCACCCCAGCAACACAAAAGGTACAACAACTGTTGTCTACTTTGTTCCCTCGGGCCCATCCAAGTCACAAAGGAAGACGGCATGATATGATGGAAAGCACTCAGTCAGAGGTTCTAGAGCCTTCTGCCCCCAGGTGAGTATGTGGTTTGCAGGCGGCTCACTGAATGTCTAAGCCTCCTCAGCTCCCAGTCATAACAAACACATCTGTCCCGCCTGCCGCAGGGGGAAAGTTGTGGGAATAAAGTGAGGAAACCATTGGCAAGGCTTTGCAAGGAAATTGCTAAGTGTCCTCGTAGAAGACATTATCCTACAAGGAACATCGTGCTCTGATTTGCACTAAAGCAAATAAAAGGCAACCGATTGGGTCATAGGTGTGATCTGGCTCCGGTATTTTGGCGACAGAATCATGAGTGTTTTCAATTAAAATTGTCTCACCTTCCTGGGAGCTCGAATGGCTTTTTGGATGTGGATTCGATGACCGAGTTGTCTGAACATTAATCCTTTTCCCCTTTGTCAGTACATTTTCACTGCATTTGATCAGGGCGCAAAGTCCAGGTCCAACACATGTTTGTTATGGATAACGCACTCATCCCAGAGATATTTCTGGAGCCCTCACCCACTGCCCTGGGCCCTGGTTGGACAGGGGGGTGACTTTAAGTCATGAGCCCAGCCGTGGCACAGGGTGAGTGCTGGATAAATGCCAGCCATGTCCTATTGTTTCCTATGCTGTTACGTGACCAGGTGTGAAAAAGAAATATGGGATTCATGCTTTAAACTAAAGACAAGGCTGAGACAACATGCCTTCCAACCTCTGCAGCTTTTTCAAAGTTGCCAGACCTACAGCTCAGCACCTGTCCAATATCACTCTGAAGTCAGGGCACCGAAAGCCCAGAAGAGTGAAGCAACGGTTCTTTGGAAAACTTCACCATCAGAGGAAATTGTCCTGCGTTGTCTCTTAGAACACTTCACACTTCATTGGGAAGCTATAAAAACAATTACCAGGGCATTAGTAAAGGTTATTATTTTTTTTTTAAGATCTAAAAGCATCTCTCCCAGAATGACCTCAGCCAGCATTTCATCGAGAGACAGTTGCTGTAGTGCAAAGAGGAAGAGGTGTGGAGTGGAAACTGGGGGACCCTGCACTGGGTGCTGAAGCTTCTCCAAACCTCAGTTTACCCCACTCTGTGCTAAAGGTAGGAGTCCCTGCCCCCTGGGCTGTTTGCGAGCTAAAATAGAATGGCTTCAGGAAAAACACTTACGCCACCCCTGGGCACTTGGAAGGCACTCCGTGAATGCAATCCCTTCCATGTCCTGGCTCCAGGCTGCCTGTATCTGGAGGTCAGCGGCATGAATGGGTGAAGCAGGAAGGACCAAAAGGGACACTGGATCCCTCAGGATATGCTAGGTTGTGCTGCAGGAACAATCTGAAAAGCTTGCTGAACACAACCGAGTTCATTTCTCACTCACCCCCCATGCCCATCGTGGGTGGCCAAGGGAGCTCTACTCATCGTGACCACTCAGAAACCTGACAGAGCCCTGACAGAAGCTCCATCTTCTACATGAGTCCAAGTTCACAGGTGGAGGGAAAACAGGAACCTGATGAATCATAGGCTCACTCTTAAAGTTTCTGCCTGGGGCGACGCACATTCATTCCACTCCCAT
This sequence comes from Nasua narica, assembly GCA_028533885.1. Classification (NCBI taxonomy): domain Eukaryota; kingdom Metazoa; phylum Chordata; class Mammalia; order Carnivora; family Procyonidae; genus Nasua; species Nasua narica. The sequence continues at coordinate 16,875,835 of CM052800.1, read as the reverse complement.
TTCATTGACTAATGCAAATCACACGGCCACACCTGAGATCAGCGGGGTGGGGGTGTATTATGCTGGAGGTATAGGAGCTTGGATCGAGCCAGTGTCCCTCTGTAATAAAGAGTGGGTAGAAATCTAGCACAAGTTGAGGCTTTGAATATAATGTATCTTGTCACATCAACTCAAATTTTTAACCATAATTCCACGAAACATTCGACCTTTCGTTTAGTCAATGATACGGTTACACACCGTCACTGGTCTAGGCTCAGTGAACAAGATCGGGTCCTTGCCCTTATGCAGCTTACTTTCTAGAAGAAAGTCGAACAACAAACAAGTAGGTCATTTCAAGGTGTGATAAGTGCTATAGAGAAAAAGCCCTCAGGGTGAGGCGACTGAGTTGACGAGGATGAAAAGAGAGATTCAAAGTGTGTGCTTGAGGTGTTGAATGAGTTGAATGATATTCCTCCCATTTCTATTTGATCCCCTTCCCCCAGACGCTTAAAGCTTTCTGGAAGGCAACAGAAGTGCCTCAAAATAATGCCAATGATAATAGCAACGATTTTAAGAGTTAACACCAATTCCCACCACCTCAGCTGGCTCATCTCCCAGTGTGGATCTTCCCAGATACTGAGAAGTGCCCCAGATTCCTGCTGTTCCCGAGCCCCACGGGGACACAGAGTGGGACAGGTTAGATGAAAACAGGGCAAGAAGAGCCTCCACCGGCTCATGATGTAAACACTGGCTCGACCTCAGTCTTCCTCAGCATCAGTGCTGATCTGGAACATTCCATGTATTCAACTACACTTGTTAGTGGACATCTAGGTCACCGGCCAGGAGCAAAGACAGAACTAGGGTAGAGGTAGGTGGGCTGAGGGAGGGGTAGATGGCTTTCATTCACTGAACACCTCCACTGGGCTGGGTGCTCTACAGACATCTACATCTCTATTTTTAACCTTCACAACATCCTCCTGAGGTAGATGCCTTTATCCCCAGTTGGCAGGTAAAGAAACTGAGGCTCAGAGAAAGGAAGTAATTTGTTCTAAGTCACAAGGTGAGTGCCAAAGGCAGGATTAGAGAACCCCATGCATGTTCTACTCATCTTTGCTGACTCCAACTCTTAGACCTATCCTGTGTTCTCTTCCTTTCTTCACCTTAGGGGTATCCACTGGCATCCACACTTCACCCTGCAGGAGGACCTCAAAATGCACAAGGTGACTGGTTATTATTTATTGAGCTCCTCTTATATTCCAGAAACAATGCTAATCACTTAACATTCATTATACACTATAATGTCATTTCATTTTCAATGAATGATATATACATCACATCAAACCTATGAGGTGGGTCATTTTGATTCCATCTTTTTTGCATTAGAAAACAGAGGTTCTTGGGGCCCCTGGGTGGCGCAGTTGGTTGAGCAACTGCCTTCGGCTCAGGTCGTGATCCCGGAGTGCCGGGATCGAGTCCCACATCGGGCTCCCAGCTCCATGGGGAGTCTGCGTCTCACTCTGACCTTCTCCCTTCTCATGCTCTCTCTCACTCTCTCTCTTTCCTAATAAATAAATAAATAAATAATCTTTTAAAAAAAAAAGAAAAGAAAAGAAAACAGAGGTTCTGAGAGGTATAAAACTCTAAAAGCCCTTCACTGTACCACATTGTACCCATAAACCCATATTTCTTTTCTAAAAAGCCTATAAGGTGCTGTCACTCTCTCCTACAACATCCCAACAGGTAGACTTTCCACAGCTGAACTTTTGTTCTCTTCCAGACTCATTTGAGCATCTAACAAAAGGTATTGAATCCCTCCCCTAGAAAAAAATATTCATAAAAACATAGGTGGGGAAGTTTACATGCAATGATCATATTACATTAGAAATGTATTTACAGTAGACCCTTGAACTACATGGGTTTGAACTGTGTAGGTCCATTATTTGCATATTTTTTCCAATAAATACAGTACAGTACTGTGAATATATTTACTTTTCCTTAAGATTTTCACAACATTTTCTTTTCTCTAGCTTACTTCATCGTAAGAACCTAATACATAATGCATGTAACATACAACATATGTGTTAATTGGCTGCTTATGTTATCGGTAAGGCTTCTTTATGGTCAACAGTAGTTTATTTTTTTTTTTTAATTTTCAACAGTAGTTTATAGTAAAGTTTTAAGTGGAGTCATGAGTAATACATGATTTCTGACTATGTGTGGGGTCAGTGCCCCAACCCCTGTGTCGTCCAAAGATCAACTGTACTTCACCTGTGTTCAAAGTGATTTTTTTAATCATGATTCTGACTTGAAGTTGATTATTCAAAAATTAATGATTAATTCCAAGAAGAAAAAAAGGGCAATAACACAGAAGTCGATCCTAAACCTGCTCAAAAGTAAATTTCAATTTTGAAAACATAATGGCGTTTGCCTTTGTGAGTGTTGTCTTTGATATCCGAACAGTTCGACTTTTCTTTTAGAAAACATTCACTGCTAAGTCACAAATGAAATCAGTGACCCTGAGGCTTTCTGCCAATGAGAAAAGACTTGTACCAAGGAGCAACTTCATTCTCCAAGACAAGGTTTGAATCATGGATCCTTTTGTGGAAGGCAAGTAACAAAATATCTAACTAAGGAGGTTTAAATCCTAAGAATGTGTTTTTGCCCAAGTAATCTGAAGAAAGGGTGATCTGGTTCCACAACTTCACAGTTCTGGGTCAGCTTTTCTGCAATACTCTGGGCCTCCCTTTCGTGGTCACAAAATGGCTGCAGTAGCTCCAAACAAATCCTCATAGGACATCACATTGAAAGAAATGTTAACAATTCGGAAGGGCATTGCCATTCAATAGAAGTATTACTTCAATTTTCTTCATCTGCTCCAACTCCCAAATAAGCAAGGTCAAATCCATGGAACAAGGACTTCCCCAGAACTCTCTAAGTATATTTGGCTTCCTTGCCTTGAAGAGTGAATAAACAATTTGTAATATATTTAACAAAAGATGGGAGGCCTGGGTGGCTCGGTCAGTTAAGTGTCCAAATCTTAATGTCAGCTCAGGTCTCAATCTCATGTTCATGAGCTCAAAGCCTACATTGGACTCCACATTAAGCAGGGAGCCTACTTGGAAGAAAAAAAAAAGTTATTTAACAAAAGGATTTTGTGTCAGAATAACACAAATTTAAATATAGTTCCAGCCTTTTAAAATCAAGTCTTCTTGGGCGCCTGGGTGGCTCAGTTGGTTGAGTGTCTAACTCTTGATTTCAGCTCAGGTCATAACCTCAGGGTCATGAGGCTCTGCACTCAGGGGGAGTCTGCTTGGAATTTTTTCTCTCTCCTCTCTCTTTGCCCCCTCTACCACTCTCTCTCAAATAAATAAATATTTAAAAAAAAAAAAATCAAGTCTTCTCATGTAAAACATTTGTATCATCTGGTGTATTTTTAGGATAGACAGACATAATTTTGCCACATAAAAAACATTGGGGCTTTTTAGGTGGTGTGGTAGGTGGAGTCCTTATGTTCCTTGATAAAAATCAAAAGATAAAAAATAAATTTGGACATCATTTCTTTTCATTGTATCTTCCAACTTGAGCTAGGCTTAATGTGAAAATGACAGGTGTGCACATTCACAATGCGGGAAGCTCCTCTCACCGAAAGGAAGTCAGGAGAATCACTAACCACATACGGTAAGATCCTTTCCATCCCACGTTTGTTTGCAGTGAAACCACACATCAAAAAACAGTTTTACATTTAGAAAGAACATGTTATTTTCACAAAGTTAATTTACAAAGTGACACAAGAAAAATATCTAAAAGAAAATACTCATCTTCCCACCAGGAGATCATTCCTGGACCCCAGGTGAGGAAGCCCTGCTTGTCAACAATTCGCTTCTTCTCCTAGTGAGACAGAATGAATGGTAAACGCCACTTTTCCAGTGTGGTATCAGAGGCCTGCCTCTAACACCACCACCTACATGGGACATGCTAGGAGATTGGGATGCAACTGGTTTTCAACCCTTTACTCATCACTTGCTCAAGGGGTAGATAAAACAGGTTAGAGAGAAAGGAGAGAGAGAGGATCTTTTTGGAGGTACCTGGTGTGGTCTGTAGGGTGACACAGACCTGGGTCATGGGTTTAAATCCTGGCTTCCTTACTTTCTACCTCTGAGACTTTTATTAGACCAATGATTCCCTCTAAACTTCAATGTCCTTACCTTACCTAAAAACATGAGAGTGACGGCATCAGAGAAATACAAATCAAAACCACAGTGAGATACCACCTCACACCAGTCAGAATGGCTAAAATCAGCAAGTCAGGCAACGACAGATGTTGGCGAGGATGCGGAGAAAGGGGAACCCTCCTACACTGTTGGTGGGAATGCAAGCTGGTACAACCACTCTGGAAAACTGTATGGAGGTTCCTCAAAATGTTGAAA
>CM052800.1:16827128-16870929 GCA_028533885.1 Nasua narica | reverse complement strand
GGGGAAGGAGACAAACCATAAGAGACTCCTAAACTCACAAAACAAACTAAGGGTTGCTGGGAGGTGGGGGGGTGGATAGGGATATGGACACTGGGGAGGGTATGTGCTATGGCAAATGCTGTGAAATGTGTAAGCCTGATGATTCACAGACTTGTACCCTGGGGTAAATAATACATTATATGTTAATTAAAAAAAAAAAGGAAAAAAAAAAACAAAACCATGAGAGTGATCATTCCCTTCAGCGGGGACTGAGCATTTTTAAATGACTAAAATTGACACTGTGCTTATGACTGAAAGTGATCAAAGGATGTTTTATTGTCTAAGTGTGGCTAGCGAGCAAATAGGAACAGCCTGAGTTTCTACCCACAGGCAGAGGAAGGACTCTCCTCTTCCCCAGTAAGCATATTTAATGGGAGGGTGGGAGAATGACAAAGCTGGTGTATAATTCTATCCCCATGCTTGTTCACAGTATCTGTTTCATGTACATGGAAATCCACATAAGACATAAATTGAGTCCACACTATACTCATGGGGATTCCATCCATCTTTAGAGACAACAGGATGAGGGAGAACAATCATAGCTCATACTAAACCTCTTGTCTTCTCCCATCAGTTTCATGTACTTTATTTGCATGTGGGTTTGTTCATTATAATGTCATTAGCATGAGGGGAGGGGTACTATTACTAGGATAACCAGCAGAGAAGCTGGTGCCATCCTGGCTTAGCTGAGACCACTAACCTATACAATCTGGCTCCAGCTGCTTCCTTAACTCACTTCCTTTTGGGGGTTGCCAGGTTATAGATACTAATGTATATTCACTGTATCTCTTGAAATATATTCAAGAAATGAATATATATATTTCTATATTCATACACGTGTAGTTCTTTGTGTGCAAGTGAGTGTATATTTTGTATACCATCGTATGTATACCAAATACATTTTGTATCCTTATTATTTGACCTAATAACTGTCCTTCCTCTTACGCACTAGATTAAGTACTTAAACACCAGCCATCCATGTCTTTCTTGTTGCAAGGATTCTGATACATGTCTACCTTCATTTCAAAGAAACCTGTTTCGGCATTTTTCCGTATTCTGAAGAGTACTTCACACGTTTCTTACCCCTCAAGATGTTAAAGAAATTGAATCACACTTCCTATGTTTCCAGAGCCTGTGGAAGTCAGAAATTGCCGTGGATTCTGTGGATTTGTAGATGACCTTAGGTTCTCGAGCTCTCCTCCAGATTCCACATCTTCTTGTGCTGCCTCCGATCTGTGCCTGATGTGAAACTCAGCATGCCCTCCTCGGATTCTCTCTCCATGGTCACTCACATCGATTACAACAGAAAAGCAATCTCCAAAGCTGAACATCATGGCTCTTCTCCCACCCTTGCATCCTGGGCGAACAGGGCGAGTTCTCCTGCGGTCTGCTCTGCGTTTCCCTGTCTTATTGTCTCCAGCCCTACTCTTGGTCCTTAGTTTGGAGATCTGGGTCCTCCCTGGGTGTGTGGTGAATCAAAGGTTGGGGGCTGCATCAGAAAGTGCAGAGATTTTTCTCGAAGAGAAAGAGTAAAAGAAAAGAGTGGGAATGTGAGAAGTGGTAGAGAAAGGAAAGCTAGAAACACCCTTAATTTGAGTGCTAGAGAACGTGGATCCTAAGGTGGAGCTATTTACTTACCACGGATGGAGCTCTTCCTATGCATCGGGGACTGTTTCAGGGACTTGACAAAGATGAACTGATTTCATTCTCCTCACCCCCTGATAAGGAGGTACTATTATCAGCCTCCCTTTACAGATGAGGGAATGAAGGCACAGAAAGGTTTAGTGATTTGCCAGAGATCTCACAGCTTGTGAGAGAGGCAGCGTCAACACTAGAACTCAGAGCATGCCCTCTTCATGCTCTCAGCTCCGCTTTGTATCCCCCGTGGGGCTTATTAACTGTGTTTCCTTTCATGATGACAAAGACATTCAAGCAAAGTTTGGAATTAGCTGTTTATTTGGGCTAGTGGACTGCATTGCTTTGTCCATGGCGTCAACTCAAGACTGGGTCCTGGGGATCCAGGAATGTATTTGCTTTTTTTTTTTTTTTTTTTTTTGAGAGAGAGAGAGAGAAGAGCAGAAGCTGGGAGGAAAGGGAGAAGCAGGCTCTCTGCTTGGCAGGGAGCCCGACATGGGGCTCAATCCCAGGACCCTTGGAGCATGACCCAAGCCGAAGGCAGATGCTTAACAGACTAAGCCACCCAGGTGTCCCCTGTATTTGGCTTTTAAAAAAGGGACCTCAGTGAGTGGGATCTTCTGATGAAGGAGAATGATTCATAGATAGGAGTCAGGACCCAACTTCACAGCCCCCGTCTCCTTGACAGCCTCCTCCCCTTTCCTCCCCTCTCTGGTCTCCTTGGCTCTTTTCTCCAGATTTTTCTTCTGTAATACAGCTCGTATCAAGCTTCTTCTCTCACATATGCAAGCCCAGACCAATGATGGCATCGCATTGTGCTCCAAAGGACAAACTTCACAGAAGCTCCTTTCCTCTAAACAATCTTGAAAGTTTGCCTTTGGGGTTGCCAGGGTGCTCAGTCGGTTAAGCGTCCAACTCTGTTTGTTTGTTTGTTTGTTTTAAGATTTTAGTTATTTACTTAGAGAGAGTACAAGCAGAAACAGAGGGAGAAGCAGACTCCCCACTGGGTAGGAAACCCAACCTGGGGCTCAATCCCAGGACCCTGAGATCACGACCTGACCCAAAGGCAGACGCTTACCCGACTGAGCCACCCAGGCACCCCAAGCACCTAACTCTTGGTTTCAGCTCAGGTCATGATCTCAAGGTTGTGAGATAGAGCCCCACATTGGACTCTGTGCTCAGTGGGGAGTAGGCTCAAGATTCGGTCTCTCACTCTCCCTCCGCCCTTATTCCCTCCCCATTCTCTCTCTCTCTCTCTCAAATAAATGAATAAATCTTTAAAAAGATAAAAATAAAAGTTTGCTTTTGGTTAAATTCTCTCACTTCTCAGGTTTCTGAAAAGATGACTGAGAGCTTAGTTTCACTAGCGTGTCATCGGCAGGGCACTGACAAAGGCGAAGAGAGACTACCCAGAATTATAAGGAGGAAGCATTTCCAGTCGCCCTTAAGACTTGCCAGGGAACAATGCTCCGTCCTGATTTTCCCGTGTTATCCAGCTTCCCTTCACTCCACTCTTCTGAAAAGCAAAGTCTAGAAGTTGGTGCTTCCCAGATATAATTGCTTATGGCTGACTCCCTGAGAAGCCAAGGCAGAGATAGTTTTCAAAAATCCGGCCACTTTGATGTCGGCGGTGACTTGGACCCAGTGGAGAATGTTAGTTCTTATTGCCAAATTGCAAAAACAGACTCTTGAGTTTCCAAAAATACCTCCTCGTTGAAGAGTTCTCTGCCCCAGAGAGGCAGGGTGATGGGTCGAAACAGCTAGTGAGTAGAAGGCAGCCGGCCTGAGTCACACAGGGGAGAAGTTGCAGATAAATTTTAATAGCCACTAGTAAACTCAGGACCATGTGGTGTCCGGGGGCATTTCTGTTTTAACAGATATATCTTGGGATCTTTGAAGGAATGGTTGCACTGCCAACTCGTCAATTAATCAACCCTCCCAAGGTCGCCAGGGACACTGCGGATTGGGCCCAGGCAACAGGGGCCTGGAGGAACCGGCTTTAATTAAAGGATTTGTGCAGTAATGGAATCCTCAAATCCTTTGAGCAATGTTGCATGAAGTGGGCCTTTCAATCCCTGTGTGCATTTTCCATGGCTGCAAAGAGGCGACAAATATCCTGACCAAGCATTTCCAGGGAGGGTGTTGTTAACCCATTTAGCAACCCCTCTGAAGGACATACGGCCCAAGCAAATGAGAAAAAAGACAAAGAAAATGAAAGAAAAACATGGTGCCCCGCAACGGTGGGAAGGCTGTCCATTCTCCAAACGCTTGTGATCAAGTCCTGACGGGGTTGTTACTATTTTAAAGAATTGCTTTGTGGACGTTAAGTGTTTTGACATCACCTGCACTTAGAGACTCACCAGCTACCTCCCCTTGAATTGTTAGCGATGATTCGAATGGGATCCTTGATCAATGAGAGTAACAGTCTTGCCATGTGTGGGGCCCTTTCCTCTGGGGGTCCTCTGGATGAGTTCTGCCCTTCGATGGTTTTTGACAGGCAGGATATTCTTGCGGGGAATCAATCAGCTGCTGAAAAAAATCGGTACCGAGTGTGTACCCACGGGGCCCATTCGACATCCAGCCCCACCTGCCTGGCCCTTGAAGGTATTTTTTCTTCAGTGACCTTGATGAGACATTTCTCTGAATCTGTGCTCATCCTTTCTGTGTCATTCAGCACATGCGAAATTCTTACACACACACACACACACACACACACACACACACACACACACACACACACACACCCCTCTCTCTCGTGGGCGGTCCAGCTTGCGGGCTGCCGCACAGAAAACACGGGCTGGAGGTAATGCCGATTTCTGGACGCTGGCAGGAGCTCCACGTCAGTGCTGGTCGCTACCCGCCTCCTACCAAATCCCACTGCCGAGTCCCACCATACCACTCGGTCCCAAAATCTCTTCAGAGAACCATAATTTCACGTCCAAGCCTCGCCTTTTTCCCCGGAACCATTATAAGGTGATCCTTATGTGGGTCGATCCGCCGCTACCAACTGTTAACACATGGTTCAGCGCCCCCCATCTCAGCAACCTGCAGGCTGCGCGGCCCTGGGCTCAGACTCCCAGCGCACTTGGCTTCCTTTCTTGACAGGCAGAGCCGTTCGGCGCACGTGTCTCAGCTCAGGCCAACAGAACCAGACGCCACGGACCGGGTGGCACAAACAACAGAAACTTCTCTTCTCAAGCCCTGGAGCCTGGCAGCCCGAGGTCAGGGTGCCTGCGTGGCCGGGTTCTGGTGAGACCTCTCTTCCGGCCGCCAGACCCCGCCTTCTCACTCCGTGCTCATAACGGCACAGTGAGCTCTCCTCTCTGGGGTCCTTTTATTTATTTATTTTTTAAGATCGTGTTTATTTATCTGAGAGAGACAGCATGAGCAGGGAGGAGGGGGAGAGGGAAAGGGAGAAGCAGGCTTCTCGCTGCGCAGGGAGCCCGATGCGGGGCTCGATCCCAGGACCGTGGAATCATAACCCGAGCCAAAGGCAGACACTTAACCTACTGAGCCACCCAGGCGCCCCTCTGATGTCTTTTTTTACAAGGACACTAACCCAGTTAGATCAGGACCTTCCCCTATGGCCTCATTTAACCGTAATTACTTCTAAGAGGGTACATATTCCAAATATGGTCACATTGAGAGTTAAGGCTTCAACATAGGACTCTGGGGAGGGAGACACAATTGAGTCCATAGCAACACATGTACAAGTCCATTTAATTTTCTTGCTCTCTTGATGCTAGAACTATTGTATCAAAGTTTTAGACTCGATTCCATTGGCATTTTTAATCCAGATTTTCATTTATAATTTTGCGTATCCCCTTGCCCTCATGACTCGGCATCTATCCTTTCATCCCTGTAATGATGTGAAGTTCTGTCTTGCGACGTTGTGTGTTCACTCCACGTACGTAGGTGTGTTTTAATGACAAATCTTCCAAATAAAATTTGGAAACTGATGGGACGTCAGAAGGACAAACACGAGAAAAGATTTGTGTGCGACGTCACGAGGAAAGGCAACCTTCGGCCGTGTGTGTTTGTTCACTTACTTGTCTTGACGATCCGATTCGCTTGTTTCTGAAGGTCTTAGCTTGCAGCACCCATAGAACTAAAGTTGGCTTGTGCAAAGGCCCAGCCACCATGGTGGGTAACGTTAAAGAACAGATGAACTCCGTTTTCTACACCTTTCTCTGGGAAAGTATTACAAAGTATTACAATCAACACAGTATTACAGATGGGTGATTGGATTCTTTATCCGCCGCTGACACAATAACTAGTCATCTTTTGATCACTAACTAGATTCTTCCCTCTTATTCATGCTTCACACCCAATCTGCTCTGAAATTCTGTTGATTCTCTGTCCTTACTGTCTCTCAAATACATTTTCTCCTCACCATCTCTTCTACCCCCTCCTTAGTTTGGGTCCTCGCCTGCTTTTTTCACGTACATTGTTAAAATAAACTCTGTAGTGGACAGTCATGTTTGGGGGCAGCCAGAACCCTTTCTATACATGGGAGATGCCCTCTCCTCCATAGAACAGAAGCAAAAAACTGGTTTTCCCAGCATCCTTTGCAGCCAGGACACTGGCATTGATTCAGCCTCCTATCAAACATCCCCACATGAGGCTTTGTACCAGAAGTGAGGCAATGAGGCAGGTGCCATGGAGAATTCACCTTGGCAAAGGTGATTGCAGAATCTTTCAGTTTCCAGGACAATGGCTCTGGAAACTTAGAGGAGGACAGACCAAAATTTCCTGCATTTCTACCAAAATGACTAGGACAGGGGTTTCCAAACAAGACAGAAAATTTTAGACAATAAGCACCTTACTCCAGCCAACACCACAGGAAAATGCTGCGGCCCCATTCCAGCCCTGGTCAGCAGAGGCCAGGAGCCCCCCACTCTGGGCAGGTTGTAGCTGGGTTAGTGCCCCAACCTCACTTCCAGGAGGCCTTAGCAAAGACCAGGTAGGGAGCGAGGAGTTCATCCCCAGAAGATAGTAATGTGAGAGAGAGAGAGAGGAAGCCCCTTGGTTGTTTCCCAGCTCATCCCCAGCAAGATCTAGCCATGCATTCTCCCCTTGGGTTTATTTCAAATTCCCCCTTTTAACAAATCTCCCTTTTAATTTAATCTGTTCAAAAGATGGTGTTGGTCGGGACTCTACCTCTTAATGAGAGTGCATTCCCATCACCCCCTCCCCCAGCCTTCCTTTCTCAAGTTAAAGGTCCCTTGCTCGGAGACAGCTTCGCTAACCTGCTGCCCCAAGTTGTACCTCTCCAGGTGCCCAGGAGTCCCCTGGGCAGTCCTAATCATGTGTGTAACTGTGCACTCACCCGTGACTGTCTTCCACACCAGCCAAGGCTCCCTGCGAAGAGGAAGCACGGTACTGTTCAAAGGCACACAATAGGTGCTCAATAAAGAAGCGAGCCTCTGACACAGCATCCACAGTCATTCCCCTGCATACCTGTCAGCTTTCTCACGGTGACAGGCGAGCTGATGCAGGGCAAAGTGCACAAATGCGGGAGGTCAGCCCTCTTCATAACAGCGTGTCCCCAACTCCCGGCTCCCTAAGCCTGCTCTCCCCATTGGCCTAACTCCCAAGAAGGAGGCACTGACTGAGTTCCCTCCTTCACTTACTCCATCATGGGCAGAGAGCAAGGCGAGAAGGAAGGAAGCAAGGAGGCGGCAGCACAGACCCATTTTCCCCGGAGGAGGGACCGGGCTGGCCTCTGGGGCTGTGCCAGGCACGAGCTGGCCGCCCGCGCGATCCTGCTGGGATGCTAGACAGTGAACTCTTGACGACCTGCAGCCATGAACTTCATGCTGATGTCGAAACAACCTCCTCCGTCTTCCGGAATTCAAAACATCAGTGTTTTTTGTCGACCTTCATCATTTTAAATTGGTCACATAAGGAGCGTGTTGCGGTGGTTGTTGTTTTTAAGTGGGTGGAAGATGCTTTTGTGCCGAGACCTCTCCTTGGCCTGTTGCTCCTGGAACAAATGTGGCGATCAAATTACCATCCCCTGGAAACGGCAGCCTAATGGGAAGTGCTGACAACTTCTAACCTGAGCCGAACAAATGGCATTGATAGAATATCTAAAATAGATGAATATAAAAAAAGGAAGGAAGGAAAGAAGGAAGGAAGGAAAAAGAAAAAAAGCCCTGGGTATGGGTTTCCTGAACCCGGCAGAACTATGGGCTGTGAGCCCTCTATGGATAGGACAGCCGGAGACGTCCGGCATGGATGGACAAGATTTTGCTGACCTGTGTATCGTACTGTGTTCTGCCAGCATTGGTCCAAGTAGCAGAAGTGGCTCTCTGCTGAGGTCTGGGGATCAGAGAGGTGTCAGGGAGCAATCCAGCCCCCATGTCTCCCCAGCCATGGCCACAAGACTGTGCCTCCGGATCACAAGGAAATGGGTCGTCTTGTATGCAGGAGGTCTGGTGTTTATAGAACTTTTACCTTGTCCAAAGTTCTTTTTGAAAGAGGCTTAACAGGTATTTGACATCCCCCTTAACAGGTAAAGAAGCCAGCAACGAGGACACAGCACATCTAAGTCTAGAGCTCAAACTTCCTGATTCCTAATCCAGTGCGCACTCCACCAAAATAAATATTTGGAAATGTGAATAATAATAACGATTCTACCAGTAACGATGCCCGGCATTTATGGAGCACTCAGCACGGGATAGGTACTGCAGTGGGTACTTCAGTGAACATGATCCCATTTCAGCCAGGTAGGACTGTCATAATCTCCATGTTACGGGTAGAGACACTGAAGCCCAGAGAGGATAAGTAACTTGTCAGAGGTCACACAGCTAGCAAGTGGCAGAACTCAAAGCCAGAATGCTCAGGCCCTATCCATGAGGCCTTGCTGAGATCAACCTTAAGAGAAAGAGCAACATTTATGTATTTATGTTTCATTTATGTATTTTATTTATTCCTTTTCTTATTTTATTTTGTTCATTTATTTTTAAAGATTTTATTTATTTATTTGATACAGAGAGAGAGATCACAAGTAGGCAGAGAGGCAGGCAGAGAGAGAGGGGGAAGCAGGCTCCCTGCTGAGCAGAGAGCCCGATGCAAAGCTCGATCCCAGGACCCCGAGAGGACGACCCAATCCAAAGGCAGAGGCTTCAACCCACTCAGCCACCCAGGCGCCCCAATTCCTTTTTGTATTTTAAAAGTGATCTAGTTACACAGTTTAAAAATCAAGGGAAGTTCACTCTAGAGACTTTTCCAGCAAAATTTGGAAGATTACTTAACACCAAAGAAAAGTATATCTGATAAACATTTACATATAAAAGCAGGATACAAAACTATAAGCACACAAGAATTAATACTACGTAAAATAAGCATGGGAGAATAGAAAACTGTAAGAAAACTCGCCAAGATATTATCAGTAGTTCTGTTGGAGTGGTATGATTACGGGAGGTTTTTCTTAATGTTCTCTATTTACATATTTTCTGTGGGTGGTTTTTTTTTTTTTTTTCATTTAAGGAAATGTGAAAATCCTCCTCAAAACATAGCTTGACTTATTGCTTCGAATCTCTGGCATTTGAGGAACCACAGAGAAAAAATGGTGTTATAAATGGCAAAAAAGGTGGGAGCAGCTTACGTTTTTCATTTTTATTGTATCTAAACTTCAAGGAATTTGTCTTGATTACACTAGTAAACATTTGTCCCCACTGCCTCCCCAAAGAAAGAGGGAGGGAGGGAGAGGAGAAAGAAAAAGAGGAAGAAGGGAGGGAGGGAAGGAGGAGAAGAAACGGGGGTGAATTTTGTTGCACAGCAGAAACATTCCATTTCATGGCTTTGTTTGGGAACTACTTAACGAAACCACAAACACTAATCTCACTGGGTAATTAAAACAGTGTAAATGTCACTATTCCAATCTTTGACATTTGGTTTGGGTCCTGACAGGGCACAATGAATTATCGAGAAGGAATCTCCCTGATGCGAGCACATGTGTTAATAATCCTGGCACGAGGCTTTAATATTCCTCTAGATGTTTCAAAAACTCTGTGTAGCTAGATATATGCGGTTCCTTCAACACTTTATCACACGCTGCCTCGGGGTACCTCTGCTGTTGCTGTTTTGTTTTGTTGTGTGGCGGCCTTGAATCACTTCAACTTCCCTGCGTGTTGACTCTGGGTGTGCCCTAGACATGGCATCTTTCCCGAGGGCACCGATTGTGGGCTCCTTCTTAGTAACACGATGTCGTATACAGCAGAGAAGGTCAACCACGTTTGAATGATGAGAGCAGCTCCCGCTTATTGATCACTTACTATGCACTGGGCACTGGGCTTCCTGCTGCCCAGACACTTTCTCTTTCCATGAGAAGTTGTGGATGCCGCGGTTAAAGCAGCCAGCCCGTCGACCCCAATCCCAGGTCCACAATTTCCCGGCCCCGTAACCTCTGACAAGTTTTCTCAGCCTCACTGTTCTCAGTTTCAGCCTCTGTAAAATGAGGAAAGAATGGTAGCTTTCTTCTTAGGGTTGTGGCAAAATTAAGTGAGTTGGGATATGTGGAATGCTTACACGTGGTAGGAAATCAATACCGATTAGCCTTTATTATGTTCATTTTGTCACTATTATTGTTCATTCTTACAGCGAGGGAACTCTTGCTTCTCCCGCCCTGATTCTCCCCCGGGCTTCCCCGTCTCAGTAGATGGCACCACCTCCCTCCTAATTGTCCCAGACCGAAGCGCCATCTTGGATTCTCTTCTCTCCTCCTCCAAAACCAGTCGTTCAGCCAGCGCTGTCAGCTTTGGGTCTAGAATATCATGTATCCTTCCAGCGGATTCCATCCTGGAGAAGAACCTTCTGCTGGTGGCCCCGCCTGGGTTAGCAGCCTGCTTCGCCCACTTACTATGTGGTACTTGAACGCGCGTTGGGATAACAATAGAACCTACATCATATGCTTGTTGTGAGGACAAAATCAAACCATTCCAGTAAAGCACTGGGAACAGGGCCCGAGCAGAGAACCCAGTCAGGCAGAGTTAGTCCTGGCTGTGGGTCTTACAGCCAAGTCCTTGAATTCCAGGCTGGTGCAAGTTGCTATTAGCTCTCACGGGGACTGAGGCCACAGCCTCCCAGAACTGCTTCAGTCCTCAGCCTTCCATCCTTTCCCCATGCAGCAGCCAACAGGATCTTGCGAGTGCGTACGTAAAACCATCCCTAAGAATCTTTCAATGGCTTCCCATTACACTTAGATAAAAATCCAAACCCTTAGCTCTGGCCTAGAAGTCCCTTTAGAAGGTGACCCTCTCCACTCTCATCTCAGTTTGGACTGTTATCCTCCCTTTGCTATAATCCAGGGCCACCTGCCATTTTTTAGTTCCTTAAATGTGCCATGGTTCAGCCTGCCCCAGGACCTTTGCATTTGCTGTTACTTCTATCTCCAGAACATTTGCTCTGGCCCCTTTTTGTATTTCCAGATGTCCAGGGCTCCAGTGTTTTCTCTTCGCCAGGATTTCCTTATCTCGTCTGGGTTCACCACTCCCTAATCTCCCGTGACATCATCCAGCCTCCAGTTCTTTGTAGCCGTGTTTGATCATATCTTGTTTATTTGTTCACTGACTTATCTTCTGCCTGCCCAGCTAGCATATAGCATGTACCAGTTACTAGAGTGCCATAGCAAATGGCACCCAAAACTTGTAGCATAAAAGAATCATTTATTATGCTCACGGACTGTGCAGCTAAGAAAGTCAGATAGAAGAGTCAAAGTCTGGAGTCTGGGAGGACTGGGCTTCCTTTGCCCTATTTTTCTGTCTCTATGTGGTTTCTCCATGTGATCCCTCCAGCATATCAGCAACAATGTGGCCGGACTTCTTCTGTGTCAACTCAGGAATCATAAGGCACCTGTCTGGAGAGAGGGCTAGGAGACTGCTGTCTCATCTTTTATGACCCAGCTTTGAAGGGTATGTCACTTCCACTGGCCACAAGCCTGTCCCATTCAAGAGGAGGAAACATAGACCCCACTTTTCCATAGAGGATTGCCTCTGTCCTAATATGAGAAGAGAATATAGAATATACATGCAATGAATATTATTCAGCCTTAAAAAAGAAAAACATCCTGCCTCTGGTGACAACATGGACAGACCTGGAAGATATTATGCTCAGCGAGATCAACCAGACCCAGAAAGACAAATGTTGTATGATCTCACTTACATGTGGAATCTTAAAAAGTCGAACTCACAGAAGCTGAGAGTAGAATCACGGTTGCCATGGGCTGAGGGGAGGAGGACATGGGTAGTTATTGGTCAAAAGATACAACACTTCAGTTATACAAGATGAGTAAGTTCTGAAGGTCTACTATCCAATAGTGTCTGTAACAAATAACACTGTATTATATACTTAAAATTTGTTAAGATCTTATGCTAAGATCTTATCTCATAAGAGATCTTATGTATTTTACCACAAAAAAAAATAAAAATAATAGTAACGGGGGCAGGAGGAAGCTTTGGGAAGTGACGGATATGTTGATGGCCTTGATGTCGGTTTCAGGGAGGTATACTTATTCTCAAACTCATGGAGTTGCAGACATTAAATATGTATAGCTTTTTACATCTCAACCATACTTCAATAAAGTGGGGTTTTTTTAATAGACATGTATTCATGATTTGGATTGCTTTTATTGTTTGAAGGGTAAGGGTGTTTACCAAAAAATAAAATTAAAGTTAAGTGAAAAGAAGAAGGAGGAGGAGAAGGAAAAAGGAGAGATGTGGGGCGGAATACGCCAGCATAGCCGTCTTTGAAAAGATAGCCTGCCACAGAGGATATGAGTAGACATTTTTCCAAAGAAGACGTACAGATGGTCAACAGACACATGAAAAGATGCTCAACATCACTCATCATCAGGGAAATGCAAATCAAAGCCCCAATGAGGTACCACCTCACAACGGTCAGAGTGGCTAAAATCAACAACACGCAAAATAACGAGTGTTGGTGAGGATGTGGAGGAAAAAGAACCCTCATGCACTGTTGGTGGGAATGCAAACTGGTGCAACCACTGTGGAAAACACTATGGAGATTCCTTAAAAAACTAAAAATAGAATTACCGTATGATCCAGTAATCACAGTATGGGGTATTTACCCAAGGACTAAAAGATGAGGCAGTATATAGACACAGTGGAATACTATACAGCCATAAAAAGTGAAATCTTGCCAAGCCATAAAAAGTGAAATCTTGCCATTTGCAACAACATACATGGATGTAGAGGGTATAATGCTAAACAAAATAAGTCAGAGAAAGATAAATATCATATGATTGGACTTATACATGGAATTTAAGAAACAAAACAAACCAAGAAGTAAAGACACAAACAAAACAACAGACTCAGCTACAGAGAACAAACCGGTGGTTCCCGGAGGGGAGGTCGGTGGAGGGATGGGTGAAATTGGAGAAGGGGATTGAGAGCACAGTTAGTGTGATGAACACTAAATACTACATAAAACTGTCGAGTCATTATTCACTGGATGTGAATCGCACTTGAATAAAAAAAATCAATAAAATGGAGCACAAAGTTTAAGTAAATAAACTAAAAAACAAAAACAAAGACAGACAAAACAGAAACCCCCAAAACCAGAGAGAAAATACAGCCTGCTGAAAAGCTCCAGGGGGGCAGCGACCTTGCCTTGCCCACACTGTACTCACAGCTCTAGAACTGTGCCTGGCACAGAGTAGGTGCTCAATAAACCTTTATTGACTCAAGGAATGAAATGCTCTATGATGTAAATATACTGTCTTTATTTTACAGATGAAAAATATTAAGACTCCATGAAGGGCCCAGATAGGCACCCAGGTTTGCCTGCCTCCAACAGCTGTTTCCTAACAAATGATAGCCTCCCTTGCCTCCCCAGTGTGGAACACTGAATAAACAAATAAGAGAATAAAGAATTGAATTATTCTATTTTTTCCTAGTGAAATTATTCTGATATCACTGGTTAACACTCAGACTCTATCAAGTCTTCCAATCCCCTTACCAGATTTTGCTTTCCCAGATGTTTTAGTATTGTTCCTTTCTTTCTTGTTTTGTTTGTTTTTTTTGTTTTTTTTTTTTTAAATAGGCTCCACACCCAGCATGGAGCCCAACACAGAGCTTGATCTCCTGACCCTGAGATCGACATCTCAGCTGAGATCAAGAGTTGGCCACTTCACAGGGATTGAGCCACCGAGGTGCCCCAGTGCTGATTCTTAACACTGATATGTACCAAGCATCTTTTTTTCAATAGAATCATGTAACATCTGTTCTTAGGATGCTTAAGGCTATGGCTTCCTGGGAAAAGCCCCGGATATGGTTTCAATGGACTCCAGCCAAGGGGTGTCTAAGCAACCTTCAAACTGAAAGCATCTGAAGATTCCTTTTATTGTCACTTTCAGAAGGCAGGGACCTTCTGTAGGCTACTTTCTGGTCTTGGCGGGCAGCGGCTGGCGAGTCTGGGTCATGGTTCAGAGGAAGAGCGCCACCTACTGATGACCTGCTCCACGTTCAACACCACCACAGCTGGGCTAAGACCCCAGTTACTGTTCGAAGGGTGTGGAGGAGCCTTCTCAGCAGAACAGTGGAATCTTGGTCTTGATTTCCAACTCTAGTATTTGCAGTAACAGTGAGACCAACAAAATCATAACACATTGAATATAAGGCAGGTCAATGTGGTTTTGTGAGAAAGAATAATGACTCCAGTGAGAAAAAATTCTTTCCAAAATACAGACTACATTTTTCCGGCAAGTCTCTGCATTGAATGTTACTTTATTAAGGAGAATAATCCTGTAAGATATTTAATACCATTCTAGCAAAGCATTCGCAAGGTAATTCTTTTCAGTAATGAGGTGGTACCTTCACTTCCATTTCGTGTGTTCCTGAGAAAATGCATAACATAAGGCAAGAAAAATCAACCTCAAAGAGTTCTTGGTTCCACTAGGAAGCCTGTAGTTACAAGTAACAAGCCGCAGCAACTTGACTAAGTCAATCATTCATATGGTATGATTCCATTTATGTGAAGTTCTAGAACAGGAAAAACAAATATATGCTGATAGAAATTAGAACAGTGTCTAAGACAAGGGATGGGAGGAATTAATTATAAAAAAGACACAAAAGAAGTTCTGTGGTAATGAAAATGTCTACATCTTGATGGGACTGGGGTTACTCAGATGTACATATTAGTCAAAATTCACTAGAGGGTGCAATTAAGATGTGTGCATTTCACTTATATACAATTCTCCTAGGAGAGAAAAAAAAGAGGTGAATAAATATTGAACTCCAGGGGCACCTGGGTGGCTCAGTCGGTTGGACATCTGCCTTCTGTTAGGGTCATGGTCCCGGGATTCTGGGACTGAGCCCCTAGCCAGGATCCCTGCTCAGTGGGGAGCCTACTTCTCCCTCTGCCTGCCGCTCCCCCTGCTTGTGCTCTCCCTCTCTCTCTCTGTCAAATAAACAACACCTTTTAAAAAAAAAAATCTTGAACTCTAGTTAATGACTTGTAGGCTGAAGTGTTTAGGAACAAAGTGAACTGATGCCTTCAACTTACTTTGAAGTCCCTTAAAAAACCAGATGAATTGACAGATACACAGAGAGATGAATTGATACGTGAAAAAAACAAATAGGGCAAAACGGTAATCACTGTAGGATTAAGGTGTTACATATATGGGTGTTCAGCATACAATTCTTTCAACTTTTTCTGAAGGTTTGAAAACTTCCATAATAAAGTCAAAGGGGAAATGTAAAAATAAAGAAGAGGCCTAACGGAAAAAACACACATACCCACCTTCGGGTTGAAGTGACATAAGAAAATACCAAGTTTGGGTTTCTTTGGGCTGGAATTATCTCAGTCGTCTTAGTAGGAAGGACAGATTGGGGAGTACGGATGTCACCGATTAACTTTTTTGAATGAGAAATTGTTTTAATTTGAGATGCCTCTGAGCTTCCTGGCACATTCCTGGAGTAAAGGTGGGCTCCCAAATTAAGTTAATGAGGCCAAGGAAGAAGATACTGCTTCACCAATTATGTGTACCTCTCTCTAACCTCTTGGCTAGCAAAAATGTTTCCGAGAATGGCAGGGAGGCTGCCTTTACCCATATCCATCACGGTCCTAGTTTTGTACTTACTTTTTTCAATGAGAATTCTACCACCACTCGCAGCCCTTACCCCCAGCATAGAAAGAAGGTGCACAGAAAATTCTTCTTTACGAGACCCAACCAAGTTTTTTAAGGCATCAAATGAGTTAAGCGAAGATGAACCAGACTCAGGTGAATTAAATTTCCCCTCAAGTCCTATAGAAATCCAATAAATAAATTAAATGCATGTGGATTTAAAAATTAAAGGCCGAGAAAGCTTGAGGCAAAGTGCATTTGACATTTGAAATAATAGAAACTTGAGAGGCGGCTTGTTGCAAGTTGTATGCTTACCTGGTGTGATAGGGGCCCTTGGTCACCGGTCTGCCAGACTCTGTTTACCGAGCATAATGGTCTTGCGGGGACATTCAATACAACTCCCTATCACAAGGTGTGACTTGAGGGCCATCATTTAGAAGACAATGGGAGCGGTCTCCTGCTCAGCCCTCCACCCAGGGGCAGAGCGAGAGAGACAAGCAGGCTCCCAGAAGGACTTGAAGAGGGGCTTTCTGCAGGGGTCGCCCTGGGCCTCGATCCCAGCACCCTGAGATCAGGACCTGAGCTGAAATCGGATGCCCCACCGACTAAGACACCCAGGCGCCCCGCCTAAGCAAGAAATTTTAGATGTGACCAAAGCTGTGTACGAGGGTATTTTTCACTGTTATTCAACAGAGTAAACATTTTGAAGCTATCAGATGTCCAACGATAGGGGATTGGATAAATAACTGTTTAGCGCCCTGCTTAAAACAATAGTTGATGGAACTAGAGGGGATTATGCTAAGTGAAATAAGTCAATCCAAGAAAGACAATTATATGATCTCACTCATATGTGGAATTTAAGAAACAAAAGAGGATCTTAGGGGAAGGGAGGGGAAAATGAAACAAGATGAAATCAGAGAGAGAGGCAAACCATAAGAGACTCTTAATCATAGCAAACAAACTGAGGATTGCTGGAGGGGAGAAGGGTGGGGGTGGTAACTGGGTGATGGACATTAAGGAGGGCACGTCATGTCATGAGCTGGGTGTTGTATAAGACTAATGAATCACGGGGGCACCTGAGTGGCTCAGTCGTTAAGCGTCTGCCTTCCGCTCAGGCCATGATCCCAGGGTCCTGGGATCGAGCCCCGCATTGGGCTTCCTGAGCCTGCTTCTTCCCTTTGCTCTCTCTGCTGCTCTGCCTACCTGTGCTCTCTCTCCATCTCTCTGTCAAATAAATAAATGAAATTGAAAAAAGAAAAAAGACTGATGAATCACTGACAATTTAAATTAAAAAAACGAAATATGAAAGTATATGAAATACTATTAAATAGAAAGATATATTTTATCATAAAAATGGATAAATAAATAAATCTTTAAAAAAAGATAAAACAGTAGTTAAGACAATAGGTTGGGGCTACTGGGTGGCTCAGGGGGCATCTGGACGGCTCAGGTGGTTAAGCGTCTGCCTTTGGCTCAGGTAACAATCTCGGGTTCCTGAGATCAAGCCCCGCATCGGGCTCCCTGCTCAGAGGGAGTCTGCTTCCTCCTCTCTCTCTGCTCCTCTTGTGCTCTCCTCTTGTGCCCTGCTTGTGCTCTCTCTCACTCTATCGAAATAAAATCTTAAAAAAAAAAAAAAGACAATAGGCATGAGTTTGAGCATGGCTTAGCCACTCACTTGCTTTGGCATCTTGGGCCAGTTCTATATGTAACCTTGCTGAACCTCTGTCTCCTCATCTATAAAATGGGGATGAGAGCTTTACCCCAGGGGCCGATTAGAAAGATAAAATAAGATAATATGAATAAAGCCCTATGTAGTGCTTGATCATTCTAAATGCTTAACTACTGACATTATAATTTTATTATATATATATTATAGTATGTACATATGTTTAGTACAGTTTTATATAACCATTACAAATTATATTATTTAAAGAATATTTAATAGTATGGGAAATGCTTATAATATCTTATTAAATAAAAGTAATAGTACAAAACTGTACATAAAGTATAACTCCATTTTATTAAAATAAACCAAAGAAGAAAAAACAAGAGGAAATCATCAAAAATGTTATTAAAGACCATCATGCCTGATAGGGAAAATACGGATGATTTAAATTCTGTTCTTTATGCTTTCCTCTATTTTCAAAATGATTAACCTGGATCACATACTACTTTGTGTAAATGCCTTTCAAATAACATCTATTAGATTACTTTAATAGAGATGGATCCAAAGCAAACCCCCCCCCCAAAAAAGACCCATTATATTATCACCCAGAAAACTCTATTGGCATTTAAAAAAAATAATAACATAAAAACATGGCTAGAAAATAGAAAGCATAGAGGACAAAACTAATTGTGGAACTTCCCATCTGCTTACACCCTCTGTCTGTCCCCTGCAAGGTAAGTACGGTTAATAACTTCCTTCGAGCAGGAAAAAAAAAGAAACTAGTGATCTATCAGTGTGAACAGAGCCGTCTCATGCTTTCAGTTTTTATCAGATTGTGTTTGCATTCTGTTCCAGGCAAACTGGTGCATTTAAAGCCCCTTACCTCCTCCCCTTCAGGCACAGCCCCAGTTAGGTCCTTTGGTGAGTGCTTGCATATCACTTCCTATGCACCTACTTACACAACAACTTCTTCACACGCAACATATGGTGTGGCTGGGGGACTTTTCTTCTTCATGGAAATGGTATCACATCGTACACATGAGCTCAACGGTGGCACAGTTTTCTACAGTATGGATATACCACAGCATTCTTTGCATTTCCCCCCTGGGTGGATATTTAGCCTCTCAATTTCTATGTATTATTTTTATAATCAGAATAAAATAGTCATTATTTTTTTGAAGATTTTATTTATTTATTTGACAGAGAGAGAGAGATCACAAGTAAGCAGAGAGGCAGGCAGAGAGAAAGGGGGAAGCAGGCTCCCTACTGAGCAGAGAGCTCGATGTGGGGCTCGATCCCAGGACCCTGAGATCATCACCTGATCCAAAGGCAGAGGCTTTAACCCACTGAGCCACCCAGACGCCCCAATAGTCATTATTTTTAAGTTTCCTTTTCACTAAATGTAAAATACATACATATGTCAGTTTTTTAAGAAGATATTTATTTAAGAGAGAGAGAGCATGAGTGGGGGGGCGTGAGGGAGGGGCAGAAGGAGAGAGAGAGAGAGAGAGAGAGTCTCAAGCAGACTCACTGCTGAGCACAGAGGTCAATGTGGGGGGTGGGGGGACGCTCCATTTCACAACCCTGAGATCATGACCTCAGCCAAAACCAAAAGTCTGATGCTTAACCGACTGAGCCACCCAGGAGCCCCTATAGACACACATTTTAAATGAAACGTTGGAAGCACAGAATTCAAAGTTCATACGGCTTACTTGAGTGGTTTCACGGTGTTCATTCTAGTCTGGACCCTTTGGATGAACCTAGCCTGTGCAATCTCACTCATGCCGGACCTCGGAAATCAGCACTGCATCCCAGGAGCTGCTCCGGATTCCCTCCAGTTGCACCCCCACCACCTTGAGGTTTCTCTTCCCTGCACACCCGCCTGCTTCTCTATAACCCTGTAACCTATAACCCCATTCCCGCTTCTCCCCCTAGCCAGCAGGGAGCCAACTCAGCTTTGGACGTGCTATCTCAGCTAGTCACTGATAGACAAGAAGGAAAGGCGGTCAGGAAAAATGACTTTTTTGCCTGTTTTTATGCCTTAACAATAGAAAAATTGATACCTTGGCATGGGGTGCTGTCATGACATACATCTAAAGCCTATGGCTTCGGTTTCATAGCCTGCTTTTTAAGCCACCACAGATTTTCTGTCACTACATGAGTCTTTCCAATTTCCAATATCACCTACCTTATTCTCCATTGTCCAATTAAAAGTGGTGAGTGCCAAGTGCCAAGAAAATAATTTTGGAAGCTACAAGGGTGAAGACCATGTTATGTAGTAGCAAAACAATTGGAAGCAAAGAAATGAATCAGGGGAAAACATTTTTATTTAGGAAAGAACTTCAGCCATGGTTACTGCTCATGGAAGTGACTAGAAGCATATAGATCAGAAGTCTACTTAGATTTTGAGAGACCAATATTGCCAAAGAAACCATAAACTAGGACTTTGTTCAAGCTTTAAACCACTAGTTTTCAACTGGACTGATTTTTCCCCCCTCCCCATGGGACAGTTGGCAATGTCTGAGACTTTTTTTGGTTGTCACATCCGGGGCAGAGATCCCTCCACCCTCTGGCATCTAAGCGATAGAGGCCATGAACATTCCATACTACATAGGCTAGACCCTCACAACAAAGAATTATCTGATCCAAAATATCAGTAGATTAACAGATCACTGAAAACCATAGATGAGGAAGTTTTTCCCAAGGAATTTTATTTTGGTCTAATCAAGAAAGATCTCCTGCTGCCCAACAGAGACTCTTGCCCGGCAGGATTGTACAATTGTACATTCTATGGACTATGGACCAGTGACTGTGCTGTGACTCCCATTCTGTGCTTTTGTGAATGAACATGCTTACTGCCTTGTCCTGCTCCTATTCCAACATGGCATATGGTGTATGTGGAGGATGCTGGCAGATAACTTGTTTTTTTAGTTCACAGGTCAATGAACATGAAGTATTGCAACTGGATTTGGAGATTTAACATATCACTTCGATACTCAGGACATTGAGCTAGACCCAGTAACTTGATTGGGCTTTGGGTGGTCTTCCTTAAGGGGGGAGGTGCCAGTGTATTCAGTGCATGGGAAGGAGGATGTGAAGATATTTGGTGATCAGAAGGGCATATTGTGGAGAGAACACTGAGCCCCAGGCTAGATGACATTTCTCAGGCTCCCCTGTGGTTTGGTGTGGCTGGGAACTAACTGCTAACTATAGGTTATCCTCACCACTTCCCGGCCTGGCCCATAAAAACCTCCTGCCAAACCCTCTTTCCCACTCCCACCACCCCCTACCAGGTTAATGCAAAGGAACATGGGGAGCCTGAAAACCAAACGTTGGAGATGGCAGAGTCACAATGCAGAAGGAACCTGGGTCCCAGAAACATTGGCTGATAGAGAGCTGCCCATTACTCAGAAATATCTGCCTACAGCTTTATATGAACAAGAAAGAAACTGTTCTTATTTTAATCACTGATAATTCAGGTTTATCTGTTGCAGTGGCTAGCATTACCTTAACTAGTACACCTACAAAAGGGAATCTAGTCCAACCAAAGCCTGATAGCGCTCAATTTTCCTAGTATAGCCAATCTCATTTTATGCCACAAGTATTGGAGAATCAACACTCAGAGTAACCCTCAGCACGCTTATAATTGCTTGTTCAATGTCCCCCTCCCTCAGTGGATCATAAACTCCACCTTACTGTCTGACTGTTTTTGTGACAGTGAATCCCATATCCTCACTTGAGCTCCTTCTGGAGGATTATCAATCACCAGGCCCTGAATTGCAGAAGGTCGTCCTAAAGAGGAGGGAGGTGGGAGGTCTTGACAGAAACTATGAAGACACTAGGTGTCTTGGTGAAGCCGGTCCCACACACTGACTTCTACCCAAAAATGAATTTGGAAGGCTCCCTAGCCAACTCACCTGGGCATAATGGAGGGTGTTATGAGCTGAATGTTTGTGTTCCCCCCAAAACTGATATGTGGAAATCCTAACCTCCCAAGTAATAGTATTGGGAAGTAGGATCTTTGGGAGCTGCTCAGGTCATGGGGGAGAGTCCTCATGAATGGGATTAGTCTTCTTATAGAAGAGACCCCAGAGAGCTTGCTTTCCCTTCTTCTGCCATGCAAGAAGAGAGTGGGAAGAACCAGAAGAAAGCCCTGACTAGGCTCCAGATCTGTTGGCACTTTGATCTTAGACTTCCAGCCTCCAGGACTGTAAGAAATAAACGACTGCTGTTTGGAAGCCATTCCATCTGTGGTACTTTGTTACAGCGGCTGGAGCTGACTGATATAGAGGGGCAACTCTGATTTAGTCGCTCATGTGCCAGTGGGCAATCAACGCAGCCTCAGTCATTGGAGGGCAACTCCAAAGTATAGACTCTAAGAAAAATATGAGGCTGCCTAAAAAAATAGAGGAGCTTGAAGTTCAAAAGCAGCCCCAAGGGCCCCTGCAGGCCATCCGAGGTCCTGGCCTGCTCCTGGCACTCAGTTTCTATTCCTCCAGCTCAGACTCAGGTCCCTCCCCTTGGCTTCCCAGCCTCTGCACTTTTTGGCTAGTTACTTCATATTTGTTACATCATCCCCTTATTGTCTAAGCTGGCTTGAGTTGCTTTTCTGTTATTTGTGAACAAAAGCTTCCTCATGTACCTTTCCCTCTTCTTTTCCTCCGTTTTGCATTGTTGGTTTTTTAAGGATCGAAAAGGGCTGATCAGGGAGCCTGACTGCATGACTTTGGCACTCTTTGCACTGCTGCAACTGTTTCAGAAGCAGGGAAAAAGGCAAGGGGGTCTCTGTTCCAGGTGCGCATGGAATCCAGAGATACCTCAAGGCCCACCTTAGGTTCGCACCACACGTTACAGCGTGCTTCCCTTCCAGCTGCTCCAGGTGGTGACCAGAGAGAGAGAACGTGACTCTTACACCCAGATGGAAGGGCAAGAGGTTGCTGTCCATTGTCTGAAGTAGAAACAATGTGAAAAGAGAAAACAAGAGCGATCGCCTTTGCCTGCTTCATAGGGTGAATCCTGAATATTGTGAGTGCTGGAGGGGACCTCAGACATCCAAGTTCATCCCCACTATTTTACAGATGAGGACATGAGGCTCAACGGCGGGTGGGGGGGCGATCGACTACCCAAGCTCCCACAGTTAATGCCAGAGGTGGAAGGAGCTGCATCCCCAGCATTTACGTTCCCAATTGAGGGCTTCTGCGTGACTCAAATCCACCACACGCAGTTGAGATACCTGGTCCCAGATTGTTAGGCATTTCCACATTGCTTCCGAATGCCTAAAGATGGATCGATAAGGTTCAAATTAAGAAGGAGGAAAGGGAATCAGAGGTGGGGGAGGGGCAAGCAGAGCGAGAGCACATGCGTGCAGGGTGCAGAGAGGAAGAGGGGAGCGCGTGGGAGAGCCAGAGAGCCGCGTGGCCACCTGACTTGCGCTTGTGCTCCTACCACTGGGCTTACTGGTCACACCAGCTGCACTTCCCGAAGCTCATCCATTCCCGGCCTGCCATCGACAAATTGCATTGATTTACAAAACAGACAACTCTGCAATTGCCGGAGTACATTTAATCTTTTCCAATTAAGCCAACTTCACATTCGGCATACCATATGGAATTCTTCAGGGTGTTTATAAACACGGTTACACTTAAGCCCTCGTCCACTCTGCTCAAACTGTAGCAGAAAGAGTGCAGAGAGCCAAACACATACAGACTGAAGGGACAATGTGCCACAAGGCCAAATCCTCTTAGAGATGGGAAAGACTTTAGACATCCTCTGGTCCGGAGGCCATACCCTCGAGGCCCACGGGCTGGATTCGGCACACAGATGTGTTACATTTGGCTCGCTGTGCGTTTCTGAAAATGTTTGTGCCAACATTTAAGAATTGGAAGACTTCACATAAAAATCCAAACTTCCTACATCTTTTGAGAAAACTGGAAATGTGGCCATACTGAGTCCTCCTTCCCACACAACAATCAGCTGGAGACGAGTAGGAGCTTCTTCCTTTGCCAGGGGTACCCTTTCCCCGTCGGCCGTAATTGTCACCGCTCCACATTTTCTGACATGAAATATCTGCATCCCTCCTTCTGGGTACTTGCCTGACCCTTGTAGGCGTTGTCCAACCTTCTCTAAACTGGAAACATTGATTTAGGGAGGAGGAGACGGAGTCTCCGCATGCAAACACGACCTGCCTAAAGTCACATAACTGGCAAGGGATCCAGCTGGGATCTGGTTCATGGCACACAGTGAAACAACAGGGCCAGGATGATCAGAGCGCAAGGCTGAACCCAAGAATTTCCAGACATGAGAGAGAGAGAGAGCCTCAGACGTCCTGGGCCCATGGAGCTGGATATGAGGATGATGGAAGAAGTCAATGTCACGTGCATGCTGAGTGCCCGTGAGACCACAGGTGACTTCACGTTAGATGAGAAGATGAGCTGTCTGATGGCCTTCGTTCGTTGCAGATATTCGTTCACGTACATGTGCCACAAATGTTTATTGCCTTTCACGAATTACCTTTAAGCTCTGGGGAGACAAAAATATTAAATCTTGATTCTGGTCCAGCAGAGAGAAACAGACCTAGAAGCACATGAATTCCAACAGCCCACACTCCCCTCTCCTGGCCAGATCTGTAGGTGGAGGGCGCTACAGTGTAGTGGTTGAGTGTGAGATAATAGAAAATACACACTGGTCTCCGCCCCTGGTTCCTGACGCAGAATTCCTGAAACTCTTGTAATTTCCTAAGTGACGAGACCAGTGGGAGCATCTTTTGTCGTGGTGTTTGATCTTTGACGTCAGTTCTTGACACAGAGCTCCTGGAACCCTTGTCATTTCTTGGGCGATAAGAGTATCTTTGTTCTAATGAGGCAACTCTTGATGGGCTGCTGGATCAGGACTGGCCACAGGAAAGCCAAACCCTGAGTAGAAGCTTGGAATTTTTAGCACCCCCCCCCCCATTCTCTTGAGAAGAAATAAAAAAAGAAAATAGAGTTAATGATCAAGCATGCCTATGTGATGAAGCCTCTATAAAATCCCGACAGTCTGGGGTTCAGAAAGTGTCCAGGTCAGTGTCCAGGTGAAAGAAGTGTGTCTAGAGAAAACATGGAGACTCCACACCCCTTCCCGATACCCTCCCCTTCTCATCTCTCCCATCTGAGTGTTCATCTCTAGCCCTCGATATATCTTATTATAATCAACTAGTAAGCTACTCTAACAAATTAATTGACTCGAAGGGGGAGGAGGTCAAGGGAGCCTTCAATTACAGCCAAGTTGGACAGAAGTTGTGGGTCACCTGGTGACCTCCTATTTGTGATTGGCATCTTAAGTAGGGGACAGTCTCCTGGGACTGAGCCCTTACCCTGTGGGATCTGATACCATCTCCAGGGAGATCATGTCAAAACTGAGTTAAATTAGAGGAGGCCCAGCTAGTGTCCAAGAATTGCTTCAATGGGAGGAAGCGCATACCTGTGGTGACCAGCAGCGTCAGAGGGAACTGTTCTACACGAGCAGTAAAGGAGAGAAACATGTAGGAGGAGACAAGACTAGAGTTTTGTGGGTTTTTTTTTTTTTTTTAAAAAAAACACTTGAAGGTAATAGTCTGACTTGCAAACTTGGATTCAAATGTTCATTGTGTCCCTTCTTAGCTCGGACAGAATGGTTCCCGTCTAAGCCTTGGTGTTCGCATCTGTATAAAATAATTCAATGCCTACACGTAGAGCTCTCATGAGAAAACATTTGAAAAGTTCCTTGCATATGGGACGCCTGGGTGGCTCAGTCCATTGGGCGTCTGATTCTTGGTTTGGGCTCAGGTTATGATCTCAGGGTGCTGGGATTGAGCCTGGCGTCGGGCTCCACACTCAGCGGGAAGTCTGCTTGAGGATCCTCTCTCTCTTCTTCTGCCCCTCCTCTCTCTCAAATAAACAAATAAATCTTAAAAAAAAAAAAAAAAGGAGTGGCATCTGGGTGACTCAGTCAGTTAAGCAGCCGCCTTCAGCTCAGGTCATTTTCCCAGAATTCCAGGATCAAGCCCCACATCAGGCTCTTTGTCTGCTTCTCCCCTGCCTGCCGTTCCCCCTGCTTGTGCTTGCTCTCTGTCTCTCTCTCTCTGTGTGTCAAATAAATAAATAAAATTAAAATAAAAAGGAAAGTTCCTTCAATAACTAGTGGATTCAATCATTCTTCTTCTAGAATGCTTCCATCCCTCCTCCGCTACCCATCCTTCTTTTCTTCTCCCTTCCCTTTCATTATTCTCTTTCTCTCTTTGTTCCAGGCATTCTTTGAAATTTTGAGATGTCTGAGTATTTTCTGACATCGCAAATCACTGGGCAATGAGCAGGCCTTGCAATGAAAAGTGCCAGCACATATTAAAATAAACCCATGTGGCCTTGACTCTCACCAGCAGTGCATCATTTATGTTACTTCTTTGAAGGACAGAAAATTACTAAGGAGTGAATCCTTAATTATTTGGTCTCTTATTTGCACGGAGAGTCCTGGGTGATGGTCCTGCTCGGGGGTTCTCACACAAAAAAATTCTTCAGGGCCTTGAGCATGCCAGATTCCAAAGTGAAACAAAGGATCAAGAGCCCAGAAAATCTTAGATTTTAATCCCAGGATAGATTCTGGTTCCCTCTTTGGCTATGGGCAAATTACCTCCCCCCATTGCTTTCCCCACCAGCAATGAAGAAATCAATTATTTCCTGGCCTCACTTGAGAGCTGAGAGACTTAATTAAGCCTTTGGAAGATGGTCGTTAGTTAACCTAATTCTCTCCGTAAGCTAACAATCCTTTGCTTTCCTAATCATATCACCCAAACTTTTCATAAATTAGCCCCCTTTTCCTAAAGTCAGAATGTAGGATGACTCTTCTTTTTACTAATTTGCTTCTATAAATGGCTTTTAATGATATTATTATCACTTTCTCATAAACAGGAGGAGGGTAGGAAAATTGTGATGAAGAGCGAGCACCTCAGGGATGACCAAGACCGAGGGGTGCTGGGGAGGGAAAGTCCTATTGTCTCCAGAAGAGAAGAATTGTCTTTGTCCTTGAAAACAGAGAAAGGTCTTGGTTCCTCTGGTGCTCCTGAGCACTCTAATGAGAACCGCAGATTGGATTAAACTTGCTTACTCTGCAGTGACACGGACAGAGTCCCTCCTGGATGAGCACGGGGCCCTCACACATAGGTTCAGATCCTGGCTCCACCAGTTATTTGCTGAGTGACCTTGAGCATTTGCATAACTTCTCAATCTCTTTTTCTGTAAATGGTGACACTAAAGTCTGCTTCAAGGGCTTGTCTTAAGGATGAAGTGAAACCATATGAGTTACGCCCTTTATATCACTTTTAGAGCTATATACACCTGTCCAATTTCCACAACTAGATGATGATAAATCCCTTGGCAACCGGGATTGCTCAAGGGCATCCAGCCTTTCTCAACAGGGGTTCCGCAAGAGAATTAAACTCCACGAAAAATTGTGTGTGACTATTTACTCAATTCTCTCAGGGATGATCTATAACTAGTACAATTTACAATGCAAAAGAGAGAAGTTAATTCATTACCTACAATGGATGCCTTAGGGTATTGGGGTTTAATTCCTTCCTGAAACTTGGTTAAAAGGCACTGGTATCACTACTCATTATAAAAGATAAACTCCAAACTTTCAATGGTTTAATATAATAGAAGTTTAGGTCTAAAGGGTGTTTCTAATTGACAAGAATAAAATAATTCAGAGATTCCAAGCTCTCCAAGCTCATCTGTATTAAAGGGGAAAAGTAGGGAGAAGAGAGGTTTCCCATACACATTCCCATCAATTAGAAAGCAGGCACATGGCCATTTCCAACCACAAGGGTGTGTGGGAAATGTAGTCTCTCTGTAGAGCCAGGAAAAAAAATGTTAGCTGGTCTCTGCCATATACAGGTATAATCTCCCTGGTCTACTATATTTAGACAATCATATAGTATCATACAGTAGGTGACAGGGTTCAATAAATGTTTGTTAAATTTATGAATGAATCATGTAATCAACCCTCGCAACCTGACTTCCTCCATTTATCTTATGTCCTAGGTCCCCTGAAGCCTTTCTTCCAGCCAACTGACCCAGTAAGGCCCTGATAAATTGCTCTTAGCATTAAACAGAATGTTTAGAAGGAATGCTTGGCCTCAACTTGCAAAGTCTTAAATCTGAGTCTCTGCTGAATCAATTACCAGCTGGACTACCTGGGACCAGCTGCTTTTTACCTAACATTACAGACAGGTATTAGATGTTCCTTTGTCTGTAGTGGAAACAATGGTTTGTGGCCCCCACTTGCGGTTTTGGGGAAGACCAGAGGGCTTCCCCAAGTTAGGGTACTCTAGGAAGTGCCATACAAATATACATTCTTTATTTTTTTGATGTTTTATTTTTTTTTTCAATTAATTTTATTCTACTTTTTCAGTGTTCCAAGATTCATTGTTCATGTACCACACCCAGTGTTCCATGCAATACGTGCCCTCCTCAATACCCACCACCAGGCTCACCCAACCCCCCACCCCCCACAAATATACATTCTATCGATTTCATGTTATTAGCTGGAAATGATAGTCAAGGCATTTCTCCTCAAAGGGAAAAATGTATTGCAAAAGAAAACTCTGAACAAATTTCTAGCAGTGAAATATCAGGTGCTTTCTTGCAAATCCATGCTTCTCACTCAGTGTTCCTATGTCCTAGTAACTGCTAGCATGATAATAATTTCCATAAATGCCATCGCAGGGGAATCAGAGTACAGAGGTATTGTTTGAATGTATAGTGATGGCAGCTCTAGCGTAAGCAGGAATGGGCAACCTGAACTGGTTTTGTCGATGAGATTCAAACCAATCTGAGGACAGGGAAGGAAGGAAAAGAAAGAGGGAAGGAGGGGGCCAGGATGGCGAACCATCCCACACCTGGGTTGTGTATCTCTGGCAATGGAAGGGAACATCAACTGACTCAACTGGATTATTTTCTCCAAAGGGCAAGTACAATAGAGAAAGGAGTAGTAATTCAAGGTGTGTAGACTCTTGCGGTGGGGCCAAAGAAGAAAAGGACTTGTCATTTGCATGGGGAATAATCAAGGTGAATTCTGAATTAAACAATTCACCTTGTGTGGAACAAGTTTGAGGGGCAACCTGGTGGCATAACCTCAACCCGGAGGAAGGGAGGGGAGATGATATGCTAGAAAAGACGCAGGTTGTAGAACCAAATAGAGCTGAGTACGGATCTTAGCTCTGCCACTTTTTTCTAGCACGACTATGGGAAAAGCTCTCTGAGTTTTTAGAGACAATAATTCCTGTGTCGAAGGTTTGTCATAAAGACTAGATCCAGCAACATGCCTGTTAGCTATGTAGCCCATAGTAGGCATTCAACCAGTGCAAGTTATTCTTACTAAAATAGACCAGACATCCCTCTACCCTAATGATGTAGTGATTGACATACCCATTTCTGGACAACGAACTTTGCCAAGATCGGGCGGGATTTAAAAATCACTGCCTCTGGGCGCCTGGGTGGCTCAGTTGGTTAAGCAACTGCCTTCAGCTCAGGTCATGATCCCGGAGTGCCGGGATCAAGTCCCATATCGGACTCCCGGCTCTGCGGGAAGTCTGCTTCTCCCTCTGACCTTCTCCCCTCTCATTCTCAGTCTCTTGCTCTCTAATAAATAAATAAAAATCTAAAAAAAAAAAATCACTGCCTCTGGTGGTAGGGGTTTGGGTAATCACAGAGAGGTCTTTCCTGATCATCCAAGAGGAGTAAACTCTCCTGGGGTTTCCTTCCTAACAGGGCATGTATTTGTGTACTCGTGTACTTGGGTTTTGTCTGTCTTTTCAACCAAAACATAAGCTCCAAGAGGGCAGAGAGCTTGCCTCTCCTGTTCTCAGTGGCTCAGTGTGTGACACAGCCTGGGACACCACGTGTTCAATTAATGGCTGTTGGAAGCAAGAATTGGGAAGGAAGCAGGGCTGCCTGAACGATCCGTAAACATTTTAACACTGACAACCTCGAATCCCACTGAGAGAACTGCATCCTGAAACGCAGGTGCCCCTGGGAAAGGCAGCAGTTGACTGAAATGCGTTCTGACGGGTAAGAGACTCCCAGGAGATTCCCGCCCGGGGATGGAGTCTCCAGAGAAGGTGGGCTGGGACGAGGAGGCAGGGAAGGAGCGAGCCTCCCTGTCACCTGGGCACGGGAATCCAGGTGTGCGTGGAGGTTGGAAAGAAGCCCTCCCCAAACCAACCCGCCCAGCGCAATTCAATTTGCATGCATCGCCCACACCCGCCCGTGGTGTGGCATCCATCTTCCTTCTCGGCAGTGGTTGTGGGGCAAGGGAGGAAAATACCTTTCAAGACCAGACATGAATCTTGCAGTAAACAAGCTTTACTCTGCCCTGGTGTGTGGGCTTTAACCTTTCATAATACCCAAAGGGCAGATCAAAACGCTAAAAGAATGCACAGGAAAGCTTCCATGCTAGGCTGGGTGAACTCTAGCCCCAAAAGACAAACCAATAAAAAAGCATGAAAAGCTGTCAGTAGGCTTTTCTCCTAAGAAGAGGCACGTAGACGCATGTTCTTTGTCTGCAAAACCTCCTTCCCTTAACCCCCCTTGTCTCTTGTCATCTCTCCCTCTCCACCTGTGGAGGAGTCTGGGTTTCACGGTAGGCGGGGACTGAAGACAGACCTGACCTGTATAACACACCTACTGTGTGCGGGGCACCATGCACCCATATCATCAGGTTGTTCGATGGAACCATCCTCATGAGCCCCATCGTGGACAGTTCTCTCTCTACCATACGCTCAGCGGAACACTCAGCACTCAGCTCGTCGGAGGTCACACAGCCACCTGGCCAGGTGTCTGCCCCATGGCGCCAGTGCCACTACCCAATTGTTTTGAATTTCATTTGAACTGAGGAATATTTTCTTGTAAGTGGATGGGCCATGCTCTTGAATATCCATGAATATCATTTCTTATGGAAATAATGAAAAGATCTTATTCATTTATGTGACACAGTGAGAGAGAGAGCATGCAAGCAGGGGGAGCAGGAGAGGGAAGCAGGCTCCCCACTGAGCAGGGAGCCAGACGCGGGACTAGATCCCAGGACCCTGGAATCATGACCTGAGCCGAAGGCAGCCGCCTAACCGACTGAGCCACCCAGGCGCCCCTTATGGAAATAACTAAACACGTACACAAAGACACAGCAATGAGTCTGTGGATTACAGTCTTGTTTTTGATGGCAAAAAAAGCACAACTTAGACACCCACACGTAGAGGTTGGTCAGATAAATTATGGAACACTCATGCAATAAAATACCTCACAGATATTGTGACTGTTTATCGAGCCATGGAAACAGGTCCCTGATTTATTATTAAGTGGGGGAAGAATCCAGTCTTCAAACAATATGTAAAAGACCATTTTGGAAAAAAAAAATACACAGGCAAATATATGTGTATACAAAGTCAAGAAGGATGTACAAAAATGAGCAGTTTATCTTTGAATGGCAGGATTAGAGGTCATTTTTATTTTCTGTGGCTTCTCTGCACTTTTAAATATTTTTCTACAAGGAACTTGCCTCTCTTGAGCAGTTTGTTTTAGTTTGCTCTTTTTAGAAGTAATTTTTAGAATGATTAGAAAGCTGCTTTCTAAAACATTTTGCTTGAGGGCCCAGAATTTGGAAACATCTCTATTCTTTTTTAGCCAGTAGTGAAAGGAGAAATAAAAATCCTAGCCAAATACTGACATTTGGCCAATATTGTTTCCTTTTATAATTACATTGTCAATCGCTGATTAAAATGTAAGCGCCTGAAAACAGAAAACATGTCCTTCTTCCCTCTTTAATCCTTGTCCCTTTGCGGTGTTCTCAATGAATATTCATGGCAGTTTGATTTCTTCCTCTCACTCTTTTGGTTTTGGGTTTGGGGTTCAAGTCTGTTTTTGTTTCTGTTTCCTGTTTTAAACCAGAAGCTTATTCATTTGGGCCCTTTTAAATTCAGGTTTAGGAAAATGTAGACAAGACTGAAATCTACTTTTTTTTCCCTCTGAATAAAATTAGGGTTTGTTGAGTGAAATGTCCTTGTAAGGAAATGAGGTGGGAGGGGTGTATTTAACCTACTTGGGAAAATACTTCTGAACTCTTTACAACATCCTTTAGGGCCCAGTTAATTAATGGACTGATTACTAATGATTGTAATTCACTGAGTCGATTTGGCAGAATTTCCTCCTGGCAGCACTCTGTTTCCTGTTAGTTTGTGTGACTTGTCAGTGTTGAAAGTAACACATCTACTCTGCCATATGAATAGCACCGATTTTCATTAATCCGGAAACTGTTCAATCACCCGAGCGGCCCTTTCATATCTTTCTAATCTTCAGATGCGATGATGATGGGAAGCCAGGTATATTCCTCTTTAAATTAAAGCCATGCTATTACAAATACAAACGTTTTTCCTTCACTAAAATACAGAGCTAGAGAATATAGGGGTATTGAGGCGCCTGGGAGGCTCTGTCATTAAGGCTCAAATCGTGACCCCAGGACCCTGGGATCAAGCCCCACATCGGGCTCCCTGCTCGGTGGGAAGCCTGCTTCTCCCACTCCCACTCCCCCTGCTTGTCCCACTCCCACTCCCCCTGCTTGTGTGCCCTCTCTCGCTGTGTCTCTCTCTGTCAAATAAATAAATAAAATCTTTTAAAAAGAGAGAGAGAGAATATAGGGTTTGAATAGAAATAGTAATCATGATCGTTGAATAAAATAATCATCTAAACAGTATGGCAACATGTAAAGTTGTGTTTCTTTTCTCCGAGCGCAGACACGGAAGATTCCCGCCCCCCAGCCTGCCTCGAGTCTCTGGAGAACCACCTTCAAAGTCATGTTCCAAGAGTCACCTTAGCCTGCCTGGGGCTGGGACCCTTCCTCCTGCCACTGGTGGTGTCTCAAATAGCCTCAGGGCTCTCGGGGCCACTTGTAACCAAAATGCCCAATTGACAGAGTCGTGGATTTTCCAGTTTGACCTCGTGTTTGTTTCCTGTGCGGTTGGTTGTTTTATTTTGTTTGCCCAGAGCAAACCCTTTACTGGTCTTCCCACAGACAGCATGCTTATCTGGTAATTACCTCCTTCACCCAGTAAAACAGGTATGGAATGAAGGCAAGACCTGATGTTAGGAGCACATGGAGCCCAAAACCGTCCCTCAGGAGAGGTATCGTTCGAGAAAGTAGCGAGTACCGCGGATGGCTCTTTAAATTTAAATGACTAAAAATACGTAAAATTTAAAATCCAGTTCCTCAGTTGCACCAGCCACATTTCAAGCACTCAGTGTTCAATAACCACATGTTGAGAGCGCCTGGGTGGCTCAGTCATTAAGCGTCTGCCTTCTGCTCAGGTCATGACCCCAGGGTCCTGGAATCGAACCCCACATCAGGCTCCCTCCTTCAGGGGAAGCCTGTTCTCCGGCTCCCACTCCTCCTGCTTGTGTTCCCTCTCTCGCTGTGTCTCTCTCTGTCAAATAAATAAATAAAATCTTTAAAAAAAATTAAAAAAAATAACCACATGCTGATAGTGGCTACCATTTTGGAACACACAGATGGAGGACACTTCCACCGCTGGAGAAGTTTCTACCAGACAGAACTATCCTAGAGTCTGATAACAGATAAGAAACACAAAACTGCGAGTGAAACACGTCCCTCGCAATACAGATGTGTGTTTGAGTTTGGGCCACAGACAGCTTACTCGTTGTGCAACAGCTGTAGCTCCGGAAAGCCAGCAGAACTGGAAGAAGGACAAGAATGTATCCCAGGCACCTTCTATTCTGGGGGGCTGTAATTTTAGAACAAGTTTGCCCGGGGACGTAGAGCCTTAAAGAAACAACAATCACTTCATCATCTCTCCCGATTCTGGGAGCTGGGCTGAGTGAGGCAGTTCCTGGGTCGGTGAAAGGTTCCAAGGGGTGGCGAGGGCTGGACTCCAGTTCTCCAGTTCTGGACTTCAGTTCTCCTCCCAGCGGCTCCCAGCTGGGACCTCCGTGGGATCTGTCCTAGAGGAAGCGGCAATAGGACCCGGCCAGGGAAATTGCACCCACGTCATCCGCAGAGATCCTCGCCCTCCCCGACCAAGAGTGGGGAACACAGCCTCCTCTACCAGGAGGGGAGTCATTCTGGGGTTTGGAGGCTGTGCAGTGGGCGAGCTTGGGAGCCACCATCTGCCGCACCTTCTCAGGACAGGCCAAGTGTCCCGGTTCGCATCGCTGCCCTTGGGGTCACTGGCCATGCCTGAATACGGGGATTGAACACGCTAAAGGAAAACTAATTGTGTCGTTTCTGCCAAAGCACAAATTCTAAATCTTTATGGTGCCATGGGTTTCTTTAGTGATAGGGTAAATCCTCAGAAATATGTCTCCAAGGGCATAAAATGTGGTGTCCCCTGATCGGATGGGGGGGGCCATCCAACGTGGGTGGAGGCCCCAGGTGGAGACCAGTGGGGCGGGCAGTGAAAGAATTCACCAGAGGCAGAACAGAGGAGATAGAAGTTTCTAAGGGAGCTGTGGGCGGGGCAGCAAAGCGGAGACTGGCTGCCATGAGGCAGGGGCAGGGGGGCTGTAATTTAAGGGGGAAAGTGAGAAGGTATGGGAACGTATGGAATTTTCCGTCTTTGATGCTTACACCCTGGTGTAGGTAACCCATTGGTCAGCTAGGGCTCATGGGTATTTTGAGGTGGGTCCGCTGATGGGCCCGTTGGTTTTCAGTCCCGGGGGTTACTGTGGGTCCTGCTACCTTACCCAGGGTTGCATCGTTCAAGTTGGCTGCCTAAAAGCGCCCTCTGCATGAAAACAAAAATATAGGTGTTCAAAAGAAACTACTTACATGGAAACATAGTTACCAAAATAGTTAAATAGCAATTTAGTAAAATATAGAGCAAGCTCTAGTTGCAGCCTTCATAAGTCTTGTAATTTCAAACTTCTGATGAATCCAAATGATATTCCGTGATATTCCCTACACACCATTGTGTGTGATATGGAAATATTTGTGCTTTCTATTGGTGTCAAATTCACAAATTTGCTACAACTATTGTGGTTGTCGCCTACACTCATATTTAAAGAAATGCTAAAATTTCAGTTAATGGTTAGTGAAAATAAAAATGTGATTTTTTTTTCTTTCCCGGGTTTGCCCATCGCTGAATCTGTCTTGCTTACGAGCCCCTGAGGTGTAGGGGGTGAGGTTGGGGCAGGAGTTCTTAGTGCAACAGAGTCCTGGAAGGGCTTTGGGACATGTAAGGTGAGGGATAGGCTGGGTGCAGGGAGGTAAAGGGTAGGGAGACTGGATAAATGACTCCGAGCAAAAAATCACAGATGAATCAGATAGGGAGAAGGGGGAGTTCTGGAAGGACAGAAAGCTGGAGACGATGGTCAAAGGAGGAGACCTAAAGAGAAATTCCCTGGTGAGGACAATCCCTCTGGTGAGGATGGCCAAAGAAACTTTTAGACTCCCCACTGGGATTCCCTATACTTTATTTTGCCTTCCCACCTTCAGCCAATGACCTGAAATGACTTACCGTCACCACATCGTGAGCTCCGTCCCTTTTTCTGCCAGTCTAGGCTTTCTCCCTGCACAGGCAAGCAGAGTTGTTGCCACAGCATCTTCCCTGGGCCAGATGGTCCAGTCCCTTCCATGGGTGCTTGAGGGAACTAATGAACTAGGGTTCTCTCCTCTGTACCCAAATTCTAAGTCCAGCGAGAGCCAGGAATCAAGAGATGGCTGTCAAAACATGTTTTATTGCCACTAAGATCTGGGTTGGAGGGTACAGCTTAGATGTGGACTTCCTGCTTGTCCCTGTCTCAACCGCCAACCTCAACCCTTCTAAAGCTGGGCACCTTCAGAGGAAAGGTTGAGTCGATAGAAGACACACTTATCTAGGACCGCTGCCTGGCACTGGTCTAAGGAAAGGTGGTCGAAGGGGAAGAAACCGAAAAAGACACACACACACACACCCACACACACACACCTTGAGTGTTCTTGATGGACTAGTTCCTCCCCATCCAGAAATGTGGACGAATGAATGTCACTCACCAACCAGTGACTCACTTCATCTCCAAGGAGAGGAGGAGTTTGGGTGTGGTAAGAGCCAGAAATGCTTAGGGAAGACTCCCTAATGAAATCTCAGACATGGAGAAGCTCCCCCCTCCAACATCCACATTTGAAACTATCTAACCCAGATATAAAAAATCATTATCATTTTATTCTTACTTATTATTTTTTAATTAAAAAAATTTTTAAAGGTCTTATTTAGTTATGTGACACAGAGAGAGAGAGCACAATCAGGGGGAGAGGGAGAAGGAAAAGCAGGCTTCCCACGGAGCAGAGAGCCCGATGCGGGGCTCGATCCCAGGACCCTGGGATCACGACCTGAGCCGAAGGCAGATGCTTAAGCAACTGAGCCATCTAAGCACCCCTGTTTTTACTTATTATTATATTAAAAAAAGAGGAGGATCAAGAGGGCTCTCTACCTTGTGCTAGGTAGGTGATGAAAAATTTTTCACTAGATGAAAAATTTTAATGCATAATCTCATTTAAATCTCATAATGATCCTCTATTTTCGATGGTTGAACTATCTAACATCTGAAATTGTTGATTTTTGACTTAACCCAAAATGGGAATTTTGTGTCTCTCATCCTAATGACTCCCCACTTTACAGGGGAGGTCACTGAAATTTACAGAAAATAAATGACTGGCCAAGGACCACACAACTGGTGAGTGAGCCACCTGGAACATAATTCAGGTTTGATGCCAGAGTCCATGGTGAGAACGGCGACAGTAAAAATGGAGGATTCCAAGGCTCATTTCCTAATAC
This sequence comes from Nasua narica, assembly GCA_028533885.1. Taxonomy (NCBI): domain Eukaryota; kingdom Metazoa; phylum Chordata; class Mammalia; order Carnivora; family Procyonidae; genus Nasua; species Nasua narica. The sequence continues at coordinate 16,834,674 of CM052800.1, read as the reverse complement.
AGCAACACCCAACCTATCTCCTCCAGGCCTGTGCCAGAGACTAGAAACAAAGAGATAATACTCAGGCGCTGCCTCCAGTGGTGCCTTGCACATAGTAGATGCTTAATAAATGGTTTTAATAGGCTAACGACTGAGGCTCCCCTTCTTACACACATTGAGTGAGAATGGCCGGCTCCGCTTGGGAGAAGCCTCCGGCTTCCATCAGCCAGCCCTTGACTGTTGACAGAGCTCCTTCTAACACATTCTCGGAGCTCACGTGCTTCTTGGTTAAGCACCTGATTAAGGGCTGAAACTGATGACCTCGCGTGCTTCTGGAGAAGAATCTCCTCTGCGTGGAATTAAGCGGGTTTACAGTAGAAATCAGGGTGGAAGCAGCCACGGGCCAACGTAGAGCAATAAATGCTAGAGATTCCGATACAGGGCAATTTCAAGTTCCTTTTCATATTTTTTCGGAGCCTGAGTCCACACTGGAGATCTCATTCTCTTTCCAAATCCCTCCTGGGAAACTGGTCCTTGGGTCCCATCCACACGTAACCTCCAGCTCCATGGGGACTCTGGTGACCGTAGGACCCCGGGGCAGGGAGTCTGCACCCCAGGCTGGGAAGGCGATGTTAGCAGCATCCCAGCCCCTCGCTCCCATGTCCCCAGTACTAGGGTCTAGCCAGGGACCGCATTCTGCCCCCTAACCCCTTGGGAGTACTTCAACTTCTGCTGATGCCTGGATTCCAAACAGCAGTAATCTCTTCCTTTGATTGTTGATTTGTTAAAAACAAAAATCCAGTTGTGTCGTCACTTCACTTCAGACCCTCCCAAATGGTTCCCCACCTACCCTACGACAAAGTCCAGATTGCCTCTCCCCACCCCCCTCGTGCCTCCCTAACTTCCTATGCCCCCTCCCTCTCTCCCCTCTCCTTCCCTGTCCCTCGGGGCTCCCGAAAGCTGGACTTCTTTCATCCCACAGATGGGTCATCCTTGACAGAGCCTTTCGCTAGGCTTTCATGCACACTGTTCCTCTGCCTCGAACATTCTCCCCATCCCCACTCATCTTAGCTGTTCTTTTCTCTGATACTTTCCCTGATGTTCCTTTGGCTCTGGTACCGTCCCGCACATCCTCCATCCTGACACGTTTCAGGCTCCATTGTTTTTCCTTCTGCAGTTCTCTGCCTCTCTCGCTAAATGGGCCTGAGTCGTGATAGAGTTTTGGTAAACACCTGTTGAATGAACAGATGAATGAAGAATAAACAAAAGATGAAATCAAAGATCCATGCTGCAGAGGATTGAGAGGTCTTTAAGATACGTAGCCAGTTAGGGACCCGAGAGAACTGGAGTTCGGTGTGGGAGAGAGGCAGGGAGGCCCTGGGCTTGAACAGCACACGGGTATCTGAGTGGATCCAAAACCTAACAGAAGCCTCAGCTCCCATAGGCTGTAGCAGGTCAGGGGTGGATTCCCAACAGCCCAGTACGTGGCAGCGACAGTCAATTCCAATTCACTCTTCATCCTCCAATTTTTTTTAAAGATTTTATTTATTTATTTGACAGAGAGAGATCACAAGTAGGCAGAGAGGCAGGCAGAGAGAGGAGGAAGCAGGCTCCCTGCTGAGCAGAGAGCCCGATGCGGGGCTTGATCCCAGGACCCTGAGATCATGACCTGAGTAGAAGGCAGAGGCTTTAACCCACTGAGCCACCCAGGCACCCCCATCCTCCAATTTTTAATCCATTCAATAACACCGGGTCTCGATCCCATTAAAAAAAGTCATCTAACTCCCTGATTCACTTTTTTTTTTCCTGATTCACTTTTTTATTTTAAGATTTTATTTATTTGAGGGAGAGAGAGAGAGAGAGTGTGTGTGTGTGTGTGTGTGTGTGTGTGTGTGCGCGTGCACGTGCGCACATGAGTGGGGGGAGGGGCAGAGAAAGAGAGGGAGGGAGGGAGAGAATTTCCAGCAGAGTCCCGTTGAGCACAGATCCTGATGCACAACTGGATCCCAGGACTCCGTGGTCATGACCTGAGCTGAAACCAAGAGTAGGTCACTTAACCCACTGAGCCACCCAGGTGCCCTGCCCCTGATTCACTTTTATTTTGCATCTCAAACATGATGAAAGTTAAGTTTTTCCCAGACTTGAAATGAATGGAAACCTCAATTTCCTGGCTGCCTGAATGAACACTGATGGCGAGCAGCCTTTTTCAATGTCAGTTTTGCTTTAACAAGGTCATTACTGCTATCTCCTAAGGCAGAGGCCACGGTCACTTGAAAACTATGCAGAGATGAGCTTTGCCCATCCTGTAGAGAGCAGGGGGCGAGAAGCGGTTGCTGCTCACTCCGAAGAATCGGATGTTGGGATTTTTAAAACCACTAAGCTATGGCTGAAAATATTTATTCACATCTTCAGGACAACATCAGTGCTTTTATTTTTTATTTATTTTTATTTTTTAAAGATTTTATTTATTTATTTGACAGAGAGATCACAAGTAGGCAGAGAGGCAGGCAGAGAGAGGAGGAAGCAGGCTCCCTGCTGAGCAGAGAGCCCAATGCGGGGCTTGATCCCAGGACCCTGAGATCAGGACCCGAGCTGAAGGCAGAGGCTTTAACCCACTGAGCCACCCAGGCGCCCCAACATCAGTGCTTTTAAAAATCTACATTTAATATGTAAACTAAGTCCAGCAAATAGAGCTACATGACATAAAAGTTCATATAACCAGTTCTTATAAAGAAGACCTTCTACAGCCTAAAGATATGATGACTATAGGTTTTTGGAGCCAAAAGAGAGCATTTCCACAGTGAAGACATCCCACTGAAGACCTCAGAATAATCCTGCTGATCTCAGCCACTAACCTTGATGTCACAGAATGAGAGCCAAAAAGACTGGGTCCCAAACCACTAAGTGTAGTGAGAAGGTAATAAACATATAGGAAGCATGTACTCAGACTTGGCCTTGTTCCATGAAGCTTAGCTCTTGGAAACACGTATATTCAAATAGTAAGACATAAATAAATGCTAAAGCACAGGAATCAGAGATGCTGCACATTTGAATGGAGTGTCAAGTTTAGGGGAGGCGGGAAATTGAGCACAGTTTTGAAAGCCAGAACGTTCCATGCATTATTATAGATAAGCTGCAAATTTAGCTTGGAGCTTTCTGGTGCCCCAAATGAGAAGGGCGTATAAGTAGTGACCTAGTGGCAACCAGCTGAATCTTACAACTGCCCATCTTCTGGGCGGCCCTGGTCCAGGAATGCCTCCGCTGCCTAGGAGCATTGAGAAATGCCAGATACTCGCAAGACAGGTATAACGGAGCATCATTTTCCCTCGGTTGAACTGATCTCTTCCTGGGTCCCTGACTCACATCGTGAAAGGGAACATTCTATCCCTCTCAGGTCTGTCCCAAAGCTCTGAACGGATTTGTGCATTCAACACTTACTGATGACGCACTCTGTCCCAGGCACTATGCTGGTGCGATGGATGGCGATGGGCTGTCCAAGACACCTGCGGGCAGGAAGGACTTCCCTTTGGCCCTGAGTGTGTGCCGGCATCCGGTCCTCAGCGGTCAGCTCACCTCCAGAACCACCAGAGCAGAAGGCAGTCACCTCACCTGTAATGACCAGTCAGTGGATGGAGACGAGGGAGATACAAAGGCTCGCCCCCTCTTTCAGCTTGAGACAATTCTGAAGGGACACGTGGTTTCAGAACACCCCATAGAGTTGTCTCGGGGCTCCATGGAGACTGAATCCCAATTCAACTTCTCCCTCTGCCCAGTTCCGCTTCCTTCTTTTCCCTCCTACGGGCACCAATTCCAAGAGCCCTTCCTGGTAAACCTGGGGGGCACTGCCTGCATCTCAGAGCACACTTGAAGGAGAGGAAGAAGAGAAGCTACCTTTGGTTAGTGGTTATGTTCCTGCTTCCTGTCCAAGAAGTCACAGCAGGAATCAGGTGGGAAGGAGGAAGCTCCTGTGTCCTTGCATTTGGGAGCCCATTTGGAAGCCCATTTGGAAGCCCCGCGGAGGAGGGGGGATCAGCTTCCACCATCCCTCACCTCTCTCCCCATTCTCCTCCCTGCTGGGGGTCCAGGTTCTCAGGCTCCCTCCCTCCTCTCTCTCCCATTATGAAAAACAAATCTCGGGCTAAGTTTTCCTACACTTAGAATGAGAGAAATGGACTAAATGGTTGTAAGCTCTATAATTACGACTCTTTGAGCATTTTAAAACATAGTCATGTTCTTTTAAATCTCGACCCCTTATTTCAGACAGTGCCAATTTACGCAAAACTGAAGGACATCACAATGGACGATTTATTTTTTCAATATGCTATATTTGAGTAAATACGTTTACGTCACCGTCATTGAAGAACATTCAATGAGCGCTCGCCAGATGCATCGTATAGCACTTGAAAAATCAGCAATTGTTGAGATGTTGACATGTTTAAATTTGGCTCATGTTACATGAAGCAAATGAGAGCGCATAACTTAGATTGGGAATTACATTCATGCTACATGGCTGTTGTTTCTTCTTCCTCTTCTCCTTTTTCCTATTCTTTCAAGCTGCCAGATGGCGTGGATCAAATTATTCTAGAATGCAGAGAGCCTGGATTTCTGCAGATGAGCATAACAGCAGCAGAGACTTTTGCTTCGGTCGCTGCGACTCTCGGTGGTGTAATCTGTGCCCACCAGGAACCCTGAACCTTCCATGCTGCTCCGCTGTCAGGTTGGTTCCGGCAGCATTTTTTAAGTGCACTTTGAGAATTTCTGGAATACAACTTCTGTTTTCCCTCTTTCACTTATTTGCTTAAAATTTAGAAATACAGGGGCGCCTGGTTGGCTCAGTGGGTTAAATCCTCTGCCTTCGGCTCGGGTCATGATCTCAGGGTCCTGGGATCAAGCCCCACATCGGGCTTTCTGCTCAGCGGGGAGCCTGCTTCCCCCTCTCTCTCTGCCTGCCTCTCTGCCTACTTGTGATCTCTCTGTCAAATAAATAAATAAAAGATCTTTTAAAAAAATTTAGAAATACAAATCTTAACTTGGAACTGGATCCCAAGACTACATTAAAGCAGGGTGATTATGATTCCAGCTTAAGGAGTCAGATGGACAATTATGATATCCAGATTTTTTGGAGAGTTTTCTCTGCATCCACTTAGCTAATCCTCACAACAGTGTGTCCCCATTTCATAGGGGAGGAAACCGAGGCACAGAGAGGAAGGGCAACTTGCCTAAGGTCACCTGTTAATAAGGGAGAGGCAGTTTGGTTTGCAGAGACCATGTTTTGAATTGCCTGCCTCTGCTGACATCTCTGTGACTCAGTATCCCCATTAAAATATAAGGATAAGAACATCATCTTCAATATAAGATTGGGAAGTGGTCAGGGGACGCAAGCAAAGCCTTTGGCTCCCTGCGAGGCATAGGAAGTTCTAGCATGCATTTGTCACTGTCAAGTTTCAAGGGGACTCTGTCAAGGGAAATGCATATATCCCCTAATGTCTCACTATTGTATGTGCGGATATGGATCTATTACATTACATACGTGTTTGTTACATTACAAATATGTATATGATGTTTATTCACATATTTCATTTATATCTGTCTTAATTTGTGTTTCTGCAGAATCACAAGGAAAGGAGAAAAGGATATAAAAGCATGTTGCTGTTTGCAATCCCAGGAAACTTCAGGAGGAGAGTGGAGAAGCAAGAAAAGGAAAGGCCAGGTAGGGAAGGGGGGAAAAACAGTCAATTTAGGGTAATTACCAAGGCAGTTGTCATCGACGACGACCAGAGGGTGATTCTTCTAGAGACGTCTGGAAAACAGCGCAGATCTTGCCCTGGAAATATCTTTCCCAAGGGGCCAGGAAGCTGGGGGTATTTATCCACCAACTTTCCATCTGTCTTTGATTTTGGACAACTCCCAGGAACATTCACCCTGGAGTCATTCCTGCTGGCTGAAAATGCTCCCAGGGCCAGAACAAAAAGTCTGAGGTAGGAAAATTCAGGTTCACAGAGAGCAGCCTTTGGCGTGTCAAGGTGGGGGGTGAGAGGACATTAAGGGGGCCACTAACAGGCTTTGCTCAAATATGTGCAGAGGATGGAGATTGATATATAAGGAACTGGTGTTAGTGATGAAAAAAAAGAAAGGGGGAACTGGAAGGTTGGAGGGAAGGGGTATATTCACTATGAACACTACTAGACTTTCTGAATTTTGTGATGTGCCAATATCACCCATTCTCAAGGTAAACAAAATGATATTTAAAAATTGAATCAATCCCTGCAGAGATGTCCAGGAGGCCAACAAGCATGTCTCTAGAGCACCTGGGTACTACTGACATTTGGGGCTGGGTAATCCTGGCCTGTGTATCCTAGGATGTGTAGCTGTACCCCTGCATGCCACTCATTAGATGCCAGTAGCAAGCCCTCCTTGAATGGGGATCATCAAAAATGGCCCTAGAACCTCCCCAGGAGCCGAATCGCTGCCCTGACCTCACTGAGAACCCACTGCTCTGGAGAATCAAGTCATGTTGGATTCTCTTGTAGCTCTCTGAGGAACACAAATGGTCTAAGGTGACACCGCCATATCTGGGCCATCAGACATCCAATCACCCCATAAAAGGAGTGGGTGGGGCTCCTTATGGTTCTTCTTCCTGCTCTTCCCTATGGTCCTCTCTTCCTCACACTCACCATCCCTCAGGTCCTACACACATTTTCCAGGGAACCACACAGGACCATGGGGGTCAGGCAGTCTTGCCATGGACACCATAGAGTGTTTCTGGAAGCTGAGCTGAATCAACGTGGCCCCTGCTGGAAGCGGAGGAGTTCCCAGTTTCAGGGAGAGTTCCAGGGAGAGGCGATCGGGCCTGCCTTCCCACCCTCTGCAATGGTCTCATTCACTTCATTTGTTTGTCTACTATCTGTCAGCCCCCGCTGGAAGCAGGCTCTGCAGAAACGGATGTGGTTCTCATCCCGTCCTCGCCATTCCTCCAGCACCACGAACAGCGCTCGGTACAAAAGAGGCAGCTGGAATAATGGAATGGCTGCAGGAGCGACTATTCCAGAGTGTTGGAGAAGGAGGAAAGAAAACACGAACGATGATAAGGGGGAAAGATGAGGCAAGCAGGAACAGGGCAGGGAGATGCCGTGGGGGGCAGCCGGCGTAGCTTCTACAGCTGGAAACCGGGATGAGATGGAAGCTCCTCCCCCAAAAGGAGCTGGGAGGCCTTCCCACCGACTCCTCCCACCCTCTGCGGTCGCCTCCCAGAGGCTGGAGCTGGACCGCAATTTGCAGGATGTAACATTGTCAGAGGGCGGTGACATCTCTGAAATGAACTGATTTTAGATGAGTTTGGATGGCTTTGTGTCCCATTTACTAGGTCCATGTGCCATTTGCCACTTTTGCAAACAGGCAATGGGGAGAAAAAGGAGTCTTTGTTTCATCCCAGTGAAGGCCGGCTTTTCCTGAGACTGTGGAGCGTAGCTGGCCTTGTATGCGTGGTTGAGGAGTAATGCGGACTCTCGGGGGGGGGGGGGGGGGGGGGGGGGGGGGGGGGGGGGGGGGGGGGGGGGGGGGGGGGGGG
>CM052800.1:16812263-16827028 GCA_028533885.1 Nasua narica | reverse complement strand
CCAGGGTGAACCCACATGGAGCTGACCTGAATCCGACTCTCAGCCTGGAGTCTATCCCACGGAATCCACAGCCTGAGCCCAAGTCACCCACTGAGATCGGCTCAGCTCCCCCAAACCACAGTCAACCCACAGGCCGGCAAGCAGGGGAATAAATGCTGTTTGGAAGCACTGAGTTTGGGGTGGTTTGTTAAGCAGCATGGTTGTGGTAATAGATGACTGATTCAATAGTAATTAGCAACGCCTGCTCTAAAGTCAGGCATGAGCCTTCATAATGGCTCTCTCCCTACTGGCTACATAGCACTGGGCAAGTTAACCTTTCAGTCTCAGATTCCTCATTTATAAAATAGAAGTAATAGTAGCATTACTCTCAGCATTGTTGTGAGGATTAAATGAGATAATCAATACAGAGTGCTTAGCATCGCACCTGGCCCAGAGTAAACAGTCTATAAATCAGAGGTCACGAATTGAAAGTGTGTTTTCAAATAATCCAATAAATTGTCTCTATTGGGATCAATTCTCAGCTGCCAACTGGGAAATCTCATGGGAAAAAGTTATCCAGACTTATGGCTTCTCTTGAAAAGTCAGATCTGGCAACACTGGGCCAGCATTTCTATATGGCAACCATGGATAGAGCTAGGAGGCGGTACTTGACTGTGTGAATAATAGAAAATGTAACCACCAGGGTCACAATCACAATCAAGGGGTTGGTTTTTCTCAGGCAACAAGACATCCAAAAGTCAGAAGTCCAAGGCTGGCACCGAAACTGAGTGATACCCTTGGGAACCTGGTCTCCTCTGTCATGACGCCCGCCATCCTTAGCACGGGGCTTGGTCCTCATCATCTCAAGATGGCTGCTGGACATCCAGCCACAGCACATATGTCTCGGGCAAAAAAAAAAAAAAGAGGGTCGAGGAGGAAAAGGGGCAAAGGACAAAATCTCTCCTAGCAAGGTTTGCCCTTTTATCTTGGAAGACTTCCCAGGGAATTCCACTTACATCTCAAAGATCAGAAGTGTGTCCTATTAGCCATCCCTTGCTGCAAGGATGGCTGAGAAATTGAGCATTCTGTGATTGCTTGTGTAGTTAAGAAGGAAGGGAGTTGGAAAGTTTTCGAATAATCCTAGCTGTGCTGTCTCAGTTTAGCCCAGACCCTTCCTAGGGAGGATAGCCCTTACCTTCCTTCCACACCCCACGCACCTGTTTTGTTGCGATCCCCGCCCCAGGTGGTGGTTGTTTGTATGATTCTCAGCCACCTGAGGGCATCATTGGGGAGTGTGCTCTGTAGGTTCTCTTCTCTGGCCTAGACCTTTTTTTTTTTTTTCCCCAAATACGTTTATTTTATTTTTTCAGTGTTACAAGATTAATTGTTCATGCACCACACCCAGGGCTCCATGAAATACATGCCCTCCTCAATACCTACCACCAGGCTCGCCCAACCCCCCACTCCTGCCTCCTCCAAAACCCTCAGTTTGTTGCTCAGAGTCCACAGGCCTTTCTAAGATCACTGGGGAAGCGAACTTCCAGGCCCACACCCCTTCCCAGCTACTTTGCCCCCTTCTTTATCTTGATGAACCCTCGCCTCGGGGGAAGAAGCAATATACAAAATGCTCAGCAAACAATGGAAAGTTTCTCTTAAAAGTAGTTCTGACTCTACTACTAACCTTGTTCTTGCCACAGCCTTGGCTAAAACGGAAAATATTCTTTTCCCCCTACTCCATTTGTCCTCTTTTTCCTTTTGATGGACTGTGATAGTTTCATACCATTTTTCAAGGCAGGCTATTGAAGTTCCGGGAGGTGACCTCTATTTACTACAATAAAATTAGTGATTTATGGAAAGACAGAATTCCACAATCCCCTAAATTCCCCTCTTATCCCTAACTACTATGTCAACAAAGCACCCAGCATCCAGTTTGGTTCAAAGGTCTGAATTGTATAGCAAAATAAATCATTTTTAAAATCCCAATAGTAATGTATGGTGGGAGCATTCTTAACTTGAATTGAGTAAGGAGGAAGAGAGCAGACACAGCCAACCTTGGCTATATTATATTACTCAAGTTGATGTGGGGCAGAGAAGACTGGATATTTAAAGTCAACGAGAACGTGAGAGGGGGTGAAAAATTCCAAAAGTTCCACCGGAACATAAAAAGGAAAAATTTAGGTCCCACAAGCCCTAGCCTATTTTTTCTTTCCTTCCTCTCTCCCTCTGCCATTTGCCCTGTTTTCTTACCATCCTCCTCCTCTCTCTGCCTCCCTTTCTGCCTGCTGCTCTACTCTGTGTCCACTGCTGAAGGCCCAGCACATTTTTCAGTAGGGCCCTAACTGAGGTTCAGGGTTGACATTCTAATATACGAAGAACCCTGGTCCAAGCTTACTTATTCCAGGGCACTTGTTGTCATGCTTTGCATTACAATCTTCAAACCCAAATCTCTGGAGTGTGCAGAGCTGCCCAGAGTCTGGGCTGAGTTTGTTTCCTTTGGGTACATTTGCACGTTCAAGCTGGTGTCCACTCCAGGAGGCTCAAGCATCGTGGAAAGAAAAGGTCCGTCCGGTGGTTCATGGGGTAGCTTAGCGGGTTGAGTGGGTTCACAAGAGCAACTCCCTTCAGTTCCAACAATTTATCTGGGGCCTCCACCAGATTCGGACCCCTCACTCGTCTGGGGATGCAAAGATCCACAACTTACGATCCTGCCTTCCAGAAGTCCACCGTCTAGATGAGGTGGCTGACCTCCGAATCAGTTATGTACCCCTTCTAGAAAAACCTACATCCCTTCTTGCAGGGTTTCGCCTCTCACGGTTCAACAGGCACACAGATCCTGAGGTTCTTATGAAAATATCAGTTTGGATCCAGTAGCTCTAGGAGAGGCCTTGAGATTTTGCCCTTCTAACAAGGCCCCAGGGGACGCCCCCGCTGCTGGTCCGAGGCCACACTTTGAGCAGCTCAGTCCCCGGGTTGGATATCAGCTCTGAGGAAGCCTAGAGCATGCTGGGTAAGCCCCGGGGAGCAATTAGAGGCTGCTGCTGCTTCCGCACTTTCAGAAGTGCGTGGCTTCCCGGGGGACGTCACAAACAGGCTTCGTCCATCCCACTAGGGTCACCTGCCGCTGCGTCCCTACAAACCAAAGGCGCATCATGCAGCTGGGGGCTGCATGGTGGGGCAGTTTCAGGAGGCAAGTCTTTGAAAAAGGAAGGAGCAAACCATTGTTGAAGGTTGAAGGGGAAGAAGGGCACTCTGGTCCTTCTCAGACAAGACAGGCTTTATTTCTCTCGTTTATTCCCCCCCCCGATTTACATACATACATACATACATACATACAGCAGATTCCGTAGCATTCCACGAAGGCCCTTTTCTCCCCTTACCCCTTTCCCCATGTAAATGTTCCTGCACGTGTCAGAAGTCTTAGGGCACCGAGCACACAGTAGGTGCTCAAGCAGTGCTTTAACAATCTTGAGCAGAAAGCACATGGAGGTTGTATTCTGCTCTTCGCTTTTTAGAGCCTGAAACCAGGCTCTGGAACCTCTTTTGTACTTCTCAGTTCCCACTTAGAAAGCTGGTCTGTCTCTTTTTTTTTTATAAAAGATCATGTCAGCGATGCACTATGTGCAAAACCCTTAGGAGATCAACGAGTTTCCGGTGTGTGCAATTGTAGTAGCTGTCTATTGCTGGGGCTAATGCTGTGTAACAAACAATGAGCCCTCATAAGCAATATACTTACTGTCTGCTCAAATGGGCGGGGCTCATTTACATATCTGACGGTCATCTCATTGTCTGGACTGAACCATTGACTTAACCAGGCTCTGTCCATGTGTTCTGACTTCCAATAGCTCTCCTGGGCATGTTTTCATGGAAACCGTGGAGGGTGCAAGATTGCAAGAAGAGACACGCAAGTGCTTTTTTTCAAGCCTACACCGGCATGATGTCTGCTAAAATTCTGTCTGCCAAATAAAGTTACATGGCTGGGCTGGGGTCAGAGCAGGAGGGCACTGCAAGGTGACGTGGTGGGAAAAAAATAGGGCTTCAATGCAATCCATGAGCCCAGCTTGTACATGTAACAGAGGAACTTCACAGTTCATGGTTAAGCTGATCCAAGCAACATCTTTGCATACAGCAAACATCCAGCCTCCTCTGCTCTCCCAAAGACAGAACAGCTGCAGAAAGTCCAGGGAAAACAAAGCCATCTGAGAGGAGGGAGAGCAGCAGAGTATTTACTGACAATGCTCAATTTGTAATCCACATTTAATTCAAACTCAAAAGGATGTATTTACAATCTGCCAGGTTTTAATATCCCCACCCTTAAGTGGCATCTCGGCAGCAGTAGAAATATCAAGCTTTCTGCCTCTTTTAAGCAAGGGCCTGCGCACGCAAGGTAAACAAAGGGTAATGAAACAGCAAATGGCAGAGTGTCAAGTTGTTGGAAGGTGTCTAGCGGGATGCCACGGGGACGCGGTTTCATTCTGGTCTCATTTAACATCTTCATTAATGATCTGGAAGAGGGAGTAAACAGCACATTAATTATAATCACAAGTGATGCTAAATTGGGATTTGGTGCCTGCACCAAAGAAAGGGACCCTGAAAGGACCAGGCGGGAGGGGTCCCAGCTTGGAAGAGGTGAACCATACCCAGGGAAAAAATCACAGCCCCCGGCCGGGGAGAGAACAAGGCATTCAGAAGCAGTGAGCCCAAAAGGCAAGGAAGCCTCCTGAAATCCTTTCTGGAACAACCTAAGATATTCACCAATAAACCAAAGGGGAAAAAGTTCATGGCAAGGAGGTGGCATTGGAAAATAAGATCTAAGCAAGCAGAAGGGGGAGAGGGAAGAAGGACGGCTTTGACTTGGACTACAAACCAAGGAGCTGGGGTTCTTGACACTTTCCCCCCATCGCTTCCTTCTCCCCCCAGGACATTAGCTCCCGAGAACAGGGTTTCGTGTTGATGTGTTTTCTGCTATATCCCCAGCACCTGGAATAAAACTTGGACATAGAACTCACCCAATAAATACTTGTGAAATGCATACCTCAGTGAATGGATGAGGAATGCAGTGTGACTTCTGAAGGAGAGAGGCTTTCTCTCCAAGAGGTACCAGCCAGAGATTGATCAGAAACCGAAACAAAGAAACAAAGCAAAAATGGGAGAAAGGGAGGAAACGAACAAAGTGAAAATCAGGAAACCTCACTGGGGAACAGAGCCCCTGCTGGTTATTACACAAATAAACAATAGGAGGGGTGTCTGGGGGGCTCAGCCCGTTAAGCATCCAACTCTTGGTTTCAGCTCAGGTCGTGATCTCCAGGTGGTGAGATGGGGCCGGGAGTTGAGTCTGGGCTCCACACTCAGCAGGGAGTCTGCTCGAGATTATCTCTTCCTGGGTGGCGCAGTGGGTTGAAGCCTCTGCCTTGGGCTCCGGTCGTGGTCTCGGGGTCCTGGGATCGAGCCCCGCATGGGGCTCTCGGCTCTGCGGGGAGCCTGCTTCCTCCTCTGTCTCTGCCTTCTGCCTGCCTCTGCCTGCTTGTGGTCTCTCTTTCTCTGTCAGGTAAGAAGGTAGAATCTTGAAAAAAAAAAAAAAGATTATCTCTTCCTCTGTGCCCTGCCCCCCCCACACACTTACTCTCTATCTCTCTCTAAAATAAATATTTTCATTGAAGTTTAAAGGTCTCTTAAAAACACAATCAATATTGCCGCCTTTCCCCCATCTGTGGCTCCATGCTTATATGGAGTCTGCCTGAGATTCTCTTTTTCCCTCTTCCTCTGCCCCTCCCCGTGCTCTCTCTCTCCTTCTCAATAAATAGATAAAATTATTTTTAAAACCCCAGTGGTATAAAATAGTAATAATAGTGGTTATGAGTGTCGGTCCCTGTTCTAATTGCTTTGTATGTATTATGTCATTTGATTATCACAATAAAACTATGAGGTGTGTTCTATCATTGCCCTTGTTTTATATATGAGGTACAGAAAGATCAAGCGGCTTTTCCAAGGTCACATCCAAGGTCGCCCCAGTGGTGGGATTGAAATCTTAACCCTATTTCATGTTTTTCAGGACCCTTTTACATGGCCCGCCATGTTGGTTTAAGGGGAAGGGGCAGTGTAAGGCAGAGAGAGTCAGAGAGGGCTGAGGGGAGGGGAAGAGAAGAAGAAGGCCGAGAAGAAGGGAAAAAACAAAGAGGGAAAGTAAACAAACACAGAATAGGGCAGTTGACTTTTCTCCACCTCCCACTCAGGGAACCACACGCCAGCCCGCGTGAGTGGAGAGGCTGAACACAACTCGGCTCCTCTCCCCGGAGGCGGCTCGTGGTCTCTGCCCTAAATATCATTCTAGGATTTAAAGATAGATGCTTTTTCGGTACAAAATGCCCCTTTATTCTAAGCTGTGTACTTTATCTGGTGTTCAATTGAAGAAACCATCTGTAGTCTTTCTTTATTTTCTTCTTTATTCTCCTATTTCTCATGTGTCTTTTATGTAAGTAAGAAATCTGGAATGTTGTATTTTGCATATGGACTTATTATTTTTCTGTACATTATTCATTATTTTCTGAACATTATTGCCTGCCTCTGTCATTTGTATGTATTGAGAGTTGAGGACATAAAGCCATATATGCTGTACCTTATAGGTGATTTAAGGAACTTTCAAGAGTAATCTTTTACAGGAATTGTTCTTTGTCCTTCACTTTGACTTTAAAATGAAACCCCATCATTCTGGGTTTCTCCTGCTTTGAAACTACTCTATGCGGCTTAACATTTTTGCTCGTGCTTCTAATTTTAAAATAATTGTCTTTGTCTCATCTCATATTTATTACGCGAGAACTTGAAGGTCAGGAATGTGACTTCTGAAGCAATATGGTCTGTGATGGGACACACTGAAGCTATAGCAGAAACAAGCTGTGATTGATGAGACAATCCTGGGGACATCAAGAAGCAGGGTTCAGGGGCACCGGGGTGGCTCAGTCAGTTAAGTGTCGAGCCTTGATTTTGGCTCAGGTCATGATCTCGGGGCCGTGAGATCAAGCCCGGCTGCGGGCTCTGCACTGAGTGTGGAGGCTGCTTGGGATTCTCTCTCTCCCTCCGCCCCTCCCTCTCATACTCTCTCTCTCTCTCTCTCTCCCCCCCTCATGCTCATACTCTCTCTCAAAACAAAAACAAAACCAAACAAAAAAACAGGGTTCAGCCCCAAGGTACTCAAAAACATTCTGGTTTCTAAAATTTGTCCTCTGCTTGTAGAAGTTTCTTCCTGAAATTACTTTTTTTTGTCCAATTTGAAACAGTCTGTGCTTTGATTCTAGCATTCCAGCGCTAACAATAATGTGGGAAAGGGATCAGTTTCGAAGAGTTCTGGGGGGCACTGCTCCAGCTCATTCTCATCCTGTGCTCATCTGGAAATTACTGCGAATCAACTCTAAGTTCGATGCCTATGTTGAGAAAATATGCCATCAGAGAGGGGTTCCTAAGGCTGATTTAAGGCGGTATTTAAAAGTTGCTCTCCACAAATAAAGACGACAAGAGAAAAGCATTTTCTAAAGTGTGTTCCGGTTAGAATAAGGTGATCATATAATTTACCCTCCAAACCGGTACACTTTGGGGAATGAAAGGGGATGCCTTTAGCAATAATGCAAGGACAATGGTCATGAAACAAGGTAATTACACCCCACGTACAATATCTCTCCACAAAGAGAGTTCCTTGGCCCCAAAAGTTTGCTTACTATAATTCCTTCTGTGAGGGTCACAGTACCCATTCGATTCAAAGCTCTGAGTCCTACAGTAAAGAAATCCATTAAATTTTACCTAAACCCAGAATTTCCCAGCCGACTGGATTATGAAAGCTTTCTTTTCTTTTTTTCTTCCCTGCCTTACCCCCTCCGTCTTCATGAAATCTTTGTGCTCAACCAAAGTTACCACCACCCCAAGGACCAGGGTTCCATAGCATATACTTAAGAAAAGGTTGACCTTGAACGTGTCTTATTCAGATACAGTATAACCTGCTCTGTAAATGAATGACCCAAATCTAAGGCCTCCAAAACAAAAATATCTTCCCACCAAGCTCCCATTTGCCTGAAATTTCTACCATTATTTTCTCCTTTAAGGACCTTTTAAAGGATATGCACATTGTTATGGGGTTAGGCATTATGTCATCTGGAAGGAATAACTCATTAGCTAGCTAAACATTAGCGATAATTAGTTTATCTGAATAGCCACTTACCACCCATAGATTGGGGTGGGGAATGGGTCCCCCAGGAATCATCTTCATGGGAGGAATGGGGAAAAGGGTCTGGAGCAGGGGACACTGGCCTGATCTGTGCAGTACTTTAGTGAAGACTTAGATCAATATGGTTCCCGATCTTTACTCCACCAAAGATCATGTCTCTTTATTTCTTCTCCCATATCTCTAGTTTTAAAAGACGTTGTCCCCCAAATAAACTGAACTTTGTCATGTTTTCTTCACCTGCTTTTTACCCTTCTTCTTCCGAGAATGCCTCTTCCCAATGTCAACCTTGAGGTTCTAAAAAGGGTTTTCTTGTGGTGCCTGGGTGCCTCAGTGGGTTAAGCCTCTGCCTTTGGCTTGGGTTATGATCTCAGGGTCCTGGGATCGAGCCCCACATCAGGCTCTCCGCTCAGTGGGGAGCTTGCTTACTCCTCTCTCTCTGTCTGTCTCTCTGCCTACTCGTGATCTCTCTCTGTCGAATAAATAAAATCTTAAAAAACAAAAAAATAAAATAAAAAGGGTTTTCATGATCTCCTAAAATCTCGCCTTTCTAGACCTCCACACTAGCCCAGAGAACTTCCCTGGAATTTATTATTATTATTAATTATGGAAATATAAATGCTATAAAATATCTTATTAGTATACATCACAGTGACTTGATATTTTCATACATTACACGATCTTCCCCACAGTAAGTCTGGTTACTACCTGCCACCGTACAAAGTTATTACAATATTATTGACCGTATCCCCTATGTTGCACATGACATCCCCACGACTTATTTATTTTATAACTGCAAGTTTGCACTTCTTAATCCTCTTCACCTATTTTGTCCACCCCTAACCACATCCCACTCAGCAGCCTGTTTCCTCTATGTATCTGCGAGTCTGTTTCAGTTTTATTTTGTTTGTTCATTTGTTTTGGTTTTTAGATTCCAAGTAAAAGCGAAATTATAGGTTTGTCTTCCTCCATGGGATGTTTGACATTTGGGTCAGAATGAGCAAGTCTCGTTCCCCCTGGGATCACCAAGGCTGCTGGGGGTGGGCCTCTGAGCTGCCCGCAGCCCTGTTTCCAGCCGCACGGAGGAAGCTGGTCTTGGAGCAGTTTTCTCAACTACTATTGCCGTTTGGGGTCAGATCATTTTTTGCTTTGGGGGGGGGGCTGTTCTGAGTATCACAGTAAGTTTAGTAGCACCCTGATCTCTATCCACTGGATGCCACTCTCCCCCCATACATTGCCAAATGTCCCCTAGGGGGGAAAAATCACTCTCCATCCCTGGCTGAGAACCAGCAGTCTAGAGAATGAAACCCACACTCCGCGAAGAGCACAGGTGTAGAGCTCGCGAATGTGATAATGTCCTGGTGACATTTAAGGCCCCCGTTTCAGCTGTCCCCGAGGCTCAGCCGACCCTCGTTCTTCCTGTGGATTGATTTCATGAGCCAATAATTCCATTTTTTTCCCCCTAAGCCAGCTCAACTTGAATTTCCCTAGTTGCACACAGGAGTATTGTGTTCATCTATAATTTCCATTTGGACTTTTGACAAACTGAAAATAGCTCACTTCCCTGCTCTCCTCTTCCTTCTGTCCCCCCACCCCCACCAAGCAAGTCCACGATTACATGTAAAGACCAGTATGAATCCTGGACCAGACGGAGAGATTCGAGGCACGAACGAGGACAGAGGTAGGAAAAATGAGCCCTGTGTCAAATCTAATGTGCGCACAACCAAAACAGTGCCTCTCCTTCCTCCAGCAAGCAGCAGAGGTGGGTTTGCGTAAAGATTCTTTTTTTTTTTTTTTTCCTGAAAAGGGGGATGGGGCTGTGGCGAAGGGAGAAGTATGTGTTTCTTCAGTGGTGGCAGTAAGCCAGGCCAAGACTAGGAAGCACAAAAAGCTGGTAGCTGGATGTGAGAGGAGGCCTTTCCCTGGGTCGCAAGGCCAGTGACCGTTGCCTCCCAGGGAATGAGGAGATGCTGTGGCCTCTCCTGTCAGACATTGCCTCCAGACATTGCTTCATGTTGGACATGAAGGAGACTTGGCTCCTGCTGAAGGCACTCCCTTGCGTGGTGGGCGTGGTGGTGGAGAGCGCAGGTGATGGAGAAGATGCTTTGGCTGGAAGGCTGCTGGGGACTCAGCTGATGGATGGATACCTTCATTTCCCCCGGAGGTCCCGCTGGGTTTCTGCAGTTTTCCCAGGAGTGGGGATCAGTCGACAGTATGCATCTGCGTTCCCTTTTGGTGCTTCCTAATGGGCTCACCTTGGCAAGTCCACCTTGTAGGAATCCAGCTTGCATCCTGCCACCGAGGAAGTATACTCATCATCCTGGCTGTGTCCAGGCTTTGCAGCAACCCACTAAGCTACTAGGGCCACCTGCCTACCATGGGACGGATGCTATCAGATGGAGCTAAAATTAGACTGGAGGGGGATTCAGTGTAGCAATTTCCTTGGATTACTTTTACCCTTTCTAATTTAGGCATGGTGAAGCAGAGACACTCCAGCATCCCTCCTTAATTCAATTTATGCTCAGGTCAAGGAGAAACAAACCAACCATTTTAAACCTACTTTTCTTTGGAAGGCAAAGAGCGGGCTATGGATAATGGTGAGCAGAGTTCATTCTGGTCAAAATATAGGAAAGAGCCAAAAACAACAACAACAACAACAACAACAAACCCTTCAATATATACCCTCTCTCCTTCCTGAATCTATTTGTCCACAGTAGCACCCCATCCCTCTGCCATTCTGACCCCATTAAAGCAGGATCCTATGCTCCTGCAATAGTCAACTATTAACTGATAAGGCTTAACAACTCCCAGTAGGTATTTGCATTTTAATAGAGAATTATTGAAGACCAAAAAGCTTTCAGGATCTAAAAGAACAAAGCACAGAATTAGAGGATGGGAGGTGGGTATTTGGGGGAACAGAAAATTTTCTAGTTTATTCTCAACTTTGATCATGTTTATTTTGTCCTCTTCACAAGGGTCCCCTATTGTCCAACCCTCCCATGATGGTCTCCCCTCCCACAAACCTCCCACCCCTCCCCTACACACACATCGACTGGCAGGGGCTAGTTTGGGGACTAGCGGCTAAAATGAAGAAAGTGAGGAGAGATGAGAAAAAGGAAAGAACATAGAATATGAGGAGAGGTCATGGCCAATAGGAAGCTTATAGTACAAGAAAAGCCAAAGGACATTTAGAATACAGATTTTAAGGTGGGGTATGTATGGGGGTGTGTGCATGTGCTCTATTGAGTTAAAAGCGACCCCCATACACTCAAAACATCAGTAAAAGTTTCCTCTCCTGTGTCTACATGGACTTTGAGGGAACTGTCTGTATTTGAGTAAGCAATGTTGGCTTCTGTAGCAAAGAAACCTGAAACAGATAAGCCTTGACTGATACATGTTTATTTCTCACTCAGGTCACAATGCAATGAAGATCGGGCAGCCACTTTGTAGCTATGCATTGAAACACACAGCTTCCCAGATCAAAGTCCAGGTGCTATGTTCAGAATGAAATCAATCAGGAGATAAAGAAAAGGAAGAGCTTGCCCCCCAGAAAGGACAGCGAATGGAGGTTGAGGATTCTATTGACGCAAGAAATTGAAACCAGAGATGGCCAGGAGAAATTTGAAGCCACCAGAGAAAAGTGCAAAAGATTTTAGGAGGGATGCTGATTCTGGACAGAAGTGAGATAAGAACTTGGGTTATTATCTGCGGTTTTCAGGAAAAATGGGAACCCAGCTCCCATCATGTCCACTCCGTGGACCGCAAAAGCCCAGGCTAAAAAAAACCAGTGGGCATAAAGTGATGTGGCGGGAACAGTGCTGAGTGGTGACGCTAGGGTCGGCCTCAATAACAGCACACCGGACGTGCCAAGGCACTGCCTGATGGGGAGCATTGCATTCAGACAGGGTCCCAAGGGAAGAGACTCTTTCCACCAAAGGGGGTTAAAACAGGAAATGGCAACCGGACCAATGGGAGAGCAGGAAGTACCTGGTTAACACCCCCAGAGAGGGAGCCCCAATAGAAACCTTACAGGGAATACTGACAGGACTTCAGGGACAGCTCTGCCCTGCCATAGAAACACAGCTAGTCTGGGTTGGCCTGATGGGGATAATGGCCAACAGGGGGAGAACTTAGCATAGGGAGACGGAATCACAGACCTAAGAAATCAGACCAAAAACTTACATTCTGAGATAAGAGAGAAGCCACACCTTCCTAAAGAGCAAACGTTAAGGGGATTTCCAACTTCACAAAGCCAAGGACTATCTGCAAATAACAATAAGGTCAAGGAGCTGGCCTTGCTAAGATCCATTTCTCCAGCTTTCCCCTCCTCTGCCCTGGATCATGCAAGATGTGTGCATTAAGAGGGTGAGAGATGGGCTGACGCTGACCGGCTGCATTCCCCAGGCTACCCTGTGAGCTGGCTCCCATCGGGTGCAGGAGTGGGAGACCGGAACCCAAGGAAGAGAGAAGCAGGGACTTCTTCTGCCCCCGGACAGCGCCTCCCTCTGCAGCAGCATCAGCTGGGTCAGAACTGCCAGCGCCTGCTGGACAGGTTCGCAGTGGTTCTGGAATTGACCAGGTGAGCCCAGCTCCTGGGCTCCAGCAGCATTGCCTTCTCCCTTTGTCCCGTCCAAAGGGGTGGCAGTGACTTTCTGCTCTTGCAAATCTCTGGGCCACCTCCCTCTTCCCTGTGTCTTCTCAACTCTTCCACCACCCAACTAGTCAATTCCTGTGTTAACCTTCCTGTTAAATACTCAGAAGGTTCCCGGAGATGGGAAATATTACCACATGGAACAAGAGGGGGATGAGAGGTGAACAGACCCATGAAGAAGTGAGGTGCAGATAGGGGACCTCCACTCCTCTGGTTGAGGATCCCCATCCTATTTCGGAGAGAAGGTACCAGAAGGTGATACTAGAAGTGATTACGCATAAGTATGTGTTTAGTCAAATATCCAAGCAGCTTTCACTCCAGTATGTGGGCTCGGTTAGTGTCCAGTCTTTTTGTAATGTTAATGAATGCAAGCTCAGTGAGGTCAGAGAAAGTTTATTGGTGTGTATCTTTTTATTTGGAAATAATTTCAAACACAGAAAAGTGGCAAACAAAGATAGTACAAAGAACATCCTTGTACCGTTTCCCCAGATTCACCTAGCCTAAGCATTTGACCCATATGCTTTATACCTCATGCCTTCTCTCTTGTATAGAAAACATATGAGATTTTTCTAAAAGATAAATGTATTATTTATTTGAGAAAGAAAGAGAGAGAGCATGTGAGCAAGGAGAGGGGCAGAGGGAGAGAGAGAATCCCAAGCGGACACCACACTGAACTCAGAGCCCCATGCAGGGCTCCATCTCTGGACCCTGAGATCATGACTTGAGCCAAAATCAAGAGTCCTACACCCAACCAACTGAGCCACCCAGGCGCTCTCAATGATTATTTTAATTATATAACCGTATTATTACTTCTAATTACTTCGCTGTATACTTTCCAAGAACTGGGATATTCTCCTGAATAACCATATTACAGTTATCAAAGTCACTACATTTAACTCTGATAAAAATCTCTAGGTTACTTACTATATTCCAGTTGACTACTGACCCAATAATGTCAATCGACCCAATACTGTCCTTCATAGTATTTCCCCTTCCCAGTTTAGCCTTTCTTTGTATTTTATGACAATGGCACTTTTGAAGACTAGAGCTCTTCTCCCTCTCTCTCGATCTTTCTCTCTCTCTGTCTCTCAATAGAACCTATGGGGTTCACCTGCCATGTCCCCATGGTTAGATTCAGGGTATGCACTCCCAGCCAGAATTCACCATGAGTGGTATGTGTCCTTCTCAGTAAAGGACATCTGGAAATACACAACCTCCACCTGCCCCTCATAGGTGATGTCAGTTTCAGTCATCTAGTCAAAGTGGTGTCTGATTTCTGCACTATACGGTTACTGTTCTTTTCCTTAAAACTAATGACCAATCTCTAGAGACACTTAAGCCCATGCAAATCTCCTGTTGCTTATGAAAATCACCTCCTAGGTTTAGAAACTTTGATGATCCTAGCCTGAGCCTACCTTTATTGTGATGCTGGTAAGGGGTAATCTCCAACTCTAGCGCCCCGTGTAAATTTATCAGTGGGGACTTGGCATTTTACTATAAGTAAGAGCCCTCCCTGCTCCCTTGTTTATCTACCCATTGTTAAAGTGGATTCATCTATTTCTAATTTTTTAATCATTTATAATTCACTGTTACCTTTAATTAGTTGGTACTTAAATGCCCCAGATTTTGCTGGTGGGAACCTTTTTTGAGTAGGCTCTGTGTCCTTGTGGCATGCCTCCATCCTTTCTGGGGGTTACCGCCTTACTCTCTGAATGTTAGAAGATTGAACATGTTCAATGTTCATCTTGCTCTGAACGTGTTCAAGGTTCATCTTGGAGTTACCCAGGTCAGGGATTTTTGTTTGCTTTGTTCATTGCTTTATCTTCAGTACCTAGAATCATGCCTGAATATAATAGGTGCTCAGTAAATATATGTTGATTAAATGAAAAAAGTGAATTAAAGTTAATTAAAACCTCTCCAAGTACTGAG
>CM052800.1:16800400-16811763 GCA_028533885.1 Nasua narica | reverse complement strand
GGGGTACTGGTTCCCCCGCTGCTATCCCACCCTGGTTGAGGGACTCCTCTGGGGTATTCGCTCTGACACTTGCAGGCTGCCCCGCAAGGAGGTAAGTAAATATCGATGGTGCTGGAGAAAGCACTGAGCGGAAGAGCAGAGAGAGTCCCTTGAGGCGAGAGGCTGTCGGCGTTCAGGAACTGCCCAAGCAGCTGCCGGTGAACCTGAAGGTGGTCCTGGTCTGAACTGGAGCAAGGCATCAGCGATGCCCCCATTCCAATTTATCCCCACCCGGAAGAAGCTTTCAGTCATTTACAAAAGCATCCATCTCTCCCTTCACCAATACTTCCTAGCCCTTTTGTGAAGGTTGCCACTATTTTCTGTGTGAGTTTAGGCACCTCTTTATGCCACAGCTCCCTCATCTGTAAAATGGGGATCATCGTCTCTGGGTCGGTTGCCAGAGTGGCTACAGTTCTTCACCCCTATGGTGTCCATGCTCTTTACAGTTACTTTACAGTTCCTCTCATCAAGAGGGAGAACCTAGTCCCCATTCCCTGAATGTAGGTTACCCTCGTAAATTTGCTTTGGCCA
Source organism: Nasua narica (assembly GCA_028533885.1). Taxonomy (NCBI): domain Eukaryota; kingdom Metazoa; phylum Chordata; class Mammalia; order Carnivora; family Procyonidae; genus Nasua; species Nasua narica. The sequence continues at coordinate 16,811,193 of CM052800.1, read as the reverse complement.
AGTGCCAATGCGGCAGAGCTGACTGCATGCCAGTTTCATGTGTTGGCCTCCAGAGGTTTCTATGCTCCTTGGAATCCCACCTCTCTCATGAGAGCGCTGGGGTGGGGGAGACCCAGTAAAACAGAGGCAACCCATTTCACCCAAGACCTTCGCAGTCCCTGGCTGCCCGATGCAGGAGAGAATGCAGCGGGGCTGTCTCAGCCAACAGCCAGCTGCCCCGCAAGCAGAAGCTCCCAGCTGATGCACAGACTTGTGGGCAAACATAAACGTTGTTGCATGGCACTGAGCTTTTACGGTCGTTACACAGCATTATTATGGTATTGGATGACCGATACAGCACCAATTTTACTAAGGATTAAAGAAGCCTATATCCAGGATTTAGCACTGTACCAAGACCATGATACTACTCTTCCCTTAAATGTTGATTATTGTTGGAATAATATTGCACTATCATAGTGTGCCATGTTTTCAGAATGTATACACACACACACACACACACACACACACACACATTCACATTTGTATATATATCAGTTTCTCCGGCTAAACTAGGAGCTCCTGGGTGATAGAAAACCAGATCCAATTCATCCTCGAAGACATATTTCCCTACACTCAGGAGCCCATAATTCAGGAGAGAGAGAGAGATGTATACATAAAGTCTGTTGTGTGAACCGGAGATAACAAACGTCCAAAAGTACCAAACACAGAGCTCGACACAAAGGAGATACCCAATAATTATAAAATAAATAATAAGAACCAAGCCTTCTCCATATCAGGGCATTTTTGTGGAAGGTAAGATTGATAAGGACCAGGCTGGCTGTCACCTCCTCCTCTTAGACGCTCAGTCAAGGGAAGGATGGGCTTATTTGGTGGTTTTATGGCCATAACGGCTGCTCAAGCTTTCAAGCTCTCTCTTCCTCCAGAGACCAGCATCACACGATGAAAAAACTAATTAGAGCAAGCATGGTGCTCAGAATAAGCGGCCTATTAAAGAAATGTGAGTCAAACGAATGCAAAAGGACATGTATTTTAAGTATATTCTTAACAAGTATTTATCGTTTGCTTTTTTCCCAACTTTCCTAGGGGGAGTTTATTGTTTAAGAAAAGGCCAGGTAAAAATCAGAATATTTTTGCGCTACGCCTCCGGGTCCCCACAGAGCCGCTCCCTGGGGCCAGCAGGCTGCACGGAACAAGGTCCTGGCAGAAATAGGCAGGCAGAACGTGCGAAGCCTAGACAGCAGGCTAACGGGGACTTAGACAAATTCATCTTCATTTCATGTCTTCGACAGCCTCTCGACTTAGGTCAAGTCCAAGGCGAACCAAGTAATTTTATTAGAGGCAGGGGAAGGTGGTAGAGAGCACGAGGCCTAACTTGGATTCGATTCCCAACCCCATGACCCACCAGTCAGGAGACCTCGCCCTAGTTATTAAATTTCTCTGAGTCTCCATTCCCTCATCTGAAAAATAGGGATAATAAGAAGTCACCTTGCTGAGCCAGAATGAAGACCAGAGAGGTGCCAAATGTCTGGCTCGTAATGGCAGGCGTGGGGGGACAGGAGAGCCTAGTGGCTGAGCATTCGGGTTCTTGAGCCAGATGGCCTGTGTTTGCACTCAGCTTGTTCACTTGCTCATTGTCCGTCACCTCTCTGGACCTCGAATTCTGTAAAATCTGAAGTAAGGACAGTTACTTCTAGCCCTTAAGGTTGGGATGGTTAAATGAGCTCGCATGTGCAAAGCCCTTAGGACAGTAACAGTATCTGATACATGGCAAGTGCTCAGTATTTGTTATTATTGTTCTTCAAATGGAATTATTAATAAAAACCTCTGATGACCAGTAGACCTCCGAATCATTTCACTTGAGTCCAGATATCAGCTGCAACACATTAGCGCATACGCACAAATGGCAAGAGTGGATTTAAGCACGTCATAATTCAATGAGTCACGATTCCAGTTTATAAGCAGAGAAGCACAATTCAATTTTATAGGCAGCTGGGCTGCTAATTAAGAAGAAGCCCTTAATTACAGCACCTGACATAGGAGACCTGTCTCATGCTCACTTGCCTTATTCGTCCTCTTTTCTCCTCCCTCAATCTATCGCCCATCTCTTTTTCTGCTTATTATTTATTTTCCTGTCTCCATCAGGGGTATGTCAGCCTGTCTGGAGACCTGCATACTGAAACCGCTCCCTGACTCTAGAATCAGCGTTCTCGGCTTGAAGTAAGAACAGTACTCCACCCCCGGGCGCTGAGTTGAAGGCAACAGATGTCGGGGAGCCACAGGAGTTGTGGGGAGCCAAGAACATGGTCCATGGATTTACCCAAGGGAAATGAAAACCTCTGTCCATATAAAAGTCTGTATGCAAATACGTATAGTGGCTTGAGTCATAATCACCAAAACCTGGAAACCACCCAAATGTCCCTCCCCTTAGTGAATGGATGAACAAACTCTAGCATGTACACACGATGGTAAATACCGTTCAGCAATGACAAAGAACAAAACATCAGTACAAGTGCATCCTGGGAGCATCTCACATGTATTAGCTGAAGAAGGGGAGCCAGACTTGGAAGAGTACATAATGTATGATTCCGTTGATAAAACTTTCATTGCCTAACAGGCAATGAAAACAGACCAGTGATTGCCAGGGCTTGGAGCTGCGAGAAGGGGGTCAGCTACATAAGGCCTTGGAGAATTTGGGAGAGGACTGGAAATGTCCTATACCTACCCGTACACACGAGTTTGTGAAATGTCGTAGAACTGTACATTGAAATAGGTAAATTTTACTGCTTCATTAACCTGAATTTAGAATCGATTTGTCCATAGGAACCATAGAGCAGTGAAAAAAGAACCTTGGCACTTTCCAAAGTCTAATAAATAAGCTCTTTTTTTCCCTTTTATTTTTATTTTATGCATTTCCTGACATCTTTGTTAGCTATTGTAATATGCATTTTTTAAAAGTAGGGAGTAATTAATCTCATCAAATATAATAATGCTAGCATAAGAAAAAAAATTTTTTTCCCTAGTAGAACCAGTCTGTTAGAAAGAATCAGATAGAGGGGCGCCCTGCAGACTTAATTCAGCTCAGGTCATGATCTCAGGGTTGTGAGATTGAGCCCCGCATGGGGCTTCACAATGGGCATGGAGCCTGCTTAAGATTCTCTCTCTCCTTCTCCCTCCACCTCTCTCCTCCCCATGCCCAGCTCCCTCTCTCTAAAAAAAAAAAAAAAAGAATCACAGACGAATTCTACTGTTCTATCGGGCAAAAGCCGTCATTGACCTCAGATGTTACATAGAACCAATTGTGTGTGTCTCAGAGGCTGGGGTAGAGGAGGGAAGGGTTGTTAACACATTTTACCCAAACGACTCATAGCAGATCTCAATGCACAATGACTGCAGCACATGAAGACGCTGGTCCTCCAAAATTAGGGCAAAGTCGAATGTAGACACATGCCATGTAGGTACTCCCAGAGGAATAATAGCTTTGTCCAAGTAAAAGAATGCCAGCATGGATAACGATGCAAGAACTGATATTCAGAATGCCTGCGAACTGCCCATGGTCTAGCATTGGCAGAAAGACACCAGGTTTCTGGGGCACCTGGGTGGCTCAGTGGGTTAAAGCCTCTGCCTTCAGCTCAGGTCATGATCTCAGGGTCCTGGGATAGAGCCCCGCATTGGGAATCTCCGCTCAGCAGGGAGCCTGCTTCCCCCTCTCTCTCTGCCTACTTGTGATCGCTCTCCCTGTGTCAAATAAATAAAATAAATCTTTAAAAAAAAAAAAAAGACACCTGGTTTCTACAGTTCATCGCAGTACAAATGAGCGTGCAAGGAGTGTTGTGAGCTTTTTCTACCATTAAAATGATTTTCCTCAACTTGAAACACACATCGCTGATGAATCACTAGTGCCAGCTTTTCACAGGACACGGCAACTCCAAAAAGCATCTGAGAATAAATGAGTGACCCAAAGTTTGGCAGGGTGGGAACAGCAGGGTGCTACGAGCTAATAAGTACTGAGTATTTGCTGAGCACAGACCTGTGTGACCAGGTCTTGTCCCACCACAACCTCCAAGGAAGATGTCGCTGTCACCCCTCTACAGACGGGAGATGAAGGCTTAGAGAAGCAAAGTCACTGGCTCCTAACCCTTTCATATTTTCAAGTGCAAATGTTCCATGACCCGACAGCAAGTGGAAAGGGTGCTTTCTGAGTGAAATTCAGACAGAGTTGGAGGGACGCAAGGGGAGAGAAAATAAAATCATCAAGAGGCAGGCAATTGTGTGCGGATAAGTGTTTAACAACCTGTTCTGAGGCAGAGAGGCTGGTTTATGGCAGCGCCACCATGGCCAAATTGAAGCTACCCATGTGAAGCCAACGAGCTTGCAGATTTCCTGACAGCTCAACGAGCAGCTATCCTGAGAGTGGGAAAACATGAGGAAAAGAATATCATTTCCAGGAAAGCCTCAAGAGAACCCCAGGGGAACTAGAACTTGGGGATGGAAACAGCAAGGTAATCAGCAAAGGAAAGAGACCGAAGATGGTGGGGGAAATAAAAGAGGGAGACAGGGTGCAGGGGACAGATCTGAGATCCACTGATGAAGATGGATGTCCTGCGTGCAGTTTCATGAAGCTGGGGAAGCCCTGAATCTCTCCACGGCCCGCAGAGATTCAGCTATGGCTGGACTGGGGAACTGAGCCGAAACCTGTACCTGAGGAAAGACCAGGAACACAGTGATCCCTGGTCAGGGTTTGGAGAAGGGATCTGTAGAACAGAAGAAGGACTGAGGTGTTGAGAAGAGGAAGTAATTTCCAGTGACCGTGTTATCAGACAGGTTCAGATGTCCAAGCATAAAGAAGCAACCTCTGCCAGGCAATATTACCCCGTGTCACACACACAAGGCACTGCACCACTTCTGAAGGGACATTCTGCATCTCCTGCTGTTCATCCATCTACTTCTGAGTAGCCGATGCCGGTGTTTCTGCAAGTGCTGACTCTTGCCGCTTTGCTTCTGACCTTGTTTTCATCCTCCCACTTTGCAGCCTCCCATGGTCTGATGGACACACAGTCTTTTCCCTCCATGTTTGGCTTCCTGTTGGACTCTCCCCACCTCCACCCCAATGGCAGTTTTATTTTGTTTTTTTAAAGGTTTATTCGTTTTAGAGAGGGGGAGGGGCAGAGGAAGGGAGAGAATCTTGAGCGAACTCTCTGCTGAGCAAGAAGTCCAAAGGGGGCTTGAACTCATGAGCCCTGAGATCGCGACCTGACCGAAATCAAGAGTCAAATGCTTAAGTGACTGAACCACCCAGGCGCCCCGTTCATGGGTGATTCTTTGATTCTGCAGATTCTCTGATGCTCGCTTCTTTGAGAGATGGAACCTATGTCCCCGCCTCTTGAATCTGGGCGGGTTCGGACCCACAGAACATGAAGGAGGCACCACTACATGCTTCTGAGATTGGACCACAAGCAGTCGTGTAATCCGGGGCTGCCGACTAAGAAGACAAATTACCCTGAGGCCAAATTACCCGCGACAGGAAAGCCGCACTTCGGCATGCCAGTGGACAGTCCCAGTGAACTCGGTATTTCATCCAACTTGCCAACCCACCAGACGTGTGAGTAAGGTCCACTTGTACCCTTCCAGTCAGCTCAGTCTTCCTTTGGCCAAGTGATTTTAGGTGATGCTACAGAGAACGCTTTTGCTAAATTCCTTAGACGCTAAGTTGTGAGAGATACTAAAATGGTTCCTGGCTTAAGTTAATAAGTTTGGGATAGTTTGTTACATAGCAATGGATTACTAGAATACCCCATTCCCAGGTTTTTCATGCCTCCCTCTTTAAAGAGCCTTGGGTAGACAGGGCATCTAGTCCCAACTCCTGAACAGTTGAGAACAGCACCATGAGATATTGGTTTATTTAATTTCATCGTATGGACCAAGAACAATTTTACTAGCTTATGTACTGCATGTATATGGATATGCAAAAAAGAATCCCAGCCTTCAGCACACATTTCCTTGAAAAACCAGTCCCTGGACATAAGAACTATCAGATATTTCTAGAATGTTTTATTAATATTTGCTATTTATTTATTCACTTGTGAGCTGCTCCCAAGTGTAGAAGTAGAAGCAAATTTCAAAGATTCATAGACAATTTAAACGAGCAAATTCTATACATTTATGTAACCGTTTACCTCCTGAATTTGAGAAAAATGTGTTTCAAATTGAGCAACAAAGCATCTGCATCACAATCCATCGAACAAGGAAGGGTAAATTGAGAACCACCCTTTCAAACCTTTGTGTGTCCAACTATATAACTGAGAGATGAATATCTAGCATTAGTTACCCAACTAGCTTACAGTTTGCATTTATCCATGCATGCTACAGCTTTTATTGAGCGCATAATATGTACCAAACACTATACTGGACTCTAGCAACGCGGAGACAAAGTAGAAAAAAATAGCAGAACTAAGGAGTGTATAGTTTAGCAAAGGAAACAAGCGCTTAGGCAACCAACTTAATTTTGTGATTATAAATGCAAAATTTTTCATATTTTATATTGCTGGAATTGGAGTGTGTCTTTTCAATTTAATATGAATGATGACCCTTACTGTCCTACCAGCTGCCGAGTGGAAGAGTAAGTTGTCACTATCTGGGCTAACACAAGTGGGAAGGCCCAAGCATGGAAATATTTAGTGCTAAACAGTGAATGTACTTACCCTTTTCTCATCTCTGCAAGTCATTTGTATTGGTGGCAAAATTATAACTAAACCTTGGGTTTTTAGTTTTTGCTTAAAATGTCTTTCAGAAGATAATGTTAAGATGAAGCATTAAAACAAAATAATACTGGGGGTTGCCTGGCTGGCTCAGTCAGTAGAGCATGTGACTCTTAATCTTGGGGTTGTAAGTTCGAGCCCCACATTGGGTATAGAGATTACTTAAAAATAAAATATTTTAAAAATATGTAGGGGCGCCTGGGTGGCTCAGTGGGTTAAAGCCTCTGCCTTCGGCTCAGGTCATGATCTCAGGGTCCTGGGATCGAGCCCCGCATCGGGCTCAGCAGGGAACCTGCTTCTCTCTCTCTGCCTGCCTCTCTGCCTACTTGTGATCTATTTCCCTCTTTCAACTAAATAAATAAAATCTTTAAAAAATATATATGTAAAAAAAATTAATTTGGGGATGCCTGGCTGGCTCAGGTGATTACGCAGCTGACTCTTGACCTCTGACTCTCAGGGTCATGAGATCAGGCCCCACATTTGGCTGCATGCTCAGCTCAGAGTCTGTTTGAGATTTTCTCGCTCCTTCTCCCTCTGTCCCTCCCCCTGCTCACATACTATCTCTCTCTAAAATAAATAAATAAAAATCTGTTCAACTAAATAAGTAGGTAAATAAGTACTACTGAGCACACGTGCACAGACACACACACACACACACACACACACACACACACACACACACACAAAACCTGTCTTCAACAGGCAATGCAATTAAAGGCAGTACAAACAGCCAAGTCTCTCAGGAGTAGCTGATAGAACTTCCCAAACCTGGGAGAGATGGGTGTGACCAATCACACAACATGGAGGATTGGTACTCTGGCTCCAGAAGTTTCTTTGTTCAAAGCTTCCTGTCTCCTAGAGAGAAGCCATTTAACTTCCAACAATGGAGCGACCAAGACTCCGAGTCTAACAAAATAAGAAATAAAGACAAAACTCTAACAGTCTTTAATGTACTTCAATACTTAATGGTCTTACCTAAAGGTCCTAAATGGGTCACTATCATCAGTTCAGGTTACAAATATGATCATGCTGTAAACCACAAGGGTAGGCAAACTGCAGTTGTTGAGATGTGATTCAGAAGGACCTTATATTCTCAGTATGTTGAAGACTTACACTCAAACTTTGCAATATGAAACAAGAAAAGTAGAACATAATGAACCAGAAAAGTTTGGTAGTTTAAAAAATTTGATGTATTTTAATAGTTCTTTTTAAAAGTTATTACTAGGGGCATCTGGCTGGCTCAGTGGGTTGAAGCCTCTGCCTTCAGCTCAGGTCATGATCTCAGGGTCCTGGGATAGAGCCCCGCATCGGGTTCTCTGCTCAGCAAGAAGCCTGCCTCCCCCTCTCTCTCTGCCTGCCTCTTTACCTGCTTGTAATCTCTCTTTCTCTCTGCCAAATAAATAAAACCTTTTAAAAAAATTTTTTTAGAAATAAAAAAATAAGTTATTACTAAATAAATGTGCCATCTTAAAACCAATAGTGTCTTCAGATCAAGGAACTAATTGGGTTTATGGGTCAAATGGGTTTATGGGGGATGACAGAGTGTTTTAATATACTGTAATTATATTACTAAATGTGCTATAGAGCTTGATTTAAAATTTGTCTGTTGTCCTCATTAGTATTAGTATATTCATCAGAAAATATGTTATGCTTGTTGATCAGGAAGATAAGGTCACAGGTGATGCAGTAAAGGACCATGGGACCTAAGTGATAATGATTCATTTTCTTTGAAATAAGAGAGGAAAGAAAGAAATTGGATTTCTAAAATGATAAAACTTTTTTGCTTTAAAGATAGGTAAATTTTTGTCACAGGAGTAAGGAGAGTTAAAATTAGGGGAAAGTAACGTGAATGAAGCCAAAATATTTGGCTTATTCAGAAACTCTGAGTAGTTCAATGGCTAGATTTTAGAGCTTAGTTTAGGGTGGTGACAGAAGAAGTACACTGGCTTGAGTGGCAGGACCATATGAAGGGGCTTGTGTTTCACTTTATGCTCTACACATGAAAGAATCACAAAAAAGATTTAAATAAGGAAGTCTCAAGAATAAAGGTATGTGTTTTAAAAAACAAGAACCAGAAACAACAACTGTGATAGCTCCAGAGAAAATGAATAGGAAGAGAACAAGACCGGAGGCAGGGAGGCCAATGGAGGCTGTTACAATATTCCAAGGGAGATGTAATGAGGGCCTCAGCCAAATAAGTGACCATGCAAATGGAAAAGGGAAGTGACTCTTCAGGGTTTCACTTTGTTGTATTCCCATATTTGTCACCTTATTCTTGAATTCTGCGTATGGGACAAGAGCATAGACAAAGGAAATGTATATTATTGGAGACAAAGAAGATGAAGTACAAGAAGCATATGAATTCAGGGATTTAGTCTTTGGAGAGAAAATTCCCCTTTTAAGTTCATTTTGATTGCTTATGGAAGCAATATTCATAAATCAATCAATGTGATCCACCATATTAACTGGTTAAGGGTGAAAAACCACATGATCATATCAAATGAGACAAAAAAATTCAACATAATTTAATACCCATTCATAATAAAAACTCTCAGAAAATAAGGAATATAGAAGAACTTCCACAACTTCATAAAGAACATCTCCAAAAACTACAGCTAACATCAAACTTGATTTGATGACTGAGACCGAACATTTTTCTCCTAAAATCAAGAAAACAATGTTATCCACTCTTACCATTACTCTCAAAATAGAACCAGGTGTCCTGGCCAAAGTAATAAGGGAAGAAAAGGAAATAAAAAGGACACAATTGGAAAGGAAGAAATAAAACTTTCTGTTTGTAGATTACATGGTAATCTACAGTAAAAAATCATAAAGAATTGGGCTGGGGCGCCTGGGTGGCTCGGTTGGCTGAGCGACTGCCTTCGGCTCGGGTCATGATCCCGGAGTCCCGGGATCGAGTCCCATATCAGACTCCCGGCTCTGCGGGAAGTCTGCTTCTCCCTCTGACCTTCTCCCCTCTCATTCTCAGTCTCTCGCTCTCTAATAAATAAATAAAAATCTTTAAAAAAAAAAAAAAGAATTGGGGCACCTGGGTGGCTCAGTTGGTTGAGCAACTGCCTTCAGCTTAGGTCATGAACCTTGAGTTCCGGGATCGAGTCCCACATCAGTCTCCCAGCTCCGCGGGGAGTCTGCTTCTTCCTCTGACCTTCTCTCCTCTCATGCTCTCTCTCACTTTCTCTGTCTCTCAAATAAATAAATAAAATCTTTAAAAAAAAATCACAAAGAATCTATTTAAAGATGAGAATGAATAAGCAACTTTGGCAAGATTTCAGGATACAAGATGAACATATCAAAATCACTGTTACACTAGCATACATAGTAGTAATTGTACACATACTAGCAATGAATAAGTGAAAAGCAAAATTAAAAATCCAGTACCACTTACACGGATTGAAAGACTCAGCATATTAAAGATGTCAATTCTTTCCAAACTGATATACAGCTTTAGCGCAATTTCTGTCGCAATCCCAGCAAGAATTCTTGTAGGTACAGACAAGTTAATTCTAGGATTTTTATAGAAAGTAGGATAGCTAAAACCCTTCTGAAAAAGAAGAATAAAATAGAAGGAATCACTCTCCCTCATTTCAAGACTTACTATAGAGCTATAGCAATCCCAGTTGTGGGGTATTGGCAGAGGGATAGACACATAGATCAGGAGGGACAATGCAGAGGACCCAGAAATAGCTCTACACAAGTATAGTCAACTTATTTTTGATAAAGGCCGAATGCAATTCAATAGAGGAAAGACAGTCTTTTAGATAAATGGCACTGGAGCAATTGGATATCGATAGGCAAAACCAAAACAAAACCCGAAAAACAAAAAGCGAACTTGTCTTGCACCTCACATCTTAAATAAAAATTAACTCAAATGTATCATAGAGCTAAATGTAAAACATAAAACTATAAAATTTTTAAAAGATAATGTAGTCTTATTTCTGCAAAGAAGACATCCAAATGGCCAAGAGACACACGAAAAAGGGCTCAACATCACTCGGCCTCAGGAAATACAAATCAAAA
>CM052800.1:16646816-16792584 GCA_028533885.1 Nasua narica | reverse complement strand
CATAATCTCTTCTAGTCCTGTCCATGTTGATACAAAAGTTGGATATTCATCCTTTCTGATGGAGGCATAATATTCCATTGTATAGATGTACCACATCTTCCTTATCCACTCATCTGTTGAAGGGCATTTTGGTTCTTTCCACAGTTTGGCTATTGTGGCCATTGCGGCTATGAACATTGGGGTACATGTGGCCCTTCTTAACCATGATATGTGACGCAAATACTTTCTCCATCAGCTTTATTAATTTTCATGGTAAAAAAATCCAAAAATTTAAGACAGTTAAATCTGTCATTTCCCGTTTAATTTTTCCTATTGTTTCACTCTTTCAAAAGCTACCATTTCTGCAAAGATCTTGTAAATGGAGTCCCATTGTGGCCACCACATTTTAATAATCACACGAATTGCTGAATAGCATCCAGAAGTGATGAGAAATAAAAAGTACTTTTCTGTTTCTTCACAAGTAAAAATTTAAATAGAACAGACCAAAAAGAGAACTTGTGCATTGTCTCCAAGAATAATACAGAGGATGTGAGCAATGATTTTCCATGTCCGATAATTTTGATTGAGAGAAAATGAGTTTAGAGGAAAGTAGATATATTTTGGACAAACACAAGGCAGAATTTACCTGCTAGAACAATGGAATAAAATCCCAAAGAAGAAGAGGACCTCCGTTTTCATAGATTTTCCCCCAAGGTAATGGAATTTGTTTATACCCATGATTTACAAACAAGGGTTCTTATTTGGAGTATCTCGGAGAAGGTGAGGGAAAGGTAGGGCTGTTAACAGAAGGCCAAGGGTATGGGACTTTCAGTTTGAACATAAAGATCTGGAAAAACTGGTTTATCCGGTTGACAGATGGGGTGTTGACAGGTGGGGTGCTGATTCAGCTGATAGCTCAAAGTCTCTTCTCAGTATTGGCTGGTATTAGGAGTTAAAGGTCAAGTCACATTCTTAAAAATAGTAATTTTGGTCACAGCCTTGTGATTTTGTGATGTGTATTAATTCATGTTTGGCCTTGGACGAATAGGCTCACAGCGAACACTTTTCCCCTCAAATCCAACACAGTCATGAAATCACACAAAAAGCAAAGAACCAAAAGCACTGAGAATATGATTTTTTTTTTTTAATGAGGGAACAAAAAGCATGCTTTTCTGTGGTTTAGAAATGCTATGCTGGTGGGAAAGTTAGATAAAAATAGTTTAGCACATTCTCAAACTCTCAAATTAACCAAATTTCTTTTCGTAGGGCAGGCCTATTCAGCATATAAATCAATGGTCAAAATCTGGTCTTTAGTGATTTTGAAAACAGACATAAAAAAGCCTATTTTACATTTTGAAAAGTCTTTAATTGACTAGTAGAGCCATGGCAAAAGGAAATTAGAAATTTTTTCAGCTGCATGAGGTTTTGAATGTGTTCCATAAGGATGTGGGTGGGTATCTTTGATATTAAGATTGGGTTGATTAGTAGAAAGGAAATGTGGTGTCAAGCGTTAGAACCTCATTTTTATTATCTAGCATTTACGCAATTCATTTCCCTTCTGAAGCGAAAGAAATACTTTATGATATCCGGTTAATGAGAGCAGTGTTACATTTCAAGGGCTGGAGCTGGAGATACTAGAGGAGTCCAGCTGGTGGCCAAGCCAGGCCTCACAAGGCTGCATTGTGTTGCATTGTGTTGATGGGGTCACCAGTAACTCAAGTCCGTCCGATTTACTCAGAGAGACTGGCTCACACTGACAGACTACCAATTCTCTGAGGTCAAGTCTGGGGGGAGTGAGCACCCACATCTGCTTTTCCTCTCGCACCAAATTCTATGAAATCATTCACTGTAGAGGCACTTCTAAGAAGAATGAATCCATAACCATGTGGGGAAATAATAGGAAGCTTCGTTAATGAGCCAGAAATTTGGAATTATTTCTAAAATGGGAAAAGCAAAAGGAGTCATATTTAAGAGGGAAAAAAATTCCAGTTCCAAACACATGCGAGATAGGAATTGTGGCATTAGGGGGACTGGTTTGGGGGGAGTTCAATGATCCAAGCTAGTGCAGCTCACTAATACGTTCTTTCATTCAACACCTATCTGTTAAGCGCCAAGCACTATTTCAGGCGTTTGAGTCTCATCAGTAAACAGAACAAGAATCTTGCCCTCTTGGAGTGTATGCTTTAGTAGTGGCAGTGCAGGTGATGAAAAGTGGTCAATTCTGAGTATCTTTTAAGGTAGAACAAACAGGATTTCCTGATGCATTGGGTGTAGGTTGCCAAAGGAGGAGAAAAGTCACCAATGACCCACATCTTTTAGCCTGGGCAATTGGATGGATGAGATTGACCTCTCCTGAGATAAGGGTAGCTGCCTGACGAGAAGGTTTGGTGGAATTCAGAAGTGGGAAAGGCGATCATGAGTTCCATTTTGGACATGTTGAATTTGAGATATCAATTAGACATTCAGGTGGAGATTTCAAGAGGCAGCCCTCCAGGATCTGGAGCACGGACGAGAAGCCTGGGCTGCAGAGATCTACGTGGGCATTGTTGGTACGTGTATAATGTTTAAAATCATAAGACTGGTTAAGGTCACTACATGGGACAGCATAGATATGGAGGAGAAAAATGACATAAATTGATTAAAGGAAAAAATCCTGATGATCTTCTCAACAGATGCCAAAAAAGATTTTAATAGCCTTTAAACCCTCATTTCTGACTAAGAGAACAATGGTAAAAACAAGAATTTTAGCAGGCTAGAAATATAAAGAAACTTTATTTAAGAGGAAAAAGAAGACCTCAATCTATAATGAAAGGTATTGCATTCTCTATATGGAAGCCCCCCCCATCCTGTGTGTGTGTGTGTGTGTGTGTGTGTGTGTGTGTGTGTGTGTGTTTGTATAGTTAGTTTCTGTTTGTTTTCTCAGCTTGCTATTTCTCAAGTTACAAAGCAAGGGAGCCAATTGTAACAAGTAAAATAGTACAATGATGTATAAAGAATAAGTGAATCACCATTTCATCCCGGTCTCAATCCCCTTTGAGGTAACAAGTGTTAACAACCTGGCATTTATCCCTTCACATCTTTTTCATGGCTCATTCAGTATTACAAGCGTTTGTGCAGCCCACAGTTTTAAAGGTTTGCCTGCATGGGCTTTGTTTTGGCAAAACGGAATCATACCATACACAGTACAAGCTTTTTAAAATTTAACAGCATATTATGGACACCCTGCAAATATGTAGAGGCAGGTTCAACTCTAGTTTTTTCCTTTAATATGCATCATACACACGCACACACTATACATATATATGTATATATATGTGTGTGTATATATGTATATGTACCATATATACATTAATGTTTATGTATATATGTATGTTGTATATATATCATTATGCTAGCTTAAAAAAATTTAGATCAGCTGGTTTTTTTCTTTTATCCTCCTTACATCTACCCAAATCTCAGCCCCCTACCCTCTAAACCTGGCTGTTAAGAACCCCTTGTAGAATATTCCATGCTTTTTCCCCAAGCTCACAAAATCATAAACAAAGAGAGGTTTGCATACAAATATATGCATTTACACATCCACGCAGGTTCATACATATATACTAGTTATCACTGGCAACCATGTCGTATACAATTCTGAGCATCTTGCCTTCTTCTCTCAACATCCCATAGAAATCCTCCTAATTCATAGGGAATAGTTTTAATACCTTCTTCTGTAACGATGTACTACTTTGTGATGCAGATACACAATTTAGTCAACCATTTCCTTATGGGTGCGTATTCACTTCATCTTTAGGTTTTTGCCACTATAATTCTGCAGTCCACAATTTCACTTATTGGCTTCTGTACTGGTACTTTTACTTCTGCTGGCTACATCCACAAGAGTTCAAACCTTGGGTCAGTGGATATGTGGATTCTTTATTTTGAGAGATGCTGCTAGACTGTCTTTTTTCTCAAAAGGCAGTAACATTTTTACAAGCAATGCATGAGATTGCAATCTCTTTTTAACTCATTGCCAGTCTGATGGGTGTGGAGTAGTGTCTCATTATTATTTTAATTTTTAGTTCCCTGACTGCTGGTGAGTTTAGGTGTCTTTTCATATGTTTATTAGCCATTTGGACTTGCTATTCTAAATTGCCTATTTATATCTCTTGCCCTTTTTAAAAATTGGAAGGACTTATCTTTCTTTTATCACTTCGTAAGAATTTTTTGCATATAAGAAATATTAACCCTTTATCTGCGGCCTGCTTTGCACATATTGTCCTAAATGCATATTTTAATTCTTGACTTTATGGTGTCTTTCACCATTATAAAAGTTTTAAACTTTTATGTAAACAAATGTTTATCTTGTTTACTTTCATGTTTCTTTTTTTTAATAAGATTTTATTTATTTATTTATTTGACAGACAGAGATCACAAGTAGGCAGAGAAGCAGGCAGAAAGAGAGGGGGAAGCTGGCTCCCCGTTGAGCAGAGAGCCCAACGCGGAGCTCAATTCCAGGACCCCAATATCAAGACCTGAGCTGAAGGCAGAGGCTTAACCCACTGAGCCAGCCAGGTGCCCCACTTTTCATGTTTCTGATTTTAGTTGAAAAGGTGTTCTTTGTCCCCTAGATTTGCATGTAGTCACCTAAATGTTCTTCTAAGATTTATTGTTTATCTTTAAGTTTGTAATCCACTTGAAATTTATTTTTGGGCTTATCGGAAATTGGGATACAAGTTCATTTCATTGTAGATCAACAGCCAGTTATGCCAGCACTCTTTATTAAATAAACCATTCTTTCCCATAGAATTGAAATACTACCTTTGTCACATATTAAATTATGATATATACTGAGATCTATTTTTGGATTCTTTCTTGTGTTCCACTGATTTGTCTACTCTTATGCCAATACCATGTTGGTTGTATTACAGTGATTTCTATTACAGTGGCTTTCAGTTGAAGACGAGTCTCTCATTATTTATCTTCTTCATAGTTTTTTGCTATTCAGGCATTTATATTTCCCTATGGATTTTAATATAATCTTATCCAACTCCTTCCACCCCTCCGAAAGAGAATTGTTGAGACAGCAAACGGAATTTTTTATGTCTATTTAGGGGCAGAATTGATATTTTCAAAATCTGTAACAATTTCAACATTTCTTTTAAAAAATACCATTATCACATCGTAAACATTAAAAAGTTTTTGTTGTAATTAAATGACTAGTCACTGTTTAAGTTGCCCCGATGATCTCACGATTATTTAGCTTATTTGTTAGACTTATTTGTTAGACTTATTTGTCAGGATCAAAATAAAGCCCTAAATTGCAGTTGGATGTGATCGGTTTTTAGGTTTTTTTTTAATCTGTTAGACTCTCCCTTTGTCACATTTGTTCTTACAATTTACTGAAGAAAATAGGCTGTCCGGTGGCATTTTCCTAGGCTGAATTTTGATAATTGCACCTGTGCCGTGTCATTGAATGTATTCCTCTGGCTCCTGTAGTTTCCGCGTACTGGTGGTTAGATCTAGAAGTTCAGTCAAACTCAGTTTCAATTTTCTGGCAAATACTTTTCATAGAAGTTGTTGCAGGATGTCAGATTGTCTCTCTTTGCTGCTCAGCACCCCTGTACCCACTGCATTTTTTGTTAGGATTCACACAGGGGCAGGAGGGCCGGCGGGGGGCGGGGGGACAGGAATATTTTAATTCCATCACTCTTTTTTTATTGTGAACTGGAACAGCCTTAGAAGTTTCTTCTCCAAAGATGCTGTGTCCTTGACAGTCACCGGTGTTCCTGGTGGACAGGTTACTCAGGAGAACAAGATAAAGGATGAATTTCAGATGAGTTGGTTTCCTGGAATCCTCTAAGGGTGACCCCTGAGTTTGGCTTTGTTTGTTTTGTTAAGAACTAGTGGGCCTCGATGTTGATATATTTCAGTGATGGTTATTTGTATGTTTCGGCGGCCTCTGGGGGCCTCTTTGGGTTGGCTGGTGAGTGCTTTGCACACAGCGCTGGGAATCTTTGAGGTCCCATCGGAGAAAAGGAAGCTCAGATGCTTGGAGCAGTGGGTGTGTTTCCTGCCCAGACCTGTTGAGGCTGTAACCCCGGGGCTCTGCTCCCTTCTAGGGAAAATTGGACAGGACCACCATCTGGGCACGTGATGTTACTGGCCGAGTCACAGTGCTTAGACTTTTTCAGTGGATGGTGTAGAAAAACGGTGTTTGTTTATAGGATTATGCGTACCATGAGTTTATATCAATAGTTTCAATTCAAATTAAAGACTACAGGATTTTTACTTAACTGATTGATCTCCTTTTTGCCACACTGAAAAATTCGGGTTGTTCACAATCCCCACAGAATTCGTTGACTTTAGGTACACACTCCAGTCTCAGAATAACGATCTCCACACTGCCTTAAAAACATGAGATTTCTGCAGCAGCTGAAGATAGTTTCTGCAATTCTTCTTTTGCCCTTAGGGCATATCTCACTAGGGACGTGCTATCAAGTTACCATGCTTTCAAAGTTATTTTATGTAGGTTCTCTCTGTGTAGCTGTGCCATCATCCTGATTCAATCTGGGTTGGGTTCATTTGGTTACTTGCAGTTTTTCAGAGATTGCTTTTTAAAAATTTAAGTTAGATGTAGATCTATGTAATCTATATATGGTTTTAAAGTCAAATCTACAAGCAAGATACATTTGAAAAAGTCCAGCTACTGTGCCTGCTCCTTCACGACTTCCCCTAATAGGAAATCTTAAATGTAACAGGTTTGCCTGGTCGGCTCAGTGGCTCAGTTGGTTAAGCACCTGACCCCAGGCTCAAGTCATGATCCCAAGGTCCTGGGATTGAGCCCCGCATCAGGATTCCTGATCAGTGGGAAGTCTGCTTCTCCCTCTCCCTCTGTGGCTCCCCCTGCTTATGCTCTCTCTCATTCTGTCAAATAAATAGATAAAATATTAAAAAAAAAAGACTAGTAACAGCTAATCAACTTGGTAATTTCAATTTTAAATTTACGTAGATTTATGCACATGTGTATACATACTAGTATGTGTACCTGTGTGTTGTGTATCTCCTTTCTTTTTTTTTAATTAATTAATTTATTTGAGAGAGGGTGCCCGAGTGGGAGGAGGGGCAGAGGGAGAAGGAGAAAGAATCTCAAGCAGACTCCCAGCTGAGTGCAGAGTCCAACATGGGGTTCGATCTCAGGATCCTGAGATCATTACCTAAGCTGAAATCAAGAGTCTAGGACGCTTAACTGACTGAGCCACCTACTCGTCCCTTTCTTAAACGGTGGAGAACTGTTTATGCTTATTTCCACCTTTTTTCATTTAACAAAGCATCCCTGAGATCACTCTTTCTCCCTAATCTTGACAATTTTAATATTTTCATCCAATGGAGTTCCCACTCTTTCCAATTTATCAGCCTTGAATTGGCCAGCACGTCCTCAATTGGGTTTTCCAATGCACCCTTCAATCCTGCATCTTCCCTTTCCAGTTCACCAACAGAATCCAGCAGGTGAAAAGTGTTATTTTATGATATTACCTTTTCCCACCCAAAGGCAAGGTATATGCAAGTATAAGGGTATCGGTTATATTTCGTATTAGTACATAAATTTAATTCAATCCCAATCCCAATCCCAATCCCAATCCCAATGGGCTTTTTAAAGGGAATTTAGTAAGCAAGTTATACAATTCATAGGAAAGGCAAAGGGACCCAAATGGCCACAAAAAATTTGAAAAAAGAAAAATGAGAGAAACCTTTCCTCACCAGATATTGGAGCAAACACTGAGAGTTTACTCTATAGATTTAGTTTACTAACATAGTTTACTAACATCTGCTCTAGGCCATAATGAAACAACCAGGGCCCAGATTTCACCTCCTCCCTACACGATGAAATTACTAGACAACACATACAAAATAGCAGTATCAGGCACCGGTCCACAGGCAGCACAGAGAAGGAAAACAAAGGAGATGAGCCCCAAGATTGCCGAAGCCTACTGCCTACAGGGAATGTTTCAGCTGCAGTTCAGGGAGGGGCACCCGGAGGGATCTCTGACTTGAGCACAGAGTCAGAATCTGAAGAGTCGAGTCAAGGCAGCTAGAATTTGCGGGGTGCACCAGACAGCCAAGAGCCACATGGAGAGGGCTCCAAAGACCTGCAGAGGGTTCCCTTTGAGGGTTTCAGCCCTGCACTCAGCAGTACCTGTGCATCTGAGGGGGCTCAGGCTGTTCTAACCAAATGCTGTACCCCGGGGGCGTAAACAATGAACATTTATTTTCCATAGTTCCAGAGGCTGGAAATCCGAGATCAGGGTACCGAGGGCCTTCTTCTTGATTATACCCTCACGTGGTCTTCCTTAGTGCTAGTTGCAGAGAGGAGAGAGATCCTGTCTTTCCTCCTCTAGAAGGGCATGAATCCCAACCTGGGGACCCACCTCATGACCTCATGTAACCCTAATTACCTCCCAAAGGCCTAACTTCAAATGCCATTGTGGGGTTAGGATTTCAATACATGGATTTGGCGGATTCAAGCATTCAGGCCACGGTGATGTGAATGACAAAACTACGTGAAGCGAGGGAAAGACCACCGGGAAAGATCAGGCTGAACAATCCTCTCCACTAGCTTTAGGGTAAAGGCCCTTCTGGACCTAATGAGCAAAACATAAAAACAAGCTTTGAAAGGATTGAATTCCTTCCAAGTATCTTAACTCCGCCCTAGAGCAAAGCCCAGAAATATTTAAAGGAACAAAAAATACCCCAAGTTGAACAAGACAACATCTGTAGTATTTGCATCTAAAAAAAGCATACTGGACATGCAAGGAAGCAGAATAATATAACTCTTGATGATGAGAAAAAGGAATCAATAAAACAAACCCAGAAATAACACAGATGATAAAATTCTTAGACAGTGGCATTAAAAGAATAATCCCAAGTTTAAGAAGGCAGAGGAAAGCATGAGTGTGTTAAGAAGGGACATGGAAGATAGAGGAAAGATCCACACAAAATTTCTAGGGACTGAGGTTTTAGAGAATGAACCATTCTATGAATCGGCCTTTGGTGAATTTGCTTTTAGAAGAGTAGCTTTGGGACAACTGACCACGAACATGGCCTGGCCCTGGGACTGAGAGTGGGGCTAATATTTCTTCCCCCATGAAATGCAAGTAGCACAGCTGGGTAACTGTAAGCCTCTCTCCTCTTGGTGGGGAAACCGGGGCATGAGCAGTGTGGCTGTTCTTTCTGGGCAAGTCACACGGAGCAGGAGGAGTGGAGAAAGAGAATGGACTTCATTTGTGGGCGTGCAGATCCAAGAGAACAAGAACCAAAATCCTGGGCCGCATGGTGACTCATTAATTCCGCCCAACTGAGAAACATGGACCAGCTGAAGTCAGGCTCTCACTGGGTCAGTGGAGATGATGAAATCCTCCTCCCCGGTACTTGCGCTTGAGGAAGGCTGCCTCACAAGTGTGTAAGGCTGAGTTGGAGAAGGAGAAGCTATCTGCATACACCAAGTAAATTCAGGTAGAATCAGCCTGGGGGCGATGTGGCTGCTGTTCTCAAGTCTCGGTCTGGATTCCTCACTTTCTGTTCCTGTTTTCTTTATAGGCTTCCATTCAGCTTAATTGCCTCAGTACCTGTATGGGGTTGCCCTGAGCTTCCCTACTGCTCTGTTTCTTCAGTTATCGTGAGAGGAGGAGACACCGGTACACACCACTAGAACCTAGAGCAAGGTGTCCCTCAGGGGCTCAAACCCTGAATGGCCCCAGTCTCATGACCATGCTCATGACTCCGAGTCCTGGGCCAGTCAGGGCTCCAATGGGGGTCTTCTTGGGCCAGTATTTACCCACTTGGCAAATTGTCTATAGGGCCAAGGGAGTGTGGCCATTTGGAGTCCCTACCCCTGAGAACCTGGATGGGAGCCATGACCATTGGGCTGGGGTGTCCATAAAGAGAGGGAAGAGAGGATATATATGCCACAGGCCAGGAGCAGTCCTTTGTATCCTTGCCCCTGATACCTTCAGTGTTAGCAGTAGACCTGTTTGCCAAGCCAGAGGCCGCCTGACTTCTTGCTGGTGGACCTCAATGTTGGTTTTTTTGTTTTTTTTTGTTTTTACCAGTTTGAACGCTTTCTCTGGAGCCTGGATGTTGTATCAGAACGCATGGCTTTACCTATCCCTTTGTGTCAAGTCTCTGCTTCTCCCCTCCTCCTCTATATCTTTTTATCTCTAATTCACTCCACCCTTTTGTCTGGGTTGTCCCTGCCACCACTTTTCTGAAACGGCATGTATAGGTCATCAATGGCCTCCATCTTCCCCAACCCAATGGTCAGATAGCTGCCCCATCTTACTTCTACATCCGTTTTCTATTGTGGCCATAACAAATTGTTACAAACTTAGCAGCTTGAAGCAACAGAATCTATCTTCTAGTTCTGTACCACGGAAGTTTGACAGGTGACTCACCAGGCTAAAATAAAGGTGTCAGCAGGACTACATTCCTTTCTGGAGGCTCTAGGAAGGAATCTTTTCCTTTGTGTTTTCAGATTATTTGCAGAGTTCAGTTTCCTGCGGTTGTAGAACTGTTTGCTTGGCTGGCTATCAGGCAAGTGTTATTCTCAGTTTCTGGGGGTCACTTTCATTCCTTTGCTCGTTGCCTCCTTCTTCCATCTCCAAAACCAGCAACAGAGGAATGGGCCTCTCCCATGCTTAGAATCTCTCCTTCCTCTTCTTTTATCACATCAATCTGACTGTTCTGCCTTCCTCTTCCATTTTTAAAGGCTATTTGATTACACTGGGACTGGGAGCATAATCCAGGATGGTCTTCCTATCTTAAAGTCCTTGAGCTTAATTTCATCTGCTAGGTATCTTTTGCTACATAATGTACTAGATAAAGGTGAAATATCCAGAGAATGAAGATCATGGAGTCAAAGTCCTGCCTACTACCCTGGGTTTCCTAGAGACATCGAACATTTTTTTTTCTTGATATGCTTAACTGTTCTTACTAAGGGAACTGGTTTTGATGGTTGGTTCTTCTCTGTTGCCTTCACTGGCTGAGGAAAGCATACCAAGAGGATGCCAGGGCCTGGTTCTCACTCATGGATGAAATGATCTCACCTAATTCTATGGTTTTATTTTTTATTTATTATTATTATTTTTAAAAGATTTTGTTTATTATTTTGAGAGAGTGAGAGAGAGAACATGAGCAGCGTGGGATGGGGGGGTGGTAAGGGCAGAGGGAGAGGGAGAAGCTGGCTCTCCACTGAGCAGGCTCGATCCCAGGACCCTGGAACCAGGATATGAGCTGAAAGCAGTTAATCAGCTGAGCCACCCAGGTGCCCCTAGTTCCATATTTTTAAATAACATCTCTATGCTGATGATGCCCAGATTTATATCTCCAGCCCTAAGCTTTATTGTAGGATTAGCTTGATATCTCCACTTGGATGTCTGTCTGACAAACATCTCAAACTTAGCATGACTAAAATAGAACCCTTAATTCATCCCCTCCAATCCACCCATCACAATCCTACCCACCTTGGTAAATAGTTCCACCGTACACCCAGCTGATCAGACGTCCCATAGTCTTCTCCTTTCTTTCTCCTTTCCCAACCTTCTTTTGAGACAATTCATTAGTGTGTCCTGAGCCTTTGAGGCTCTGCCTCAAAACTAGATCCCAAATCCAGTTCTATGTCACCCGCTTATTGTCATCATTCTGGATTGAGTCACCATCACTTTTCATCTGGCCTATTTCAGTAGCCTCTGTACTAAACTCTTTGCTCCCACTTTTGCCTTTTCCCCCATAGTTGATTCTCCAAAGGTAGCTAAAGTGACTCATTACTAAGTAAAAACAGAAATGTAGCTCCCTTGTGTAAAATTCTTCAATAGATTTCCATTGAGATTAGAGTAGATCCAAACTTCTCACAATGACCCATGGGTCTTCCACAATCTGGCCCCTGCCAACCTTAATGACCTCAACTCAGCCCAACCCCACCACCACCCCCTTGTTCATTATCTGCATCCATGCTGCTCTTTTCCTATTGTTACCATACTCATACTATCTTCCTTCCTTGCGCTCACTCTTTTATCTGCCTGGGATACTCTTTTCCAGTCCTTAAAAAGGCTCCATAATGCAATGCACATTCTAAATAAATGACTTTTATATGGTGCTGTTTCCCCAATAAGTAGAATACATAGGTCTGGGAATCAGAAGGTGGGAGAATGAGATCCCCACCTTCCTTCATTTCTAATGGCCCATTTTGGGAATTTGTACTTCCCATGCTTGAAACTGAATTCTGAATAGTTAAGAGTCCTAAAAGGAAATACTTCCACCATGGCTGTCAACTGTACTCTCTAAGCTCTTCATGCCAAGAAGCCTTTGCAACTTCTAAGAGAAGACTTTCCTAACTATCTTCTCAGTAGAGTCCCTCCCACTTCTAGCAATTTTAGTCACTCTCTGTCATACTATCCTGTATTATTTTCTTCATATACTCATGAATATCTGAAATTATCCTATGAATTTCTTGCTTATTGCTTGTTACACTCCACTGGAATATAAGTACCACAGGGGCAGGAATCTTTTCTATTTTCTTCATCACTATAGCCTTAGCATCCAGAACAATTCTGGACATATAGTTGGTGCTAAGTAAATATTTGCTAACTGAATGAATGAATGTATATGTGAGACTTTCAAACTTTGTGACAGGTTATCTAGAATGTGTTTGGGGGTTGTTCATATCGAAAATAAGGAAGCCAGTTCAAATATCTTAAATTAGGCTTCTTGAGAAGCAGATCGATATTGAGATTAGCACACAGGAAGTTTATGAGGGACTGCTCAGGGATCAACACTAGTGGAAAAGAAGAGAAGAAAGTAGGATTGGATAGAGTGAAAAGTGTGACTGTGCTGGTCCCTCAAAAGGCCACAGTCAATGCCAGTGGGGACTTTGAAGCTAGGATAGCTCTTCCAATTGGGTCCAGATCACAGTGAGTGGGACCAGGACTTATATTCCCATAATAATCTGTAATTAGACATAGGCTGCCCTGGGTAGGAGGTGTGCAGACACCTGCAATGGTCTCAGGGCTGCAGTGAACACTCATTGCCTTCTTCCTCTACTGGCCATCTATTTTAGTCTCACCTTCAGGTAGCATCTTTGGTGCTCCTGATGGCTTACCTGGTAATAAAACCCAGACCTTCAGTGGTGTCTGGGTGGCTCAGTCAGTTAAGCATCTGCCTTTGGTTCAGGTCATGATCTCGGGGTCCTGGGATTGAGCCCCATGTTGGACTCTCTGCTCAGCAGGAGTCTGCTTCTCCCACCCCTACTTTCTGTCTCTCTCATATAAACAAACAAACAAACAAACAAACAAACAAACAAACAAACAAAACTCCAGACCTTCAGATCTTAAGGGTCCAAGTCCCTGGTCACTATGCCATTCTTAGGCTGTAGCTACTACATTTGTATATTTATTATCAAAATTGGAAATGAGAGTGCCAAGAGGTACTCAAATGGGTCACTTGAGAGGAAGACATACTTTTTTGGTGTAATAGCAGCTTTAATCTCCTCCTGGTGATCAAGGCCAATTACCTTTGCCAGGATGGTGATTCCTCTTCCTGCCCTCTGGTTGGTTGGCATGAGGAACTTTGAGAGTGCAGTTGACAGCTATGCTGGAAGTGTTTCCTTTTAGGACTCTTAATTATTCAGAATCTGGCATTTCAAGAATGGGAAGTACAAATTCCCAAAATGGACCATTAAAAGTGAAGGAAGGTAGGGATCTCGTCTCCCACTTTCTGATTCCCAGACCTATGTATTCTACCTAGTAGGGAAACAACACCATATAAGAGTCATTTATTTACAATGAGCATTGCATCATGGAGGATGGCATGCTGTCTTCATAAGATGTAGTTTCTGAGCCAGTTTTTCTATCATGTTAGTTACTTCTGGGTATTGCAGTATGTGATATGAGCAGTGTATCTCCTGCTTCATATGTCTGTTGCAGCACTTCCTTTAATGTTAAGTAGGTCTCTTTGTCTGACACCATGGTACATAGAATCTCATAATAGAGGATTAAACATTCCATGTATTTGGATAATGGTACTGGCTGAAGGACCTTGGATAGAAAAAGGAAATCCATACCTAAAATATGTGTCTATTCTTGTCAAAATGAATGGCTATTGCTTCTAAGGGTAATGGTATCCAATGTAGTTGTTCTCTTGGAGGGATTGTATCATGTTAGGCATTCAGCATTGGTTTCTGTTGTGAAAAAATTGGATATTCAGTGATGGTAGTAGCTAGACCAGCCTTGTTAAGTGGGACCCATGCTGTTGTATCCACAGATAGCTTCCATCCCTGCTACCATGACAACTCCATTCATGTGCCCATCAAGCAAGCCCAGGAGTGGCTGATGACAGAAGCCTGTCTATCTCTGGGTGATATGTGTTTGTTAATGCCTCTTCTATGATGGATGTTCTTCGATGGGTATTAGCCTATGAAATAAAGATCATCACCCTCTGTGCCCACTTCCATATGTTCATCTGCATGGCTTTATCCTAATCCTCATTGTCTCCCAATCTTCCAAGCTTTCTGCTTCCAGACCCCTGGCCAGATGGCCAAGTTATTCAGCATTGCCCATGAATCCCTGTGTGTTCTCATTTCAGACCACTTCTCTTTCCATGCAAAGTGGTGAACCTTTCAAGATCATGCTGAAAGAGGCAGCAGTGCGGCCACTATTGAGCCATTTGTGACTCCATTTCAGGCTTTTCCCTCTTATATCAGCTGATCATTGAGATGTGAGATGAGCAGTGGTCTACTGGTAAATACTTAACAACCAGCTTTCTGGGCGCCTGGGTGGCTCAGTTGGTTGAGCGACTGCCTTCGGCTCAGGTCATGATCCCGGAGTCCCGGGATCGAGTCCCATTTCGGACTCCCGGCTCTGCGGGAAGTCTGCTTCTCCCTCTGACCTTCTCTCCTCTCATTCTCAGTCTTTCTCTCTAATAAATAAATAAATAAATAAATAAATAAATAAATAATCTTAAAAAAAACAAAAACAACCAGCTTCTCCCTCTGACCTTCTCTCCTCTCATTCTCAGTCTTTCTCTCTAATAAATAAATAAATAAATAAATAAATAAATAAATAATCTTAAAAAAAACAAAAACAACCAGCTTTCTGAAAAGGAGAAAAAATATGTGATTTGTAGCATTCGCTCATTTTCGCGGTATAAATACTTCTACTAGAGTCAGTTTCAAACTATCCACGTGATGTCAATAGGATGGCAACGTTCCTGAAAATTTAACAATAAGCTCTCATGAGCCAATGCAAGCTGGCCCCAGCACAGCATGAGAACTGAGAGATTGCCTACTATCTGTGTTTAGACAGCTCGCTTGTACTCTCTAGCTTTATTGATGTCGAATCCTGGAGGTACCTCTTCCATCTGGGCCCATCCCACCTTACAGCTTGGAGAATGTGATAGAACCTAGCACATGAGGGGCTTTTCTAGTATCTTTGTCACTTGATGTTCAATGAAGGTCAATGTTGATGTACCAGGGCCTGATAGTACTCCAAAAGCTGTTTTTCAAAAGGCGTGTAATTCTCTGTTGCAGTTGATATAGCTTTGATCCAGAACCTATGGATCTATACTGTGATTCTCCAATTGGGGTTACAGAAAATCCACATGCCATCTTTTTCCATCACTGACACCCCTGATACTGTAGGATCTGCTCGACAGTATGGTCCAAGAGGCCAGCTGTTTGCCCTCCAGCCTGGACCTGTGGCAGTCCTTTCTTACTATGGACCCCCTGAAAAATACATCCATCTGTGTCACCTGATATGTGAGTTGAAGCAGTATTTTTGGGAATATATTGCTTCCAGAACTTGAAGAGACCTACCTAGCAGGCACTGTGCTGCCTTGCACATGATGGCAAGAAAGAGATGCCCCGGCACAGTGAAGATTCCTAGACTATAAAGTATTACCTATATGGAAGGCTCGCTCTCTCTTTTTTAGGGGGAGGAGGCAGCAGGAGAGGGAGAATCTTAAGCAGCCTCCATGCTAGCAAGGAGCCTAACAGGGATTTCAATCTCCTGATCCTGAGATGGTGACCTTGAGATCATTACCTGAACCAGATGCTTAACCAGTTGAGCCACCCACCCAGGCACCCTGCTCCTGAATCTTTTAAGGTTTGTCTCCCTCAAGAGTGCATGTGAATTACCAAGGCCTCCAATCTCCTAGCCATTGTTTATTTGGTCTAGCTAGTATGATGTCATCCATTTCCCAGCCCACAGTGATATTCTGTGGGAGGTCCAGCTGGTTCATGTCTCTTTAGACTATGTTATGACAGAGGACAGCAGAGTTTTAACATAGCACTGAGGCAAATCTATAAATGGCTACAGTTGCATGCTCCAAAGGAATGTGAATTGTGTCTTTTTTTGGGATAGGGGTAGAAAAAGAGTCAATTTGGCGGATCATTGCCGCTTACCACACACCGGAGTCCATACCAATCTGCTCTAGCAAAGACGACACACCTGACATAGCAGCTAAAATTGGGGATGCTATTTAGTTAGGTTTGTAATAGTCAGGTGCCATTCTCCAAAATTTGTCTGGATTTGGGAGAGGCCTGACCAGTAAATTAAATGAAGGTGGAGCGCCTGGGTGGCTCAGTGGGTTAAAGCCTCTGCCTTCGGCTCAGGTCACGATCTCAGGGTCCTGGGATCAAGCCCCGCATCGCATCGGGCTCTCTGCTCAGCCAGGAGCCTGCTTCTCCCTCTCTCTCTGCCTGCCTCTCTGCCTACTTGTGATCTCTCTCTCTGTGTCAAATAAATAAACAAAAAAATCTTTAAAAAAAGTTAAATGAAGGTATGACAGGGACTATCACCCATCCATCTTTTAGATCTTTAAGGGAGGCAACAATTTTGACCCTCTTTCTCTCATTTCTTTATAATGTGGCAAAATATATACAACATAATGGTTACCGTTTGAACCATTTGCTGCTGTGCAATCTAGCGTATTAAGTATATTTATATTGATGTACATGTACTTGTTTCTAGAACTTTTTCATATTTCAAACAGAAACCCTATACCCATTAAACAAGAAATCCCCATTTCTACCTCTCCTGAGCCTTCAGCAACCATCATTCTATTTCTCGTCTTTCCAAATTTGACCACTGTAGGCACCTCATATGAGCAGAATCGTATAATACATGTCCTTTTGTGTCTGGCTTATTTCACTAAGCATAATGCCTTCAAGGTTCATCTATGTTGTACATATGTCAGGTCTTCATTTCTTATTAAAGTTAAATAATATTTCACTGTATGTATACACCAAATTTTCTTTATCCATTCATCCATTAATGGACATTTGGGTTGTTTTCACCTTTTGGCTTTTGTGAATAATGCTGCTATAAACCTCAGTATATAAATGTCCATTCAAGTCCTGCTTTCAGTTCTTTGAGTACATACCCAGAAGTGGACTGGCTCGATCCTATGGTAATTCTATGTTTAATTTTTTGAGGAATCACTATATTGTTTCCCATAGTGGCTGCCCCATTCCCAACAGCAATGCACCAGGGTTCCAATTTCTCTACATCCTTGCTGACACTTGTTTTGTTTATTATAATAGCCATCCTAATGGTTATAAAAGTGGCTCCTCATTGTGGTTTTAATTTGCGTTTCGCTGATGATTAATGATGTTGAGCATCTTTACTTGTGTTTCTAAGTCATCTGTGTGTCTTCTTTCGAGAAATGTCTATTCAAATCCTTTTCCCATTTTTTGGAGTAACTCATTTTTCTTGTTTCCCTAGGTGATTTTGTAACTATTTTCTATTCATTACAGTTTTTTTTCTTTATTTCTTTTCCACCTCTTCTTTTGTCTGTCTTCTCTGGTTTCCCCTGAGTATTTTACATGATTCTATCTTCTCTCCTCTCTTAACATAGCAATTACACTTAAATGTAGGAGTTACCATGTATACTCTCCCGGCTCCTCTCATACCTGTGAGCTAGGTCCTATAGCTTCTTTGGCGTAGGGTCACTTTCCATTATTATTGGCCCTAGGACGCCCCTGGAATATTATACGTTGTGACTTCGCTTTAATTATTGACTAGTAATCAGCGGGGGGAATGTAGGTGTATCCTGAGAGAAGTGCATTATTATCCCGCAGAGAGGAAGCCTCTCATTAATTCACAAGCAAGGAGCACTAGCTTTTAATAGGGAGGAGTGGGGCATTTGGGCAGGCTCTGCGGGTTGAAGGGAATTTAGGGATTCACGATTGTTCGGGCATATGACCCTAAATGTCCCCATCCCATGTGTCACAGTTCCACTCTTTCCCAATGAGGGCCTTGACCTTGACATATCACCCCTGCCTAAGTGGAGAGTTTAGTCTTTGCAAGTTTCCACTTGGCTTTCATACTGTTACGTTTAAGTCTCTAGACTGGTCCTCTGTTTAAGTCCCAGGACTGTCTTCCCACGGCAGGAGATGAGAACTTCATCATATGCTCCCAGAAGGTTTTCACACTTCACTTTGAATTGTAGATCTACCACTCTAATCACTGTTACCTCTTCCTAGCATCAGTTCCATTTGGTGGTAGTTGTGACATCCTTTGTGCTTACAGATACCATTTCCCCTGGACTTTGACAGCAATGCATGTTCTTTCATTGTACACCACATGCTCTTTCCCATTACACCACCGGTGAAACTTTTAAGTCACCCTGCTTTCTTGTGGTCGCTATGTTCTACCCATCACCACTGATTCACTGTGGCCGGTGACCAATGGCTAACCCCAAAATGCAATCAGAGTGTCTGCTTTCTTGGACCATTCCCGGCACCAGATCTTTTAAGTTGGGTTCCATGAACAGTGAACTGAAGCAAAGATGAGTGTTCAGGAAGTTTTTTAAGGAGTAACTTAGGATCAACACCAGTGGAAGGGAAGAAAGGACAGTAGGATCAGATAGAGTGAAAAAAAACCAGGCTGTGACACTGTTATGTAATACTGTTCCTGGTTCTTGAGAGATAACTTCTAAAGCCCTGGATAGGATTGTCTTTACCATTTACTAAAAGGGTCTGGCCCTTTTAGCACTTATCAGAGCTGTAACAGACAGCTTTTTTTTGTATTTAGCTATTTAACGCTTCTCTTCCTCTGATAAGTGTTAGGAAGGCAAGAACCGTGGCTAGTTTGTTCTCTCCAGCATCCCCACAACTAAACTCAATGCCTGACGTGTAGCTTTAATAAATACTCATTGAGCGACTATGTAAATGAAGTAATTAAGATAGATAATAGTGATAAAGTGTAGCGGTTAAGAGTGTGGCTCCGTAATCTGGCTGGGGGCAAAACTTCCAGATCCTAACTCGCCCATGGAGAGTTCCATAAAGGAGTCCTCCCCTGGCACAGGGAACAAACTTCAGTTTCTCCGTTCACACTGAGTTTGCCAGACTGGTGGAACTTATCCTCAGTGACCAAACCCTAGGAGAATAAGGTGGAATGGGAATCTTTATTTATCAGCAGCAGCAGCAGCAGCAGCACGGCATGGCACTGAAGCACAAAGGCTATCTGGGAATCCCAGAAATGGTCATCCTGACCATGGTACTTACCCTGTTTGTGCATCAGTTTCCTCACCTGTGAAGGAGTCTACTTATAGCACCTAGCTGAAAGTTGTTGTAAGGGTCAGGTAGGTTAAAATATATAAGAAACAGTGTCTGGTACCCAGTAAGTTCTTTATATATGTTTGCTATTATCATGATTCTTTATTAATTTAGGTTGGAAGACATATCTGGCTGGACATCTGGAGCTGGTTAGCTGCATAAGACATTCCCTTTAGGTGAATAAATTCATGCCAGAGACAAATAATAGATCAGAGGGTTATCTAGTGGACAAAGAGATGATATAAAGGACATATTCTCTGGCATTTCCAGGAAGCTGTAGGGACCTGGTAGTAGCTCTTCTCTAGTCTACAGACATTTCTATCTGAAAATCTAGGGTGGATCATCTAGGCACAGAACTCTGCCCCTCTCTTCACTAGCACTGTGAACATCCTGGCAGATTTTGGCCCTTTGTTCTCCTTATTATAGATTCCAGAAAGGCCACTATCTTTTGGTAAATATGGCTTTTCTTTATTCAGATTACAACACGATTACAGTATAGTTTTCTTTAGGTATATCCTAGGTCCAAGGCAGAAGCATCACCATTTGGATTGCAGTTCCTCCTTGACCAAGTTTCCTTGCACATTTATGACAGGCTGATGCCTTTTAGGGTAAATCACTTATTTTTTTTTTTAAAGATTTTATTTATTTTATTTGAGAGAGTGAGAGGAAGCATGAATGGGGAGAGGAGCAGAGGGAGAGGGAGAAGCAGACTCCCCACTGAGCAGGGAATCAGATGTGGGGCTCGATCCCAGGACCCTGAGATCATGACCTGAGCCAAAGGCCGACAATTAACCGACTGATCCACCCAGGCATTCCTGGGTGAGGTACTTCTGCAGGTACAATTCTAAGCTTTTCCCTCATTATTTCTCCAAAAATTTAAAGTACTTAATAGTAGCCCTCAAGCTGGGAAACTCATATGCCCTGGGGGCAGAGATCCACAAAAGTCATAAGAGTCATTTCACCCTAACAGTTTGCTCCGGCTTTAGGGACAGCTATTAGGACAATGGGACTTACCTTCCTCAGCCTTAGTGTCCACATTTATAGAATACCACCTACCTTGCAGCCTTACTGCAAGATTGAGGACAGAAGTAGAGTTAATACTGTGGAATCACATTAACAGTCACACAGAGAAAAAAAAAAACCAAAAGCCAAGTATGCCCTTACTGCCAATTTTCTCTGTCCCAGTAAAATTCATCTACAGGTTGAATGCATGTTGTTCTTACTGGGTTAAAAAAAGGGTAAAATGGATCATGGCAAGTCCTTATATTTTCTCATCTCAATTTCCTTAATATAAGTGAAACGCTCTGGTCAGTGGCTGCAAGTTCAAGAGTGGGAGTTAAAAACCATTGGGTTCCAATTCTGACTCCGCCCCTTATCACCTAGCAGTACGATCTTGGTTTCTCAACCTCTCCTGGTGTCATATTCCCCTAAGGCCAGGATAATAGAGATGGACATACTTTCTTAACCGGGACTAGACTTTCTTCTCTTTCAATTTCCTAAATCAGAGGGGAAGGAAGGCCACAGGGAGGATTAGATTACCCTTCTGCACACCCACACAGCAAGCAAAGAGAGCACGCAGGAGGGAAGAAGCCCCCGAGGCGCAAGGAAGGCGGGCCAACGAGACCGCGGGAGGGAGGGGCTGGAGTTCCCGCCTCCGATGCGTGCGCGCGCACCACACACGCATGCACGCACGGCACGCACAGCACGCTGCGGAAGCGCGCGCGCAGGCCCAGCCCTCGTCGCCGCCGCCATTTTAGCTCCTGGTTCCGGCCGCACGGTGTAGGCTGTTGTAGCGGGGAGGGGTGGGGGTCCTCCAGAGTTAAGTAGCTGCCCTCGACTGTACCGATACAGCCGCCAGCTTCTTTTTTTTCCTTCTTCCCTCATAACCGCCCGCTCGCAGAGTCCGAAGATGTCCAAGCGGCACCGGTTGGACTTGGGGGAGGATTACCCCTCCGGCAAGAAGCGTGCGGGGACCGATGGGTAAGCCAGGCCGGGGGCGCGAGGCAGCGGCTCGGGCTTTGTTGGGGTCCCGGAGGAGAGCGGGCCAGGATCGGCTTAGCCACGTCGGCCCTGGAGCAGGACCCTTTGTTTCCGTCTGGGCTCGGCTCACTAGCGGCGTGTCGGGAGAGCGGTGCCACTCCCGGTGTTCGGCTGGGCAAGGGCGCCGTCCGGCCCAATCGGGAGGGTGGAGAGGCCTGCGTGGCCACGAGGGCACCTCCTTCCCGAGCTGAGCCGGAGTCACTTCGAGGGGAGCAAGCGGGAGGGAGTCGCGCACCTCGTGGCCTGGGTTCCCGGGTGAGGTCTGGAGCCGGGGGAGAAAGTGGGGGAGGGCGCGGCGGGAGTAGTCCCTTCCAAGGGCAGCAGGTACTTCTTCGGCAGAGCGACCGCGGAGAGGGCTTTGGGGGGCGGCTGGGTACCCCGCAAGGAGAAAGGTAGAGGGCAGAAAGTGAGGAAAGCGCGTGGATTCTTGTGTAGGTTGGGGTGGGGGTGGCGGGAGTTGAGTGAGGCGTGCAGAAGAGTTCTCGGGGGAAGGGAGAGTAGAGGGCCTACCGGGAGAAAGGAAAACGTGGAGTATACCTGATGGGTTGGAGAGCTGGTAGTTTGGAGCCGCTGCATTTGTAGTTTGGCGGGAGAGCTTGTGCCTCAGTCCATTCAAACACTTCAAAGTAGATACTAGGCAAACTTCCGCTCTCTGCCTACGCTCCCGCCATCTCCTTTATTTCCTGCTTTGGTAGAAACAGTGGTTATTGGGCAGTGGTGGAAATAGAAGGCATCTCCCCCCCCCCCCCCCTTAAGTTCTTGTTTTATATCCCCACTCCTTTATTAGTAGCTTTGGAAGCACGCACTTTTCAAAAATGTTTTTAGTATTTTAGGAAAATGTCGCCCGTGGGGAGGTTGTTTGGGAGTTGAAAAGCTTAGACCCTTGGTGTTTCAGATTGCTTTCTCTTAGCATTTCCTGAAAGTTACAGAGGAATTTAACAATTGACTAGCAATTTCATCAAAATCATTTCTTGTTCATTGTGTGTTTTCATTCCAGAAGTTCGGAGATTTATTTGGGTAGTTCAGGTTAGAAAACAGAAGTATATATATCCAAACACTTTTCATAATTTTATTTTGTGTGTGTAAAGAATATGAGGAATCACTGTGTCAAGTTTTCTATGTAAGTTCCTTGAATTTTTGTTCTCCCAAAGTTCTTCATTTCTATTAGTTTCCAGTATCTGTGTTGAGTGTCTGTGTGTCTCTGGAGTGTAAGCCTGGGTAGGTGTACTTTTTGATTACCTTCCAATGTATTGAATGTGGAAAGCAAAAGTATTTAACATTTTAATCTTGTAAAATTTGTAGTTTAAAATGTTAGATATTGGTTTTCTTTCTTTTTAGGTTATTAGTTTTCTCTCTTTAGGATATCCGCCCCCCCTCCCCCCCAGCAAAACTTAAGCATTTTTGATTAAAGACTCCTTAGAGCTGGAAGTTACTTTGAAGAGTATAATCATCTCCGCTCAAGGGATGACAAATGGAGATGCAAAGTTGTTAAGGTGGCTTGTGCAACCTTACACAGTGTACAGCTGGATCTAGAACCTTGATCTTTTCATTCTCACTCTTAGCCTCTTGTCCTTTTTCAATACAACGTAGAATATAGCTGTAGTTAAGTCAATGCAGCCAATTTTAATGACATTTGTAATGTGTTGGTAAAGTAGGGAACACTTGGTTCTTGGTTCCTGTGAGTAAAAATAAATTGTCATGTCACCTGGCTAAGATGCAACTGATATCTCTCACAAGAGTTCAAATTGGAACAAAAGACACTGGGATGCAATGAATTCATATATTAGTGTTTGTATGTGTGTGCACCATTAAATGCTTCGGGATCAGTGGCCCTGTGTGTGTGTGTGTGTAATTGCTCCCTTTCTCTTGCAGAACAGATAGCCTTAGTAAAAATGTGGATTTTTTTTAGGTCTACGATGGTGACCTTACGATTCCCTTGGATATTATATGGTATCTACCTGTTGGTAAAGGAGAGTTCATCTTTGACGTAAAGTCCAAGTTCTGAGATAATTCTGGAGAGAAGTTTGTGTAAACATCACTGTATCACTTCTCATACAACTAATTCTTTAGCAATGGGTTACAATTGTTAATAGTACTTGGGTCCCCCCCCCTCAGTTCGGTAATTTTGGAAGTCACTTTTGTTGACTGCCATGCAATCTTGAAGTTGGTGGGGTGTTTTTTGTTTTAAACCCCCATAGTTATTAACAGGTGGTTTTGTCTGAGGGAGAGAAGTTTGCCAGTCCTATGAACTCCACTGCTGAGCATGACTGGCCTATCCCCCATTACTGAGAAGGAAGGTCATTTGGTGGGAGATTTCATTTAGATTCAAGTTCCCAAACTATATGGCGTTACTTATTGCTGTATTTTTTTTTTAATTTTTTATTAACATATGTATTATTTGCCCCGGGGTACATGTCTGTGAATCATCAGACTTACACATTTCACAGCATTTGCCATAGCACATACCCTCCCCCATGTCCATATCCCTACCCCTCTACCTCCCAGCAACCCTTAGTTTGTTTCGTGAGTTTAGGAGTCTCATGGTTTGTCTCCTTCCCCATCCCATCTTGTTTCATTTCTCTTTCCCACCTCCCCATAACCCCCTGCCCTGCCTCTCAAATTCTTCATATCAGACTTATTGCTGTATTTTTATTTGGAAGTCAGGTAGAGAAGTTGAAGGTTTCTGTTACATACTGACCTTACTACTTTTTTTTTGCTTTATAAAATTATTAATAAAAGGACAACTGACGTATGGAAAAAACTGTGAACATAAGGACACTTTCTGTTTTGATGTTTGTTTGGGAGATTACTTCCTAATAAGCGCTTTTCTCTTTAATTGTGGAAAAGTGAAACAAATAGCATATGTAGAGTACATACTGTGTTCCCAGAAGTATTCTGGGTGCTGTGTATGTATAACCACATTTTCCTTACAGCTTGTGATACAGGTGAGGTTAAGTAACTTGCCCCAGGGAATACAAGAAATGTCCATTCAGAAAGAAAGAAAGAAAAGCACAAATTTCCTGAAATCTTCATCCTTATCTCTAACCACTAGATGAACATTGTTTTTAGTCTTTGCATGTTTATTCACAAATATAAAATATAATACCAATGAGATGTTTCAATGAGTTGTTTTGTGCTTTGGATTTTAATTACTAAGAAATGTATCAAACTAGAATAGATATGCATTATCCTTTTCATTAACTGTATAATATTCCACTCACGAAGAGGTGTCATAAATTACCTACCCAGTTTTCTCTTCTTTGGTGTTTAGGTAGTTTCCCTATCTTTATTGTTTGACAAGTGGACGGGATGGAGACTGTCCTTATGTATACATATTTGCACACTTGTATCCTTTGGAAAAGTTCTGGAACTGAGATTGCCAGAGAAAAAACAATGCATATTTAAAATATTCTGATTTTGATAACCAGTTTTTACATCTTCATTAGCAGTACTACGGTGCCTGTTATTCCATGTAGAATTTTAATATGGCGTTGTAATAAAATTAAAAAACCTTCAGTGATTTGCAATATTTATCAGGCATTTACACTATTCCAGGCACAACTTGACGGACATTACATATATTAACTTATTTAATTTTTGAAATACTGCACAAGATTTATGAATAGCCACATTTTATAGACAAGGAAAGAAATAACTGCTCGTATAGTTAGCTTAAGTGTTGAGCCAAGATTGAGCTGAGATAGTTAAGAAACATGTGCTTAACAACTGTGTCATAACTGTGTCTACCTGCCAGGATTGTGGCTGTGTGATCAATAAAGCAGTTTTTTAGTCAGTTTTTAAGCATTATATCTCAGTGAGTAAATCTTTTTAACAATAAAACTCCCATATAATGAAAGTGCCTGTTTAAAAAAAGAAAACAGGCGGAGGTTCCCAGGTGATTCAGTGGGTTAAGCCCCTGACTCGATTTCTGCTCAGGTGATGAGGTTAGGGTTGTGAGATCCAGTTCTGAATTGGGCTCTATGCTCAGCCAGAGTGCTTGTCCTTCTGTCTGTCTGTCTGTCTGTCTCTCTTTAAATAACCTAAAAAAAAGGGAAAAGAAAACATATACACAGTAGTCTACACATTATTTATGAAGTAATGGGTTTGAGAGAGCCCTTCTTAGCTGTTTTTTAATTTTTATCCTCCCCTATTGAAAGTAGATAGTTTGAATTGTAGGCAAGGTGATTGGATTTGGTTTCTGCAGCCTTCCTGTTGCTTTCTTATTTTAATCTCAGATTATTTTATTAATACTTATCTGCAGATAGTAAATTGAGGCTTACATCTTGCCAGTGGTTGTACAGCTGTGATCTCAGTGCTCTTTTTTTTACTCTCTTTGCCCCCATTTCTCAGTCAGCAGTTAAGTCTTTGTGTCCTTAGAATGTATTTTATGCTCCCAGTGAAGTTTCTGGTGAAGTAGGCCCTTAAAAAACATATTTGTATAGATACTACTACTGTAACAAAGCACGGTGTTATGATTTACTTTGTCGATTACTCTCCATCCCCTGTGTTTTATAACTCTGGAAAAGTTAGGTTCATATGTTAAGTGCCTGGTGCTAGGCGTATAGAAGTTCATTAAACTTCTGTTCTTGTCATATTGTTTCTTGGTGGTCATATAATGGTCTTCTGTCCCACCCCACTCCTAGAGTACTAGAAACATGAATCCTTTGCATTTAGACCAGATATACTTTAAGGGTTCTTTTATGTTTTGTGACCTTTAAGATACATGGTCTTTGAACCATTCATGGCTGCAGTGCTTCTCACTTTACTGGGCACATTTTTGTATACCCTGTTAGAAACTTTTTCATACATTTGGGGCAATATAAATAATTAATGATACTTTAGACCAGAGGCAGAATGAGATAAGCAAAGAAAGGATGGTTGATGGCATATTTCAAAGATAGCCCAGGAAGCTGGGAGTTCTCTGAGACTTGATTTTGTATGTTTATTAGGTAGGTTATCCTTTGGGTTTTTTTCCCTTTGACTTCCTTTCTCTTTGTGTGAGATAGGATGAAAGGCTTCAATCCTGGTTTGTATGTCCTGTGATTCTGTAGGTGAACAGTGGGATGGGAGAGAGGAGGATCACTTCTTATATATGTATTTTATATTTATATGAAAGGTATGTATAATGGCTCTATGAAGGTATATATATGAAAGGTGTGTGTATGTGTGTATATACATAATAAAGCTTTTCTTTAAATTCCTGTAGAGTACAATTATATTTTAGGAAGGACAAAATAAAATACAATTGATCAGCTTACTATTTCTGTAATTGGGGAACCAGCCTAACTCCTGCTGGCTGTAGAATTGTAGCTGTATTTTATCAAGGGTTTTCTGTTGTTCTGCTGATGTGCTATTAAAGAGAATGAATGGTCTTTCCTACTCAGCTACTGATAATTGGTGCAAGGAAAATTTGTGTGTCTTTTGTGACTTATGGATAAGGAGTAATGACGTGTTTAGTGGCTTAACAGCTCTCTGTTGCCTATTTCAAGTCTGGGTCCAAATACCTTGTGGCAGGTTTGCTGTAGGATTTGGTCTGAAGTAAACTGGATTAGTGGATTAGTAAAATAAATATTAGCAGAGATTATTTAAATAATAGTATTTAATTATTTATTTAAATAAATAATAACATTAAGAATCATGTCTGGTAACTGGAAGTAGATACTAGAATTGAGTACTTCACGTTGACCTAGATTTAATATAGTGGCCATCTGCATAATTTTAACATTTTAAAACAATTTACTTTTGTTCAATGGAGCTTGTTTTTTATGGTTATATTTCACTTGATGAATGTCCAAAGTATACATAGGTTTACAGAGTTTTGCAGTTGCTCTTAAGGATGTTGTGCAAATGAACACAAAAGAATGAAAGTGTTTCAATTTTAGTTTTTGTATAGGACAATTACATGCTTACTAAAGAAAATTGGGAAAGTGCTGTGAAGTGTAACTTTAAAGCAAACTCACCTACAGTCTTTTAACTCATTATTTGTATTACTCTTAGTGAAATAGAATTGTCTTTGTGTCCAGAAACAGTTTTGAATTTTGAACATACCTTTTCACGTTACTTGAAGGAGAAGCTGGGGAAAATTGTGATGCCATCCTCTTTTTGCTTTATTTATTCCTCCCTTTTCCCCACCTTACCCTCCGTCTTTAACTTCTACTAAGTAGGAAGGGATTTTACTCAATCAAGTCTGAATTCTCAGACTTGTGTTATCTCAGCTGGTGGTTAAAGATGTGGAGAGAACATCTTCCATAAAATTCAGAATCTGAATTCTAAATTTTTATTTTTAGGAAGGATCGAGATCGTGACCGGGATCGTGAAGATCGGTCTAAAGATCGGGACCGAGAACGTGATAGAGGAGATAGAGAGCGGGAAAGGGAGAAGGAAAAGGAGAAGGAATTGCGAGCTTCAACTAATGCTATGCTTATCAGTGCTGGATTACCACCTTTAAAAGCTTCCCATTCAGCTCACTCAACCCACTCTGCACATTCAACACATTCGACACATTCTGCTCATTCAACACACACCGGACATGCAGGACACACGTCACTTCCACAGTGCATTAATCCTTTTACCAACCTACCCCATACTCCTCGTTACTATGATATTCTAAAGAAACGGCTTCAGCTCCCTGTTTGGGAATACAAAGATAGGTTTACAGATATTCTGGTTAGGCATCAGTCCTTTGTACTGGTTGGTGAGACTGGGTCTGGTAAAACAACACAGGTGAGTTATCATTGTATACCATGGCATATACTGTATTAATGTTCATGTTTACTAAATGTTGCTTATTTGATCCTAGTAGTCCTTTACATTGTCTGGTAGAACATCCTGAAGAATAGCTACTTCGATGTTTAGCACTTTTTAGTGACACACAGAGTGGGACTCTTGTAGGGGGTGCCTGTTTTCCGGAGTCTAGGGGAAAATAGCAGTGCTGTTTTGTTAATGTTAAGTATGGCAGAATGATGCTTTCTGACCACTTTGACTCTTGGGTGGTACAAATTTGGAGGTACAAGTTTTTTTTCCATTGCTTGAGTGTGGAGATTTGAACCATTGAGGCTTATTCTTTGTTATTCTTGTTTGTTTCTTTGTTTTGTTTTGTAATTGTCTTGAACCAGGTGAATATTATCCTTTTTTTTTTTTTAATAAAGTCTCTTTACCCATGATCTCCACATCTATCTAGTTACACACCACCCCCAGATACATAGCAGTAAGCATTAGTGTCTTGTTAGTAATATATCTAGGATATTTTTCAAAAATGGATGAGCCATGGTTTACTTGGCTCATGTTATAGGCCTCTAGGATACTTCTCATGGTTGTTTTTCATGAGCAGTAGCTCTAAAAGACTGTACTGTGGAATTTGAGTTTTTATGAATCTGATATGTGAAAATGGTTTTTCAGTGTAATTTTTAATTTGCATTTCCTGCTATGAGTGAGGTGTTAACCATATTTTCATATGCTTGACCCTAACCACCAGTTAAAAATTTCAAAGAGATTACAGAAGTAGTAGTCCTTGGCCATTGTAGAAAATCTGGAAAATCCAGAAGTGTCGAATTTAATAACTCCTCTTACCATGTAGAAATCATTATTATATTGTGTTTTTTCCTGGCTTGTTTTCCATGTTTATTTACCTGTGATACATATTTATAATAATTAAGTATACTGCATGTTTAAGTTACCATTTTTTAAGTTCTGTATGCCACAAGCCTATCAATTTGGGTGTATCGTGGAGACATTTCAAAGGCTACAATGGCAACCAGAATAGAAGCCTTTTAAAGACTGAGCCTTAGTGAATATGGTTTTTCTTTATAAGTAAAAGAAAACTT
Source organism: Nasua narica (assembly GCA_028533885.1). NCBI lineage: Eukaryota > Metazoa > Chordata > Mammalia > Carnivora > Procyonidae > Nasua > Nasua narica. The sequence goes on along the minus strand of CM052800.1, from coordinate 16,763,154 downwards.
AGTGTTGAGATGTTAGGAACTGAAAGTGGTAGGTTTATTTTTATCATCTTATGGAAATTTAAATGTGTGAAAAGACAATTTTAAACTTATTTTAAAGATTTAGTATTTTAAAGAATTATTTCAGCTGGTTTATCTGCATAGTATTAATTTTATTTGATTAGCAATTGGATAAAGCTAGGCACAGTATCCTTTGTATTTGTTTCAAGAGTACTATAAGGAAGTTGCTAATCACCATTTTACAGATAAACAAAATGAGCCTGAGAGTCATAAGAATCTTAGAGGTTTAGTGGATTGCCTGTGGTTACATAGTAGATTTAGGTGGGCTCAGTATTAAAGCTTTGTCTCTTTGTTTCATAGCTAAAGTTATACTTATTTCGTTTTGTTATTCTGTGGTCTTATATGGTTAACCTTGTTTCAAAGATGAATTTCTTTAGTAGCAGTTAATGTAGAAGGTCAAGTGATTTCAAAATGAGAGGTTCGTGATTGTTTGGATGAATATTTGTAGTGTTTTGTTTGTTTTGTGTATTTAGGACTGCAGGGCATTTGGGGAGTTCAAAGGGAAGCTGAACAGCTTAAATAGTGAATTTCACCCAAGGTTTTTTTTGGCATGCTCCTATTAACATTTTTTACTCAAAACCGTTCAGAGCAAACCATTTTGGTTATCTTTTTATTCCTGTCAGAAAATGAGACCCTCCAAACAAAATCTAAAGTATTGACTCCAACTTTTTTTTAAAGATTTTATTTATTTGACAGAGATTGATCACAAGTAGGCAGAGAGGGGGGGGGAAGCAGGCTCCCTGCTGAGCAGAGAGCGGATGGATGCGGGGCTTGATCCCAGGACCCTGAGATCATGACCTGAGCAGAGGTTTTAACCCACTGAGCCACCCAGGCGCCCCTTGACTCTTAACTTTTGACTGAGACTCACAGTAAAATCATTTTACGTTGCAACTTTGTATGTTCATACTATATGCATATGTAAGAAACTAAAGCCAGTTCAGGATGAAAGGAGGAACAAGTTCAGAGAATAGAGCTTTACATGCTCTGGCCGGCATGTGGGGGTGTGTAAAGAGGAAGATGGGGCAGATGAGACTGGAACAGCAGGCTGAACCTCAGTGTATCAGGCTGTAGGTTGGGGAGCCATCAGATCTTTTCGATGGGGATTTTTACAAAAATGTCCTGTCTAGTGAGAATGTTGACGAAGACTATGTAGAAGTTAAAACAAAAATTTGACTCCATATAAGGTAGTAGAAGGGAGAATAAACAGTAGATTGGAGTTAAGATGTTAATATTACTGATGGGACATGGGAGGGATTAGTAAGTATTGGAGGAGGGTGTCAAAGGGTTTTGGTTTTGAACTTGTTGAATTTGGAATATCAATAAAATACTCATTCCTCAAGTGGAAATGATCGCTAGGTTAGGATGGGAAACATAGTTAGGATTGTCAGTGTATTGCAGGTAATATTAGAAGTCAGGAGAGTAAATAAGACCAGTCAGAATAATGTGTAAAATAAGACTAGAGGGTGGAGGATCAGTTTTTAGGGAGGTAACCTCAGATAGAGGAAGGGAAGAAGCTGAAAGGCAGGAATGATCCCTGGCTTGAATAGTCCAGTACACCGCATATTTCAGTTCCTGCTTCCCTTCTTAATGCCATTCTTAGAAATGTGAATAGATGCATTGACTGCACCGTTTTCCAAATACTGTCTGGGAATCCTTGAAGGTTCCTGAAACTCTTTCAGAGGTCCTGGGATTTTCTTTGTATATTTCCAACAAAACAAAAATAGTGCAATGTACTAAAAATTGAAGCCAATAATAAGAGAATCCAACAGTCTTCCATTAAGCTAGACGTTAGGGATATGTAAAAATGCAAAACAATGTATTCTTCCTGTTAATTTTTTCTTCTCTTTTTTTGTTTGGAAGATGTAATTATTTTTCATAGAAATTGTTTTTGTTAGCATAGAATAGGTTTTTATTGTTAGGAATTAATAAATATTCTAAAAATTTTTCAGTTTTAATTTCCTCATATAGTAAAGTCTATTAGTTATTTGGCATCCTTGGTTGTTTTAACAGTATAAAGAAGTTCTGAGATCAGAAGTTCAAAACTGCTGAATTAGCCAAAAATGTTTATATCTTGCTTTTAAAGTAGAAGTAAGTTATCCATTTCACTGGAATGAATTTAAAAAACTTTGAACATTCTTGCCTTGAGAATTCGAAAATAGTTTAAATGGCTTTAACTGGTAAAATGTTTGTTTGAATTTCATTTTTGGTCTTATAAAGTACATTTTGCCTTTGCAAGAGGCTTACTGCAATGAAGATAAATACATAAAACTTTGCTGGAAAACCACTTAAACTTTGGTTTGTGGGTTTACAGCCCCAGAGAGACCCTTCTCTTTAGGGTAGTATTTCTGTTCATTTTAAGTCCTTCAAAGATGTGCATTGTTACGTTCTTAGAGAAGTGACATAGTGACCCCTCCCCTTTAAGATACTTGTAAGTGAAAACAGTTATCCCCAAATTGCAGAAGTAACTTAACTAAAATGTGGCAATGGTACAACAACCACTATTTTTCAAGTGCCTTTGTAATCCTGTACCAAAACTGCCCCCACCCACATTTTCTGTGGCATTTGAGTTTGACAGGCTTTTGGATGCTTTGATGGAGGCCCATGACTTTAATGCAGTGGATTCCCATTTAATGTAGTGATTACTTAGATTTTTCCCATGGTTCTTACCCAGGTAAGTGAGTGAAGAGCCATGAAATAAGAGGTTCTGTTAGCTTCTGCTAATAATGGAACAAGGAAGAAATGTGCTGTCGTCACGGCAGCCAATCAACTTGTGCTTGTTGGTGTTTTTTCTTGCTTTTGTAGGTGCCATTGAATTTGAAATTGACAGTTACTGAAATTGACTTTTTTTTTCCCTATCCCCCCCCCATGAAATCGACTTTTAAGATGGCACCTAAAGTGTTCTATTGTGCATACCTCTCCCGAAGGCAGAAAAATAGGGGTTAGATTCTGCTGGTTTACAAACCAAATTTGAATTGACCTAAAAGGCATAGCTTTATAACCACAAAGGGTTGTGATTTCTATTTTCACCTGCATTCTGTAATTCAAATTGTATAAGAATTTAATAATTTCTGAGAAAATTTGTGGAAACTCCTATTTGTTATAAAGTAGAATTTTTTATAAGTTGAGTTTTTTCCAGTGTATAGAGAAATGTTTAATGATAGAACAGTTGACACTGTGGAGCATATTTAGCACAGCCTCAGTGGACCTAGCCTGCTCTGGAGTACAATTATGTCATATCAGTGTATGACCCCTTCTTGGCTTGGAGGGCTTATGCTATAAGTTGGAGTCTTAATACTTTGTAGTGTGCCTAATTGATTTTTGTTTTGAATTAATTGGAATGCAATAAAATACTAATGTTGAATATGCCTCATGTGCAGGCAGAGTAGAATTAATTTAAATGTGAAATTATTTGATAGATTCCACAGTGGTGTGTGGAGTACATGCGATCATTACCAGGACCCAAGAGAGGAGTTGCCTGTACCCAACCCAGGAGAGTGGCTGCAATGAGTGTGGCTCAGAGAGTTGCTGATGAAATGGATGTAATGTTGGGCCAGGAAGTTGGTTACTCCATTCGATTTGAAGACTGCAGCAGTGCAAAAACCATTCTTAAGTAAGTACTGTCTTTAAAAATGCATACTTTGTTTCTCTACTTTTAGTTTTCTGTCACTAGATAGAGGGCTTGCCAAGGGAGTCTCAAAATCATCCAAGTTTAGAATAGTCCAGAGAAGCCTGTCTTACTTAGACTTACTAAGTGACTTTTTAAGATGGATTCTCTTTCTTACTAGCAATACATATAGCTGTTCAGTTGACAATGAGCTTCAAAGGTCAGATTTTAGTAATTCGGTGCTGTATCTTAGGTGAAATGTTACAGCATTTAAATGTGATAGAAAAGTGATATATCTTTGTAAAAGATAGTTATATTTAGAAAGAACGATGTGTGGGATGGGACAGAAATTATTTGGGGTTTTTAATGTTAATTATACAGCTATTACTGTACATATGTTATGAGCTAAAAGGAGGAATCTTTTGTTGTGTATTATACTCTTGGAGTCACCTCGAAGTCCTTTACCTTTTCATTTATAGCTGTAGTGCATGATTGACTACCATGTTGAGCGTCTTTCTAATATTTTTTTTTTAAGATTTTATTTATTTATTTGACAGAGAGATAGTGAGAGGAGGAACACAAGCAAGGGGAGTGGGAGAGGAAGAAGCAGGCTTTCCGTGAAGCACGGAGCCCGATGTGGGGCTCAATCCCAGGACCCTGGGATCATGACCTGAGCCGGAGGCAGACGCTTAACGACTGAGCCACCCAGGCGCCCCACTAATATTTTAGCTGTCCTAATTTTTTTTCTTCTTACACTTACTTATATTCTGCATAAGTTATGAGATATGTTGCCTGACGGTTATTCTTTTGAACATCTTCCCCTTTTGTTGCTTCTGTTTATTCTGTATATATGTGACATTTAAGTCATTTTAAAAAAATGATTTCTTTGTCACAGTATAATCTCCCTGAGGTTTTTGTTTTGTTTTGTTTTGTTTTTTATCCCTGAGGTTTTTAAAAGACAATTTTGGAACAAAATGTTACATGGGCAGTGAAATGAGTCATTGATGGCAGAAAAAATATAGTCTTAGGGGGAAATAATGTATTACAGAAATTTTCAAATGTATGCAGAAGTACAATAGCATAATTTACTCCCACCTGTTTATACTGCATCAACCATGGCCTGTCTTGTTTCATCCATATCCCAACTGTTCCCTGTCCCATATAATTTGAAGCAAATCTTAGACATTATATACTTTCATCTTTAAATATTTCAGTGTACATAGGTCAAAGATAAAGTTTCTTATATAGCTATGGTATTCAAAACTTTAAAAATTTCCTTAAAACATCCAGTAATTCTTCAAGTTTCTTGTCAGTTTTTTCTAGGTTCTTTGATAAGTAGTATTAGAACTTCAGGTTAAAGAATTCAGTGTTGTTTTTAATAGCAGCTGAACAATTTAAATTAGCTGTCTTTGACTTTAAGGCATGTTTTTGGTTTTTATCTAAAGCTTCATTGAGTACATCTTTTTTTAATTTAATTTTTTGTTTAAGATTTTATTGATTTATTTAACAGAGCAAGAGACAGTGAGAGAGGGGAATACAAGCAAAGGGAGTGGGAGAGGGAGAAGTAGGCTTCCCGCTGAGCAGGGAGCCTGATGCAGGGCTCAGTCCCAGGACCCTGGGATTGTGACCTGAGTGGAAGGCAGATGCTTAACGACTGAGCCATCCAGGCGCCCCTGAGTACATCTTTTTAGTATGGTGATAATCACATTATTGTTTACTTTTAATTATGATAAAACTGATGAAGGAATTATATAAAATCATAACTTAAGATTTCATACTAATATGCAGATAATGTCAAGGACTTGAGGACAATAAAGGGCAGATTTTACTTTAAGAGAAATAATTTTTTGACATTTGATTCACTAAATATTAAATGTTTCTTGGCAAGCCACATTTGAGCAGGGAAAATGGAATTTGGAAATTGCGAGAGGGAAATTACATGTACTACTGGGTCAGAGTGTGTGTGTGTGTTAGGAAGTGGTAGGCGTTCAATAGGTGTATGCTTGTGAAAGATTTTGGTTCAGTTACTAGGGAATGACAAGTAACATATAAATAGATTTGATCAAAATGAATATATTTTTGGCATTGTGATGTTTTCTTATGAAATGGTTCCCAGAGGCTATAACTAAACTTTAAACAAAAAAGCCCACTTAATTCTGGACAGGGCAAGCTTACTGGGATATCTTCTAGAATCTGAAGAGCTAGAAGCTCACCTAATATTGTCTTTAAGTGATATTAAAATTAAATCCTATTTAATTGTATGTAATGAATGATAGTTTTTTGTTTTGTTTTGTTTTTGAATGATACTTTTGATAGTAGGAATGCTTCATCAAATGGAGTGTTGTATGAATCCATAGATGTATTTTGTATATTCATCTATCAGTTCTTGTCTTGAGAACCCCAGATGTTAAAAACAGCTAGAACTTTAACTTAAGGAGGATCAGGTACGTAGTTAATTGGATAGGAAGAGTGAATACCTAAGGTAGCCATCGGTCTCCCTTAGCTATTCTCTTACACAGTTGAGTTGACCTTTGAGCCACATAGGGGGTTGGAACAGCAACCCACACCCCATGCAGAAATCTGTGTCTAACTTGACTTCCTCACATCCTCACAAATTACCTACTAATAGCCTGCTATTCGCTTCACCAATAACAGTTAACACATATTTTGTATGTTATGTATGTATTATCTACCATATTTTTACAGTAAGGTAAGGGAAAAATCATAAAGTAATTTACAGTCCTGTACTGTATTTATTGAAAAAAAATCTGTTTATGAGTGGATCTGTGCTGTTCATACCTGTGTTATTCAGGGGTCAGGTGTGGATATAAAAATGCCTAGGAATCCATTATTCTGCCAAAAAAGGCTTTTAATTTTCACCATAGAAGAATGGTAAAGAGGACCTACTTCTGAAGATTCTGCCTGAGGGACTCAGAATTCAACCATATTCTTCCTGATTTCATTGTTGACAGTAAACAAATACTTTTTTGCTAATTAAATTTGTGTGAGAGTACTTTAGCGTATCTTTAAATCATCTCTGTTCACATTAAGGGCCCAAAAGTACTTTTTCTGGTATTTGGGACACATATCTATAAATTCTAGATTCTAGATCTAGTATTGTGCTATTTTCAGAGAATTGGATCTAGCATAAATTAGTGGACTCTATTAGACTAGCCTTAAAAGTCTGTCCAGTCCCAGTGGACAAGTTAGTTTTAAAGCTGCCATAGCTGTAAATCATTTTTATATTTCATTTGTTGTGATTTTTGCCTGCTCCCATCACTTTTCTGAAGTATTCCTTTTGCAGTATGCTTAACGTTCTTTTTACCGTTTTGGCTTGGAAATTATGAAAACATACCCCCTGCTTCTCTCCCTCCTCCCCCAAAAAACCCAAGTAAGATAGCTAAAGAAAAGCACACCAGTCAGTGGAAGACATTGCCAAGTTTGTGACTGGTCAGTGAAAAATAACTTAATTCACTTTAAGGAATAAGAGATAATACTCTTGCAGTGGATTTTAAGAAGCACTTTGGAGTTGTGACAAAATTCAAGAAATCTGTTCTTCATTTATTTTGAGGGGCTGATAATTTTTTTATGGAATAAAACAGTTTGATAGTCTTGAACCTTCAGGCAGACATATTTGAAGTTGGTAATTTTGTACCTAATTTAGTTATTTCCTTTTGTACCCTCTCGGCCAACCTGCAAAATTCTGAGATATTTTGGTATTGAGGAAACCCAGTGATTTACATAAGTGCTAGCTAGATATAGTACTAAAAACTAGATCTGGTTCTTGTCCCCATAAAGTAAGTACAATTTCACGTTGTGATTAGGCTTCTGAAAGAGAATACTAGGGTTTGTATGAAGGCATGATTTTAAAATTCAATTTAGACTGGAAAAGAGAAGATGGAATAAAGGCCTAAATTGAAAGTAATGGTTTGCCAGGGTAGGGATTGGGGTACAGGGAGCAGAGCTTTCTTGGCAGATGAAACAGCATATTTTTTTTTTAAGATTTTATTTATTGAGCAGGGGAGGGGTGGAGGAGAGGGAGAAGCGGACACCACTGACCAGGTAGCCTGGTGCAGGGCTCCCTGCGGTGCTCGAGCCCAGGACCCTGGGATCATGACCTGAGCTGAAGGCAGATACTTAACTACCCAGGCGCCCATGGAACAACATTTTTAAAAACTTCTCTGAAGGAGGAAGAAGTTTATTTGAGAAGACACTGTAGTTTGTGTATTCTTTAAAGGACCCAAATGATTTGTGTAAGTCAGCATTTCCATGCCTGATCACTTGAGATGATACTGGACTGGTTTATGGACAGTATGGAATTAAAGATTAGTTTCTTTCTTTTGCCTAGTAGGAGTATAAGCTCTTTGAGAAAAGAGTTTGTGTTTATATCTGTATACTTGCCTTGTGCATGGAACTTCAAAAAGAAAAAAAAAACCTGAGATGGAAAAGGCAACAGAGGAGTGCGAAATTTGTCACTGCACCATAGATTGTGGGTGAATCTTCAACATAAATGTGAAAACCTGATAGCTTTTCATGAAAAGACATTTTCCATGATTTCTTGGTGGAGACGGTGTGATGATAGGGGGATTTGCTGTGTATAATTTATAACTTGCCTCTATTCTGAATCTTTTGCTTTTGGGTGCCAGATTCATTTCAATTTTGGGATAGGTCACAGGCTAAGGAATCAATCTGGGTTAATGTTTATGAAGCAAAGGTGGTGTAGCTCTTTTCTTCAAGGACATACGTTTTGTAAGACCACCATCCTGAGTTGTTTATCATATGTATAGCTTCAGGACAAGCTGCTGGAAAAATTAAGAAAAGTTAAGGACAGGACATAGTTTAAATCTGTAATCGGGTGATAAGGAGAAATGAACAGAACTTGGGGTCTCAAGGTGTGATAAACCTCTTGTAAAGCTTGAGGGAGAAAAGTTTTGAACTAACTAGCCAAAGTAGTGCTATTCTCCAAAATATGAGTCAGAAACTTTTCACATTTTTTTAATTTCCAAAAGGCAGTCTAGACAAGAAGATGAAAGAAAATCTAAAAATATTTAATAAATACAAGATTCCAGTACAACCACTGCTACAATAAGGACTTGGCTGGTACAGGACCTTTAAGGTTGACACTGGGGAGAATTTACCAGGCATTGCTGTAGAGTTTCCTGTAGCAGATTCTTTAGGGCCTGAGTTAAAAGCACCAACTGCATAAGGACTACTTAGAGGATCCACAGGGGGTTTCCAATAAGGCAACCTTATTAAAAAGTAGATGAGTTGAGAAGAGAATCAAAAGGATATATAATATCCTTAACCACAGATTAAGATTACAGGGCCGGACTTGTGTCCCAGCTTTGCTACTTGTTAGGTGCCATCTTGGCAATGTTAATTAGCCTCCCTGTGCTTATTGCTTTTTCAGAAGATAGAGCTGATAATAACTACCTCATATGGTGGTTCTGAGATAAAGTATGTTAATTTGTGTACAGCCCTTAGAGTAATTCCTATCGCCCAGCAAGTGCTAAGTCAACATTTCTACTTTTGCTGCTGCTGATAGTGGTGGTAGATTTCCAGTTTGAGAAATTATTGGATCTTATTAACCAGTTAACCCAGTTAATTAAAAAGAGACATAAAAACAACTTAATAAAGTTCCTCTTAATGCAGCACTTGAATTACAATTGGGGGGTTTTAACTTGAATTAAAACTTGGGCATTACTTGTCACTATGAAATGAACGAATGAATCCAAATACTCTTTTAGGGCTGGAGAAGTAAGCTGTGGAAATAGGCCTGGTACTTTAAAGATCATTAATTACATAAACATTAATTATAATTTATTGAACATACGTTGTAGTTAGGCTTTGTTCAAATTCACGTATAGCACTGTGGGTTAGATAAGGTAGTTTTACTAAATCTTTAGAAAGGGGTAGTAATAAAGAACAAATGTGGTTATTTACCACTTAAGCATTTCCTGTCAGACTGAAAACTCATCGTTGTCACCTTAGAGTTAGAATTCTTTGGTTTTTGTTTATTCATAAAAGCTAACTTGATTTCCTAAAAGTATGCGTATATTACATTTGATCTTTGCTTATACTTGAGTACTTGAACGGTTTAGTTCTAGCAGGCTCTTTGTAATTTTTAGCGCTTAACATCTTAAAAAATATTAAATCAAACCTATGCATTTATACTAGCTTTCTGTAAATTCTGTTGTGAAAATAACAGGCATTTCCTTCAAAACTTGTGAAAACTTGAGGAATGGGCAGTCTATTTTGAAAAAGTAATTTAATGGCCTTCTGTTAATTTCTTAGGTATTTCTTTTACTTGATTACATAGCTAACTGAACCATACAACATATATTTTAGCTGTTTGCCCAAATAAAGTTGTATACTTTGAATGCTGATCTCAGAACTATGAGGCTGTCTGTACAGGTTATAAGTGGGATTTGTGGTTTTCTCTTTGCTTTCTTTTTATCCATTTTTTGGTATTAGAAATGCATTGAAACATTGTAGATTCCAAAGTATTCAAAATACTGTGTGGTACCTTTCCCTGTGACTGTTCACATCTAGTAGTTTGTTCTTTGTAACCAATACCATGTATAGATTGTTGTAATTGTAGTAAGATTAGTGATGTTTGACTATATCAAGTTAAACTTGACCCAATATAAATGTTTGCTTATCCCTTTACAAATTAAAGGAATATTAAGTACACAAAGAAACTGTGTTAGTGTCACTAGTTCTTCTCTGATTTGGTTGGGGACTTAAGCTGTGAGGCAATTTAGAACGTTGTTTGACTCAGTCACATGAATTATATAGATGATTTCACAATGGAGAAAGTATTTCATCTGAGCTGAGAGTGTGGATGAACTTAGGAGATTAACTCAGCTAGGTTTTAAGTAGAGTAGAAGTTCCAACATTACCTTAGGTTCAGATGCTTAATGTCTCAGTAATTTTTCAGGATATCCTAGGCCTGAAAAAGTGACTCGGAATTCCATTTATTTATTGATTTGGTCCTAAAAACTTAGTTAAGTATTTATGTCCTAACAATTTAGTAGCCCTTTAAACAAATACCACACAGACATTGGAATCAAAATATTTTTATTTCATTCTTAAAGCATCATTATCTACTAGTGTGATGGCAGTTTCTTAAACTTTGGAGTTGGATTGCAGATTGCCACCTTTATTTACTATTCTACACTGATGTTTGCCTTATATTTGCTTTTTATTAGTGCAAATATCAAAAATTGAGCCTTGCAAAGATTAGTATCTTTGAAAGGAATATGCATAAAGAAGTACCTCTGCTAGTAGTTCTGTGGCATCACAGGTTGGGTTTGGAAAACGATAATATAAATTGTTTTGAATCTTAGGCAAGAACATAATTATTATTCTCTGGAAATAGGGTGTCATTTAACAAATTGAATCAATTTACTGTAGCAAGTTAAGTGACCTGTTTATACCCAAAGAAGGAAGTAGTTTTCTCTTGACTGCATATATAAATAGATGTTAAAGTTCTACAGTATTCTAAACTTGGACTGTGCTAAGGGATTATGCATAAGCTGTCCTTTAGGAGATCTTATTGAACAACCAAATACTTTGTTTTTTTAAACTGCTGCGTTCACATGGATCAGGTTTGTAAAGTTTTTTTTTTGTTTTTTTTTTGACATAACTTCATAGAACTGTATAAATTGAGAAATACAGTGCTAGTATTGTAGACACTAAGGACTAAGTTACTGATGAATCCAGAAATAGATCACCTAAAAGAGGTAAATTGACTTCGTTTTAAACTGACTAATGTGTACTTAGATGATCAGTTCTTTATTTTGTACCTAACAGCATATAGAAATAACTGATACTGGAAGAAATTGTTGGAGGAAGGTAATTTGATGACTATTGGTAGCTACTGAATAAGTATACTAGCATTCCCTGTGAGCATGTTTAAAAGTTGGTAATTGACCATTTCATAATGTTGGCATTATAAAGGATGGGTAGAGTGTGGGTGTTCAGGCTTCACTATTTATAGTAGTGAAAATAACCATATTTTATAAAGTCACTATACTATATATAGTTTTCTTCTAATGTAGTTCCTAGTAAGTACAAGCTGTTTTCTGTTTCTTTTACTGTTGTCATTCAAAAAGTATTCCGATAGGGCTGCTTTTATTTTTTTAGAGATTTTTATTTTTATTTTATTTATTTGTTTTTTTAAAGATTTTATTTATTTACTTATTAAGAAAGAGAGAGTGAGAGAGAGCATGAAAGGGAGAAGGTCAGAGTGAGAAGCGGACTCCCCATGGAGCTGGGAGCCCGATGTGGGACTCGATCTCGGGACTCCGGGATCATGACCTGAGCCGAAGGCAGTTGCTTAACCAACTGAGCCACCCAGGCGCCCTAGAGATTTTTATTTTTAAGTAATTTCTACACCCATCATGGGGCTCAGACTCAAAACCCTGAGATCAAGAGTTGCATGCTCTACCTACTGAGCTAGCCAGGTGCCCCATCTAGAGATAGGCACTGATTTCACTTACATTGTTCTCAAATAGTACAAGACATGGCAGCTGATTTCACTTATATTGTTCTAGAACAGTAAATATAAAGTTGCCTTATTCTTTTTAATGGCTTTATAGTTTGTTTGAGTCTATTGATGGGCACTCAGATTTGCAGGTTTTGCTATTAAAAACACTTGCTGGGGTGCCTGGGTGGCTCAGTCATTTGAGTGTCTGCCTTTGGCTTGGGTCGTGATCTCAGGGTCCTGGGATTTGAGCCCTGTGTCAGGCTCCCTGCTCAGTGAGGAGTCTGCTTCTCAGTCTCCCTTTCCTCCCCCTCCCCTGCTTGTGCTTTCTCTCTCTCTAATTAATAAATAAAATATTTTTAAAAATGTGCTGCCCTTAGTACCCTCCTAACAAAACCTTGTACACACATTTTTTCACACATTCACACATATATAACTGAAATGAATTCCCTGCCAATGAAGTTGGTTGGGTTACAGAGTATGTTTGAATTTTATTAGATTGCTAGATTGCCTTTTAGAGATAGTAGATAGAGATTTATCTACTCTGACCAGTAAGGAATGAGCAAATGAGTGTCTGTTTCTGTATCCTTGCCAACATTGTATTGTGGAACTTTTTTTTCCTTTGTCATTATTTTAAGTGAAAAATGGGATGTACGGTTTTAATTTGCATTTCTTTTGTATGAAATTGAGCTTCTTTACATGTTATTTATGAGCTATTTGTGTTTCTTTTTGGGTCTCAGACTAGTGCTTTTCTCATTTTTCCGGAAGTATTGCTATCTGCTTGACAGTCATTTATAAGGTGCTATTTTAAAATGCATCCCAATCACAGAGAAGGTAAATTTTTAAAAAAATGTACAGTTTTATAGGATTAATGAAACTTGGTGTTTGTCCATCTTTCTGTGGTTAGTTGGCCTTTTTTATATTGATTGTAGGAGCTTTTAACAGAATTAGCATTCTGGATATCAGTTGCAATTTTCCTAACAAAATTGGCCTTCTGGATTTAAGTTCCAGTTTTTGCTCACTTTGCCATGTTTCTTTGCTTTGTTTATCATACTTTATGCCATGTAGAAACTTGAATTTTATATAGGTGTTTTGAATTAATTGAACTAATTGAAGAAGGTGTATTCAGTGTATTGAACAATTATTTGAATCCATATGTTCTCATGTTTTTGTTTTATACATCTTCGATCTATTTGGAATTTTTTTTTAAGAGATAAAAGGTTCGAGGTAGGGATTTAGGAAGGTTCACACTCTGTGTCTCTCTTAACACATTCCTACACCGGAGAACATAACACTAAGTTATTGGGGATTGTTTCCCCACGTAGGCACAGTTGTACATTAGTTTTTGACATTCATTAAAGTTATGAATAATTTGATACAGAGTTTATTAAAAATTTCTGGTGTACATTTTGGGAAACTTTTTCACCTGTGTATCTTTTTTCTTTATGATTTTTTTCTTTGAACTGGACAACTTGAGAAATTTTTCAAAAAAATATAAATGTATATAAACAGAAAACTAAATAATACCTTTGTAGTCTATAATATTTTATTATACTTTGTTCATGTTGGAATTGGTGATATTGGCCAGGATTGGCAGTTGGCTTAATAGTTGTGCTATGCCATTTGCATGTGCCCATTGCAAAAAAATACTCAAGCTAAGTTCATACTACTCAGCACACTGAATTTTTTTATTTTATTTTATTTTATTTTATTTTATTTTATTTTATTTTATTTTATTTTATTTTATTTTATTTTATTTTATATCAAACAGTCGTGGTTGAAAATAGGAACTGTTTCTGAATTAATCTTAATCTTTTGCTGCTTTAGGCATCTATTTAATCTGCCTCTTGTTTAACTTGATTTAGACTAGCGCTTCTCAGACTTTAGCAAGCATCAGGCTCACATGAAAGCTTATTCGAACAGATTGCTATGCCTGTCTTCAAAATTTCTGATTAAGCAGGTCAGGGGTGAGACCCAAGTTTTGTATTTCTAACCAGTTCACAGGTGATACAGATGACTTCTTAAGCAAGTTTTCGTTTCAGAACTGAAGAACACTGAATTCTAGGGCATCCTAATTCTAGGGCATTAAATGTAGAGTTTGACTCTCCTATTCAGTTTTCAATTATTAGTCTATTGTTGAAACTTCAAAATTAAGTGATCAAAGTTTTGTGACACCCTATTTTTTGTGACTGATGCCTTACTGTGATTAACTTAAAAGGAAAATGGCTATGTCTTTTATAGGATCACCAACCAGTACCTGGTCCTGCCTTTTTCTGTGCTTTGTGTTTGGTTACCTTTTTTTTTTTTTTTTTTTTTTTAAGCAAAGGGCTTCATTCAAGTCATCAGGTGGCTTTTCTTTTTTCTCAGGGTTAATAAAGACCTTAATTTCACATGCAAGAAAAATTCCATGTATAATTTAAAAAGGAAACAAAAACAAGGAAAAACCATAAAGGATGAAGGGGAACGGTTCTGTCAATACACAGATAAAGTGTTGTTCCATACAAAACAATAGAAAGAATCAGAATCAAGTCACTCTAAATGTAAAGAAAGAAAATCACCTCAAATACTGTGCCAGAGTTGCCGAACCCTTCCGTTTTCCTATCTGTAGCATAAGTAAACAACAGTGACAACAGGCCAGAGGAGTCTAGATAGAAGGACAGACCCAGAGGGGGAGGGAAACCTGGGGAGGATAGCTATGTGGTCTTGCTCCTAGCCTCCCATCTATTCTTGAAATAGGCCAGTTCAAATGATTGGTCTTCATTATTTTGACATTTGACCCATTGAACTTGGGTCTTTTTTTTTTTTTTTTTAAGGATTTTATTTATTTATTTGACAGAGAGAGAGAGATCACAAGTAGGTAGAGAGACTGGCAGAGAGAGAGGGGCAAGCAGGCTCCCTGCCGAGCAGAGAGCCTGATGCGGGGCTAGATCCCAGGACCCTGAGATCATGACCTGAGCCGAAGGCAGAGGCTTTAACCCAGTGAGCCACCCAGGTGCCCTGAACTTGGGTCTTAATCCATAGCCTCATCCCCTCTTATTTTTTGCCAGTGAACATGTCTATACTTCGAGCCTCTTAATGTACTTTAAGAAAAGCCCAGTGTTTCTAAAATCAACTGTGTATGTTCATACTGGCACACTTTTTATTTTATCAAAACTTCAGACATGCAGCACCCATAGAAAGAAAGTTTTACTGTGTATAAATATGATTATTTATCATATTAACAGAAATTTTCATATTCAACTGAAAACACTGCCTGAAGACTAGTAATGAAAGCATGCTGTAAAGGAGTGAGTGATTGTGGTGACACACAGCAAAGAATTGTCCCAAAACTCTCAAGGCCTAACAAACTATCGTTTTAAAAAAAAGAAGTATATTTTTTAGATGTTAAATAAGGTATACTGATAGAGACAAAAATTAGAATTTTGGCACACGCTTAAAGAGAGCATCACTCAGTGTTAAAGATAGGAGGAAAAAGACATACCTGTTTTGAGGGGACACTTAGGTGACTTGCATCTGGTACTGAGTGGTTGAGTTTTTTTTAAATCTCTCTTTAGAAGATCCAGATGTACTTGGGAGGTCTAGCTCTGTTTGCCTGATTTAAAAGGTGGTGGGCACCTGGGTGGCTCAGTTGGTTAAGCCTCCAACTCTTGGTTTCTGCTCAGATCTTGATCTCAGGGTTGTGAGATCAAGCCCCGCTCCGGCTCCATGCTCACTCAGTGTTGTCTGCTTGAGATTCTCTCATTTCTGCCCCTCTGGCTCTTGTGTGTGCCTGTGCACACGTGTGCTCTCTCTCAAATATATAAATCATAAAAAAAAAAAGGCCACCTAAGGTTGTGGGTCAATTAAATCAGGGTAGAAAAAGTTTGGCTGGCTAAGAGCACCATCCACTGCAGTCATTTCAGAGGACAAAGAGAAGAGTAGTCGTACTTTTGTTTTAATTTTACATCTTTCAGTAGCTCACAGATGAGCTTACAAACTACTTTTTTTCTGTATGTTTCCAACCCCCACCCCCACACCAGGTAACTTTGCTGTTGTATTTATATGTACATTTTTCTTGGACTTTGAGGAGAGTATGTTAGTATAGGAGGGGCCCAGGATTGGGGAATCAGTACACTGATACTTAGTCTTACGCTATTTAACTGGTTTTGAGACCCTGGGAAAGTTAACTACTAATAGTGAATTTTCTACACGGGAAAAGCAGCAATATTAATTATATTTTTAAGAGACCTTTCAACTTTAATTAAAATATTTATTTTTTAATTTGGTAGAGACAGCAAGAGAGGGAACACAAGCAGAGGGAGTGGGAGTGGGAGAAAGAGAAGCAGGCTTCCTGCTGAGCAGGGAAACCCAATGTGGGGCCCGATCCCAGGACCCTGGAGTCATGACCTGAGCTGAAGGCAGACACCTAACGACTGAGCCACCCAGGCACCCCTAAAATATTTATTTTAGAGAGTGCACGCTTGCAAGTGGATGGGAGGGCAGAGGAAGAGAGTCTCATGCAGACTCCCTGCTGAGCGCAGTGCCCAACTCAACTCGGGGCTCCCATCTCACAACCCTGAGATGACCTGAGCTGAAACCAAAAGTTGGGATGCTTAACTGACCGAGCCACCCAGGTACCCCTACAAATGGAATTTTTTCCGAAGCTCTCTCTTACACAAACAACAAGCTTCCTATGTTGCTGTGATGCAGGTGAGGTAACAGTGGCATCTTAGTATTAGATCACTGGGTGATGAGCAAATGCTGAGACACCTGTTAGAGTGTCGCTGGAGTCTGGAAGTCAGAGGGTTTAGTTGATCATTTAACTTAGTACATATATTATGCATACTTTCTAATAAAACAAGGCAAGTAGTTTCATTAACATAAAATATCTGTATTCTGCCATTTGCAACATTTCCTCTCAGAAAAAGAATGAGTATTTGGGTTAGCTGTGCTTTTAAATGCCTCTACAGTGTTGTGGTTGTGTGCAGCTTGAATGTAAGGAAGAAAGAGATCAAAATAGAGGGGGACTTTTTTTTTTTGATAAGTGTCAAGGAGTTGTCAAGTTAAAGCCTGATACTTTTATCAATTCTGTGACTTTTTCACATTTTTAGTGTGTGAGATTGAGGTACATTTCTACAATCTGAGGATCTTATAAACTGGTAGCAGTTTGGTGGTGGTTATTGCCTGTGAATGCTTGAACTTGATCTAGCTGTACGTATTTCACTTCAAAAAGTGATGTGCTATTGTTGGAACTGTTTGTACTGGGTTTATTTGCTAAGTAAAATGTCCTTAAAAAGATTATACTGGGGGGTGGCTGGTTGGCTCAGTGGGTTAAAGCCTCTGCCTTCAGCTCAGGTCATGATCTCAGGGTCCTGGGATCGAGCCCCGCCATCAGGCTCTCTGCTCAGCGGGGTGCTTGCTTCCCCCTCTGTCTCTGCCTGCCTCTCTGCCTACTTGCGATCTTTCTCTCTATGTCAAATAAATAAATAAAATCTTTAAAAAATAAAAGATTATACTGGGATTCCATGTTGGAATGAGTAAGCTTGGATACTGAGCAGAATGGTGTATGTTTGATAGTATTTAACCAAATATTTATTGTTCAGAGAGTGACCCATTGATTTCCCCCCCCCCCATGAAAGAACAGACAAGAGCTTTGTGGAATCTGTGGAGGTTACTCACAAGCAGATGAAACTATTCTGTTTTGCTACTGACATAATGTGCAAAAGGATTGCTTATCTCATGTCAGTAATTAACAACTGAAATCAGGAGAAATTACTAAATGTCCTCAAATAGATTAGCGATATTTCAATGCAGCTAGAGGCTCTAGTGTAGCTGATTCATGCACTATGCTGCACTGTCGTTAAGCCATTGAGTCATAGTTTAATTGGCACTTTTTTTTATGGTCTTAATATAAAATAATATTTAGGTAATTCTGTGTCAGCTGCAGGAATGTAGTTTACTTTAAAAAATATGGCCAAAGAAGAAAGAAGCCTAAAATGTATAGAGTAAGGATGGGTTTGTTTGCCAAAAGTCTTACTAATTTAGAATTAAGTTCAAGTGAAATAAGAACGATTCAGTTCTGCTGTACATTCTGTTTGATGAACGTAACTGCTTCAGCAAATCACATTAGCTAAAAATACCAAGTTAATCCATGAAAGATTAGGTCAGACTAATTTGTGAAAAATAAAGACCAAAAATCGTGAAGTTCGAAATGATGACTTCACATTTCTATACTGCTTTTAAATTTGTAAATCATGAATCGAATGAACTGTGACTTTAGCCTGTACAGGCAGACTGTGTTTTGTCTGTGTGCCAAACTAGCCATTGTCTTTTCTCTCAGTGACAGTAGCAGCCAGAGCAGAGTGGATTGGAGATGGCTGGCCCTTAAGGCCATTTGCAAACTACCCTGCATCTGGGTGCTGGATTCGCTGTTTTATCTTGAGCCATCTCTAAACCTGGTTTCCTCTGATTCATTGATTTAGTGGGTGTCCTTTGCCTTTTGTCTTTTGTCTCTTATATATTTATCAGCATTTCTGTAGTGCTAAGACTGCCCTTTATTCCATGAATGTATTCCTTTTTGTGCTTGCCATGATGTCATTGAATTGGATGGGACTGGGCAAACATAGATGGTAGACTTTTATGCTATTTCAGCCCTTTTGAACCAAGGAAGCCTGTT
Source organism: Nasua narica (assembly GCA_028533885.1). Taxonomy (NCBI): domain Eukaryota; kingdom Metazoa; phylum Chordata; class Mammalia; order Carnivora; family Procyonidae; genus Nasua; species Nasua narica. The sequence continues at coordinate 16,744,350 of CM052800.1, read as the reverse complement.
GGCTTAATAAGTGGGGATTTACTAAGGCTTTAAAGAAATGTGCTTTTGCTGTGATGTTATAAAACAACTTAAAGTGGCTTCTTAGTTTGTTTTGCAAGCTGAACATTTTCATTTTAAATTTTGTTTTTAAGAAACTCATTTAAGTGATGCGTTTTTGTTTCGGCATTTGTATGAAACCATGTGCTCATTATATTCCATAAGCAGATTTAATCTTGTTTTCTTAATGCATTTCAGTATTACAGTCTCACCTGACAAGATTTGATAGTGTATAGCTTGTTTGATACTCTTAGAATTTTTTCTTCATGTTTGATTTTGCAATTGATTATGAAACAGCACATTTTCTTTGGGAAAAATTTAATTTTGATTTTCCTGATGTCTTTGTATGTCATGAAGTTTAGTTTTAAAATGCTCTAAATGAACCTTGGCCAACTTATTTTTTGTGAATATAGGTATATGACTGATGGGATGTTACTTCGTGAAGCTATGAATGATCCCCTCCTGGAGCGTTATGGTGTAATAATTCTTGATGAGGCTCATGAAAGGACTTTGGCTACAGATATCCTCATGGGTGTTCTGAAGGAAGTTGTAAGACAGAGATCAGACTTAAAGGTGAAGTAACTTTTTTTTTTTTTTTTAAAGGTGAAATAACTTTTTTACTCACTTATTTCATAAAAAGTATATATAAAAAAGGGGGGATACATGCCAATCACGCTAATCAACTATAAAATATCAGTTGTAAAATAAGGAACCAGTAAGTACCTATATTGTTATTTTTATTTGTTTCTAAGGTATGTAACTCTGTCTACATGTGTGTTCTTGGTATGATTTCACTTTTTAGTAATGTATTTTTAAGCCAAATCGTTTCCATTTCTAACCCACCTGTTTTCTTGTGATCTAATAACCCTGCTGCTTACCCTACCCTTTATTAAATACAGAAACCTCAAATCTTTGCCTGCCCCAACATAAACACGGCTGTTACAGCTCGTCGTGTTGGGTAATGAGAGCAGCTATACCCAGAGCAAGGCGGCCACTCCACAGAACTGTGTTCACTTAACCTAGTTTGGGTTTTTTTTCTGTTACACTGCTTATAAGGGCCTAAACGGACTGAATTTTCTGAACTTTTTGCCTCCCAGAGTTTATGAAGTGCCTCTTTTTGCTGGGTGTGTACCATTTATTGGAGCTTAGATTCCTCATTTGGTTGTTAGCATATGTGTTATCAGGATTGTACACTGGGCAGAAAGATTCTGGGTCTTAAACAATTGTTACCTTAGTATGTTTTTGCTTATAAATTAAATTTGTGCTTTTAAAGAAGGTATTTGAAAAATGAGTACTGTCATTACCGATTAAACCTTAGGAGCTGTTGAAGTTTTTGTTTTCTTTTAATCGAAGTATAGTTGACACAGTGTTATCTTAGTTTCTGATGTACAGCGTAGTGATTGGTAATGACGAGTCTGTGTACATTCCGCTGGGCTCGCCTTCAGTGTAGCTACCGTCTGGGACCATACAACACTATCACAATACCATTGACTGTATTTCCTACGCTGTACCTTTCATTCCCATGACTCACTCATTCCATAGGTGGAAGTTTGAAGCTCCTGCTCTGCTTCACTCATTTTGCCCATCCCTCCACCCCCTTCTGGCAGCTACCCGCTCTTTGTACTTATAGGCCTGTTTTTGCTTTTTGTTTCATTAGAGTGCGCATATAAGCGAAATCAGGTGTGGGCTATTAAAGCTTTTAGGAAAGAAAGTCAAAAGTAGAAATTACTCTGGAGTAAAATGTCTTATGGGGTGCCTTTTGAAGTAAATTTTTAATGGGTCCTGTAATGTGTGATTTACATGGAGGGAGGCACTGCCTTGTAGCCCTACCTCTGAATGGCCTTTGTGGATGCTGCCCTTTACAACAGTGTAGAAAATCCCTGTGTAGGAATTTTTCTAAAGAAGTCGTGCTTATTCAAAGTGATTTGGAAGAAGGAAGAAAATTTATATATGTGCCACTAATATTTTTTGTCTCTTACATTTCCTGTTTTTTCTTGTGTGCAGGGTTGTCATGTTCTGTCTTAATAAATATAAATATAGGAGTGATTATACTATTTATTAGTGTTTTCTCCCTTCTACATATTATGTAGACTTTATATAAACATGTTAGGAACATTTTATGAACTTTGGGTTTTAAGGTATTGTTTCATGAAGATATAGTGTAGTTTATTGGATATTGGGTTTGTTTCTAATTTTTTAAAATGTCAGTAACTCTTTTACTATAGCTCAGCATTTCTGTATTTGATTTTTTTAAAAAAAATATTTATTTTAGAGAAAAGGAGCATGAGCTTGGCGGGGGGTGGGGGGAAGGGGCAGAGGGAGAGAGAGAACAGAACTTTAAGCATACTCCTTTCTGAGCTGGGGGTGGAGCATGATCTCAGAATCCTGAGATCATGACCTGAGCTGAAATCAAGAGTTAGATGCTTAAGGGACTGAGCCACCCAGGTGCCCCAGGATTTGACGTTTTTAAATCAGTTTATTTGTATGAAGATTTTTATAGGTTTTTAAATATTAATATATATATATATAGAACAGTAAACATTACTTGTCTTTTTTCCTTAAGAGCCTGTAAGAGTCCTTGAAGACAGCCTCAAATAATTGACTTTTTTTTTTTCCAGGTTATAGTTATGAGCGCTACTCTAGATGCAGGGAAATTCCAGATATACTTTGATAACTGTCCTCTCTTAACTATTCCGGGGCGTACACATCCTGTTGAGATCTTTTATACTCCTGAACCAGAGAGAGATTATCTTGAAGCTGCCATTCGAACAGTAATCCAAATTCATATGTGTGAAGAAGAGGAGGGAGATCTTCTACTTTTCTTAACTGGTCAAGAGGTATAGTCATTATTTGCTTCACTGTTTAGCCTTTAGCATATTAAATTATACAACAGCTTTTTAAACCTGAGAACTTGATGTATATTAACCATGTATTTTTTATCCCAAGTTTTAAAGTTTTTCTTCAAGTTGATTGTATTTATGTATGAAATATATAACCTCTTTGTGTACTCTATGAATACCCTTTTATACAGTTGGTGTTTGTTAATTATCCTAAGAATGTTAGACGCTTTTAGAATTTCAAGATTTAGCAATTGCAGTCTCAGCTTTGGAGAGACCTGGGTGGTAAGTAGTGGTGTGGTAATTTGCAGTTTTGCTGAAGCAAGAATTTGAACACAGCTGCTGTGAAAATCAGATTGTCCTAGTCAGTTAGCTTTTGAGTGACTTGGGTGCCCATTCAACATCAAAACAAACGTTTGTAAGTTTTGGTTTTGTTCCCATGTGTTCACTGAGGATTAGAAGCAATCACTGAAATTTCTTAGTTAAAATTTACCTCATTTTAAGATACACATTTTATTCTCAGTTGCTGCATTTTTAAAACTTGTTTCCCACAGTTTTATAGGTGTGCTGTGACATCCTCAATCTAAAGTTCAGGAAAGGGTTGTCTGGATAAAAAAGTTTCAGAGAGCCTTTTAGTGGAGGTTTTCTTAAGAGCTTGTCCTTTGTTTCAGTAGGTGTTATGAATTTTCTAGAATGTGCTTCTTAAACTAACACAGTGCAGATCACTTAGAAGATCTGCAGATTCTGATTCAGTAAATAGGGTGGAGCCTGAGATTCTGTATTCCTGACAAGCTTCCACGTAATGCTGAAGCTCTCCAGGGTTGAGTGGTGACGTTCTAGAGTAGCACTGTCCCTTTAGACCTTTCTTTAGTGCTGGGCATGAAGCCTGTGACCGACTGAGACTGTCTGTGACTGTGCTATTGGATATGGTAGTTACCAGGAGTGTTAGGCTTTGAGTATTTGAAGTACGGCTGTGAGAAGAGGAATTAAATTTTAATTTTGCAGCATTTTAATTAATTTAAATTGAAATAGCTACATGTGCCAACCCCTCTCCTGCTTCAGTTTTTGTATGGCCCATGAATTAGGAATTGTTCTTATATTTTTAAACAGTTTTAAGTAAGAACAAATGTGCAACAGAGATGATACATGGATGCAGAGCCTAAATTGTTTTGGCCCTTTACAGTAAAAGGTCCGACCCCTGCCCCAGAACAATTTTTCTGAAGTGTGGCCAGTGAACTGTCTGCTGAGGGGAGGAGTTTGTTAAAGCAAGTTCTTGGCCCTGTTCCAGACTTGGTGAAATCTGAGGTGAAATATAGGGATCTGCATCTTCAATGAGGTCTGTGGGCCCTTTTTATATTTCCCTAGGTTTAAAGGTCAGTGTCCCAGAGGAATGTTTAAACCAGTATAATTCCTGTAGTACACTAATGACACAACTGTAAGCACTGTTGTGGGGAATTGCCCTCGTTCTCCCAGATGGCAAAATCAGAGGTCTTCTGTGTGACTCCCTGCCTCCATTGGAATGTGAATTATTTTATTTGTATTCAGTTTCTACTGGAATATTTGATAGCACATAATATTCCAGCAGATGCTTTTGTTTTAAGAGCTATAAGTGTTGAGTCATTTTCTTATCCTTGCATTTCTTCAGTATTTATGTGATCTTTGATTTGTACCCCCATTGTCCATAGTTCTTTACTGTACAACAGGGTTTTTCAACCTCAGCACTATTTATGTGGAAGGCTGATCAGTTTTTTTGTTGTAGGGTAACCAGTGCACCATGGCATCTTTGGTCTTTACTCATTAGATGCATAACATTGTCTCCCCCTGTTGTAACAACCAAAAATGTCAGCAGATTTTGAAACATGTCCCCTGGGTGGAAAATCATTCTCAGTACAGAATCATACTTGTTCTTCTGGGAAATAAAATGTGTGCAAATTCAGTTTTACAGATAGACCTATGTTGGTCTATCTTGGTACTTGTCTTCCTTTTTATGCATTTTGAATGGAAGAATTTTTATATATTTTGTAAGCAAGAGTACCAAATGCTTTTTTGATGGCATATAAATGGCATTTATGCAATAATGCAGTCTTTAGGCAGCTGTATTCATTTTGTCCTTTTCTGCCTGATGTCTAGTTTATTGCTTCATCTAGAGGGCTGCATGGTGTATTTTCTTAAACGACTTTTAAAAATAGCCATTATGTTCAGATAACTAAGCATATTAGAATTTTATCAGAAGTATCAGATGGTCTCATGGTGAGGACTCAAAAGGCTTTTCTATGATTTAAGTTCTTGTACTTGATATTTTGATAGCTATCCTATAGTTGGGGAAGGGAAGGGGGCAAGCCCCATGGTTTTCAAATGTGTGCTGGAGTGTATGTTTTCCAATGAAGTTATTAACTGTAATTGTGAACTAAGTTTGCATGTGTCCTGTTACATTTTTAAATCATCTTTAGGTGACTGGTCTTGAATTTGAAGATCTTTAGGGAGAAAGGTGCAAAGTACCTAATGTATTTTGTTTCACTGATTGTGTTTATTATTTTTACATGGTCAGTTAAATGGTAGATTCTCAGAATTTGGTATTCTTGTTTTCATAAATTTGAATAGCACCTGAAAAATTCAATTTTTTCATGAAATTTTAAAATGATTTTTAAGAGCATTTTACCATTTGACTGCTTAAACAATAATGCATCTGTAGTAATCTGAGTTAATTTGGGAGTAGGATATCAGTCTTAATTGGTGAAATGTTGAGAAAGATTTGAGTTCTAGAATATTTTTTGTGTAATTTTATGTTAATGCATAAAATGTGGACTTGTGATTAAAATTGTTACCTAGTGGAAGTCCTTAGGAGAGCTATACTTCTCAATTAGATAAGAATGATTATAATTGAAATACCAGTTGTCAGGGATTAACATGAAGATGTTAAAGCCATTCTTTAAGCAGCACATTATTTTATCTTTAATTTTGCTGAGTAAAATGGCTTTTCCATAGGCAGTGTGTTCAGCCTCCTCAAATTAGTAGTCCAAATTTATTTACTCACATATATTAATGCTTTTGGAGCTGAAAGTCTTAAAAACTCTTGAGCTTCCATCTCAGTAGTCAATATTGCTCATAACTAAGCAACCCTAAGCAGATGGTTGCTTTATGCTGCTGAATGTCAATGAGCTTTGTGCTCTCCTGAACTTAAGAGTGTTGACTGGAAGTCTGGTAAACTTTAGGGAAAAATTTGTTGCAGTTTTAAAACTAAGTGTTTAGAACCTTTCTTGTATAGAAAACAAGTGGTGTGGGGTTTTTTTTCCTCCCATCATTAGGGATGTTTTTATATCCTCTGCAGCAGTGATTTTGTTTTAGCTGTATACATATTTGACACATTGGAAAGTACAAAGTTAGAATTACCTTGCTAAAATTCTGGAATCTGAGAATGTACATTGGGGCACTTCGTTTTCTAAATGAAATCTGGAGGTTTGGAGACTTTGGACCTTTTGTTTCCTGATCAACTATCCAGTTAAGTTAGCTAAATTAAAATATTCTGAATATTGGCATCAGTTTTCCCGTGTTTATTTTTTTATTTTAGAAAAATCTAATTTGGAGTTTATATTCTAATCTTTTTGTTTTGGAAGAGATCAATTTTTGTATTTGCATACCAGCAGGGGGCATTCTAATCTAGATACAACATTTAAATGCTTTTTTCCCCTAAAAATACTTGTTTTGTTATTTTTTTTGGTATCAATCAATAGCATTCTTTCATTTTCTTCAAGAAACTTCAGATTTCAAAGGGAACTATGAACATCGAATCCTTAATAATAATTTTCTACATGATAATTTTCAAGACCCTTACCTGTTTTTTAAGAGAACTACTATGTTTTAGTTTAATATAATAAAAATACAGACTACATTTACCTAATAACATTTTTCTTCTTTTTTTCCTTAATCATTCTGATTTTTGAGTAAGAGATAATTTGTTGATAAAGATAGCTTCTGATTGGGTCGTGCCTTGGATAGGCTGCTAGATCATTTATCATACTTCGGAATTTAACCGAATTAATCCTTTAGTGAAGCTTAAATTTGTTGCCCGCCCCCCTACTTCCCCCCCTTTAAAGTCCTTCTGCGGCTCCTGTAGAGCTTCCACCTACCTCTGTTTCTCTGTCTGCCACACCTGAGTATCCATTGTGAGTCCTCTCTTTAAAACCTGGAGATGAATGCAGATGCGTTGGGAATTGTTTTCTGTGGTCGGGAAATTTTTGAAGATGCTGTAAGTTATTTGGGTTAGCCTACTTCTTAAATATCTGTGTTAGTACTGTAAAGGTGTTTGTTCTCATTAGGCACAATGAAGCAAATTTTCCACATAATTACATTAGTGATACATGACATTAAAGCCTAATTGGCTTATTTAAAATACCTAGCACATCAGTTTCTTTTAGATTGTAAAAATTTAAAAGGTTATGAGTGCAGTTAAATATTCCTGGGTGAGAGATTTTAATTTTAGTACAATTTGTTGAGAATTAATCAGGACGTTTGACTAGAAGAAAAAGAGTGTGGCGTGCCAATAGTTTTCTGTTTGAGTACAGAAACCAAAATTTCTTGGATAGTTTTGGAAATCCCAATGATGTTTATTAACTTAGTTTTGATTTACCAAATTCAAAGTAAACTTCATAGAACTAAGATTATAATAAATACTTAAAATGTTTCAGTGTGTGTTTTGTTTTTACACTCAGCCTTTTATTTTGTAGGAAATTGATGAAGCCTGTAAGAGAATAAAGCGTGAGGTTGATGATTTGGGCCCTGAAGTTGGTGACATTAAAATCATTCCATTATACTCTACACTTCCTCCTCAGCAGCAACAACGCATTTTTGAGCCTCCGCCTCCAAAAAAGCAGAATGGAGCCATTGGCAGAAAGGTTAGCATTGAAATATTCTCTGTAAATGTTTCATTAACACAGAACTGTCTGTGAGATATGAAACTGTATTGAATTATTTAAGGACTAAGTTATGGGTGGCGGTGATCTGAGTTGCACTCTACAGAATAATCTGTATTTCAAAAGTGATTAGAAAAAAGTGCATTTTGGTTGACTGTTTATCTTTTGACCTTCGATTAAGAGCATGTACTGTTTTCCATCCCCCACAGGAAACCCCTCCTTAGTAAATGGGTGGTTGGTTAGGGTGGGTCAAGAAAAAAGCAGGAGACCAGGTGTTGTCTTTCTCTTCATTAAGTCACTTGGCAAAAGCTAAGCACTTTTTTCTTCAGTGCCTTGGCTTCTTAGAATTTTCTTAAAGACGTAACCAATTGTCATGTCTATAGGTATGAAATATTGACTGCACAGGTCTCTGATATTAGCATTCATCGTGCTGCATTGCATAAATATGTGGGTTTCTTTAGGGCAGGAATGTAGATTCTCTTAGTATGGATGTCTGCCTGGCATAGAAAGGGGCAAGGGTTTTCTAAACCTGTTTCTGGGCTCTTTGTTGGGAGGGGAAGGGGATCTGAGTTGAAGTTTGAAACAAAACAGCTATGCTTTTATTTGCGGGCTTTTATTTGAGAGCTAGGGATTCTAGTAGGTTCTTCAAAAATAAGATTATATTGTTTGAAAAGGCTTGAAAAACATTAGTGGAATTAGTCATTTATCAGGTTATATAGTAGCTGAATATGAATTTTGGTAAGATTCTTAATCTTTTTTTTTTAAGTGGATATTATTTACCTCATCACTTGGGGAGATTATCATCAAGGATTAAGTTTTGTGTATACAGAGTGCTAATATAGCTAGAATAAACTAGTCCCTTGTGGTAACTGCTATAAATTCCTTGAGTTTTTCATGTAGAAAAGACTCTTACTTGAAATAATACTTAGGTATGATTTGTCAGATTTGAAATTTATTGCTTTCTTATTTCTATATTTAGGACTAACGGTCTCACAACTTTTTTCTGCTGTTTATTTCAGTCTTTTTGCTAGTATTTATCATTATTGAAAAGTTACACATTATAAAGATACTTAAAAATATCAGGGCTAATTATTTCTTTACATGGCTGTGTAAAAGTTAAATGAACCAAATACATTTTTCAAATTGAAGGAACCTACCGAGAGGATATACAACACCAGCCTAGTGGAATGTAAATTAATAAGAGATTGATAGAAAAAAATCAGCTTCTGAGTTTTTCATAGATCAGCTAGAGTAGTGAATTTGACTTTTAAAGAAACAGTGTGATCATAGCTTCATTATGTTGAGCTTTTCGATTATTTTTGTCATTGTGCTATCTGTAAAACATGTTAAAACATTTTTTTCCCTGTTACTTTATGTGCATTCTCAACTTTGGGTAAAACTTGAAGTTTTAAGTGATCGCTTTAGTATATAATTTTGAAGTTGATTTGTTGACTGAAAAGTACTTATTCTCTGTGGAGTTCTTAGCTTAATTTTGTATCGGTGGATGTATATAAATAAAGTAGCTGTTTCCTTAAACATTTCTAGGATAAAGAGTAGACTGCAGGCAGATAACTTGATTTTTCTTAAAATCATGTACACTCTGTATCTGCATTTTTTTTTAAGATGATTTTTTTTTCTTACCACTGAGTAAGATTGGTATTAAGCAAGATTTGCTGTATTTGCGTGTCTTTTCATATAGCTCTTTTCATACCATTGTTAGGTTACTCTGAGAAGTATGGGCCTGAGTTTATTGAAATGTATTTCACATCTGAGTTCCTTACTCTGTTAATTATTAGTTTACTGGAAATTTATGTTCAATCTGGTACAAGTCCAGTACATGATACATTTTGTAGGATCTACAACTTAAGCCCATGAACTAGAATTTGTTTAACTGTATTGCTTTTTGTGTTCTTGTAATTCCTAAGGGTAAATCCTAAGGATACTGAGGAGAATTTTGTCTCAGTGAAAAGAGTGACTCAGCAGTAGTTGGATATATGTGTGCTGATGGCCACAGATGATGACGGGACCACTGGTGTCCCCAGTGTGTGGGCTCACCTTGGGATCCCATCATGGGCTTTCAATTCAGAGCGAAACTTGGGGCCATAGTGCTGCTTCATCCACTGGTGGTATTTCATTCAGCTAAAACAATAGGACCTCTTGCAGGGAAATCATGTCCTCTCTTGGCATGAGTCAGCTTCATCTTAGACGCTGAGAACACTGTCACACACACAGATGTGCACAAGCACCCATTCCCTCTCTTGCGCCACCCCCCCCCCCATGATCCCAGGAGAGGAAGGACTTCTTGGCAGTTGGTTTGTCAATCTGATGTGTGTGGGGGGGGGAGAGTTTTGAAGCCTGGCATGTTTCAGGAAAAATGAGCATTTTTTATAGAAGCCTAGTCACAGAGGATTCACTCATCCAGTCATGTTTTTGGTGCTGGACAAGGAAGCTGCCGGAAGAAGGTAAGAGTGTCAGCTGAGAACTGGAGTGAGCAGAAGCATATTCTGGCCAGGCGCGTAGGTGGGGCGGGTGACTTGCAGACCCTGGCTCTGGGGGGGTTAGAGTCGGCTGAAGGATTGTGCAGGAGGGAGGGGAGGAATTAAGATGCGCACAGGTTATGTTAGGGAAAGTGGCTGCATACTGGAACAGGAAGAATTGGCAGTTGGTTGCTATTTTCCTATTGTCTTTAAAAAGAAATGCCACAACTTTGATAATATCCTGTTTATATTATAAAATAAAAGACTAGGGGCCAAGGCTTGCTGCTTCTGTCATGAATTCATTATTCTGCCAGTTAATAGAATGGTGCTTTCATTCACAAGTGTTAAACTGTCACTGACTGATATTCACAGTGGGTTTAATATCAAAGAAATATTTAGGGATGTATGGTCTGTTTCCAGTTGTGTAAAACCAAATACGATTTGATTCATATTTTTGTTAAATTTATTCTACTATAAGGATAATAGCTAGTATTGAGTAGAATGTTAGAAGTTAAAATGTTTGAAACAAAGAATATTAGTAGGAATTTTTAAAATTCTGCCAAAATAAGTATAATTCTGTGTATTTGGACACCTTTTGTGAGGTAGTGCCTTATTCTCTTACTCATTGTATTTTATGCAAAATAGTGTTTATGTGATTGCAGTAGAACTAACAAAACAGCCTTAGTATTAAAGTTTTAAAATGTAGGCCGTATTAAAGGTAAAGTTTTATGGGCATTGGGGACTTAACTAACATTCCTTTTACAAATAGTTACTGAACTCCTTTTATGTGGGCTTCTAAACACAGCAGTGCTGGGGGACTGTTTAAAATTTTTAATGATTGAGAAAGGTTGTGAATGCATGTATTTTTGTGAGGGTAGATCATTTTACTTGTTTTGATCATGCTTGACATTTATTCAGATATTTGAGTTTAAGTTCAAGCCACAGTTTTGTGTAAACATTAAAGTTTACTCATCAACAAATTACTTGTGTACATCTTTTGAGTAAGTCTTACAATTGCTGTTTTATAGATTTGGTGTTATTAAAATCCAGCAACTATTCTTTGATTTTATTTAGTTTTCATTAATTTTGTCCATATAAATAGCTGATTTTTCTGTAGCTTATCTTACAGTTTACTAATTAACATGGCTCAAAGCATACACTGCTCAATAAAAAAGAGAAATGGCCCTTGTGGAGATGGTTCTCTAGTTTTAAAGAGAGGCTTAATGATCCACTGTCTGAAGATAACTTAGTGTGGTACTGCTGGGACATGGACAAATAAAGAAGTTAATATCCTTACTGAATTGGTGACCCCCACAGGGTTCCCTGGGGACTAAAAATCCAGACTAGTTGAACCTAAATGCATTATTGTGTCTAAATAGAATTCAAGTAGAGCAACTCAAGTACTCTCAGTTCTGCTACTTTGAAGTGGAATTATTGAAATAAATCAAAATAGATTTCATTGCAAGGCATGTTATTGAGAGGGAAGGGGATAAATCTAGATAAAGTTTAATCTTAACATAAACACATAAAGTTGTCAGGGATGTCAAAACTTTTTTCCACAGGGTTTTTTTCTTTATTTAGGGGTTATTTACCTGAAATAATTGCTTGGTCAATGAGATTTGAACACTTTTTAAGGCTTTTTGAACACTTATTGCCATGTTACAGTCTAGAAAGCTTGTACCATTTATATATATATATATATATATATATATATATATATATATATATATTCCCACTGGTCACACGTAGTTCCCTTGATAAATTCAGGATCACTTTGTGTTCTGACCAGTTCCTGATTAGATCATGTGCCCCTTAACATCTAGAACATACTAATGGCTTGCCTTAGTCTACTGCTAAGGTTTTTTTGTTTGTTTGTTTGTTTGTTTGTTTGTTTTTTTAAGATTTTATTTATTTATTTATTTATTAGGAAAGAGAGAGAGTGAGGGAGAGCATGAGAAGTGAGAAGGTCAGAGTGAGACGCGGACTCCCCATGGAGCTGGGAGCCCGATGTGGGACTCGATCCCAGGACCCCGGAATCATGACCTGAGCCGAAGGCAGTTGCCCAACCAACTGCGCCACCCAGGCACCCTTTTTGTTTGTTTTTTAAAGATTTTATTTTATTTATTTGACAGAGAGATCACAAGTAGGCCGAGAGAGAGAGGGAAGCAGGCTCCCTGCCGAGCAGAGAGACCCATGTGGGGCTCGATCCCAGGACCCCGAGATCATGACCTGAGCTGAAGGCAGAGGCTTTAACCACTGAGCCACCTGGGCGCCCCTACTGCTAAAGTTTTGAGGGAGCTAGAAGACTTTTATCATCTCATGTATTTGTTCTCGTGTATTATGTGTGTTTTCTTTAGCCTTAGCGAGTATTACTTCTCCAGCTCTAGTAATAGAGTCATTGGAAGAAGCACCTGAAAGTCATACGATTACATGAGTTTTTCTGGTTTTTGGTCCCCAAACCTACCTCCCATGGTTTCAGAACCCTGACTTTTTTCTCAAAGATACTTTAATAATTGTTAAATCAGTATGGTAAATAAGTCCCACTCAGAAAAATTTTACTACATTAAAGCTTTTTAACCAATCTGCTTTAAGCCTTTTGGAAAAAAGCTTGAAGGTCTTACTTCTCTAAGGTCTTTTTTAACACTGCTGTTTTAGAGTTTGATAATGGCATGGGGTTTGCCAGGTTGGCATAATCCTGTATACTCGAACCCTTGTGGAATCACAGATCCACACTTCCTTGTGAGTATTCTAGAGTTTGTCACACACATACCCAAAGACGCATGCACACCAAGTGAAATTATTTTGTAAAGAAAAATGATTTTTCAAATGACTCTAAAGAACTGATCGCATCAATAAACTTTTATCATACTGTATTCTGTTCTAGAAGGAACACGTGAAATGTATTTTTTTTATTTCCTTTACGGTTCTAAATATATATCCAGAACTATAACAGTTTCACCCCAGAATTCCAGAAAACCGTAAGACCTCTTATTTAATCACAAACATGTGGCTGATTCAGTAATAGGTTTATAAGGACTTTCCACATTTATTAACTAATTTTATTTGTTAACAACTTTGTCTTAGCTAGATTAATATGCAGGAGTTATAAAAGGAAATTGAGGTTTGGGAGTCTTAAACCTTTCCGCTATAACTTAGCTACTTAGGTTTACTTCCTGCCTCCGCCACCTACTCCCAAATTCATTGCTCCTTCCAGCACAACACACTTGATTTTATGGAAGAATGTTAAACTCGGAATATTTATTCAAATCCACCTGTCAACCTGATATGCCTTGTTTATGTTTGCTTTGGTTCTAATTACTGAACCATGTGCTTGTTGTCTAAATGTACTGAAAAATATATCTCAATATCATCAAATGACCTGTGTTTCTTACCCATTTGCTTGTCAGCAGTCTTTGCAACTGCCCAATACAAAAAGGAAGGATTTCGGTTTTAGACATGTGAATTATTCTAAAATATTACCCTGTCAGTGGCTTTCTAGTAAGTTTTGGCAGTATAAGTCCTTTTCATTTCTTAGATGTGCCTATGGGCATTTTTGCTTACATGCCCTAGTTTAAGCGCGACCTTCTACTGCCTACCCTTCTCTCTCATGGAAGATCCCAACTTACTGTTGCCAACTCACGTCACTGCTGTTTTCTCGGTTAGTTTCCTTGGTCTTTGCTGTGGAAGTAAACCCTTTTTAAGTCTCAGAGTGAGTCTTTGGTGTCATTTACACTGTCCATGTCTGTCCGATCTTCCTTCACAAGCTGTGGGTAGGCCCTGTATCTGATTCATCGTATATGTCATTTGCTTGCATATACAGGCATTTTCACTTAATGCAGGGTTCTGTTCCTGAAAATCAAATGTTCGGAGGGAAAATACTAATGAGAATCTCATTTTCTTACTGTTTAAAAAGAAAAATTATGTGACACGGTATTCTCAAACCCCAGTTTCCTAAAATAGATCTAAAACACATCGTACACTTAACATATACCAGCGATCTATTAGTGTGTAAGTGCTATAAACATTTTTCCCTGGTAGTAAAAGGTTCAGATGATTAACAGTTGCTTTTTATGCCGTGACATCTTTGGGACTGTGCTTTCTAAAACATTTGCATTGATTCTGATGACCTGTCAGTTCTTGGATTATAACTTGAGATTTCTCTCCCTATGCCCTCCTGTGCCATTTTGTTTGTTGAGTTTTTGGTGATACAAAATTTCCTTTGTAAATATTGCCACAAAATTTTGGAAGACACACGTTGTTTGGACTTAGGATAATAACCAAAGTAATGTTCTGTCAGAGAGACATTCTATAAGTTAAGCTTATGCTGTTTCATTGACATTTTTCTTTTGATGCTATCCTTACATTTAAGTAATCAAAACATGATGTGATTGATAACCTGAAATAATAACTTTCTTGGAAAAACAAATTTGCTGTGATGGACTAAATGAAATTTTGATTTAAGATCTTAAATATTAATTTCTTTATATTGCATTGGCCATTGAGGATGAAACCTTGTTTTTAGTTTACTTACTGGATTGCAATTCATTCGTGAAAGTTCATGGCTACTTTAATTTTACTTGATTTATAATATAATTTATATACTGTTAATTTCTTAACAGGTAGTTGTGTCAACTAACATTGCAGAGACATCTTTGACAATAGATGGTGTAGTATTTGTGATTGATCCTGGATTTGCAAAACAAAAGGTACATACTTTAGTACTTTAATTGTATACTTTATTAAATTGATGTTAGCTTAAGAATACTTATTGCCTACTCATTTAGTGACTACAGTTTACTTTTTAGCATTATTTTTCTATTGTCTTGTGTTTTATTTTCAGATATTGGTGATACAAACCCTTTCTGTTCCTACCTGGCTCTTATGTATTACGCCCATGCGTAATGTTTAATCCTAGGCTTTTTTTTCTTTTTTTTCTTCTTAAGGTTAATTTGGTTTTTGTTGGTTTCTCTGTAGTAGTGGTGAGTGTTTTGGTTTCTGTGTTTAAGATGTATGGAGTAATAAGAGGAATAGGATTGTCATTCCTGTAGATTGGTCACTTACCCAAGGAAATTAGAGTTTCTTTTATGTGCCAGGCATAGAAACCGTTTATGTTAACCTCTAGTCGAACAGTGCTGAATACCAAGCAGTTTGGTCAGAGGAAGTAACTACTCAAGAAATATTGGGAATGTTCTGTGATTCACAGATCTCTGATTACATTTAGTTACGTTTTGTAGTTGTAATTAAGAGAATTTGTTGCATGTAGTATTCATGTGTCTGATGGAAATTTTTTCTCTTTAAACTGGCAGTGTGTAACTGACTTCTTTTGGACTGAGTTCAAAATATTTTTCTTGATGTTCACTCTGAACATCAGATGCTGAAATTGATAGGTTCTTTTCAGGCAAAGCCTTCAAAACTGTCTACTCTGTGAAAGCAAGGTAAAACCGGTAGAACTGAAATTATTTTCGATTAGGAAGAGTAAAAGTGTTAGAAGCTTTCTGCGTAATAGATAAGAGCCTTTCCATGTTAGCTTGAGTCTTCAGAATGATGGAGTCAGAATATCTGAAAGTTAAGGCACAAGATGACCAATTCTTGGTTTCTGTCTCTGTGATTTACAGCTTTCTTTAGTACTACTTTATTTTGAGATTAGCTGTGGACTTTGCTTACTTCTGTTAGATTATAGTTTTGTGGTTAACTGAAGGAAAAATTCTTACGTTGTTTTCATTCCCATAGGTGTACAACCCTCGAATCAGAGTTGAGTCTCTCTTGGTGACAGCCATTAGTAAAGCTTCAGCTCAGCAGAGGGCCGGTCGAGCTGGGCGTACCAGACCTGGGAAATGCTTCAGACTTTATACAGAGAAAGCTTATAAAACAGAAATGCAGGTAAGGGGTTTTGCTGTATCCTTCCTATTTTGGAAGGTTAAGTTGAATTTGTTACCAGAAGAAAATGGCTTTATTTACTTCATCTTGCCTTTTGGCACCATAAGCTCCTTACCTTTTACCTGAGTGAAATTTATGGTGTAATCTACCAGTACAGCTCTCTGTTACAGTTCTAAGTTGAGGTGAACAGTGGCAGTAATAGTTTCAACCCTATAAAGATAGTTCACAGGAAATGTCTGATTCCTTTCTGGTATATTCCACAAGTATTTTTCTCATGTGGATTGGTGGTTTAGAAGTAATGCCAAAGTAAATAGCTAAAGAGGCAGAGAACAGATAAGTTTTGTTTTCTGGAGCAAGAGGATTAAGGCATATTTAACAGAATAAACATTTTTGTTTTTTTACTAGGATAACACCTATCCTGAGATTTTGCGTTCTAATTTAGGATCAGTTGTGTTACAATTGAAGAAGCTTGGTATTGATGATTTGGTGCATTTTGACTTTATGGATCCACCAGGTATGAATTCTTAAAGCATATTTTAGCAAACCTTTTAACCAGAATTCACTGTGTCTGCATCTTATTCATTATACACACACTCCTTATTTTTTTTCTTCTAGTGTGCATCAGGACACTTCTCATATGTTAGCATTAAAAGTAAAAGAGTGACAACTATCTGAGAAAGTTCTTTTTAATTTATTTCTTTCTTCGGAATAACTAAATTATTCTGGGAATTACTGACTGGGCAGGAAAATGAGAAATTTTCTTTCTTTTTTTTTTTTTTTACTTTATGTAGGAAAATGACAGTTTTAACTATGCAGGAAAATTTTGCAAGTTTATGTGATTCATTGTTTGCTAGATCTCTGTGACTGAATTTGATGACAGCTTGAGTTTTGAGTTTGGTCCACTGTAGAATGAAAAATGAGATGACTTCTAATAGTTTATACTTTATCACATTTTTGCTTATTAAAGCAGTTTGTCTAATAGATTGCATTTTCCCCCAGCTCCTGAAACTCTGATGAGAGCCTTAGAACTTTTGAATTACCTGGCTGCTTTAAATGATGATGGAGATCTGACTGAATTGGGATCCATGATGGCAGAGTTTCCTCTAGATCCACAGCTCGCTAAAATGGTTATTGCAAGTTGTGACTACAACTGTTCTAATGAGGTCCTATCTATTACTGCTATGTTGTCAGGTAATAGAGGGAAAGGAACTAAAAAAAGCCCAGCTCTTCACAGTTTGGGTGGACTTCACATTTGGTTTTGTTTTTTAATATTTAGTCTGATAGTGGATTTTATAGATGATTTTGAGGAACTCATTTTGTTTCCTAAATATCTTGTAAATAGATTTATAAAGACGTAATATTTACAGAAGTAAAGTAATTGTGCACAAAACACAGTAAAAACATTGGCTCTCTTGAGTGCGAATAAAAATTGCGATAAGAAAAGAACAAGTCTGAACACAGTTGTAACGGAGTTCTTTGGTAGGTTCATCCGTTTTTGCGGTTTATTACTGAAAGTACAAGAAGAAATTCGTTCTAATACTTGGCACTATTAAGTGAGCCTTGGACAAACCCAAACTATCATTTAAATTGAGCTTTTCCTACATGTATAAATACGTTTTCTAGTGGCAGTCAAGCAAACATGAATTTCAAAGTTAGTATCAAATAAATAGAAGTAGTGATGTGTAATTTTAGGCTTAAAATCTAACCAGATGATAATACTTTTATAATGGCAGGAGAACACTTGATAAAAGAATTATACCTAATAGATAATATTGCTAATTTTGGAAATTGGAGCATTAAGCTGAACAAATCATGCTGTTTTTAGTTAGCAGTAAAGCATAATCCACATATGAATTATGACTGGGAAATTAGGCTTTTTTCTAAAAAGAATATGAATAACAACTGTACACTGATTCTTATAGCTAAAAATAGAAGACATTTCATGTTTTTACTGATGATCAAAGTACTTTATACTACTAGTTCCAGTACTGGGAAGAATGACTTCAGTTTCAGAGTGGTTTATTAGTCTTTATTATAATTTAATGCCTCAAATAATTCAAAATTTTATTTAGAACTGAAGGATAAATTGAAAAATTTCCTAAATATAAAATTTTGGCTTAGTTTAGATGTATGGTATGTTTTAATGGTGTGAATTTTTTATTTAAGAACTAGCTAAAAATGTTTTTTTGCAGAGTTATGACTGATCAGACTCAGAGCAGATGGGCAGGGCAGTATCGAATCATTTTAATAAAATTGTAGTTTCATTTGCGGAGGTGGTGGTAGGTTGTTGTCTGCCTTTCTTACATGTTTTTGTTAGATGCTCCCAGTTGGTATTTACCCAAGATTTTAGTTTGCAGAGAAAGTGTGTGGGGCAAGATTACCAGATTGTTTGTGTATTTATTTGTTTTCTGCTTAGTTTTTATTCTTCCTGTTTCTCTTATCAGGCATACTATATAATTACCATCGTTTGAGTCTAGATTACTAGCTCTTTAAAAAACTGGTCATTGTGACGCAGTTGAAATTTTCCAACTATATCTCTTATTTGTAATGAGGAGCTCTGCACAACACAGGGGTTTATTAGCACATCAAGAGAATGGACATTTATGTGTAGCAGTTATTAAGCATGGCATTTGTGGGGGGTGGGGAAATGTTAAAGGGAGAGGAAGAAGTCATGGAACAAAAACAGTTTGCCGAGTTTATATTGTTTTGTTTTCCATTTATATAGTTTTTGGAAGTTTTCAGGTCCTGATATAAATAGTGCAAATCAGGGGCCTTCTAGAGTGCTACTTATTTCCACTGTTAATTCTGGGAGCTAGTTCACATTTACTTTCGCATCTTTGAGAGGTTTCTGTACTTCTATGAATTACCTTGCTTCAGTTACATTAAGCAAGACATTTAATATTTATTGTGATCATATGTCATTGTCTCTATTTGGCTTCTTTGGTATCTTTAAAGGGGAAACTGTATGGGAAAGTAATTTGATACTGTATTTGATCTTGTTGTTGATAATTCCCATTATCTTCTATTTGGACTGATCATTTATACTTTTTTATATTGACAAGGTTTTAAGAGCTTTAAAAATGTGTTGACAAAGTCCCAAGCTGTTAAGTATTTTTACTTTCATACTGCTTTTATGATTATGGAATTGCTAAAGTGAATTAAGGAAAGTTGTATTTTAAAAATGTAGTGCACGCTTTGTAACAACTAAAGTTTTAATGTGAATTAACATCGAGGCTCTAAACAAATACTGTAGTTACATATTTTGGTGACCCTTGAAATAATGACTGTTTCAGACTAATTGTCAACTTTTTAAATATTGGATTTTGCTTTTTATATTGAGGTTTTGATTCAAATAACAGTTTTTTAAAAAAAAAAAACTTGGGACGTCATTTTCTAATCTTTTTATTAAAATGCTGGAAAACTAGGCTGAATATCCTCAGCCTTTTTGAATTTTCTTAATTCAAAGGCGGTTTAACCTTCCACCACTACTGCTATCATCAAAACCCAAGATTTCATGATATTTTTTATGTTTACGTATGCTTCTGCTCACCGGTGCTAATAGTGATACCCACCAGTTGGTAATAGCCGTAGCACTAGGGAAAAAATTACAGTAGAAATGTGGCAATAGACTGGTTAGAAAGATGTTTTTAGCCCTGCAGTGGGCAAATATAGTTTCATAACTTCCATAGCCATTCAATGGATTTAGTGGATGGCCTTTTGAAAAATCACATTTAGCTTAAAGGCTATTGACACCATAATTCTGGTTATTGGTAGAGCTATCGGCACTGGTTTTTGAAATAAGTTGAGCTTTCTATTTCTAGTATCTTGATGGCCTTCAGAATAGCTGTTTGATGCCTACTTTTAGATCTAGTTAAAATAATCAGGTACTCTGTAGCTTTGAAACCCTCTTGTCTTACAGATGTGGTTAGGTGTTGATGTACCAAATCAAGGTAGTAAACAGTCCAAGATGCAGTTGGAGGCCATCCTGCCCTGCCCTATGCTCTGTGAACTGACCTAGCTAGGCCTTGTTCCTCTATCTGTGAATGCGTGACTCATCGATATGGGCGTTTGTGTTGGGCCCATACCAACCTTGTTTAGTCCCACAGTGTTTTGTTCGCCCCACGGAGGCCAAGAAAGCCGCAGATGAAGCCAAGATGAGATTTGCCCACATAGATGGAGATCATCTGACACTGCTGAATGTCTACCACGCTTTTAAACAAAGTAAGTGTAAATTAGATTGAAGGCACTCTTTTGTCTAAATGTCACTTGCAGCATATAAGATGTTTCTTCATCTTACTTTCATTTATTATCTGTGACAACTTTACATTAGACACCCAGAGGTACTTTAGAAGAAACTCCTGACTAGCATTTAAAATAGAAATTGTCTGTCCTTTCCAAAGTTGTTTACTCTTATAATCAGGGGGAAAATACCGATTATAGAAGGCTGGAAAATACAGAGCCATAAAAATAAAATACAAAATAATATATTTACCACTGACCTATAATTTTTATGTACTTTTTTTCTGTTTCTTTTCATTCATTTTATATGAATAGTTATGTATCATTTCTAGACTCTTTACTGCTTAATAATTTGACTAATAAATAGCTCTTAAGTAAATATAAAACTATAAAATAGAAAAATGGGCTGCAGATGTGAAGGACCATTCTCAGGTTACAAGTGGTCCATAAACATGAGGAGAAAGGTCAACTCTACTTGTAGTTCAAGGGCATTATTATTGAGAGGTACCATTTTCTCACCTATAAAACCGGCAAAGGTTGTAGAAAAATAGTCCTTAACTCTGTAGGAGTGGGTTTAGTGAAACAATCCTACATTAGAGGTGGAAATATAAATTGATGTGGTCTTTATGAAAAGCAGTAGATTTTATGTCACTGAGACCTTAAGAAGTTCACACCCTTTGACCCAGAAATAATCTTTGAAATTATCTTTCAGTATCCAGTGGACACAGATATAATTAAAGATTTCGTCCCAGAAATTATATATGATAGTAAAAATGTAGGGGGAACTGCCTTAATGTCCACCAATAAAAAGATGGTTCAGTGATTTATGTTATACTGTTCTAGCTTTATTTTACTTTATTTGAGGGTGTGGGGGGAGGGAGAAACAGACTCCTTGCTGAGCAGGGAGCCAGATATGAGGGGCTTGATCCCAGGATCTGGGGATCATGACCTAAGCCGAAGGCATACAGTTAACCGACTGAGTCACCCAGATACCTTGTTCTAGCTTTAAATCATATTTTCAGAGACTAGTTAGTGACATGAAAAACATTTTCCATTTGTTTGAGAACAAGGAAATGCAGTGGCTCAAATTCAGATTTTTCACTTCTTGTTTTATTTGTAACTCATTTTTGTTACCTCCTAAAAATCTATTTACTACTCCCAGAATAGTCTGTTCATTTTGGCACATCTCTTTTGGGGTGGGGATGAGTTTCTTTTTCTCGGAGTCCAAAAGTGCTACAGAGCCAGTAAGTGGAACAAAGAGCATAGCGGCCAAAGTGCTGCACGTCTGAGTCTTACTCGTGAACTTCACTATGTGTTGAGTAGAATTGGTAAAAAATCAGGTTAAAATAAAAAATGAAGACCAGTACACAGTTGATTTCAAAATATTTATTTTATCCCTCTTGTGTCCAGTGTACTGATAACGCATAATGTTAAAGACTATTCTTGATAGGTTAGGTCACAAGAAATATACTGTATTCCTGTGTGTAACCACCAGACACATAACCTGTTAACTGACAGGGAGGCTGCAGAGGGGAAGGTCTTGAGGAGATTCAAGCCCATCTTGGTTTTCAAAATCCTTTGATATCATTAAAATATTGTTTTAAGTGTAAATTAAAAGATTTCTAAAGGAGCAGCATGGATTTTTACCATGTATGTCTCACAAAACATTTTAATGTTCTCTTAAATTAGGAGATTGTGTTATTTTGTTATTTAAGTTCTATTTAAGTAACTATTAAGCTTTTTAAATTATTTAAGCACAGCAGTGTATTTGGATTTCATAAGTTGCTTTGAGAATGAAGTTTTAGGTTTGAAAGTATAGAACTGTGTATTTAGATTTTAGGTATGAATGTAACAATTCAGTCTTTGAAATTGGGAGGAGTTTACTATTTCACATGATAAAACTACTAAATGCTTATTCTTCATGTACATGATGGTACTTGGGAGCTTTCTGTGAAAATATGGAACAGTAGACATCTATAAAAGCTTTATCCTATCACTTCTTAATAAGAGTAGGAGAGGGAGTGTCATGAATTAGAGAGGTAGCATCCATTCTCTAGATGCTTGATCTTTGCCTACTGCATGCTTCTCACTGCCATAGGGATGGTAAGCTGTTGGGTGGTTTTAGACCTTTTACTCCATATACTTGTAATAAATAAGGTCAAAGGAAATAGAATGAACATTTGATCGAAGTGTCCCCATTAGTCAAAGCATTTAGCCTTTAATTACTGCCTGTCATCTTTTCAAATAAATGGAGCTATTTAAAGAATAATATCAGACTTCCAGGTCTCTAAATAATATTTGGGACATTCCATCTCCCTTTATTGAATTTGGAATGTTTTCACTAATGATTTTTTTAAATATTTTATTTATTTATTTATTTGACACAGAGAGAGAGATCACAAGCAGGCAGAGGCAGGTAGAGAGAGGTGGGGAAGCAGGCTCCCCGCTGAGCAGAGAGCCCGATGGGGCGCTCGATCCCAGGACCCTGAGATCATGACCTGAGCCAAAGGCAGAGGTTTTAACCCACTGAGCCACCCAGGCGCCCCTTCACTAATGATTTTTAAATGATGCTGCGTTATGTTGTTAATTGAAACATTAAGTATAGCAACCGTGTTTCAGATACTGGTCAAGAGAACTATGGTATCAGAGACGTGACAATGGCTGATTACATAGAAAAGCTAAAATTCATCTTGATATACTATAGGTTGAAATAATAAACTTTTAAAAAATAAATGTATTTCGAGAGGAGGGCACACACGCGAGCAGAGGAAGAGGAGAATCTTAGGCACACTCCCCGGTGAGCTTGGAGCCCATTGTGGGGCTCCATCTCAGGACCCTCAGATCAAGACCTGAGCCGAAAGTCGAGAATTGGGTATTTAACTGACTGAGCCACATAGATGTCCCTGAAATAACACTTTTTTTTTTTTAAAGATTTTATTTATTCATTTAACAGAGAGAGAACACAAGCAGGCAGAGAGGCAGGCAGAGGCAGAGAGAGGAGCAGGCTCCCTGCGGAGCAAGGAGCCCGATGCGGGACTCGATCCCAAGACGCCGGGATCATGACCTGAGCCAAAGGCAGTTGCTCAACCAACTGAGCCACCCAGGCGTCCCCCTGAAATAACACTTTTGAGAAACAACTAGATTTAAGTTATTTTGGAACACCTTGATTTGTCTGTATGTCCGATTTCACTCTGAAATGGTTTGACTTTAGATCTTAAAAGTAGTTTTACTGTATTGGTTAAGAAATTTATAGTTAGCTTTATTTTAAGGAAATATTTCCATATTTTAAGTTTTATTTTTCCCATTTATCACCTTATTTCTCACAAATTTAGAAAGTACAGTAGTACTACCAGACTGTTTGTCTTGACAACTTAAAATCACCATTTTGTTACTCTTTAGGGTAGGAATTCTGAAATTTAGAACCTCAGAAAAGCTATACTTCAGATCAGTCTGCAAATCAGCTGCCCTTTTCAAAGGGCCCCCTTTCTCACTGTCTCAGTGTGGACATTTCCATTGCCTTTCGGCTCCATACATTGCACCAGCATAAGCGAGGATGCCTCTAGAGCATACTTTCTCCTCTTTGTGTTCTCTCCGGAGGATATTTGGTGCTTTGTTGTAAATGTCAGTAAGTTCAGATGGATACTTCTTCTCATTCTAGATGGATTAATTAATGGACTTGAACACATCAGTTCTTTAATTTAAAGATCCATTTTACTACCGCACCTGCCCACCCACCCTTTCTGAAATGTGGCTACATTTTGTAATGGGCAAACATTTATTAATATATTTATTGTTTCTTTAAAAAGCAATTAAGAAAATGTGGTATAATTGGTAGAATCCTAGAACTAAGGAGAAAAGAATGTGCCAAAGATTAACATATGTTACAGAAGCTGCAGAAGGATCAACATAGTTCTAATTGCCCCCCCCCCCCCCATTTCACAATACCCTCTTAGGTTTATTTATCAAAAAACCTATGAAGTAAATGATGAAGTTTTCCATTGTGACTCTCCAGGACATAAAAATGTCACTATATAATATTTTATATTATGCTGCAGTTTGAGCTCTTTGCTTAAATGAGCAAACAGTGGATTGGTTGGAAGCTTGTCAAGGATTCATCAGTGCAGAAATATCCCTTTGATAATAAATACATGCAGTAAAATTATTTGAAGTGTTTAGCTTTGTTTATTAATAATAGTAAGACTTGTTTATTAAACATGAGTGGGGATTCCAGACATCTTTATAAACTACGTCACTTGTATTTCATTTTTTGTTTTATTTTTTTACTTTTATAGAACAGTTCTTTAGTTTTTTATTCTAGTCCTTATTTTTAATTCCAGTTGGCATACAGTGTTATATTAGTTTCAGATGTTCAATATAATAACTCAGCACTTCTATATATCACCCTGTGCGCTCATCGCTGTTCAAAGGGATACATTCATCCCTGTGTTTATAGCAGCAGTATTTTACAATGGTCAATATACAGAAGCAGCCAAAGTGTCCAGTGATTGATAAATGGGTAAAGAAGAGGTGTGTGTGTGTGTGTGTGTGTGTGTGTGTGTGTATGTATATATGTAATGTATGTACATATACGTACATACATGTATATGTAATGGAATATTAGCCATAAAAAAGAATGAATTCTTGCTATTTGCAATGACCAGGACAGAGCTAGAGAGTATAATGCTAAGTGAAGTAAATCAGAGAAAGACAAATACCATGATTTTACTCATGTGGAATTTAAGAAACAAAACAAGCAAAGGGAAAAAATAAGATAGGTACAAATCAAGAAACAGACTCTTAACTATAGAGAACAAAGTGATGGTTACCAGAGGGGGAGGTGGTAGAGGGAGGAGTTAAAAAAAATAGGTAGTGGGGATTAAGGAGTGCTTTATCACTTGTATTTTAAATCTTGTTTGTCCACCATTAAAAGGTACATGGGTTGCAGTGAAACTTTTAAATGTTTTGCTCTAGATTTGGTGTTCTAGCACAGAAGTAGTTAAAGAAAAATTACATAGTAGTTATTTGAGTTTAGTTTTATAACTTGCATTTGGTAATTTTAATCTAAGGCTGTCCTTTCTTTGAAAATGAGGAAGACATGGCATTTTATCATATTCCCTCAACACATCCCTGTCTGTCAGACTGTATTAGAAACAACCAGGCGGGTGTTCATGGGTAATGTAACTTCATTAAAAATAGTTTATTCAAAATCACAAAATGCAGTAGCCAGAAACCTTAGTGCTATTTCTGATTTTGAACTTCACTACAGATTTTTAGGAAAGTTGGTAACATTGTGATTCTTTTATAACACTGATGTGGGTAATTCTCCTTTCTGGATTACTTAGTTTATTCTTAATAATGATTTTCCTTTTTTAATTAGATAATATACCTATATGGATGATTCGTGTCCCCTCTTTTTTTCCCCTCCCTCCAACTTTGTAGATCATGAATCGGTTCAGTGGTGTTATGACAACTTCATTAACTACAGGTCCCTGATGTCAGCAGATAATGTACGCCAGCAGCTATCACGAATTATGGACAGATTTAATTTGCCTCGTCGAAGTACTGACTTTACAAGCAGGGACTATTACATTAATATAAGAAAAGCTTTGGTTACTGGGTATTTTATGCAGGTATGTGGATAATATATGCATGCATAATTAAATGTTTACAAAATATTGTTTGCTATCCATAACAGCCCTTCGAATCTACTTAAACAAGTTAAAGAATGTCTCTATATATTGATTTTAAATGTTATGTCCAGATTCTGGAACGAACTAGTATACCAAGAAATTTTATGTGTGTAGTGAGTAACAGATTAACTCATTAAATGACTAAGTTAATAATTCAGTTATGTAGAAATCAGTTTGGAATTATTCTTTAATTAACAGTCTTTTTATGTCAAATGATATGTTGGCCATTTTCAGGTGGGATTAACAGCTATTTCTTCAATTTAAATTTCGTTTCTCGGCTTTTGATAAATGAATTGAAAAGTCTGTGAATCCAGATCATAAGTGGACATGTATAGTTATAAACTGTGCTGAAACAAGGCAGTTCCCTGGGTGGAACCAGAAGTTCACTTTCCTCTTCATGTAGAAACTAAAGACTCCAAAAACAAATATTCAAACAACTGTATTTCATTCATAGTGCTGTAGGGTGACCATTGATATTTACAACTGAGACCCTTGGGTGCTGCAAAAACCAAAAATGTCTTTTAAGTGATAATGATGAAAAGTAAAATGTTTCATTTCGCTTTAAGTGTGTTACAGTGGGCACTGTACTAACTGAAGTACAGCTTGGCTTGTCAGGTACACATAGTGAATGTTTATTTTAAGGGATTTTAGATAAATTATGTCTAAAAACTCATTCTCTGGTGGTACAATTGAAAAATCAGTCCATTACTTGTGATTGGATTGATTTTAATTATCTCTTCTATCTCCTGTTTGTTCATTCTCTATTTTGGCCATGTCTATTAAGCAAGATGTGGCCTACCTTAAGGCCAGTTGAGCTAAATAAATAGAATGGACCCAAATGCACAAAGTCAAAATAAGAATTGATTGGTGCAGTCTGTAGTTGAAATCGTAGTAACAGTAAGAATTTTTATTGTGGCACCTTATGTAAGATCCCATGCTCGTTAGAGTTAAGGAAATAATAGAGCTAGATAGGAAAATGCATTCTTTAGATACTTTATTCTTAATGCTTGTTTAATATGTACTAATACACAGTGGCTTCTTTTTGACATATTCTTAAATTTGCTTATAATTCGAAAAAAGATTGGCAAAGCCATATTCAAACATAGATTTCTACTTCTGCGAAGGTTAAACTTTGTTAGACACAGGACATGTAGTATAGTACCTGGCACCTAGTAGGTGCTTAGTAATTATTGAAGGAAATTGAGTTTATTTTCTGTTCTTTATTAATAATTGTTCATTTCTGTCATTCATACACATCCTTCATATTACTATAGTTCTAGAATTTGAAAAAACATATCATCATCTGTTTCAGTGTTTGCCAATTAAATAAGTTCCACCAGTTGATGTGTTTGATTATAGATAGAAGAAATGGAGGCAAGAAGCACGTGCTCCATTCTTTTTCTTGTTATATTTTCTTTGTAGACTATCTTTTGCTTTATTTTTCTGTCTTAATCGTGAATGTTCTAGTAATTGTTCATCTAATACACAGTTGCCACCTGGCACCAAAGAACCCGCCCTAGATCTTTTAAGGCAGGAAGGACCGGATAGTGTATGTATAAGTCTCCGTGGGCCCATTAGGTCACTGTTGAAACTGCTTAGCCCTGCCTGCCCTCGCAGTGCAGATGTGGCCATAGGCAAATGCACATCCCTGTGTTTCAGTGAAACTTTATTTATGGACCCTGATGAAATTTGAATTACATGATTTTCACTCGTCCCCAAATACTTTTCTTTTGTTGGTCCCCCCACCCCGTTCTTTAAAGACGAATGGACCATTTGGGGCTGACAGGCCTTAAACAAATGCAGACAATGAGTTGGATTTGGCCTGCAGTAATTTGCTGATCCCCTGCTTTTATCAGGCAATAATAAGTGTAGCCATTGAATAAAAAGCAAAAGATGAGGCCTGCCTGTTCTAATTGTATAGGTAGCTTTATACCACTTTTGCTTTATAAATAGCACATCAGAAACATTGTATTAATTTACTGGATTTTGGTTTCAGGTGGCACATTTAGAACGAACAGGGCATTACTTAACTGTGAAAGATAACCAGGTGGTTCAGTTACATCCCTCTACTGTTCTTGACCACAAGCCTGAATGGGTGCTTTATAATGAGTTTGTTCTTACAACAAAGAATTACATCCGGACATGTACAGATATCAAGCCAGAATGGTAAGTACCACTCTTTGTTCTGACAGTTTTTGTGAGCATTTTGGCTCAGAATGGAATCTGACTTTGTTGCACTAGTCCTGTCCTGGAACTTAATGTTCTTTCTCATCAGCTCAGGATATGTGCTCCCATGTTTAGGTATGGGGCTTTGACCTGATGGTATGTTTGATCTCTTAGAATCTTTGCTTTGCGAAGAGGACAGTGGCATTGTTGGTATGGGCATGGGCAGGATTTGAAGCCAAATAGAAAATTATAGTTGACTAGCTTCAGGGGTGTCTTAGGAGCTATTCTCTTGTAATCAACTCAAGTTTCCTGGTACTGTACTAGAAACAATCTTTTATCATTAGCTCTGAACTATTTATACGTTGATGCTTTGGAGAAACTACACATCTTGTTAGATCTTAGCATATTTGATTTACAAATTGTTATAGGAACTGATTGTGTTATTTTAAGCAAAATTAACCACCGCTCCCCTTCTGTATGTCTGGTTTTTTGTTTTGGTTGGTTGGTTGGTTGGTTGGTTTGCCAGAATCCATTCTGGAACTTATGATAAGAGACGTCAGCCAAGAATGGTAGGACTGAAAGCACTAATTTAAGTTGATGTCACTTGCTAGATATTGCAAGGCTTCTTTCCTACACAGATTTATGACTTTTGACACTTGTGTAGGACATTACCATTTTATCTTAAATGCTTTGTTGAGAAAAAATTGTATGGCTAAACACTAAAAAAGATTCAGTCAAGTGAATTCTTTTGGGGTGTAGATCTGTATTTATGGTTATTAAACTTCGGAAATGAGAAGATACAATCATTTGAATGCAAAGATATTTGTCATATAGAACCTATATTACTATAACCTTGGAGAGGTTGGTCAAAATAGTGTTCCAGAGTGAAGAAATTAATAACCTTATTTTAATATCTTTATATTAATGTTTAAAAAGGTTTTTGAAAGGATTTGTCTTGAGCCTTTTTTTTTAAAGTCATGGAAAGTCCAGCGTTAGAAAATTTACAGCTTAAGAAAGTAATGCACTTCTAAAAGTAGTGTTTGTATGGATTAGGCGTTTGTAATTGTAATGTTGATTTGGATTTGTAGATTTGCCTTTGTTCATCAATATATTAATGAGTAATTCCTATCCTATTAGCAGCTCCAGTCTTTAATTAAATGATAATTTGGTAATTTTTCCCCCCCCTTCTGGACAGGTTGGTGAAAATTGCCCCTCAATATTATGACATGAGCAATTTCCCACAGTGTGAAGCAAAGAGACAGTTGGACCGCATCATTGCCAAACTTCAATCCAAGGAATATTCACAGTACTGAATTCAGTGCTTAGAACTGCAGTTATTCAGAGGACAGCTTTAAAAGATGAATGAACTCAAAAGTTCAAGTTGTGCTCTTCACATTGGTTCAATAATGGCCTTTATTTGAAAGCTTTTTAATTTTTCTTTACAGTAAATATTCCATTCTGATTTCATAAATTAAACATTTATGCCTCCCTTTTGTGTTGACACTGTAGCTCATACTGGAAAAGTCGATCAATGTTTTGCAGTTTATTGAAAGTAGTTCTATATATAACAATGTTATAAGCATTTCTTTAGAAATGGTTGAAAATGCTTCTAAAATGTGATTATCGACCATGGTATGCATGATCGTTGTAATTGTTGACATTCCTTTTAGAAGTTGTGAAATGTTACAACTTGTGCTTATGTAGACACAATCTTCTGTCTCAGTACAGAGGCACTGACTTCAATAAAGTCTATTTATACTAATTTCAGCCAAAGCACTTTGATATCTTTGTTCTAGTCTCTCTAAATATGGCTTCTTCTCTTCTCAAGTGTGGGGCTTTTTTTTTTTAATTGTAAGTATACTTTGATTACATATTTAGCATCTTTCCACAAAGGTTACTACTCCTTAGATAAAACAGTAATTAAAGCAATATGTTTAAGAAGATAGCATGGCACTTTGTTAGGTTAAACAAGATGTGATCTAATGGGATAAAAGTATATGTTTTCATTCAAAATTGGCTCTCCAAGGACTGAATAATGAAAGTTCATCTTAAAGTTCATTTCATAGGCTGATTTGTTACCACATTTTTAGCAGATTTTTTTATTATACTTAGAGAAACCTTCTAAACACCCTATCCTCTGAAACAGATGTTTATTTGAATTAAATAAATAGTAGGGAATGATGTTACATTGTAGATCTTAGTTTTACTAAAATTTCAGAGTTGGATATCTTATGCAATGTACAAGAATGATTAGCAAAGTGTGTTAAAATGTGAACTTGATATTCCGTTTCCTGTAACAGATAGTAGACGAGTTAAAAACCCCTTTTTAACAGCAAATGAGGTGTTTGGTGCGATCCCTCATGGGGCCTGTAATAAGTCAGTTACTTCACTCGAAGAGTAAATACTGGACTCCTTAATTTCTGGACTCCCTTCCTCTATCCCCCCCCCCCCAACATTTAAATGTTAAAGGAAATTTATAGGTGTGTTTAGTTGGAATTTAAATATATTTTGTAGCATATATCTTACGTGGTTTAAGGGAGTTAGTTGGGCAAATTAGAGTTTTTCAGGCTGAATACTTAGTATATAGGTAGCTGTTATTAAATGATGCTAATGGCTTTTACGAGTTAATACATTTCTCTAAGTGCCTAATGTTATTCCCGTAGGATAATGTAGATGGTGAAATAATATTTAGGTTGCATTTAAATTGGTTAAAAATGTATCCTTGTTTAAGTATTGGCAAATTATCTGCTAGAATTTTTTTCAGATTATGTTAAGAAAGTCTTGGGACTTAGTGTTTCCCCTTAGTCCTCCCCTAAGCAGGCAGCTTTTGCCAAAGTATTATGTTGCATTTTTTTTCCCAGTTGCATATTTTTATAATCTGACCATCTATCTAGTTTTAAATAGATCTTGGTGTAGTGTATGTGTTGTTTAATCTTGTGCTCTTTAAAATTCTACATTAGACCAGTAGGTTTTCTTAAAGAGAAACTTAAGTTGCAGAACTCTGAAGGAAGTTTGGCATTTGGCAGAGTTTCTAGGAACCGCGAGCGCTCTGTCCATCTTGTGAGTGATGAGTGTGCCCTGGGAGTGGCCGTGGGAACAGTGGAGCTGGCTGAGCTCTTTCACTCCCTGTCATCGCGCCCACCCCACTGTTGAGTTTTGCGAGGCCGGCCACGTCTGACCAAAGCTTTGAGTCTTAAGCACCTATGTTATTGGCAAAGGAATGGCGTTTAAAATTTGTGTCTTCTAAACCCTTCTTTATAGGTTTGGCAGCAGAGTACAAAAGTGGTTACAGTTTCCTTGTTTACATAGGTGGTTAAAACTATCAAGTGAATCCTCAGTGGTCCTGTAGAACAAGAAAATTCAGTATAAAAATTTTCCATAGTATTCAGAAAAATCTTTTCTGAAGAAGTCTCCTCGCTTCTCAAAATAGTAGAGCTGCTTTTTGTTGTGAATGTAGCATAAGAAAGGAAGGCCTTTGACTCTAAGTTGAGGAAATGAACACGATTTGGGGGAATAGGACAGGATGACATACTTACCCTACAGTCAACCCACTAAGCCACAGTCCCACAGAACAGAAAGCATTTGACTTGGTCCTAGAATTTCAGGTTTATAAGGTGACACAAACACCATGAGATTCTCTTCTGAATAATTTTAATGGCCATCCTCTCTGCTCAGATACTTTAAAGAAAGCCTTTACTTTCAAAGACATTTAGTAGTTCTGCTAGAAATGCTGAGCTGAAATTTCTCTCTCTGTGACTAATTGTTTCTAATTCTTGCTTCTAAAGCAAAGTTAGTTAAATAAGGATGTTTGTTTTACTGCATGATGCTATTTAGATACTTAACTGTCTTCTTTACTCCGATTTAGGCCGAATAGCCTGTTTTCCCCTCACCCTTCTCTTTGATACGGTTTCTAGATGTCCTGAACATCCCTGATTAGCCTCTGCTAGATAGTCTCTGGATTATAGTCAGTTCTGTGGTCTAAACTGGGCAGAGTGCAGTGGAACTTGTATTCTCAGGGGACCAGACATGACATCACTTCTGTTAATGCAGCTTATCATTACATTAACCTTTCAAACAACCACAGCGTACTCTTGGCTCATGTTAATCTTAGCATAAATTTAAGGCATCCAGTTATTATATGATACTTTTGGTTATGGCTCAGGGCTGGGAAAAGACCATCACAAAATCGTGGACAGTATTCATCTTGGGAGACCTACCCCATGCTTTTAAGTGCATCTCTTTATTGCTCAGTAAGTAACGTTTTAAAAATTACAGATATAAGAACAATTGCTTCCTAAATAGTTGGGTTAGGAATATCTCAAATACATTTTTTTTAATGGCTTTAGAATTCCTGTAGTGTGAAACTAACCTACACATTGTTTCAGGTGCAGTTTTTTATCAATATTGAATTTAAAAGTAAAGTTGACAGTTGGTATGTACATATTTACACAGGGATTTGAGTTTTACAGTTTCGTTTTATATTCGAGAAAGTCGGGGAGGAATGGTGTTCCCAGGCAGTTTTCGGGGTGCACTAGCTAGTACTGGACCTATGGACACAACGGCCCTGCAGCTACACTGTCGCACAGGTGGTCAGGGGGCGTCTTGCCTTGCCAAGACGAACACATTGATCGAGACCTTGACCTTGTTGCTGCGGTGACTTCTAATTACTTCTCTTGGTATACACTGGCTAGCTGATGGAACCGTGCTGTCTTGCTTAACTGAGTTCTCTAGCTTGGACTTGGTAATTGCTCATCTTAGGGTATTGGAGCCTAACCTAGCAAAAAGCAGTTCTCTGCCGCCACCTCTGTTCGCAGTTGTGTGCAGAGTGTAAGCCAGCCTGGATTTGGGGAAGTTTCTTAGTTTGTTGTTGTTGTTAATACGTGAGCCTCTTTTATTCTGTTTTGTTTTGTTTTGTTTGTTTGAAATACTTTATTTATTTATTTGACAGAGAGCGTGGGAAGCAGGATCCCAGGACCCTGAGATCATGACCTGAGCCGAAGGCAGAGGCTTTAACCCACTGAGCCACCCAGGCGCCCCTGTTCTGTTTTAAAAGATGCTATTTCTTATAGAGTCTTCATTTGTAATTATAGTAGGTTGTAGTCCATAGAACCTGATGGAGAACTCAAATCATAAACTTGGGAAAACCACATTTAAATAACTTCGTTTTTTGTTGTGGAGTGAAAGGGTTTTGAATTGGAAGAAACTTGGAAAGGCTACTTTTTACAAGTTGCATAGTTAGGATGGAGATCAAGAAGGAGAAGGGATACTTTTTTTTTAAAGAAAAGGACCGCTGTAACATGTTGTTAGGCAAAATTTCAACCGATGTCTTGGAAGAGACGGGTTGAGGCCGCACTTGGTGGTGTTAGCCTTGGAAATGAGAAGATTTCCTTAGATTAGGGTAAAAATTTAAGGGACCAGTTAAGGCACCTCAATTCAAATGGCCTCTTATGGAGCCTGCCAGGGAATCAAGTTCAGATTTGACAGAGAGGAGTATTGTGTCAATCTTTCTGTGGATTCCTTCTCAGGTTCCTTTCCTGTGTTCTATAGCCCAGGAGTGATGAACAGGGAGGAGGCTGCCCAGCTTGAGTATGGCTAATGAAGGCATGGAGAAAAGTGGTAGTCTTCAATATCTTGTCATAAAAAGAATCATTGGGGCGCCTGGGTGGCTCAGTGGGTTAAAAAGCCTCTGCCTTCGGCTCAGGTCATGATCTCAGGATCCTGGGATCAAGCCCTGAATCAGGCTCTCTGCTCAGCAGGGAGCCTGCTTCCCCTTCTCTCTCTGCCTGCCTCTCTGCCTACTTGTGATCTCTCTGGCAAATAAATGAATGAATGAACGAACAAACCTTAAAAAAAAAAAAAGAATCATTGAGGGGCGCCTGGGTCACTCAGTTGGTTAAGCGTACAATTTTTGGTTTCGACTCAGGTCATGATCCTCAGGGTTGTGAGATTGAGCCCCTTGTTGGGCTTTGTGCTGAGCACGGCATCTGCTTGGGATTCTTTCTCTCTTTGTCCCTCAAGTTTTGTGTGTGCTGTGTGCACGTACGCCCTTCAAATAAATAAATCTTAAAAAAAATTTAAACGAACATTGATAGCTGTTCCTATAAGTCATCTAATATCTGTGAATTTTTCTCATGCCTTGTGCTTCTGTGATGTTTGGTTAGTAGCATTGGTGAACATTGTATTACACAGTACTAGTTGTGATACCTTTACTGAGAAATATCTTCATTTCAGCTCATGTGTTTGTTTTTCATATGAATTGTTAGGCAATTGAAATTTTGTCTTAGCCACATTTGAGACATGATCAGAGTGAAATGAGGCATGCTCTCAATTTTAGGGAGTGATTTATTTTAAAACCCTTAATGAATGGGAATTTATTTTAATGCTTACAGAGGTGGGTGTTTTATTTTAGATTACATAAAGAAGTGGAATTACTAAGGTTAGATGGTGGAGAATATTTCAGCTTTATGGCACCAGCTCTATTTAGTGTCTTACCAAAGAACCTAGTCTTTGATTCACAGGGAGGATTTACCTACCGTGCTAACATTCTTTAAAAGGAAAACATTTTAAGTTTTAAGAAATGATAAACTCATGCAGTAAATTGTAACAGAAGTGATTGGAATTTCATCGCTGAATTGTGGTAGTGTATGTATGACATTGCTTTAGTATATTTGCTCTTAGTTGTACCGTCTCAGTTCTTGGTACAAAAACATACAGGACTATTTTATAAAATAGCTTCAAAATTGTTAAAGCTTTGTATTTGGATGTTTTGTGTATTCACTAGTTCCCAAAATTAATTATATTAATGAATTTTTTTAATAATATAGTTTATGTTATTTTTTCTATTTAAGAGGGGCTGGATTGATGCTGTTAAAGGTATTTTTTAAGCTTTCAGTGTCTGCACTTGACTAACCTCGAACATTTAATAACTTGAGAGAAACATAGGACTTTGTACAAAAAGTAATGGTGGACTGCTTTATAGTTGTCCTCTTAAAGTAGTGTTATGAACAGGATCTTCTCGTGTCAGTTTTGGTAGAAGTTATTTTGATTGATGGGTGAGAACACATTTCCCCATTTTTGTTAGTATGGAGAAATGTAATATTGGGTATCTTTTGGTACAGAGGACTTTAACGTGAATTGATGGCTCTTGGATAGTTGTGGTCATATTTTCACCAAGAAACAAGGTAGGCTGAAGGCTGTAGAAATGACCAGTCATGGTGGAGGAAAAGAGAAAGTAATCAGTAGCAACTTCTAAAATAGTTCATAGGAACTCTTCAGAATCCTTTATCAGAATGGAATCTTATAACTGTGTAGTATATTGTGTTATATCCATTTTTTAAAATTAATTTTTTTAAAGGAAACCTGAAGTCCATGGTCATGTGGCCACTTACCAGCAGATCTGTCTATTCCTCATTTGGCGTGAGGGCCCCTGTACTAAATATGGTTTCCCTGAGCTGTATAGCAGGGAGCTGGGATATATAGAGAGCCTGGTTGGAGTCCTTGATTAGTCCTTAGATTATGGTGCTTACCGTAAGTTTAGGACACTTTACACATGACCTATTAGACATGTTTGTGGCCAAAGTGGGTCTAGTTTTCCATTTTGGTAAAGAAAATGGAGAGGGAACTTTATCGTATCCCTGGTCCTTCTCTTCTTTAGGTAGTACTTTAAGGGTCTGAAGAGGACACCTGTTTTAATTGGTGACCTACTTGTTTATTATAGTGTGGATTTTCAGTGCAACCCTCTCTTGGTTGGGTTTTTAGAATGCTCAGTGAACATAATCTGAAGTCAAGTCTGAAGTAAACATAATGCAGAAGTCACTTGTTCAGTTTTGGGATTAGAAGTGTTACCGAACCCGAGTGAATCACGTTTATTTCCTCCTGCTTTTATTCCCGCTAAACTGCTTTTCCCCGTGACTTGGAGTCACGGTGAGGATAGATTATCTCTCCCATTTCTGTACTTTGAGTATTTGAGACTGTCAGACTCTGTTGGGCTGTGCGTTTCTGACCTGGAGCGGTGTCTCCTGTCTCTGTCCCTGTACCTGACGCTACGCCTGCTATGCGGTAACTTTTCAGCAGGTGTTTTAAAAAATAAACTGCTCTGGCTTTCATGTGTTTGGTGTTTTATGTCATTGTTTCCTTCTTACTGGTAGTGATAGAACTTAAGACTCCCTACTACTTTTTACCCATTAGGCTAAAAACCAGATTATTCAAGGTCATCAGCGGAGTGGGGCAAGAATGTGGTGTAAATGAACTTTTGTAAACAATGATCAGATTTTATTATATTTTTATTTGTTTATTTTTTAGTCAGGTTTTAAAACCCATCTCTGCCCTTATCAGGCAGTGAGATTGTGGATTTGTGACTTAGCTAACCTGCTTCCTCATTCATAAGGGGAGGCTTGATTATAATACCTTGCCCAAAGGGTTTGGTTCACTAAATGAAATAATATATAACATCTGGTCCAGTGGACGCCCATAATTGACAGCTTTTCCTGTTCCACTGTCAAAAATACGATTTTAAGTAGGTATTTTGTGGTACTTTAGTAAAGCTCCATTCTTTACATAGAACTTGAGATTATTTTGTGACCTCCTTCCAGAGATCTGTCTTGCTGATTCCCTGACTCTTAGGATTCTTAAAGTCACTTGGAAAAAGATTGCCCTGTAGAAACATACACTGCTGTGACCAAGACAAGGAGATCTGAGTAACCTGAATGCTTTCCCTCTTGACATGGATGCTTGCAGGGAAGTATCCAGAAAGAACGTATTGAAGGGAATCATGAGCTTTTTGTGGATAATGCACATTGTATTTATGGACTGACAGAGCACGTGGTGTCTGTGACAGTGTTTATAGATACTCTGACCAAAGTATTGGTCTACAAGGTGAACTCAGCATCATGCACTCTCTAACCATCTAAGTTTCCAGAGGAAGGTCTTATT
Organism: Nasua narica; assembly: GCA_028533885.1. NCBI lineage: Eukaryota > Metazoa > Chordata > Mammalia > Carnivora > Procyonidae > Nasua > Nasua narica. The sequence continues at coordinate 16,707,187 of CM052800.1, read as the reverse complement.
CATTTTGGCCTTCCTTTTTAGTCTCCTGACAAGAGTTTTGGTACCACTAGGCAGGCAGGAGAGCTGGTGTTCAGGTTTACAGAAGAGTTTTTGAACTATTTGGTGTAAACAGTTTTCTTCTGTAGCATTTTTTTCAGTCTCATAAAGGGAGAAAAAATAAAACAAATGGTGTAAGGAAATGTTACATATTTCATATTAAAAAGTAATACTGATAGCTTTAAATACTGATAACTTTTTTGTAGGTAGATGAAGAGAATTTTTCAAAATTCATTTACTTTATGAAAGGGAAATTAGGTGTTTTTGTTGAACTTGTTAGCAAATATAAACATCGTCAATCATATGTTCATAACAATACAAAGACTAATAGTGACGTAGAAGTTTTCTGTGGCCATCAGATTTCCCATAGAATTCCTAGGCCTGCTAGATTTATCTTTTTATTTTTTATTTTTTTAAAGATTTTTTTTTTATTCATTTAACAGAGAGAGAACACAAGCAGGCAGAGAGGCAGGCAGAGAGAGAGGAGCAGGCTCCCTGCGGAGCAAGGAGCCCGATGCGGGACTCGATCCCAGGACGCTGGGATCATGACCTGAGCCGAAGGCAGCTGCTCAACCAGCTGAGCCACCCAGGCATCCCTAGATTTATCTTTTTAAGTTAGTGTTCAGAGTTTCACTCTTTATTAAAAAAATAGAAAGCTTAGGGAAACAGTTAAGTGGCAGTTCACTTCCCAGGGCCCATCTCTCTTTTATTTCCAAGTCATTATCTAGTTTTTGAATATGGCATTGCCACCCTGACTTTTTTTTTTTTTTTTTACTGTTCGGCACTAAAATATTTGATAAGTCCTTAGTGTTGAGGAAATCCTAAATCCTAGAGCCAGAGGGTTAAAAGCAATTCAGTGACAGGCTGTGAAATAGTGTTGTCATAACTTATCAGTGGCTAGTAAATAGGGTAGTTGCCTTCTGACACCATTTTGAGTGAAGGCAGTTTAATTGCGTTGCCTCTGTTTAGATAAGCATTTGGGATCCACAGTCAAATGTATGAATGCTGTGGTTTAAAGTATTTCCATTATGTAAGATTTGATTTCTAAGTTCTACTTTATATCAAAATTTATTTTGGACAATGTCTTTCACTGTGTACATGGAGAAAGAAGCATCACCAACAAATGTATGTAAATCCATTGACTGTAAGAAATTGGAAATTTGCAAATACATGATTGACAGTTGGTGATTTACCCCCATGCTTCTCCCCTTCCCGAACCCCCCCCCCCAATCCTGTGGAAACAATTAAACAATTCTGTAAGAATTTGTAATTTTTTAGTTGTGTTATTTTTCCTTGAAGAAGACTCCTTCCCTGTTGAGTGAAGATTCTAGTTTCTGGGCATATCACATTCACGCTTCTAGCCTCATTGCTTCCTGCAGCATAAACAATAAACACTTAAACCACTAAGCATTTGCCTGGATACTCAGAGGAAGGCTGCAGCTATTTGAGCTAATTTTTGCATGCTTTGTCAATTCAAATTTTCTACTAGGTTGAAAATCCACTTTGGTCTGCATTGGTGATGGGTTTTATCCTCTGTTGATTCAACCTTTTCGATTTTTGAAAGAGAGGAGTTTTAACCTTAGCAGTCATGTAGCACTTTAAAATTCAAAACAAGAATTTGACTCTTTGACTCTTAAAATGATACTGTGTGTTTCATTTCTATGGAATGGGAGGGCCAAATAGATATTTAGTTTCTGTTGCAATTTCAGTAGCTGTCATAAAATCAGAGACAGTGTTGGAAGGGACCTCAGAAGTCCTTGATTTTAAACTCTCATTTTCAAAGAAAACCAAGACCCTGAGATAACCAAATTCTCTTCAAGGTCATTCAGTTTGTTATTTTGTCTCTTCATTCCAAGTCACGACTTTTCCCCCAATATACAGTTGTAGACATGGTAGCTTTTAATTGCACCTGATTTCCTGTTTTCTCCAAATAAACAAAAATAGCTTTTGAATCCAGTGCATTAAGAGAATGTTGATAATAGTGATCAAAACTTGTGTGTGCATTATTTTAAGTGATTTAACCATGGAGTAAGTTTTAAGACTTTGCTAATTTCAGACAGTTTTTTTTTTCTAATCATGTGATTAGGACCTGATAATGGCTGTAAAATTTTGGCCCTTTATAGTAAAGATCAAGTTTGTTTTATTTTTCATTAAATTTTTGGGTAATGCTTACCGTTTCTTGACTTTCTTAAGGAAAAATCTGTTGCTCCCTGGAAGAAAATTACATTTCAAACACATTTTGATTTGCCTTGCCATGTTTTAAACGCTACTTTCATGTACAGGTCTTGTGCTAATTAAGCACTTAAAGTGCAATGAATTTAAATCCTTATTTCACAGCAGCCCAACCAGGGAACATGAGGCCCTGTGAGGTTATGTAACCTGCCCAAGGTATAGGACTAGTGACGGCTGGGTTTTAAACTTTGGTAATGGAGGTAGAGGGCGGGAAGAGCAGACCCCAGAGCCCCAATAATGTACCTCTTTAGCCGCGTTCTCCCCATAACCCACCTCACCCCACTCGAAGCCAGTGGGAAGCAGACCTTCGTTGTCATATCTCTGTGCCACTTCGGCCATGGTCCCTTAAAGGCCCAAGCTTTATGTAGAAATTGAAGTTTTACTCCACGCTTCCGCCCATTCCTCCTGTCCTGGTTTTGCCGAGTTTGGCAAATGTAAGAGCACACCCAGCCACATCCTTTGAATTTTCAGTCCCTTCCTCCCATCACCACCCCAGGAATTTCCCCTATTTCCTGATAGGCACAGCTGTGCATTTTAAAATGTCTTGTTAGGGGTGCCGGGGGGGCTCATTTGAGCATCCACCTACTGAGCTCAGGTCCAGTTCCTGCTCTCAGCTCAGGTCTCGATCTCAGGGGCTTGAGTTCAAGCCCTGTGTTGGGCTCCACGCTGAGCATGGGAGCCTGCTTCTTTCCTTCTGCATTTCCAGGTGTTTTGTTGTAGGAAGCTTTCAGGTTATCTGTCTCTAGAATAGTTGGATATGGAAATGGACCACTTCTTAATCGAATCTAGAGAAGGGATTGAGGGCCCATCATTGTGCTGCCTAATGAATTATTTGTACAGATGTAGAAAAGATAAATATTAATTGATGTAATCAGATGAGTGAAAGTTTAGTGAACTCTCTGACATATTAACATACGCGGGCCAGCCGATCTTCTGTCCTTTAGCAAATCTCACTTGAGTTACATTGGCATAATTAAGTGGGGTTGATAAACCATCTCTGTTTCTTTTCTTTCCCCCTGAAGCTTGGCACTCAGTGGTCAGGCTTTGAAACCAAAACACTTCTTTTCGGGGTTAACTAAGAAAAATAGAGACTGTTCTTAGCCTCCTGCCTAGTATTTTTTATCTCCACTGTGGAGATGGTAGCTGAAATTCTGAGCCAGGGGTCAGAGCAGGAGAGCCCCCCAGTTCTTGAGATTCATCTAGGTTATTCGTGGATGGGGACTTGCCTTGAGATGAGGATCCTGAGCCACTTCTTTGCTCATTGTCCTTGTTACTTGATTGCCAAGCCTCTGTTGATTCCCTCATCTTTTAGAGAGGGATAAAGTGGAGTCTTGTCTTTCATATGGGGTCAAACTCTAAAGACAGTCCTTAATGCTAAAATCATTATGTAGTTCAAATTAAACCTCCCCAAGAAGGGGAGACGTTAGCGATTTGTGCTGGGCTGTTTCAAGGGGGAGTGGGAAATGGCCATTTTCCCCTTCAATATTGGAAGATCACAACTTTTAATCTGAGAATTGATAAAATTGGCCTTCAGAGGCCATTTATAAAAAAGAGAGATTTATAAAAAAAGAGAAAGAGAGACTCCCTCTCATAGAAGACACACACACACTTCCGAGAGGCCGGCAGCTCTTGCGATCAGCCAATGGCAGATTCATACTTCCTGTTTCGTTGACTCAGGGCACTCTAAGAATAGTGGGCAGAGTTGTCCAAACTGCTTATTCTACGTCTTCTCTGGTTTTGTCTTGTTTTGGGTGGTGTGTTGACGCCTTCTAACTGAGTTACCACATTGAACCAGTTAACCGCTCTCTTGGGTGTTGTGAGAATTAAGTCGGGTTGCCACTGTGACGTACGCTTTGTAAACGGTAAGACTCCCGTGCTGGTCATAAGTGCACTTCTCCCGGTACCTTTGGTTCCAGGCCTGCGGTCGATGTCCACCCCTGAAGCCCGATACGGCCATGGTGACTTGCTTCAGCGGGTGGCGTGGAGCGCAGGTGCCGGGGGGCGCATCTGAGTGGAGGCTGTCGGAGCACAGTGTGCGTTTCCCACGCTCCCTCTCCCTTAGCTCTTTCCAGAGCGAGGGGACACGGAGCAAAGATCCCAGACGACCTCAGATGGAGATGGACAAGAAATAAACTATGTCGTAGAAGCTTCTGAGGTTTGGGGACCGTGTGTCCTTCCATTGTCACTCAGCCTATCCTGACAGGTGCAGACACCCACAGGTCTTACTGCTCTTGTGCTGTCTCACCTGTAGACCTCAGCCGACCAAGGCTTATGGTAAAAGCACAGTTGTGAGTTCCATTTAAAATGAAATATTTCAGGGGCACCTGGGGGGCTCAGTGGGTTCAAGCCTCTGCCTTAGGCTGAGGTCATGATCGAGCCCCACATCGGGCTCTCTGCTCAGCAGGGAGCCTGCTTCCCCCTCTCTCTCTGCCGGCCTCTCTGCCTACTCGTGATCTCTCTGTCAAAAATAAAATAAAAATTATAAAAAAATAAAAATGAAATCTTTCAGGGGCTACATGTAGCTGGCTCAGTTGGTGGAGCATGTGACTCTTGATCTCAGAGTTGTGAGGTGGAGCCCCACGTTGGGCATGAAGCCTACTGGAAAAAAAATTTTTTTAAAGCATAAAATGAAATCTTTTGAACTTATAATGGAAAAAGATCCAAGATCCTTCGAGAATATGTTTCAGTAATGCTCTGTTTCCACTAACCTAACATCATGGGCTCTTGTTGGTCAGACAGACTTGGATTCAATCCTCGGTCCACTGAGGAAATTACTTACCCTTTTTGTTTTGCCATCTGAAATAGGGGTCATATTAGCATCTATTTGATACTTATCTATTAAGTATAAAAGCATGTAATGTATTTAAAAGAACATAGTCCCTAGCCATTGATCAGGCACCCAAGAGACGATTGCTGTAGTTTATTGGTAAATGGCTGTGTATCAGGTAGAGCAGGAAAGAAGGGTCTGCATTTGCAGGGAAGCAAACCCAACCTTGACAAAGTTGCAGAAGCAGCTAGCCCAAGTTCTCACGTATAGGCCTGGGATCCTGTTTCCTCCTTCAGATCTAAGTTTCTTGTCATTCCATGCTGATTCCCCTGCAAATTTCAGTTTAGTTACGCCAGAGAGCGTTCCTTAAATGAGCCAATGGGAATGAGCTGGGGGCCTTTATGAGGACAAGGTAAACGCTTCGGGAATGAAAACGCTAGGCTACCTAAGCACCCCAACCCAAGATCTGCTTCCATAACTATGCCTCCAGCCGTACCCAATCTGCTTCTCCCTTCTTAAAATATTCCAGTGGGTAACATGGCTTAGGGCTTGGGGAAATAAAGGCACTTTTCAAATAAATGGTTGTCTGGGCCCTTCAGTCTCAGTGAGGGCATTAGGATGCAGTGGTGAAAGCACGGGTTGTTCGGAGTGATTCTTAAGGCCCTGGATCCCGCCACTTGACTTCGCGTCTTTTCGGGGCAGCAGGCAGCTTCTAGAAGCTAGAGGAGACAAGGAAACAGGTTCTCTAGAGCCGACAGAAGGAATGCAGATCTGTTGACACCATGATTTTAGTCTGTAAGACCCATCTTGAACCTCTGATCTCCAGAAGTGTAAGATAATACCTTTGTTGTTTTGCTTTATGCAATACTTTGTTACAGCAGCAGTTGGAAACTAATAGAGCCTGTTTCACATGTTTCATGCATGTGCCTTCTGGGCCGCCCCCCCTTTTAAAAAAAGATTTTATTTATTTGGGAGGGAAAGAGAGCAAAAGAGCATAGGCAGAGGGAGGGGTGGCAGAGGAAGAGGGAGGAGCAGACTCCTGCTCGATCCCACAACCCTGGGATTGTGACTTGAGCCTAAGGCAGATGCTTAAAACAACTGAGCCACCCAAGCGCCCCTGGTTCCCCCTTTTCTAAAATGTCCTCCCCCAGATACCCACATGGCTTCCTTCCTCACCTTTACCTTCTCAGTCTCTCTGTACTCATATGCCACCTACTCAGAGGGACCTATTTCAGATAACACACTCTGATACCACTCTTTCCCCTGCTTAATCTCTTTACCCCTAGCGCTGATCACAACGTGACCGTAAATGTACATTTATATATGTGTGTATATATATATATATATATATACACACACACACAGAAGAGCAGAGTCTAGGCTTTACTCATTTAGCCTAGCACAAAGTAGGGGCTCCATGAAATACTTATTGATTGCATGAAGGAAGGAAAGAGCTTGTTTGTGTGATAGGACTCCTCTAACTTAAAAGGCTTCCCCAGTGACATTCCTGCTTCACCTATATTCTTAGTGTAGTTTGAATATTTCTCCCTCAAATCTTTCAATAAAACAAGGGCACTCTACTTAAATAATGGAATGCTTCAAACACACAGCAGGTTGCCAGCAAGAAATTGGCATTAATTCTCCCCTGCAAATGAGAAAAACAAAAGTGCCTGGTCCCAGCCAGCAGCTTTTGAAGACCACACCTGTGGGGATTTGGGGCCCCTGCGCGGGGCAGAGGGCGAAGGTGGGCCTGATGGCTCCCCTGGGCTTCCCGGGAGGGGCGGACTGTTTCACCGCACTCCCGCTCGGAGAGCAGCAGAGCTGGCAGGGAGCTGGGGAGCTCATCTGGACTCACCCCCCACCTTTGCCGTGTGACTGGTGAAACGTTCCCTTGGGCTCTGGAGTTTAAGAAAATAGTTCCCCTTTTCAGAACATTCCTTCTCCCGTCCCCATCTGGCCCCAAACTTCCCAGGCTTCAGCGAGCCACTTGACAGGTTTTACAAGACCACGGGGACCGAGAATCCTGGCGGTCCTGGCTCGGTGGAAAGGCAGTCAGTCGCGCTGGTGACTGTCACAGACCTGTGGGACTAGCTCTTGCGCCCGGCTACCCAAGGGGTTCGTGGCTCCCCGGCCGCGGGCAGGCTTGAAGCGGCACTGGCCCCAGAAGCAGCTTGGAGTCAGGCTGGGGTGGGGAAGTTTGGGGGTGCACCTCATTCTCCTCTTCATCGGCTGATTCCCCAGCCTGCTCCCCACTCTCTCCCAGGGCTTCCCAGGCGGAGCTCCAGCTGCCCTGGCGCCGTCAAGCTTGACAATGGCCCTTTTACTGGCCTCTCCCTTCCCTGTCACGTTTTCCTAGCAGCATTTTCAGCATTTTCACATCCCAAATTCAACACACTCACTGGATTGTCTCGGTCTGTTTTGGGGGGAAACGCAAATTGGAAATCAACCCTCAGCTCCACCGACCCAGTTGGTTCCCTCCCGGGGTGGCCCTGCTGCCATCCGCACAGCTGCTCATGGCCTTCCCCACCTCTCCCTCCCTGGCCTTCTCACCCCGCCCCAGCCCCTTCCTTCCTCAGCCGCTAAGCTCCCTCTTCGCCCTGGGCACACAGTCACTGCCTTGGGGCAGCTCTGTTACTCATTCCCCGTGTGACGCTCAGTTCCTGCTGGCTACCCACTGTCTCAGACTGGTGGTGAAGGACCCGATAGCGAGTAGGTTCTCAACAAAGACTAACTCGATGACTGAAGAAGTCTCCGGAAAAAAGGACTGTGGTTAGAACTTCGGTTAGAGACATTTTGGTTGTAGATGACAGAAACCCCAGCTGCTACGGTTCAGTAAAACTGGCAGTACGTTGGCTCAGACCGCGGAAGAGTCTAGGGAGGTGACTTCAGAAGAGGCTCACTCAGTACAGGGCTCAAACAATGGCGTTGGGACGCAGTCCCTCCCCTCCCTTCTGCTTTCCTCTGTTTTGGCTTTGTTTGCATCCTCCCAGGGGCTCCCAACTCCTACCAACTTCAGTGTCAGCTGCCTCCATTGTAGAGATAGTGATTCTTCCCAGTGATTCTTCCCTGAGCTCGTGTCTCGGGCGGTCTCCGCCAGGACCTGCACCCGCCGCTGAGCCCTGTGGCCAGGGAGAGGCCCAGACAGGGGTGGTGGAGCCCCACGCCATTCCTGTGGCCTCCGAGAGTGGAGGAGAAGGGGTGCTTGCTCTCACAGACCCTCATCCGGACTTAAGGCAACTGAGCGCACAGTGTCTCTTTCCTTGTCTTTAAGATGGGAATAGTATGTGTAGGAAGCAGTGTTGTGAGGAGTAATGGAGTTCATACTTAGTGCATTTAAAACACTGCCCAATCCGGGACGCCTGGGTGGCTCGGTTGGGCAGCTGCCTTTGGCTTGGGTCGTGATCCCGGGGTCCTGGGATCGAGTCCCACATCCAGCTCCTTGCTCAGCGGGGAGCCTGCTTCTCCCTCTGCCTCTGCCTGCCACTCTGCCTGCTTGTGCTTTCTCTCTCCCTCCCTCTCTCTCTCTCTGACAAATGAATGAATAAAATATTTAAAAAACAAAACAAAACACTGCCCAATCCAGGGAAAGCATTCAGTGAATGCTCACTATTGTTAGTGTAAGCTGTTTTTGATACTGTAGAAGCGCTCCTTTCCGGTAAGATTGCAACCAACTGGTTGGTTAATAAAAAGATGGCTCTTTAAATATGTTACATCCCAGGCGCCTGGGTGCCTCAGTGGGTTAAAGCCTCTGCCTTGCGCTCGGGTCGTGATCTCAGGGTCCTGGGATCGAGCGGGGAGCCTGCTTCCCCTCTCTCTCTGCCTACCTCTCTGCTTACTTGTGATCTCTCTCCCTCTGTCAAATTAATAAAAACATCTTTAAAAAAAAGTTACATGCTTGGCCCACCTGGAGTCACCAAGATGTACATTAGATCTGGAGAACTACTTAGAACTGAAAATTTGTGCCCTTTGACCTGTATCACCCCATTTCCTCTTCCCCGTAGTCCCTGGCAACGACGGTTCTATTGCGTATTTCTATAAAGTAGGATTTTTTTTTTCTTTTTTAGATTCCACATACAAGTGATACCATGCACACTACTTACCCTCATCTTTTTCTGGCTTATTTCACTTGGCATAATGTCCCCCAGGTTCATCCATATTGTCACAAATGGTAGAGTTTCCCTTTTTATGGCTGGATAGTATAACTTTGTGTATCTGTTTTGTGTGTGTTCGTGTGTGTGTGTATTTCTCAATACCATGTTTTCTTCATCCATTCATGGAAGAGCGCTTCGCTCGTTCCCGTGTCTCGGCTATTGTGAACAAAGCGGCGACGTACAGGGGCTTTCAGGCACCGCTCTGAAAACTGATGTCATTTCCTTCGATAATACCCGGGAGTGAGTGGGATCGCTGGGTCACTTGGCAGTTCAATTTTTAATTTTTTGAGGAACCCACCGTTCTGTTTTCCATAATGGCTGTACCATTTTACATTCCCACCAACAGTGTGTAAGTGTCCCCATTTCTCCACCCCCTTGCCAACATTTGTTACCTCCTGTCTTTTTGATAGTAGCCATCCTAATGGGTGTGAGGTGATTTGCATTTGTTTGATGATACAGTGATATTAAGCACCTTTTTTGCACCTGTTGGCATTTGTATGTCTTCTTTGGAAAAATGTCTATTCGGGTCCTTTGTACATGTTTTAATTGGATTATTTGCTTTTTTTTGCTAGTGAGTTGTATGGGTTCTTTATATGTTTTATTTATGAACCCCTTATGAATACATGCTTTGTATATTATATTCTTCCATTCTAGTGGAACACAGTAGAGTCTAGACACAAACCCACGTGAGTACAGTCAACTAATTTTTGACAAGGGTGCCACGAACGCACCAGTGGGGAAAGGACAGTCTCTTCAGTAAATGGCATTGGGAAAACTGGATAGCCACATGAGAAAGAATGGAACTGGATCCTGCTCTTACACCACTCACAAAAATTGACCATAAGAAAACAGGGAAAATTGAAAAACAGCGGGGTAGGGAGGGAAAAAATGAAACAAGCTGGGACCGGGGAGGGAGACAAACCATAAGAGACTCTTAATCGGGACGCCTGGGTGGCTCAGTTGGTTGGGCAACTGCCTTTGGCTCAGGTCGTGATCCTGGTGTCTTGGGATCGAGTCCCGCATCGGGCTCCTTGCTCCGCGGGGAGCCTGCTCCTCTCTCTGCCTCTGCCTGCCTCTCTGCCTGCTTGTGTTCTCTCTCTGTTAAATGAATAAATAAAATCTTTAAAAAAAAAAAAAGAGACTCTTAATCTCAGGAAACAAACTGAGGGTTGCTGGGGGGGGTGGCAGGGATGGGGTGGCTGGGGGATGGACATTGGGGAGGGCATGTGTGCTATACCTCAATAAATTAAAAAGCTGGAAAGAAAAAGTGATAGTTTTCCTAAATAAATTCCAACAGGATTCTTTCCATGTGCTTCACCGGTATTCTTTCTGCAGTGGATTTGGTAGATAATTGATGCACTCGGTGAGTGATGACGGTTTCTAGACCTACCAGTGTTGAAGTCATGGGGAGGAGGTTGCCCAGCACTTTGGCAGTAGGTGTACATGGAAACAGAGGCAAGCAGTCAAGTTCGCAGGGACAGCAGCCATCGATGACCAAACAGTTGCTTCTGTTTGTAGCCAATGTGAACTGTGTAGTGGCTTCTAGAAGAGTGGGGGGCTGTGATGGAGTACTATTCCATTGCACCAACGTTATCCACACAGGAGGTTGCTGGGTCTGGCCTCCCAGAGCAGGCAGTCCTGGCGGTTCCCTTCCTCCTGCCTCCTGTAGAGGGGCCCTCCGCACGCAGCCCCGGGAGCTGTAGCGAGACCATGTTTTCTTATCTTGGTGGAATTTTCCAGTTCTTTCCCATCGGACTATCCTCCCCCTTCAGCCTGGTTCTTCTTGATGAAGCGCCTAAGGATCTTTAGGCCTGTTCCTTACATAAACCTGTCGGGCTCTATCCCCCTTCTTCAGGCCAAACCCCGCTTTCTTGACTTTTCCTCCAAGATATTAAAATAAGCAAGGACCACAAAAACCAGCGACAGCGAAACTATCCGTATGAGACTGTGTGGAGAAGGTCAGAAGGGCCGGGCAGCCTGGAAACACGACAGTCCCTCCCGCCCTCCCTCACGGTCCTCCCTGTCGGATGGGCGCCCGCGGAGGTGGGGGGCGGTGGGCAGACAGTCCGCTCAGCCTTAACTCGGGGAACTGTTCCTGCCGAGCCCAGACCCGCGTCTCTCTAACTCCCACCCTCCGCTCGTGTGCAACAGCAGCAAAGGTGGGTTTGGGGCCGCCTGGCAACCTCCTGTTCTGGGCTGGGGCAAATCAGAAATCAAGGCCTAGCCCCACGTCTCACGAGCTGTTTTACCGTGGGGGACCAGGGGTCTCAGTTCCGCTTTCTCGTCCATGCAATGGGGATGAGAGTGTGGTTGGCGCCCCATGAGCTTGGTGTGGCCCCTGAGCGAGGTCCTGCACGTGGTGACTTAGCCCAGTACTCGGCCCAGTCTTTGTGCCGTTACCCCGGGACCGACCGCAGGCCGCGGCCAGGACGCCCCCCGTGTCTGTCAGGAGGGCCTCTCCTTCCCTACCTTGTCGCTCCTTTCAGCTCCCTGTGAGTGCTCCACAAAGCTGGGTTCCCCAAACATGCTGCCCCCAAAGTCCCTGCTCGCTGCATGTCCACCCGTGTCGGGTGTGGGTCTCCTGCCTCCCCCTGCTCCACCTCCGGCCCCCATCCTGCCCGTCTTCTGTCCGTCTTGAAACCTCCCCTTACCCCCCTGCCTGCCTCTGTCCATGCCCACGCCCTACACTTGATGGTAAAGGCCTGGCAGATTTGGTGTCTTTTCTCATTTCCCCTAAATATGAGGCTTTGGGCACCTTGAGGACCAGATCATATTTTAATTGCATCCTTTTTTCTTCCTTAGTGACTGTTTTAGTGACTTAGCCTGTGCTGTCTTCTCCATCTTCCTCTTCCAGCTCTTCATCCTCTGCAGTAGCCTCCTCTCTCTCCTCTCTGTAGCTTCTGCTTTGGAGAGTTAGCAACATGTCTGCCCCCACGAGAAGCATGCACTAATTCATTTAATTCCCAGTAACTATGGAAGTAATAGAATCTCCCTTCAGAAAGGTTAAGTGCCTGGCCCATAATCATGTCATCAGGAATGTCACAGGGCCTGGGTGATTAACTGTAAATACAGTCTGTCCATCCATCCGTCCACCCACCTGTCCTTCCCACCAGGGCCGCTAGTCTCTTCTGCCCCAAGTGCTGCCCTTAGGCTGCTGGTTTGCAAGAGGAACGTACAGGCCCATGAGGGAAATATATACAGAGCCTCACAGTACAAACGGTGTAGTAAGAAAGCAAAGGGAGAAAAGCAGACCGGTTGGGACGAGACAGCAAGGAAGGGCCGTATCTCTCCATTGCGTAGTTGCTGCCTGATAAATATTAATTATTCACTGATTAATTTGGGTCCGTTTGCTCCCCAGGAAAAGCATCTGCTCTCATGATGAAATGAGCATGTGGGCAAGTGTAGTTTGTAAACTCTAAAGCACTTACAAACGTAAGGAAGCGTGCCTGAGGTTACCTGACGGGTGAGGCACCCGAATCGGCGGCTGACACAGAGCAGGGGCGAAGTGCACAGCGTCAGTGCTCTTCAGTGACATGTCAAGGGCACGGGCGGTGGGCTGGCTTTGCTGTAACTTAAAGGGAGAAGAAAATCTTTAACATTGTGAGAATATTCCTTCCCTTCTCTTCCTTTTTTTTTTTCTTTTTAAGGTTTTATGTATCGACGTCTGCGTGTATTTTGGAGGAGAGAGTGCGAGCAGGGAAAGGAGCAGAGGGAGAGGGACCAGCAGGCTCGGTGCTGAGCGCCGAGCCCCCCATGGGGCTCGATCCCACGATCCTTGAGATCACGACCTGAGCCGAAATCCAGGCTTGGCCGCTTACCCCATGGAGCCACCCGTGCGCCCCCCTCCCTTCTTTTCCCTGTGCAGGCCCTTAGCAGTGATGCGACTGCGGCCGGAGGGAGGGCGCATTTCTGCGACATTTCTCCGTAGCCGACACCTTGTATTCTGTCTTAGGCCACATCGGAGGTGCAGTCTCTCGCACCCACATAAGCTCGCCTCGCCGTTCCTTTTACTTTCCTCCCACTTATTTTTTTTCCCTGCACGTTGGGTGGATTCTTGCCCTTGAGGGTTTCCTAGTCATTAAAGGTATCAGAGACAGATGAAACAGATTTCTGGTCTTACTTTGGGTGAGCTGCTTAATCTTCCCAAGGCCGAAGCCTTAGTTCTCGTGTTCGTATGATTAAAAACCTACTGTGTGCAGGCTCCTGTGACGATGACAGGAGGTGGTGGAGAGCAGCAGCCTTGGTGCCTGTCCCGAAGTAGCTCAATAAAAGTGTTTTCGGCTATCTACCGCCCTTTACAAATGACCTCAAAGTCAGTGGCTGCAAACAACCCTCTCCCTGTATTCGGGAACACAGGGTGAGGTTTTTCAGGGTGGGGTGGGCTGGGCGGCGTGTTGGTGCTCGGCGGGGATGGCTGGGCGAGGGGGGCGGCAGGTCTGTTTCCCAGGCGGCTCGCTCCCGCTCCCGTGGCCGGCAGGGTGGTGCGGGCTGCTCGCTGCAGGTCTGCCCAGGCGCCGCTTGGTCTTTCTCACGGAGTGGCCGGGCTCCTAGAGTGTGTCCCAAGACACTGGGACACAAGCCGTAATGCTTCCTTGGGATCCAGCCTCCAAAGTCCCAGGACCTCATTGCTGCTGCATTTTCCCCGAGCAAGCGAGTCACTAGGGCCAGCTCAGGTTCAAGGGGAGGGAAGTTAGACCACACCGGTGAGAAGGAGTAGCCCAGGATTTGCGCCCTGTCTGCAACTCGGTGCGCAGCTCGCCACAAGCGGTCACTGTTGTTTTCATTCGGGGCCATCCCGAGGCGAGAGATCAGCGGAAGCTGCTGGGCTCCTGTGCTCACAAGCGAGGGTCCCCGCAGGGTCATCCCTGCCGCTGCTCCAGCTGGGGGGCAGCAGCTGGCTCCCTCTTTGTCTGCCGGCCTCTCCCTGAACTGGAGAAGGCAGATTTTAGGCTGCCGTGGGTCCAACCATCTGCCCCTGTGGACGGGACTCTTTGCCCTTTGTGTGCACTGATAGTCTGTCTGCCTGCCTTTCTCTCTCCCTCTCTTTCTTGAATTTATTTTACTGAGTAATCCTTGTGAGTACTGTTTAAGTTCTTTTCTTTTCCAGTTTTGTTGAGATGCAGTCGGCATACAGCACCATATAAGTTTAAGATGTCCAGGGTGATGACCTGACGCGCATATAATATTGTGACTTGGGCTCCGCAGTCAGTTGACGTCCACCACCTCATATACTTGCGAGAACGTTTCTATTTTCCTTGTGATGAGAACTCTTAGGATCTAGTCGCTTAGCAACTTTGAGATACACAGTACGGTAGTGGTAACCACTCAGGTAGTATGTGACATCCCCAGTCCTTACTGAGCTTATAACTAGGAGTTTTGTTTTGATTTTTTTTAAGATTTTTTTGTTTTGTTTTGATTTTTTTAAAAGTTTTTATTTACTTATTTGACAGAAAGAGAGAGAGAGAGAACAGGTACAAGCGGGGGAGAGACAGGCAGAGGGAGTGAGAGAAGCAACCCCCCCCCCCCCCTGCCGCTGAGCAGGGAGCCGGAATGCGGGACTTGATCCCAGGACCCTGGGATGCTGACCTGAGCCGAAGGCAGATGCTTAACCAGCTGAGCCACCCAGGAGTCCGTTATGACAGGGAGTTGATCCTTCTTGATGACCTTCATCCAGTGCCGCCTCCCCCCACCTCCCACTTCTGCTGGCCACAAATCTGACCTTTCTGTGAGTTTTGTTGGTTTTTTAGATTCCACATGTACGTGACATGATACAGCATTTGTCTTTGTGACTGACCTATTCCATTTACCATAAGGCCTTGAGGGTCCATCCATGTTGTCACAAATGGCAGGATTTCCTCCTCCGTGGGGGTGGGGGGCCTGAATACTTTTCCATCGTGTGTATGTGTATACCACATGCTCTTTATCCATTCATCTGTCTACCGACACTTAGGATGTTTCCAGGTCTTGGCTGCTGAATGACGCTGCAGGGACTCTACTTTTCCAAGTCATTCAGTTGTCAAGCCACAGCAAAACGTCTCATCGTGTTGGTGGACACAGCAACCTCATGCATAAACTTGCATTCCATGCTTAAGATCTTAGCTCTGAGCACAAACTCCTAAAATACAGATTTTGTACCCCATGGTGTTAAACAACTTGGTTGCCATTTGATTTTCTCTTCAGGATTATATTTGGGGGTCACCTTGAATGCCGAAAGAGTTTAGGTTTCTTTGTAGTCCTGATTCTGTTGTTTCATAACTCGGACTTTGCATAGGTTGGACGCATTTTCCTCTGTCCTGAGATACCTGTGGCAGTTCCTTATTTGAGAATATAAGGTCTTATTTTTTCCCTTTCATTATGTTCTTTATTTACCAAAACCAGTGTATCTCAAAGTGAACACTAATAGAGATGACATGCATATGAAAACCTTAATGTCAATAGGCTGAGGAAATGCTGACTGGCTTCAACAGTCAAACAGGTTTCTCTACTGCAGGACTTCTCAGAACCTTTAATTAATGTGTACTTTGTATTTCAGAGAGAAAGGTGAAGGCCACATTTCCTGGACTTATGTGATTCTAGATGCTGTTTAGAGAGCACTTCCCAGAACCTGTGTTCCCTGGGACATACTTTAGGAAAGGTAGGCCCAAACCTATGCTCCTTTTGGGGGGAAGATGCGCCTGAGGCGCGATTTTGTTAATGTCTAAGTTTCAGGTGTCTGCACACCTTCCCTTCCTCCAGGCAAAGTTTAGTGCTGCCCTCTCCTGGGATCCTGGGGCCAGCCTGGTAGAGTAAGAGAAAGCTAGGTTCCTTCAGTTTTTCCTCTTTAGCTTTATGGTCCTGGACAGGCTAGGCCCAGATGTCTCAGGTCTGATATGGAGTTAATACAATTTCTTGAGTCGGGGCAGTGGAAAGATTAGGAGCAGTAGTGTGCAAGGACATGGGGCTAGA
Organism: Nasua narica; assembly: GCA_028533885.1. Taxonomy (NCBI): domain Eukaryota; kingdom Metazoa; phylum Chordata; class Mammalia; order Carnivora; family Procyonidae; genus Nasua; species Nasua narica. The sequence goes on along the minus strand of CM052800.1, from coordinate 16,691,056 downwards.
GCAGGTGCCCCGGGTACGCTAGCTTTCACCTTCCCCCACGTTCTGGGACGGATGCACCACTGGGAACAATGAATGAACGCACTCGCCCCCTAGTGGTTATTTCTGCCTCTGCCACCCGAGTGCATCATCCTTACAGAGGACGCGCGGGCTTCTGTTGGCTTGTTAGCAACTGGTCTGAACTGGTGTGTGGCCAATTTGCTTTGGACTAATGAGTCAAGAAATGGCTTAAACGAGGATGATAGACTTTAGAACAGAGATCGTGGGTTCTCAGTAAACGACTGAGTACCATCCCCATTTTACAGATGCTGTCCTTGAGGTCACCCAGCAGCGACAGGGTGGCACTGGGACGCACGGATGGGTCCTTCCCGCACAGCTGAATGCTTGTGGAGACAACCAAGGACAAGACCTGCTTACTACCTCTCTCCCGTGTGGCTCTGAATTGGGAGGGGAGGGAAGGGGCAGGATTCGCTGGATTTCTTTGATCGAAGATAATCTCTAATATTAAAAGTCTTGCAAATGGCAGGCAGTCGGCGATAAGGAAAGTTATTGTTCACTGAGAGCTTGGTCTGTCAGGAACCGTCATAAGTGTTTTACTTATTTCTTGCTTACAAGAAGAAGCCTTGGAAGATGGTAGAATGACTCTCCTTCCCATTTGCGAGCTCAGGAAACCGAGGCCCAGAGCACTTGAGGGCCAGGCTCGAGGCCACACAGCTGCTGTGCGATAGAAGCCGGACTCAACCCTGTGCGCCTCACCGCGATGCCTCCCAGGCTCCCCGTCCTCGTGGCCCACCTCGGCGGCCACACGTATTTATTGTGTCCCTGCTGTGTGCCCACCCCTGTGCCAGGAGCTGGGAAGGATACAAAAGATTCATGAGACTATTTGGTGTCTATGATTGCTCCAAAATTGGTTTTGACTTCTTAATAAAGGGTAAAATCCCCGAGGAAAAAACTGAATGATGAAATTTAAAAGAGCAAGTTTTTCAAAGTAGGAAGAAACTGGTTAATAGCAAGCTGAAGGGCAAACATGTTTTAAAAAAAGCACCAACGCCGGGGAAAACCAACACTGTATTAGTGACACATATGATTTGTAGGCCTGTGAGCAGGAAAATGTAAAAGGAGGCAAGAGCTGTCTTCTTGAGTAAATGAAGCATGGAAGTTCATTAGGACTATAAAGACGTGTTAACAGAGGAAGCCTGGCCTTATGAGCATCAATGGGCGGCAACAGAAACCATGTCAGGTAGGTGTAAATTGGAAACTGGAGATGCAAAGGCCCGATCTGAGGGACACATTTACAAAAAATCAGATAAATAATAAATTATTAAATATGTTAAAAGCTAAAAGGATCTTTGTGTCTGCAAGGCTCTTAAATTCAACGGGAAAAAAGCGCTGGGTCGGTCTGGTCCGAGAGGGTGACGGGAGGGGAATGGAGCCCGTCTGCTGGAATAGGCCTTCCTCCGGAGACACAGGAAGACACCCCGGGTAGAGCTTTCACAGGAAATCATTAGGCCCGGGCCGCATGCAAGTCCCCAGGGGAAATAAAGGAACGAGTTAAAAACACCAGGGCATTTGAGAGATGGGATCTCCCTACCCCCCCATCCTCCTCCTTCCGTGCCCGGGAGCCTGAGGCCCTGTGGGAGATCCCACCTCCTGGTGCAGGGGGTCTGCCCACTGAGGCCCCTCTCCCCCCCTCCCAGGAGCGCCCTTCGGCCCCTCTGCTGCCAGCTTTGCTTCCGGCTGCTCAGGAGGGCGGAGCCTGGTAACTGCAGGCCCTGTGCCCCCGGGGGTGGGGGGGGGTGGGGGGGGTGTAAAGATGGGCCCACCCGGCATCGGATGTTTCCTCCTAAGCTTCCGCGACCCCTGAGCCACGTCTCCCACCCAGACCATGGGTGTTCGCCCCATGGATGGGCAGGCAAGAGCCCACGGCCAGAGGAATGGGGAAGCCTAGTGAGCACAGGGTTCGGGCCTCTCAGCCAGCTGTGCGACCTTGACAAGCTACTCAGCCACTGCCCTGGGGGCGCTGATCACCACAGCACTGCCCGCTCCCCGTGGGGGTCACGCGCTCCCTGCCGAGCATTGCCCCAGGCACGTTAGCAGCACTGGTCTCTTTCGTCGCGGCCACCGTCCCGGGAGGTCGCTCTCAGCATGTCCTTCAGGTGGCAGACAAGGAAACAGGTGGAGAGAGGCTGGGGACCTTGCCCGAAGTCGCTCAGCCGGAAGGAGGTGGCGCTCGCTCCAGTCCCGGGGACCCCATGCCTGAGCGGCACCCTTAACCCTTAACCCCTACTCTGTACGGAAGGCCGGTAACATGGACGGCTGTGCCTTGTGCCCTGTGTTGGAGCAGGGACAGGCGGCAGGAGGGAGAAGACAGAGCGTGGCAAGCCCAATTTTGGACATCTCACCGAGGAAGTGACTTCACTGGGATCTGGAGACGAGGGGGCAGCTAACCAGGATGAAACAGAAGGGGGAGTGGTCCCTGAGGCAGAAAAGGATGGAGCTTGGGGATGTAAAAAGGGCCTGGCACAGAGCTAGCTGCCTGACTGCTGTGTGGCCTCGGCCAACCTCCTTAACCTCTCGGACCCTCAGTCCCCTCATCTGTAAAATGGAGAGAACAGGAGGTAGGAGGACGAAGTTAGATGGTGGGGGTAAAGCGCTTAGCCTGGTGCCCCCCGCATGGTGGGAGCTGATGTCAGTAGGGTTCATGGCCTCAAACAAAGATGGCTTCTTTGCCATTGCCCCACCCTCCAGGGCCTCTCCCTCAACTGTGGCACCACGTGAGAGTGGCGAGTAGTCAAGGGTGGTCGGGGTGGCCCAGGTGGCCTCTCCCTCAGTTTACCAGAGGAAACAGAGCAAATGAGAAGCTGAAAGTCACTACTCCAAGCTTTCTTGGTTGCCCTGGAGGTGAGACTTAGCAAATGATGTGCCGAGGATTATCTGGGTCTTAATCCCGACACGGTGGTCGCGCCCCGTGGGCTCACGAGTCCACGTGCTTTGTGAGGTCTCCAGAATCTCCTTATTCCACCCTGGGTCCGTAGACATGTTGGAATGTACGGACTTGACCTCGCAGCAGCCAGGCCCAGGCTGTGTCAACAATAGCTACGGGGCGCAGCGTCCCCTCGGTGTCCCCAGGGGCAGGTCCCTTATGCGGTTATCCCATTGCAGGTTCCCCGCGGCCCCGCCCGAAGGTGAGGGTCACAAGCCCATTTTGCAGAGCAGGTGACTGAGCTCCGTCTCAGGCCTCGCAGAGGGCAGGGCCAGGCTCACCCCCCAGCCTCAGACTCCAGACCCTGCCCTCCCCGCTCTGCGCCCTCTCCCACGTGTTCTCTATGAGATCTCCGAACACATACTTCGGGGGCCCATTCCCTAGGGTTTGTCTGTTTTCTTTTGTTCTGTGTGAAGAGATCTAGATAAATCCGACTAGATTACCGTGGGGCCACCTCCTCCTCGTCATGGGGGTATCGCCTCCCATCTCACCTCCTCAGTCTTTCAGACTCTCACTGCCGCTTCCGTTCTCCTGCTCAGAGGCTGGGACGGGTTTTCCGGCGCTCATCGAAATCTCAGATCATCCCGTCCACCCATCTGCTTACTTATTTTACCGCGTGGCTCAGCCCGCCAGGCAGCAGGTTCCTCGGCCGTAAGAATCGTGCTGGTCTTCCCTTCCTCACGGGGACCAGCAAGTACGTGCGCGTGGCCGTGCTCCATGTCGGCTCTTGAGGGACTGCCGTCGGGGGCACTGCGCCCAGGCTCCCAGGCAGGTGTGGTTGCTCCCCTTACTGTCTGCCAGTCTACTGCGCACCCAGGCCTCGCCTTTCTCATCTGTGAAATGGACCTAACAATAGACAGCGGAATCCTACGCAGCCACCAAAAATGACGGGCCCCGGCATGGACCGGCACGGAAAGATACTCACGGTGCAGTGAGTGGGAAGTGTAACAGGAGATCAGATAGCGTGTCCAGATGAACCCGTGACGCGCACAGCATATAAAAATGAACAGGCCCAGGCTGTGCTTGCAGGCTGCCTGATTTCTGACTTGAGTTGGCCCCACTGACTGGCTGCGTGACCTTGGGCAAACCACACGTTCTGGGCCTCAAGGTCCCCATCTGCAAAAGAAGTTGAGAGTCTGCGGAAATTAATGAGCGAGGGCACGCACTGGGTCAGGGGGAGTTTGGCCCACGGTAAGAGCCTCATGAAGAGCTACTGTCTTTGTTTATTTCTGTCTTGTTTCCATTGTTACTGTGATGTGTCAAGTGAAAATAAAGGATTAGAAAATATGTACAGTATCATCCCGTGGTTTCTGATGAATGTGTATCTGTGACTGGAGGTACATAGACCAAAATGCCACCTGCTCTCTCTGCTACATCATGGTTTTTCTTTATTTTGTTCTTTCCTTCCTCCCTTCCTCTCTCTCCCTGTCTTTAAACAAACTTGTACTACTTTGTGTAATAGCACAATAACACCAAGAAAAGCCATTTATTGCAGGAAAGAGTGAAATAATAAAATGGGCAAGGTACCCTTCCCAGGGAGCGGGGGAGGTGGGCTCTGGTTTCAATTCTGTCACCATCCTGCTTCGGAACAGGAGGCCCCTGGGCCCGGTAACAGTAACACAAATGCTTTTATAACTCGCCACGCGTTATGCTCAGCCCCTCTCACAAATCACACAATTTAAGCCTCTCGGCAGACCTGCCCGATAGGTGTTCTCATTCACTTACACAGATAAGGAATCCAGGGCCCAGAGAGGCCAGGCAATTTGTCCAAGAGTGCCCAGCTTCCCAAGAGGCAGCCCCTCAGCCAGGCCTATCTAACTCGGAGGCTGAGACCTGAGGCCTCCTTAGTTCAACTGTGGGCCCCAGGCCTGGGGCACCCGCATCACCCAGGAGCCTGCTAGGAAATGCAGACTCTCAGGCCCCAGCCCCACCTCGGCCAGGCATGAGCTGCATGGGGATGAGACCCCCACGCTTGGGGGAGAGCCTGGTCGAACTGCTGTGCCGTGTGGTGTCCCCCCGGCTGTCTACCGCCCACCCCACCCCCCACCGCCTCTCTCGAGCCTGGCCATTGTGCCTTCTTGCTGCTTGCCACGAGCTCCCTGTCCAGAGCTCAGCGGGGACACCAGAAGCCACCTCCAGACCGCCGTCTCAGTGACTGCTCGGCAGCTCCGAGACGGAGGTTTGAAGGGAAAAAGAGATTTGACTCTGTAAGCCCACGTAGGGATGATCTACAGTGTTTATATCCACATTCCCCTTTCCAGACAGCGGGCCATAACTAGGATATTTTCGTTATTTAAAGAAAAATAAACACTGCAGGCTTCATAACCAGAGGCCTTTCTAATATGCTTAAATGCCATTCGGAAGGCGCTGAGTTAAGGGTCTAACGACAGAACAGCAAAGGTAAATTATCCTGGCCTGTGGGTGTTTATATATGATGATGGAATGCAAACAAGTATTGTTCGGCTCCGAAGGCAGAACCGGAGAAAACTTCATCTAGGTATTTAATTTAAGGGGCAGAGTGGAAATAGTCTTTTGTTTCCTCACCGGCCCATGGTTAAAAACCCACAGGTCACTCTAAATCAGAAGGCATCACAGTGGATCCCAAGGAACTGGAACATAACATTTCGCAGAAGACTTGTGTGTTTCTGGCTGTGTTCTTCTCTGATAAAGCTGCTTTGCTGTGTAATCCATATATGGAGTTGAATAATGTGGCTGGGGCCCATGCACATGTGCACACGCGCGTGTACACAGACACCGAGACTCAGCCTCTTTAGGGTTTATGTGAGCAAACAAAATGATCAAAGATAGTAATCTGGCGTTTACTTCTGCCCAGGTAAAAGAAAGATCGGAGATGAACATTTCTCCTGTCTGAGTGCAGATGTGGGTTGCACAACCAGATAAAGTCAAGGTGCTGGGCCGTAGCTTTTCTTTTTGCCAGTTTCTTATAAAATATCAGGGCTTTTCCACTAGTGTGAGAGCCAAGGCAGAGAACTAGAAAGATAAATGATTTAATTCAGGCTGTCAGGTTCTGTTTGCTTGGAAGCAAGGATTCGCGAGGAGAAAAGCACATTAATTGAGGTCTCAAGGTGGTGGTAGAACACATTTTCTTTATTACTGCTTTCTGTGTAGGGGATTGCTTTTTTTTTTTTTTAAAGTTTATTCTGTCTTCTTCAGTCAACTTTTACCGAGTAGGTCCGGTGCTAGGTGGGGAAAATCAAAGTGAATAAGACTGGGCTGGTGGGAAATGGACCGTAGGAATGATAGAAACGGGGAGGAGAGAGACGTGCGGAGTTTCCTCTGGAGCTGTTACAAAGGCCTTTCTCCAAAGAAGCCGACTCCCAAGCTAGATTTGGAGAAGGTCTTTGCCAGGCAGAAAGGCTAGAAAAGGCACTCCAGGCACATGGAACAGTAGGGGCAAAGTGATACTCGTGTGGAAGAATGTGATGTGTGTGGCACGTCAGCGTGTGGGCTGAGGGGGCGGGAGGGGGGGGCAGAGGAGAAAGTTGCTTGTGATGAGACTGGAGGGGTGCGGGTAGGAGTTGGTCGTGAGGGATCTCGTGGCTTTTTAGGCCACGTGTGGTCACAGAAAACTGTGTCGGACTTGGGTCAGGGGTGGGTGGCTAGACTGGAGGAATTTGGAGAGGTGGTTTTACGGGATTTGGGCTTTGAGCCAAGGAGCAAGGGAGGCCACCGAAGGGAAGCCATGATTAGATGTGTGTTTTGGAAAGATTATCCCACGTGCAAGGTGAAGGGTGGCTGGTAATAGGGGTCAAGAATGGATGCAAACAGACCTGTCAGGAGTCTACTCTAAGGTCCTGGCTGGAGAGGAAAGTGGCCTGGTTCAGGGCGACGGAGTCAGAGTGGAGAGAAGTATTTAATTCAAAGAGACACTGCCTGTGGGTGTTGAAGGGGAGGGAGGCGTCAAGGTTATTCCTCCCCAAACAGCTTCCGACTTCCTCCTGATTGGCTCCTACAGATTGGCCATCCAGTCTTCAAATGGCCCTACCGGTCTGGTGGCCCCAGGTGGGCTCAGCGTCCAGGCTTCTGGGGACATCTAACCCCCTGGCATCTAGAGCTTCTGAGCTTTCAGTGAATGTCAGAACCAAGTCAGATAAACCAGTGTGACAGGTGATCCGAGCTGGAGTCCAGTCTTTATTGTCTTCTCTCCCACTGAGCTCCTGTAATCGGCTCTATGGCCCATCCTGTAAATGAACTCACTAACCCTGGTGACCCCTCCTACGTAACCCTTGGGCACTTCAAGGCCGGAAAGCGGAAAACTACATTTCCCAGATGCCTTTGCAGGTCAGGTGACTGAGGTGCCCCCAGGCAAACACAGCTGCTCCAGACTGATGGGCAGAAGGGAGCAAGGTCTGGTGGCCGCTAAGCAGAAGATCAGATGTTCTGGCCAAGAAGGTGGCAAAGTCTTGTTTTTCCAGGGCAGCGGGTGGTAGAGTTATTGGTGTCCACTCCCTACTGTCATGCAGCTTCTTTTTCTGGCTGCTTTGTTCCTATTTGCGGCATCCAAACCCAATTCTCTGGCCCATCCCAGTAATTATGTAAGTTACCTCAGACTCGTCTGCTTAAAGTATCGAGTTCGGTTGCTTGGGAGTAAGAATCTGCAATTACCTTCGTTCATTATTACATATCTTCTTTGTCGTTCTTTGTGTGGTGTTACTTTTCTCTGAACAGAGTACGAACTCTTTAAAGACAAGGGAGAGGCCAGGCGTCCTCTGTAATGTCCATCAGGGTGGATTACAGCCATTTTTGCCCGCGTGACGGCCAATCATTCTTCTTCCAGAAATAGAAGATTACCAGATTGTGCCCCAATTTTCCTCTGGAGAACCACGTCTTCTCTAGTCTCACAGTCTACGTGCTTCGGTAGTGGTGATTCCAGCAACAGCGCCAAGGACGGGCGTGTGACTCAAGTCTGGTCAGTCGGACCCTTGCATCCCCCTGGCTCGGGTAAAGATGGTACAGGACCCGGCCAGAGCCAGCGGTTTTCAGTCTCGGGGGTTTTGCTGGGACTGTTGAGAGAGGGGGGCATCTGCTCTCTATCTGTTAGAACCACTGGGAAGAAGGAAGAGGTGAGCCGGGTGCTGCTGGAGGCTCTATGTGAGACGGAGAAGGAGGTCAACACAAAGGCAAACGAAACCAAAAAACTGTTGATTTGTTTGACCCTCGCATAGATCCAGCATCGCCTGAAGAAGCCCTACCTTTGGTCTCTTCAGTTGGGTAAGCCAACGAAACACACACACGTTCTCTCTTTTGCTTTATTCAGGGAAGTGGAGTTTTTGCCACTTGCAACCACAAGTCTTGACTAAAACACTTGTCCATAAATATCTCCTGATTGGCTCTTCAAAACACAAAAGCAAAAAAACAAAACAAACCCACCACCAACAAAAACCTGAAGGGCTACATTCCCCATTTCTTTTTCCTTTAAAACTTTCTTTCACCTCGACTCCGAACTTTCTTCAACTGATCATCGTTATAACATGGCTGTGCTTTTCATGATTTGATGGGACAAATAATTCAAATAAAACTGAGTTGCACCCTGATCCCTTATCCTCTTAAACAAATTGGCAGCTGGTTCTGGAAGGAAGGGGGCTCCAAGTGAGGGCCAAGCATTGAGAAGGATGATGTGGCCATGAGCTCTACTCTGTGGTGGAGGCTGATTGCCTCTGTACAGCATGATGGTTCAGACCACGTGCAATAGCGCCATATGCAATCAAGGTTACTTGGGTTAGAGTGTTACTTCCACACTCATTAGATGTGTGATCTTGGCCAAGTTGCTTAACTTCTGTGAATTCAGCTCAAACTGGCTTATAATTCAAGAGGAGTTTATTGGCTTATGAACTTGGAAAGTCCAGGGAGGTGTCTAGCTTCAGGTTGGGCTGGATCCAGTTGTTCAAAGGATGTACATCGGGAACCTGTGGTGCTTCCTGTCAGGGCTGATCTCCAAGCTGGCTTTCCTCTGGGCTGGCTTCATTCTCAAGCAGTTGGGTTCATTCTCGTGGGAGGAACATGGCCTGGAAGAGCTCTAGGCTTACCTCTTCCTGGCTTCGCTCTCCCAGCAGAAAGTGCACACCTCTTGCCCTACAGCTCCTGTGACAATCTGAGGGAGAGCTCCTGACAGGACGGCTTGGGTCACATGCACGTATCTAGAGGGAGGCAGTTAGGTCAGAGACGGGGGAGGGAATGTTTCTCCAAGGAAAAGCAGGGGGCTGTTCAAGGGAAGAGGGAGCTGGTGGTAACAGAGTAAAAACAACACATGCCACTTCTTACTCTCCTAGGCTGTGTTCTCTGGGGGAAAACCGGAAATGTAATCGTACCCACTTCACAAGGTTTTTGTAAAATGAAATGAGTTAATGTTTGGGGGAACAGATGCTCTTGGTGCCCCACCCATACCCCACAGCCCTGAACCACTTCCATGCCCGGGGCCCCAGGTCCTCGCCTCAGGCTCTCCCTGGGGACTCTCTGAAGCTGCCAGCCCCCACTTTGTCCTCATCTGCTGCAGATCGCACAGGTGGGGAGTTAGCAACAGTGGGGAGCAGCCTTTAGCCCAGAGCTGGAGGCTCAATACCCAGGCCCCGCCCCCTCGCCCTTGAATGGGTGACGTCGACAGGTGCCCTGGCCACTGCCCTAGGGGTTCCCAAGCAGTACTGAGTTTCAGTGGCCCCCAGTAGCACCCATCACGCCTCCTCCACTTCTCGCTCTCACTTCTCTTACTTCCCTGCTGCGTTTCCCAGGGTCTCCTCCCCAACACGCAAATGACCCTGCGGTCTCAGGGAAGCCACCAAGAAAGAAAGGTTGTCCCGCTCTACCATCATGGCGGACATACCCCGAGCACTCAGTACCTGCTTGCTGGTGGGACAGCCACAGTGATTTTCTGCCATCGTTTCTCGTCGCCTCAGTGCCGTGCCCTTCCTTTGGCCCTTGCCTTTCTGCACTTTTCACCGTCCCTGCTTCTTCATTCCCCTCTTTCCCCCGGGCAACTCTAACTTTGAGGAAAGGATGGAAATATCCCAACAATTGACAGAGAAAAACTGGTAGATCCAACAATGCTCGTCTGGACTGGGAACCTCCTGAAGGCAGGAAGGGTGCTGGTTTTCCCTTTGCCTTAGGAGGAACACCCGAGTCTGTATTCAGAAGGCTTTTACAAACAAGACGAATTAGCAGACGTTATTTTAATAAAGGAAGGAGACTGAATGAAATCTTCTTCCTCTGGGTATCACATCTGCTTCCCCGCTGCAGGTTTAGCCAAAATGATCATTATTTATCCCCATCCACGACACTTCAGCCTCTCCCATCTGCCAAGCAGAGCCACCATTCACTCAACTATCTTCTGGTGACACGAGACTGTTAACACCCCTCATTTTCAAGCAAGGAACAGACCCCAGCATCATCTGGACTATTAACCGATTTCCAATATGAGATTAATGCAAAACTGATTTCTTGGGAGGGGGGGAGGGTTCATAAATAAAGATGGATTTTCTCCTTAATGGAGTGCTATCAGTTCCACGCATCACACGTTTCTGGTGTGACAAATTGTGACTTGGCACCGTGACAGGAATCCGTGCAGAAGAAAGTTTGGTTTGTCGTGAGAGAACCAACCACAGCGGATTCAGAAATCAAAAGCTTTCTGTCTTGGGTTTCTATCTTCAGACCTCTGAATACTGCACGGCAAGAAGTTGGCAAGGTGGCTGGGCGATCTTTTCTCAAAGAGCCTGTAGCTCGCTCTGCTTCCCGAGGGCTTGTCTGCATCTGTTCTGGGCCCCCGTGGGGGTAGGGGGGGGTGACTTGTTTTTATGTTGTTGGGAACTAGCAAACAAACCTCCCTGTTACTGTGCTCAGGCCAGGTGAGCAAACCTACTGAGGAAGAATTCTTTCGGGGTGACAGGGCTGCCCTGGGAGAGGGGTGCGCTGGGCAAAGAAGGAGGCATTTTATCAGAAGTCTCTCCAGGTGGCCCTCCTCGGGCCTTCCCTGTTTAAAAAGAAAGAGCTAGAGATTTGAAGGCAGCCAAACGGTTGTGGCTGGAGGCCAGACTTCATTTATACAAATGTTTTCCTGTTTGCTGTTCAGAGGAGATTCTTTCCACCTGTTCCCGACTTCCTCCCCCCGCCCGCCTGCCCGCCGGCATGTCTCTGCAGGTCCCGGGCCTGCTCAGTGGATCCACGCGCCCACTTTCCTGTGTGTCTGGAGGTGGGAAAGGGTACTCTTTCAGGGAAAGAGAAGTCATGAGCCAGAAGTCTTTGGTTCGAGACCCAGCTCTGCCTTTCACTTGCTTAGCTGTCGGTGGGAGGAGGTTGGGGGTCTGAGCCTCAGTTTCCTTTTCCATAGAAACAAACACAGTAATAGCTTCCTGGCAGGGTCCTCACGAAGAGTGGGCGAGCCATATCTGACAAAGGTACACTTATCACCAGTTGGGCAGTTGGAGGGGGGAAGCGTGCTCTCTCTTCTTGGGGGGTATGTGAACCAGTCATGTAAGCGCACTACTGTGATGGGCTCGGTTAGAGCTGGATGGGCGAGGTGGGGGCGGGTCTCAAAGTTTGGGTTCAGTTCTTACTACTTTGTAGCTGGATGACCTTGGGCAGTTTTTTTTTTTTTTTCCTTAGCATCTCTGAGCCTCTGTCCACAACTGTGAAATGGGGATAAAGCGTCTGGATTCTCCTAGAATTGTTGTGAAGAATGAATCCATTCATTCAACAACTAGGAAAGGGGATCAGAGAGACAGAATTAACTTCTCTACTGGGGTGGAGGTGGGACCCAAGCTGAAACCAGGGAAGTAAGAAGCAGCCGCAGGCACAGAAGGTATGTTTGCAGTAAAGTATACAGTTGACCCTTGCATAACATGGGTTCAAACTCTACAGGTCCCCTTATATGTGGATTTTAAAAAGTATATACAGCACAGTACTGTGAATCTATTTTCCCTACCTTATGCTTTTCTTAATAACAATTTCTTTTCTCTAGCTTACTTCCTTGTAAGGAAGGAATACAGTATATAATACTGTATACAGTATATAATACATATGCAAAATGTGTGCTAATCAGCTATTTGTTGTTGGAGGGATTCAAGTCAACAGTAAGCTACGCGTAGTTAAGTTTTTCGGGAGTCAAAGTTAGACCCCATCTTCGACTCTGCAGGGGGTCTACCCCAACCCATACATTGTTCAAAGGTCAACGATAAATTTATAGACTAGATTTCTTTTTTTTATTTGAAGATTTTTATTTATTTATTTAATTATTTTTATTTATTTGAGAGCAAGAGAGAGAGAGAGAACACAAGCAGGGGGAGGAGGGGAGGGGTAGAGGGCAGAGGGAGAAGCAGACTCCCCACTGAGCAGGGAGCCCACGTGGGGCTGGATCCCAAGACCCCAGGATCATGACCTGAGCGGAAGGCAGACGCCTAACTGACTGAGCCACCCAGGCACCCCTAGATTACAGACTAGATTTCTATAGAAGCAATATTCTGTATTTCTATAGCAGAGATATTATCTATAGAACTTGATTTAGACAAGAAAGCTAAGAAACCCCAGGCGTTGGTCCTCATCTTATATTTTCCAGTATTTTTACATTTAATATTTATAGGAGTTAGACTGCAGGAGGATTAAAATGGGGGACAGCATGAAGAATGCTTCCCTCTTTCCCCAAGCCTGGAGACAAAGGAAACAATGGAAGGAATGATGGCGGTGAAGCCCCTCTATTCAATAGTGGTGAGATCAGCACTAATTTTGATAATGGGATAGAATTTCTGTGGGTCTAATACTTCTTAAAAACTATTGTATTTTTGAAGCGAGGTCAGTCAGCATTATTTGTGTCTGAAGTTAGTACATTAAATTTCATCTCTCAATGTTCTTTCTGACATCAGGTTTTTAGAAAAAAAAAACCTCTCCCCTTCATTAATATCTGAAGTGGTTAGGGACCACTGATTTGAAACACCATTGTTCATGAACCCAGAAAAAAGGATGATGACCTATTTTTTTTTAAAGATTGGTTGACATAGCATTCAAAAATAAGTCAATCTCAGAAAACAAAAACAAAAACAAGTATTTAGCCAGAAATTTAACGTTTTCTGAATCTCTAAGTGGGAGCAATGCTATTTGTACCATGACAGAAACTGTCTTTCTAGAGAGATCCTTTCTCCTGCTTTATTTCCCCTCTGAAATCATGAGCCGATGTTTGTGACATCACTGGGTTGCTGTGGAAATGTTTATTTCACAGAGGATTTCGACCTCAAGTGGGGAATTTGCAGGAGGAAGTGTGAAGTCTTGGAAAAACACAATTGGTTTGAATAAAAATGGGCAGCGTTTGGAAAAAGAATTCAGAAAGAAAACAATATAAATTGCCTATGACAGGTTGTTTCAAGTTTTCCTGTTCAAATACTTGTAAGAGGCATCTTACACCGATTTGCCCATTTTTATTTGAATTTCACTCACCAGAAAGATCTGTAGAAGGAGTTCAGGGGAGCAGGTAAGGAATGGCTTGTTGCATTAAAAAAAACTTTTGGCTACTTATTAAAAATGAGAAAAAGGTTTAATCCTAAAATACCATTTTGAGGTGGGGGGAGATTATATCCGTTTATATTTTTAGACCATACAGCAGACTTAAGAGAAGAGCTCCATTTAAAGAATTGCAACTCAAGGGACCTGAGTTTTAGGTGCAGAAGCTACAAAATCCCTTTTCGTTTTAAACTGTTAAATCAACAGAATGCCAGGCTAGAGCCTTTCTTCCTGCTGGGGCAGTATTGTCCCCTAAATCCACTTTCCAGTTTTCTCAGCCTAGCCTAGTTTGATGTAGCATTGACTTAGCTTAACTACAGCAACCGGCGAAAGGAAGTGGGTTTGCATTTGGGATGGGAGGAGGCGGCCACGGGTGTGTGTGTGCCTGCGTGTGCGCACGCGGGGGATGAGGGGCACAGGGAATCGAGACACAGCAACTGTGTGAAAACGATATCCCCATGGCTGGAAGAGGGGGTTTTGCACGGGAAAGAAATTTTAGGAATTCAAAAAAAAAAAAAAAAAAAAATCTTCAAAGAGGGCGGGAGGAAGGCTTGCCGGGAGGGTGCGGGGCGTAGCGAGGGACTTGTGCGTCTCCGAGGGGCTCCTGCTGACCCCCTCCCCTCGCGCCCACCTGCCCGCGGCCGCACCCGCGCCCCCTGCCGACCCGGGGCGCGCACGGCCGGCCGTGAGGGGGCTGCAAAGGTCTGGCGGCGCGGGCTGATTTAGTGGCCGCGGCTGTAGTACAGGCTGTCCCCGGCAGCCGGCGGAGTCAGCGCGCCCACGTGACGGCCCCGGCTCTCCGGTGAGCTCCCCAAACAGACGCACACCCAGCCACACGCGCGCACACACACACGCACGCACCCCCGCGCGCACACGCCCGCCCGCCCGCCCGCTCTGCCTCTGCGCCCTCCATCCCGGCTCGCTCATTCTCTCGCCCTCTCGCTTCCCCTGCGGTCTCTCGCTCTGCGCGCACACACCACACACACGCACACGCACACACACACGCGCGCACACACGCAGCCGGCACAGGCGGCGGCGGCGGCGGCTGCCCAAGTCAGGACGAACCTCTGTAGGTACCGTCTTGAGAAGGCGGCAGCGGCGGTGGCGGCGGCGGCGGCGGCGGCGGCACCGGCAGCCCAAGCATCCCTCCTCAGCCGGAGAGCGAGCACCGCCGAGAGTTTGCGTTCCCTTTGCCGTTCCCTTCCCCCTCCTTTTCTTTATTTTCGAGAGAATTTCTTCTTCGCTTATTGGTTTAATTTGATTTTGAAAATTTTTGGTTGCTTTTGTGTGTGTGCTTTTTTTTTCTTTCCTCATTTTATTTGCATCCAGAGCATGGCGGGCTGCGGGCTGTCGGAAGACACCTTCTTCTCTTCCTTCTTTTACAACTACGGCTCCTCCTGGGAAACCCCTTCCAACCAGGTAAGGGGTGGCTCGGGGCCCGGCGGCGTCGCGCCCTGTGCCCCCTGCCGCGCGCTCACTTGGCACTCGGCGGGGAGGCAGAGGTTTGGGAGGGGGTGGGGTGGCCGGGGGGGCGGCAAGTGGGTCGCACTGTCTGGGTCAGTGCCAACCGGCGAGAGGAGGTGCCCCCGTCCTCAGCGAAAGCTCTCCAGTCTCCAGGGGCCATCGCGTTCCTCTCGTGCCCAATCAGCCTCCCCCCACCACCATCTCCCAACCCAGCGGGAACCCGAGAAAGAGGCAGGAGCCAGCACGTTACCCCGAACAACTCCTGGCAAAACCAGGGAACTCGAGCGCAACCTTTCCCAAGTCGCCACGGGCGCCGCGCCCCTGTGCGCCCGGCGCCTGCCCGCCCTCCAGTTGCGCCGAGGGGCTGCGGAGCTGTGAGTCCCTCGCAACGTGCTGTTCCCCTTCCACTCCTCCCCCCACCCCCCCCCGGGCCCGGAGCCACCTCTTTCCCTAAAATGGCTGCAATCTCAAGTGGAGGCGTCCCCTGACCCCGCGGAGGCGGGGTGGGGGGGAGCAGAGTGGATGCTCCGGCGCCCGTGACCCGGCGCTTCCCCTGGCGCGCACAAGCACCCCACAAACACACACACTTAACTTTGATGACTGTGCAATGCAGTCCGGCTGCATCGTGCCCTCGACGCTCCCCGCCGCCGGCCTGTAGGTGTGCATGTCGGTGTGAATCCGGGGTGGAGGGGCCGGGGAAGCTGGAGGTAGACGCCGGAGGGGGGGGCGTGGAAGGAGATGGGTGTTAGCCGGCCACGGGTAACCTGGAGAGACGGGAGTGTGCTCAGGGTCTAGGGGTGCAAAAGCTATTCTGGGAGCGAGAGCGAGAAAGAGAGGAAAAATGCCTTTTAATTAAATAACTGTTGTAGTCTGCTGCCCCCACCGCTTGTTTGGTGAAAGTCTACAGGCATCTGTCATCTCCAAACTACGCGGGGAAGTGGAGCTGGAGTCGAGGGAGGGGAGGTGTGTGTGTGTGTGTGTGTGTGTGTGTGTGTGTGCGCGCGCGCGCGTGTGTATACGTACACGCGCATGTCCAGGCTGGGGAAAGTTGGGGCCGGAGGAGAGGTGAAGGAGCAATGGTGAAAGGCAGCAGCAACTCGGTGGGCGGTCGGGGCTCCGGGACGCGGGGGGATTCCCGGGCCCAGCGGAGCGCGCGCCGCTGGGGGAGCCGGGCGACGGGGGGTTGGGGGTGTCGAGGAAAAGAGCTCTGTTCGGCCCGGCTCACCCGCCGCCGCGGCGTCTCTTTTCCCCAGCCAGCCCGCCAGCCTCGGCCGCTCGCTGGGCTGCCCGCCGCACTCGCCGGCTCTGGCGCGCTCCCTCCCGGGCCCGGGGCGCAGCGCGCTCCTGTGAGCTCCAGGCTGAAAAGCCAACCCCCCAAAGCAAAACAACCCAAAAATGCGTTCTGCCGCCCCCGCATCACCCCCAGTTTGTAAGAAACGGCAATCCCCAAACTAGTAGTTGCCGGGCGAAGCCCTGGGGTCTCCGTGAGGGCTCCCGGGAAAGCGCCGCGGCCATCCGAGTGAATAATACATAAGGGCGGCCCGGGAGCCCCGGAGAAGCTCCTGCTGCCGCGTTAAGCAGCAGCGGGAGGCGGCGGCGAGCTCCAGCCAGACCGCCCGGCAGCCGCCGCCGCCGCCGCCGCCGCGGGTGGGGGCGTCTGGGCGGCCCCCGGGAAGCATACCCGGCGCGGAGCCGCGCGGTAAGGGGGGGCAGGAGGGCGGCTCAGGCGCGTCAAGTGAGGGTTTGGGGGCGAGGCAGCCGGGAAAGGGGAGGCCCCGCCGTGAGTAGAAACTTGAAGAACTGCCGGGGTGGTCGGGCTGGCGCTGGAGTTAGGAGACTCGGGGTGGGGGTAGGGGTGCCCTGGGTGCCCGTGGCGGTGCAGGGGGCTTTCTTCAGGCCACCCTGCCTCGTCTTGCGGGGCCCCGGCGCTCTGCATGCCTCCTCACGCTGGCTCCCAGTAGCCGAGGGCCAACGACCCCTCCGGCTCGGCCAACTCCAGCTCTCCAGGAGCGGGCGTTCGCTCGCCCGTGTGCGTGTGCGTTTGCGTGTGTGTGTGTGTGTGTGTGTGTGCGCGCGCGCGCGCGCGCGCGTGTTTGATTGTCGATGAGTCAGAAATCAACCCTAGCTCGCCTTTAAGGACCAAGACGGGTAGGAGAGGCTTGACCCTCACACCCAGAGCCAGCCTGGCGGGGATTCGGGACTCGGTGATTCCTTGGCAGCGCCGCGCCCCCAGTCCCGGAGTCAGATGTGTTGGGATAAGTTTCCAGGCTCGTACCTCCGACCTGTATCTCGAGGCCGCGAAACTCGGGCACTGCGTTTCCCCTGAAAAGAGAGAGAAAGGGTGGAAGGAAGCTCGCAGGGATACAACATCTTTGGCAACATCTTGAATGAGATAGGAAATAAGTCTTGGGAGAGCGTTGGAAAGCGAGGGGCCGCGGCCCGAATTTGCAGGACTGGCAATCACGTGCAAACTCCTTGGAAACCGAAGGAGGTGGGCGAGAGGGAGGGGAGGTGGGCAGGGTCGGAGTAAAGGAAGCCAAGAGCCAGAGAAAGGGGGCGTGGGGGTGGGGGGTGGGGGGCATTTTAAAAAAGAAGAAAACTATCGGTTTCCTTGCGTAAAGTTAGTTTAACTTGATTTGGAAAAGCTTTTTCCCAAAAGGCAAGATATTTCTTCTAGAAAGGGAGACTCGTGTTGCTAAGAAAATCGGAAAGAATTTCTGATAAAGCAGCTGGCGCTGCTCTGTGGAAGATGGTTCGCTCGCAGGCTGGTATGGGGCGGCGCGCTCCTCTCAGTGCAGTGAAATTGTGTGGTGGGGAAAGGGAGATTATTTGAAATATTGATCTCTCCTTCCAGTGGTACGGTATGAACTTTACGATAAAGTGCAGAAACAAATGAGAGATGTACATCATTAGACTAAGGTGCCCTCAAGTGCTACGGAAGCTTTAATCTTTGGTGGTGAACGCAGCCAGGCAGTGCGTCTTGCCAGGATTTGCGGTTTCCAACGCGGCGGTTTCACCATTTTCAGGGATGAAGAATGTATGTGCATAAGGACCTAGGTTCCTAGTGCTCCGCAGTTCACATTTTCAGCGGCTGAGCCTGGGCACAGGACTGAGAAACCTGCTCCCAACTCTTCCTTCGTTGAAAAAGGATAAAACAAAGGCAACACTAAATCTCATCTCGGACTCAGGCGGAGCTGCTATGGGGAGGCCTGGGCCAAATTTGAAAGAGTGAGACTTATTCATGATTTTTACCTGAATTGCTGCCAAAAAGCTTACAAATCCTCCATTCCCTAAAAATAGCAATGCTCTTCAAATGTAATTTGTTTACTCTACCTCAATTAAAAATAAAACCATCTTCCTAGTGTTATAAAGTGCTTATGAAGGTAAGGGTTGACTGTACTAAAAAAAAAAAATCAAGCTTTTTATTTCTAGATCAATATGATGTGCTCTCAACATCTAATACCATGTAAAAGGAGCCTTTTTACAACATCAATAGCAGGCAGGCATATCTCCCTGAGAACCTCTTTTCCTGGAATCACAAGGCATTTTGATTTGCTTTCATTTTCACAAGAAACATGATTATGACACCTCTGGTTATAAACAAGCCAGTGAAAAAAATAATGAGGAGGGGGGTTCTTTATATAGAAATCTAGAAATTTGGAAACAACTGGGGCCTTGGTTTGTTACTAAACCCCAAAACAAAACCCCCAAACCCAGCCACACGAATCATCGTCGTCGTCGACTGGAAGGTTTTTTAGTTTTTTTTTTTTTATCTGTGACATTTTATCAGCAAGGCTGGGGGAGGGGAAATTGGGGTGATTTTTTTTGGAGAGAGCCCAATGTGTATGAGAGCTGAAACTGCATCTGTTACCATTTAAAAACTAGGAAATTCCATCTTATATCTGAAGAGACCATGTTGCAGGTATTTGGCACCCTCTTGCCAAAGTGCAAAACATACCATAGTGTGTGTGTGTGTGTGTGTGTGTGTGTGTGTGTGTAGGAAGCATCTGCTTTGGTGGAATTTATTTCTTCAATTAGAATGAAAACCCCAATTAGAGTGTGTATGTGAAATGTCTCTGATTTGGCTCCGCGCAGCAGACAGCAGACCATTCTTTAATTTACAGTTTCACGCCTAGGGATGGCAGTAGTGCAAGCTTCCAAAACCCAGCATTATCTTTTTATGTTGTGCTTTTCAACCTGCGAGTCTCTCCTGTAGATGTTTGAGCTTTTCTGTCTCCATCGCGACGCTGACTGTGGAGCGGTCATTACTGCTTGCTGGTTTGGACCTGGGTCACCTTATTTAGTTGTCACTCTGGAAGCCCAAATCGAAGCAGGCCAGGTCTGTATGATATTGAAGCAATCAATGGAGAGTGAAAAATGGAGCCAATTAGCTCACTGCTCGGATATCCGTGAGGCCAGACATCGGACTTTACTCACCTGATTGACCAGTACTTTGGTTACTGGATAGCTCTACCCGAGTTTGTGAAAAAATACTACCACCAGGCTCGACCTGCTCTGTTACTTTTCTTCCGCACCGCTCCGCCCAGCCCCTGCCACTCCCTCACATTTTCCAGACCAGAAATGTAAAATGGCATCCTTATATGGACACACATTTTCTTTCTAGAGTAGGCAGCGACTGTTTCAAATTCAGCCCTGGACTTTTGTTAGCTAGTACCTGTAATTCTTTGTACTCACTCTATCTTTTCAAGCAGGATAGAAGTTTCAATGCAGAATCATTAATGGATGTGGGTAAGTTGTTGAGAACTTCTGCTGACTGCCTTTTTTCTTTTGTTTTTGGCTTGGCACGACTTCCATGAATATGGATAGCCAAAGCAGAAAGCAGCCCACTGAGGAACACTTCTCCATCCAGTCCAAGTACTATAAGGAACTCAATATATTTGTGTTTTTCCCTCTTCTCTGGGTATTTCATAATCTTCAAAGTAGTAACAATGTTTGGATCCACAGAGATGAGTCAAGACTTGAGAATGTCCTGTATTTACAAGGTTGTTAGAAAAGCAGTATCTTAAAGTTCAAGAAAATATAAACTGGATTTCTATACATTTTAAATATTGTTATTTCCTTGAAGATGTACAGATGAACTGCAAAATTGTTTTTAGGTGCATTTCTGTATATTTACCTTAAATACTTTTTAGAAATCTGCTTATAAATCTAGTTCACCTGACTCCAGTTTTTCTAACATTGGATTTCCCCTAGAGAGATAGAAAAGCAAAAGAGACTTGTAATATTGTGGGTTCCTTGTGGGCCCTCCAGTAAGTCTAGCTTTCCTAAGGCACCAGCTTGGAAATATTGTTTGCTTTTCTTTGTAAAATTCTATTAACCTAAAACTTAGGAACCAAGTGGCAGTGACAAGAGCTACTTTTAATTAATGCTGTTCCAAAAACTTTACATGTATCTGACTAATCTCCAAAACAACATATGAATTAGGTACTTTTATTATTATTCCCATTTTACAGATAAAGGAAATAAGGCTCAGAGAGTTACATATTTTGTCTAAGGTATCAGTGCTAGGTAGGGGCAAAACTGGGATATCCCCCAGGCAGTCTGGTTTCAGAGCCCAGAGTGCCAGCTAATTCTTACTTTCGACACTTCTTCCTCCCCAGTGCAATATAAAAACGTCATGTGGCCACATGTGCATTTCCAGCAAGTTTGTGATGGTGTCCTTCATTTGCCAGTTTCATGAAATAGTGAAGATCTCCTTCATGTGCCCAGGTGTGCCCATTTTTTTCCCCTGGTTATTAAAATAACCAGATAAAATTCTCTTTGGTAAATGAGGTGAAGTCATCTGTTTCTGCAAAATCAACCGTAACTACCTGATGTTCTTATTTTTTCTTGGTGATGGACTTAATGTTTGAGTTTGCTATTCTTTTTGGTTTGAATGAATGGTCGATCTAGTTTTACTTTATTTTATTTTTTAAGGAACTTATTGATTTATTTGAAAGAGAGAGAATGAGAGGGGAGAGGGTCAGAGGGAGAAGCAGACTCACCACCGAGCAGGGAGCCCATGCGGGACTTGATCCTGGGGCTCCAGGATCATGACCTAAGCCAAAGGCAGTTGCTTAACCAACTGAGCCACTCGGGTGCCCCTTGATCCAGTTTTAGAGATAGGCAAGGTCTTTACATTGCCAACCTCAAATAATTATGCCTTAGTAGAGGCCCCATTACAAATGTATGTGAGTATCAATAAAATAACACTCTGCAGAAAAAAAGTAATTTTAAGATTTATGAGTGGAATAATTTTATAAATAATCACTCAGATGCATCAAAACCCAATCTTATATGTGTCTGTGTATGTGTATGTATGTGTGTATATGTGTGTATAAAATACATATTTTTTGGCATAAACTTACCCTCATTTTGTAGGCAAAACCACATCATGTTGGGTTTGCCCTGTATATAGTTATGTTTGCCCTTTAGTCCCTGAACTTACCTTTTCCAGCATGGCCATGTTATAACAGGTGTCTTATGCATTGAATCACGCATCTAACATTTATGTCCATCATGAACTAATGCCTCTTAGCGGTTCGTCCCTGATATTGTGATCTTCCAAAATATAGTCGTGGAAAGGGGAGGGAAAACATTAAATGTCAGTAGTTACAGCAAGACAGTCTCTGGGCAGAGGACAGTTTCTTGCTGTTTTCACATTCCTTTGGCCCTAGCGGAAATGTAAAAGTGCAGGGTTTGCATTGGAGTGAGAATGGGGTCACCTACCCTTTGTAGTCATCATCAAGGAAGCAGAACTTCCTTCCAGAGAGACCATAGGAAATCAATGATCACACTTTGCCAGCGAAGAGGTAAATGTGGACAGCAGACGGCATTAAATAAAAGGGCAGCAGAAAAGTGATTTACTCTAGAAGGCAGTGTGACTTTTTGGTCTCTTCAAAGAATTCACATTTTTGATATAATATATTTAAATATTTTCTTTTGGATTATTTTTTTTTTTTTAAGGAAAGGAGAAATGACATTAAGTGATGCTACTGTCTTTTCACTTGGGCATAGCTATTTAAGGAAAGCAGAGTGCCTGGAATATGGTAACAGAGACCCCCGTTCCCCTTATTTTTTTCCTTAATAAGAATTGACCTGATTTGTTACAGTTACTGGATTTCTGTTTGTTTTTTAATTTTGCATAGTCCCGGATGCAGAGGGGAAGCTTGCCATGGGGGAAGGAGTGTTGCAGAGGGATCCTCATACAGGAGAGGCATGGGGGTGGGGGGCAGGGAAAGAAGGGGGTGGTTGGTGATCGCTGAAGCAAAGGGAAGCATAGGTTTGGAAGCTTAATGAAATGGAGAAAAGCAGGTGTGCAGGTCTAATATGAGTCCCTTCTTTTGCGTGCATTTCTGATTGGTTTGTGAGCACATCTTCTTCCTGTACATTTGAAGGATAGAACTTCAGGTAATAAATAGCTAAGGGGCAAAAGTGAAGGTTTGGCTTGTATCGGAGAATACAAAGTATCCATGTAATGTCTTGCTTGAAAGTATATCAGAAAGTGTGTTAGTTGCGTAACAACAAAACAAAACAGGAAGAAGAGAGACAAAGAAAAAGAAAACTCTCACCAACAACCCCTACCACATTTTGCTCCAATTTATTATTTCCAGTAGCAGTTTAGTCCCTAATGTTAACAATGAGTGATTATGATTCTGTAGTTTCGTTTACAGCACGAATTAGCATTTTGTTTTCTGTTACGGCTTTTGAATGAGGAATTATAATGTATAATTTGCTGAAAATAGATGTTATCATCTCTTAGGACGAGAACAACCACATAAACTTGAACAAATGATAAAAATGGAATCAATTACATTTCAAATGGAAGTAGTTTACAAACCTCCAAATACAAAGTGGCAATAGTAGCTGGTTATTGTAACAAATAATTAGTTTTTTTAAACAACATTTATTGAATTCCATTGACAATTTGGTAATTGTTCACAGTCGACTATAGCCCTCCCTCTTCCAAAATGAAATGTGGCGTGGAATGACTGCATTTTATAAACTGCAGTTTTCCTCCTTATTTAGTGCTGCAACCAGAATATATATATATTTCCACATGTAACCCCTTTTTAGTAATAGAAGAACACATGCAATAGAATAAAACGATGTCACTAAACCCTGTCGATGGCTTAAGATAAACACCCAAGAGCTGATGATTGACAGTGTTTTCAGGTTCCAAAGAAAGAAAAGAAGCTACTAGTTTGCATGGGTGTATGTGTGAGTGTACGTTGAAGGGGGAAATGTTTGAAATGATTTATCAAATAGACGGAGTCCTATTTTTACTTGGGCGAAAATTAATTTCTCTTTGCACTGCCAGTCCTCCCTCTTCTACCCTTTCTGCAGTGTGTTGTCCCGGTTCGTGTGTAAGCTTCTCACCCACGCCACCCAGGAAGCTCCGCTCGGGAAGGCACCGCACCTGCCTTGACTCTCGGGGCCCTCATCGTCCCTAGCCTGTAGTAGACAGAACAGATGGGTTGGCTAAACGGCTGAGTTTTCAGAAAACAATTTTATACCATTATATGCGTCACCTTCCTTATTGTTCTTTGTCCCATCTCAGGATGATGAGGGCAAGGCCGTGCCATTTTTTGAAAGCGGGGATTTGACTTGGAGGATAAATGAATCCTGCCTTCATTTAAGCATCTTTAGGGAAGAGCATGATTGGTTTACCAAGGGCTTGCTGGACCTCTTAATTTTTAAAATGAAAAAAATGATGAAGTATATACTTCAATTAATAAATTCAGAAAGGAGAAAGGAGGAAAAGTGGGCATCTGACGGTTTTTGATTTTACTTTAAATTTTTTTGGGTAACTGCTACGAGCTGAGTGGATCATTCATTTTTGATTATTTCTAAGATTAATCTATTTCTTTAAAGTTAATATGCAAAGAAATATGTCCCACATCACTTTATTTTTAGATCCCACGATTCAGTCTGAAACAAATCAGTGGTGCATTATAAACACACGAGAATGTATCTAATGACAGGAGTCGGGCTGAACAGATACTAAAATAGATGGATGCATCGTGTGAAGTCGAGGGAGCTGCAGGAGGGGATGGAAAAAAAAAATCTCGAGAAGTTGGAGGGCTTGTGAGGTGAACACTACGGAGACTTTTCCCCCGTTCATCTGCGCTTGTGCGGTTCAGAGCAGAAGGGACCCCATTTGCTCCTGCGGGAAAGGAGGAATCATGATACCCATCTAGAATGCTAGGAAAGATTCAGCGATGCCATTGACTAATGCAGGGCTGAGTCAGTGTTAGGTCTTATCAGTCAGTCCTCAAATATTTATAGAGCACCGACTTATGTGGCAGCCTGGTGGAGTGCCTGACACTTAGTAGATTCTTAATACGTTCTATGGAGTCGGGTATAATAGAACCTACAAACACTGCTAGAACCTTGTAGAAACTGTATAAAGTGCTTGAGGTGCACTGACTCATTTCATCATCAGAATAACCCTGTGGGGTGGGTCCGTACTCTTATTCCCTTTACATGTGATCTGTTACCATCAAGGCAGCTGAGGCACAGAGATCACACAGCTAGGAAGCGGTCCAGCCAGGATTTGGATTTATTGCATCTGGCTTCCAAGCCCCGGTTTTAACCACCATACTAGGCTGCCTTTGGGTGGATGAACCAAAGGATGACAGAGGAGAATCAAAGAGGGATAAAACAACGTTTCCTTAGGCATGGCTGGGGGTTACAGGCAGAGCACCACCTCTATGCAGAGAAGCTTAGAAAATGCGTAGTGCTTTAAGAAAGGAGCAGAGACTAGTGGCACATCTGGGCGGCACGCAGCACGGCTACTTAAGCATCTGGCTCTTGGTTTCCACTCAGGTCATGATCTCAGGATCCTGAGATCGAGCCCTGCATCGGAATCCCGGCTTGGGATTCTCTCTCCCTCTCCCTCTGCCCCTCACCTCCCCCCACCATCTCTCTCTTTAAAAGAAAAAAAAAAAAAAGAGAGAGAGAGAGAGAGTATAGTGCTATGGTCATTAAGAGGAGGAGTTTAGGCGCACCTGGGTGGCTCAGTGGGTTAAGCCGCTGCCTTCAGCTCAGGTCATGATCTCAGGGTCCTGGCATCGAGCCCCCATTGTGTTCTCTGCTCAGTAGGGAGCCTGCTTCCCCTTCTCTCTCTGCCTGCCTCTCTGCCGACTTGTGATCTTTCTCTCTGTCAAATACATAAATAAATAAAATCTTTTTTTTAAAAAAGAGGAGGAGTTTCCCTTTTACTTTTGACTGGAAGAATCCCAGAAGGCTTTAAGAAGGCAATGGCATTTGATTCGGGCTCAGAAAAATGGAGAGAATTTGGGCAGGTGAGTAGAAGGGTGGGAATGGGGCAGAGGGGGCATTTCTGGCAGAAGGAAAACAGGAGGAATTCGTCAAGGAGTAGTTGTTAAGGGTTGTTCCTTTTTAAAGAATTGATTTATTTTCATTCAAGATTTATTTTGTGCCTATAATGTGCTTGTCTTTGTCCTCAAGGAGCTTTAATTTAGTAGGAGACACATAGATCACATGACATATATGATATATATGTATATGTTATATATTATAAAAGTCTTTTCGTCTCTATATCCATATATCTACCAGGATCATCAATCTATCCATCGCCTACTGTCTCTCTGTTTGGGCGTCCATCCTTATCCCCTTTAAACTGTGGGAAGTGTCCAGAAAAAACAATAAAGACTGTATATAGAAAGAACAGGTGAGGAGGTGCGGTCTGTCCTAACTCACATGTCAACCTTGGAAATTTACAAGGGACTTCCTAGGGTGAATCTCCCTCCAGCAGGCCCCCTCCCTCTCTCGTAGTCAGCAAAGGGAAGGAGCTGGCAGAGTTTGGATCCTGTGAGTAGTGTAGAGAGAAGACTCGCTTTCCACCCCGTTCTCCCTGTCACAAGCAAGCCAGCAAGACCTCAAACTTAGCTAGAAAGTTAAGATCTTTGCATCATTTAAAATCCGCTCTGTTGACAATGTCAAGTGTACAGTTTAATGAGTTAAGTCCAACGTAAAATTTTATTTTGGGTCTTCTTGCACTTTTAATAGATTACTAAACTTTTTCTGGGTTAAAATTAGTCACCCAGCCTAGAGAGTAAAATAACATCTGAAGTTGGGGACACACTCTGGGCCTGTGCAGTTGTGCTGATGAAATCCTTTACTTCTTTCTTTGTGTGATGTCAGACTAAAAGGGTTACACAGCTTTGCGAAAAGAGCCCAAAAACTTGTAAAAGGGAATGGAATCATCTTTACAATGTTTATCCAAGGTTTGTTATTTTAGGAAGTAGGACTCCACTGCTCGTGGATTTTTTTTGGATCCTGCTAGTAAAAGTTTCATTAGAAAGAATTGCAAAATTATTTCCCCCAATTAACCTGGTCTTCAAGAACAAGTCTGCTCAAGAGCAATGGGTTGATTCCTTGTTTGCATGCGTTAAAATAAATACTGGTTCGTTTTCCTGAAGTTCTGGCCGCATCCGTTCCCTTACTGTACTAAGATAATCAAGTCTGATGATGTTTGGGGGAGTGTTAGTCAACTGTAAAATGCTGTCTTCGTCGTTCTCATTATGGTGGAAGGAGAGTTTGCTTGGAAAGGGAAACCATTTTTGTGTAAGAGTAGCACTGAAAACATACCCGGAAATAAAGTAAATATTAAATAAATATACACTATTCTCATTTAAGTAATTATTCTTAAAATGCCTGCTTGCAACATATGAAACATTTGCAATGGGGGGGCTCACTCCAGGACCGAGGACTAAATCTATATTAAATCTGCCTCCTCTGTAACAGATTCTGTCAAGTGACCTCTCAGAGCATCCCAAACAAGCGTTGACTGAGGTCATTTCAGGCTAATGAGTCCTCCCCGAGCATTACTGGGTTGTTTAAATAAAGTACTTAGAGAATGTCCTATAATATGAGAGCCTTCAGAAATATTCGAATATCCCTCTTTTCTGGAGAATTTCAGGAAAATGCCTCATGTATTTGGGAATATACGATAATTAGGAAGTCTTCCCAAATGCTAGGCATTCCTGGAATGCTGGTTGTTATTAGTTCTTTTATGCCTACATTGTATGTAAATAGCTACAATTTTTTTCTTAGTTGATTTATAAATGCCACAGTTTTTGAAAATAACATTATTTGCCCTACCCACAGCGTTAAATACATTCATGGGGCACGAAAGAGGTGCTTACTAAAGTCTATATCGATCATTTGAATAGAGCAATAAACTTTGACTCATTATGGGAATTTAAAGATATAGGCCCCCAATTAAAAAATGGCCAGACCGCAGAGGGGGCAGGAATGTTCCTTTAAGTACTAACCAAAAAGGATATTTGCAAATAATGGGGGTTTTGTCTCAAAACTAGGACTGATACCTCTTTTGTTCTGCATTCTCAAGTATAGGGAACACTTTCCCCCTTTATATTTTACTACCTAACTTTATATTTTACTACCAGACCAGACCACAGAGGGGGCAGAAATGTTCCTTTAAGTACTTACCAAAAAGGATATTTGCAAATAATGGGGTTTTTGTCTCAAAATTAGGACTGATGCCTCTTTTGTTCTGCATTCTCAAGTATAGGGAACACTTTCTTCCTTTATATTTTACTACCAACTAAAAAAATATACATGTAAACTTGGTTTTCTAGGGCACTGGTTTTAAATATCATCTGCCAGAAAACTGATAAAAGCATATTAATAATTTTTTCTTATTATAGATATGATACGTTTTTGTTTCGGAGTTTTTCCTTAGGAAAGTAAAGAGGGGAAAATCAAATTCATACATAATGCAAATACCTAAAGATAATCACAGGTAATATTTTAACATATATACTTTCGTACTTTGTTCTTGGCCTTTGTATTTCATTTTTGATTGGTGTCATATGTAAGTATTCTTGTAACCTGACTTTAGCCCATCAATCATGACCAACTGCCATGCCGTATTTCGTATGTCTTTATATCTCTTTTAACGGCTCTGTAGTATTCCATTGTGTGATTATAGGACCATTTATTTAACCATCCTCCTAAATATTGGGTGTTTAGGTTGTCGCCAGTTATGACTGAACCTGGTGCGAATCTATGATTGTTTCTTTAGGATAATACTGAGTAGTGTAAATGCTGGGTTAAAGGGCATAAACATTTTAGACTTTTGTGTTAATCGCTCTCAGAAAAGAAGCACCAACTTACATTATCAGGAGCTACTTGTCAGGGTCCCAGGTGGAGGCTGTTATAAGATGAATCCTCATAGTACAGTATTCACCCATTCGAAAACTTCAAACTAAACCTTGTTTAACGACCATTATCAGCCAGGAGGTCATAATCACCACAATGATGACCTTCTTTTGTCTTCAGATTTTGCAAGTTCTTTGGGCTGCTGGAACAAAATGTGGGTTAGATGACCCAAGCAACTAGTTTATGTCAAGAGTTTAATTCTGGTTTTCAGATGAATGTTTTTTTCTCTTTTTCCAGGGTCTATCTCTGCAAATACCTACTCTCTTCTTTTCTGTTGAGATCTACAGAGAGAAAAACCTTTCTTGTTCCACTCACTGAATTACTTAAACTTCAAAACAAGGAATAAGCCTGGACTCTAAGCAGTATGTCTTGTCATTCTGGAGATAATTCCCAGGGAAGAGGAATGTTGACTATAAACTAATGTGTCATTATTGTTGGTCTGGTTTGGACCCAGACACAACAAATCTTAGAGGTATTCATGAAAATAAAAACTCTTATACAAGAGCCATAATGATTAAGTTCCACAATGAAGGCCATTCTCATTTCTCTCTCACTTTCCCCACTTCCTTTCTCAGTTGACCTCCTTGCAGCTTTTTTGGTGGTGCCTTAAGACCCTTGGTCCATCGGCAGTATAAACTCCCTGTCTCCAAATCTTGCTGTTAGTGA
Organism: Nasua narica; assembly: GCA_028533885.1. Classification (NCBI taxonomy): domain Eukaryota; kingdom Metazoa; phylum Chordata; class Mammalia; order Carnivora; family Procyonidae; genus Nasua; species Nasua narica. The sequence goes on along the minus strand of CM052800.1, from coordinate 16,662,237 downwards.
AATTTCATTCCTTTCTTAGAAAGTGCATTTTGGGGAGGGGCCAGTGGCTGTTCCTTAGGCCAGAGGAACTGGGGTCATTGTTGCTTCCGGAACATTACTTTGCCATTATCCCATAAAATTCTATGATCCCTGTGGCCTCCAGTGAAATTCCCATAGACTATCTCAGATCCTTCTCCCTGGCCATCTTATCATCTTCCTGTCACTTCCCTGTGTCCCTTAGGGCCCAGGACCTGGCTCATGTCTCCTTTCTACCCCAATGACCACCATCCAATGATCTTTGGCATCCGTATGTGGAGAATGTACCCAATGGCTTAGTTTCCAAGTGGCAGCGTTTTGGCCCCCACCACGTTCTGGCAGCCCAATCACGTTGCCCATACCCTGGCCTCATCCTTTGGAATGGCTCTGCTTCGGGAACCTTAAATTGCGATGTAATATGACTATAGCCTCTTAGCCTTCCTGCTCCCTCACCCATTTATTTCCAAGATCTCTGTCCCCATACTACTCTCCCTTTTTCCCAGTTCATCAACCATACTTTCTCCCCACTCCTTTTTTAGCCAGCCCAGAGCCCATGATATGTCACTTTAATCACTCTCTTGCCAAAACCTCAAAGCCCTTAATCTCTTGCCCTTCTATATCTGCCCACAAAATCCTAGTCTTGGATCAGTCCAACCAACTGTTTTGTTTGCTTCTGCTTACAAGCTGTTGACTTGCTATTGGAAAAACCCAGTCATGCTAAAGAATGCTGCTATAATTTTATTGTCTCAACCTCCGTGCCATTCAGTAAGCCCTGTTTGGGTCATCAAGTTCATTCCTTGTCCCTATCTGCAATTCCAGACACTGCCCACTGTCAACAACTCCCTTGCCCACCACTGGCTCCCTTCCCAGGTGAGGATTCATGATTACACAATATAAGTTCTGTCAACTTTTGGTTTTATATCTGGAAATCTCCATCTGTTCAGCCCCAGGTTCCCTTGCACCTGTGGATATTATTCCCTCCCGTTCTCTCCAGGACGTTGAGCCATTAGTTATGCCTTTGTGACTCCATTTAGGAATAAATGTACCCAAATCTCTCCCATCTTGAAAAATTCTTCATCAACCTTTCACTTCCCTTTAGAGGTTGCCTGTCATCTTTTGTTGAATGGCATGAAAGGCCAAGCTCTTGTTGGGGACTATCCATTTTAATGACACAAATCCACATGACTGTGAGCTTGGTTTCTCTCAGTAGCTCACAAATTCTTGGAGTGAAGGGGCACATAGTGTTGCAGAGCAGGGGGCCTCTTGCCATGCTCAGCAAGAGACTTGTAGACAATCATTGTTTCCAATTGCCTCCCCTCCTGTTCACCTTTTAGTGACCTCTAATAATGGTTTAGCCTTCACTACTTTGCTGAAGCTCTCTTCTGGCAATGACTTTATAATTCCCAAATGCTGGGGATTCCTATTCGTTTATATGTGAATTTTTTAGACATTTCTGTGACTTTGACTCTGTTGAGAAATTCCTCTGATGTCTGTTGCATCTTCCTGTCTTTCATTGTGTTTCCTCCCCTCCCTCTTGGACTCTCTTGCTTTGCCTGACTTTAGTTGTGGTGTTTCTAGGGTCCCAACCTGGATCTCATTTCACTCGACTCTTGCTCTCCCATGGCGATCTACCCATGCATGGAAATTAGAGACATGCCTCTCTTCCAGATTTGTGTTTCCAGGCAAGACCTCTCTCCTGAGTTCCAGAACCCTTTAACCAACCAGCTCCTTGATGGCCCCATTGATATTTTAAGCACAGTATGTCAGAGACAGAATTCCTTATCCAGATTACGTTGTTCTTGAATTCCTTATCTGTGTAAAGGGCAACAGTACTCATTGTACTTAGACTTTTGCAGAATACCAAGCAATCCAAAACTTTGTGGCTTAAAACAGCAACCATTTATAAGCCCATAATTATATGGGTTGGGTATATGGGCTGAGATCAGTTGGGTGGTTCTTCTACTGGATTTGGCTAGGTTCATTTTGGTCTGACTATTGTATCTGGCAGATGGCTGGCTGTTGGCAGACTGAGCCATGTATGGACCAGCAGGCTAGTCCATGCTCTTACACATAGCAGTGACCACAAGATTCCCAAGAAAAGCAAGAGAGAGTAAGCGGCAAGGTTTCTTGAGGCCTCTTGCTTGCAACTTGTAAAACATTACTTCTGTGTTATTCATTTGGTCAGAGAAAGTTACAAGGCCATCCCAGATTCAGGGAGTAGTGAAGTCGATTCCACCACTGGAAGGGAGGGGCTACAAGGCCATACCACAAGGACCATGTAGGTGTGTGGTGGCTGTGGGAGAAGGGTGGGTAGGAGGGAATTAGACTGATTTTAAGAGGTTCATGCAATTGTAGCGGCCTGGTAAATCCAAAATCTGCAGAGCAGATCAGCAGGTTGAAGACTCAGGAGGAGCAGCCACTTGATTTTGAAGCTCATCTGTGGGCAGAATTCTTGCTTAAGGGAGATCAGTCTTCCGGAAGCCTTCTGATATGGGTGAGGCCCATCCACATTATGGAAGATAATCTGCTTTACTCAGAGTCACCAATTTAACTATTAATCTTCTCCAGGAAACACCTTCACAGAAACATCCAGAATAATGTTTGGCCAAATATCTGGGTCCCACGGGCCTGCCAGGTTGACACATAAAATTCGTCATCACACAGTCCAACTATCTTGGTCCCTGAGGCACTTCGTGATATAGAGTATGAGGACTGGAATGTAGGCAGAAGGATTAGAGTAACACAGATAAAGGACTGACCTATAGACAAAGGCAGAAGACAGTCTTGTTGAAAATGCTCATGAGGTCTTGCCTGAGTTAGAGGTTAACCAGCCTTTTATTTTTTTTTCTTTTACTTTCTCTCTTTTTTCCAAATACTTTTATTTTATTTTTTCAGTGTTACAAGATTAATTATTCATGCACCACACCCAGTGCTGTACCCACCACCAGGCTTACCCAACCTCCCACCCCTGCCCCTCCAAAACCCTCCGTCTGTTGCTTAGAGTCCACAGTCTCTCATGGTTCATCGCCCCCTCCGATTTCCCCCCATTCACCCTTTCTTTCCTTCTCACAATGCCTTCCATGTTTTTCCTTATGCTCCACACGTGTGAGACCATAAGATAATTGACTCTCTCCGCTTGACTTATTTCACTCCGCATAATCTCTTTCAGTCCCGTCCATGTTGATACAAAAGTTGGGTATTTATCCTTTCTGATGGAGGCATAATATTCCATTGTATATATGGACCATATCTTCTTTATCCATTCATCTGTTGAAGGGCATCTTGGTTCTTTCCATAGTTTGGTGATTGTGGCCATTGCTGCTATGAACACTGGGGTACATGTGGCCCTTCTTTGTACTGCATCTGCTTCTTTGGGGTAAATACCCAGTAGTGCAATTGCAGGGTCATAAGGTAGCTCTATTTTTAATTTCTTGAGGAATCTCCACACTGTTTTCCAAAGTGGCTGCACCAACTTGCATTCCTACCAACAGTGTAAGAGGTTAACCAGCCTTTTAAAGAGATCTTCTGTAGTCTGAAAAGGAATTGTTGTGGAATTTTCTGTAACCAGAGTAGAAAAAAACAATGAGCCTTGAGTGTTTAAGAAAACTTTAAAATCCTCATTTGGTGGTGAACTTAATTCTAGTCGATAAGACACAACACAAATACAGATATTCTGTTCATTTTTACGCAAACATGAAATCAAAGTTTGTGATATGTACTGGGAAGGGGTATTCTAGATTAAACAAAACCATGGAAATCAAAGAATTGTTTGATTAGGAATCCAGGCTGAAGTACTGATTATCCTAGCTCAGTTATCTTCCTATACTATTACTCTTAGATCTATTTCTGATCCTAATCAAATTCCCTGTAGTTTCTGGTCTTTGAGCCGACTCAGAAGAGTTATGAAAAGAAATAATTGTTGGGGCGCCTGGGTGGCTCAGTTGTTTGGGCGACTGCCTTCGGCTTGGGTCATGATCCTGGAGTCCCAGGATGGAGTTCCGCATTGGGCTCCCTGCTCAGCGGGGAGTCTGCTTCTCCCTCTGACCTCCCCTCTCTCTTTCTCTCTCACAAACAAACAAACAAACAAACAAATAAACATATAAAAAAAGAGAAATAATTGTTAGAGATTTTTTGGATCCTGAGAAAGTCTTTCATGACAGACTAGGCCTTTGTGGGTGGTCATTTGAATGCACAACAGACATGAGCTACGTTTCCAATAAGCCTTAAAAACACTTATAAGAGGGGCACCTGGGTGGCTCAGTGGGTTAAAGCCTCTGTCTTTGGCTCAGGTCATGATCTCAGGGGCCTGGGATCAAGCCCCGCATCGGGCTCTCTGCTCAGCGGGGAGCCCACTTCCCCCTCTCTCTCTGCCTGCCTCTCTGCCTACTTGTGATCTCTCTCTCTCTCTCTCTCTCTCTCTCTGTGAAATAAATAAATAAATAAAATCTTAAAAAAAAAACAACACTTATAAGAGTGAGGAATTTAGAGCAAGGTATTTTTTTTTTCTTCAAATGGCCAAATGTTCAGATGATGAAATACTGTTTTCAAAGATGTCTGTAGGTATCCAGTCCAGACTGAATATGCAGTGTTTATGAAATCAAGGGGAGAGAGAAAGTTTACTTGTGATGATGAATTCAACAACACAGTAGTTATCAATATGGTCATTGTTTTTACTAGGGAGTATAATTTGGGCCTTAGATTCCTTTATTTGTCCCAGGAAGAAAAGACTCTCTGAAACATTTATATCTTCCCAGGAAGGTTTGCATAAGAATTCTACATTGCTTTCAAGTTTTGACCTCTGCAAATTGAAGCCTATCCATATAGAATTTCTAAAAGGAAATTTGAGAATAGCTTGATGGTGAGAGGTGCGGTATCGTACCGCTAGCTCTGCAAGTTATTCGCCTTCGGTTTTCTGATCTGTAAGATGACACATGTGGAAAGCTTCGAGTGATGCTTGGACTGTGGGAAGCACACAGAAGCTACTGTGATGATGTTAGTCTACAAGGGGACAGAGGGAGACAAACGTTGTACCTGTGAACCGAGACTAACTTGGTTTACAAGAGACAATGGTGGGGAAACCATAATATCCATTTGACCTCGTTTGTCTCTATCCCTTTCTTGATTTGTTCCCAATGTTAGTGATGAGGAAATTTTCAATAAAATATTTTCTAGGAACAAACACATTTCTTCCTTTGTTGAGAAGCCTCCTGGTCTAATCCACACCAGTCAGGTAATTTTGAGAAGGTCTGTTGTCTGCTTCAGATTTTAATATTTTTTCTCCTGATTTGCAAACAAAATGGAAAAAAAATTGCCTATATATTTGCAGGGAATAAAAACATGTAATACCAAAGAAAATTAGAAGGTAAAACTCCAGAATAACATGATTCTTCAGAAAATACAATCCAATTATAGGAGACAGGTAATATCCAGTTCTTTTTTTGGTTGACCTATAATAAATGCAGATTGCTTAGGTATTTAACAGAGAGTGGTATTTCAAAACCAAATGGTGACTATTATTTCCATTATCAGTGGGAAAAGTAATGTAAAGGTAGAAATTAGTACTCGGGGCTTCTAAATGGGAAAAAGAATCTTTGGAGCAAAACTAGCTGAAAGACTGTAACTCTTTTGATTTCAGGTTAGCGGATTGTTCTTTCAACAAATATTTTGGGAGGCTCTATCATGTTCCAGGCACTGTTTTAGAACCTGGGTGTATAACAGTGAGTAAGCAAGAAAGGCCCTGGCTTTGGTGGAATTTATAATCTGTCAGGTCGAGGCAGAGTGGAAACAAAAGTAAACGCTGGCACAGGAGAATCTGTGAAATGACCCTCACTACGAAGATCATGCAAAAGGACCCTGTGCTTATTGACAGTGAACGGGATGGTGCATGTGCTGCAGAGGGTTGTATGGATTGGGGGCCGGTCTGACTCAAGGGAGGTCCCCCACGGAGGTCTTGCTGGGGGTTGTGGAGGTGGTCGTTCCAAAAGATGTCCCTTGTGGCTGCAGCGGGGGCGAGTGAGGGCATGTGGCTGAGATTCGGAGGGAGGTGGCAGAGCCCAGATCCCAGAAGACTGCAGGTGTAACAGGAGGAGTTTAGAGTTCATTCTCAGTGATATGGGAATCCCCCGGAGATTTTTTTTTTTTAAAGATTTATTTATTTATTTATTAGAGACAGAGACTGAGAATGAGAGGGGAGAAGGTCAGAGGGAGAAGCAGACCTCCCGCAGAGCCGGGAGTGTGATATGGGACTCGATCCCGGGACTCCAGGATCATGACCCAAGCCAAAGGCAGTCGCTCAACCAACTGAGCCACCCAGGCGCCCTCGCCCGGAGATTTTTAAGTGGGAAAGGGACATGGCCTGATATATGTTCTCAGAAGATCACTGTGGCTGCTTTGAGGAGGATGGACGAAATGAATAAGGGGAAGACGGAACCATTGGGGCTCTTGTGTAATACAGATGAGAGAGGTGGTGCAGGCAGGGACTGAAGATGGAGAGTCATTCTCCCAAACAAAGGAGGGTAGGGGCAGCTGCCTCCACTTAACCAGGGTTGAGAGAGGCCATCTGAGCGGTGGAAAGTGCAAAGACAAACCTGAAGGTGGCCCCTGGAACATTGGACAGCGGACAGACCGTTCTGGGGCAAGGCACAGCTGGCTGTTTCATGAAGTGAGGATTGGAAAATGTTGAGCAATGATAGATCCAGTTCTATAAGAATATAATGTTGTTTGGGTAGCGGAGTGATTTAAGAAAATTTAGCACGTCGAAGTTAAGGAGTGTGTTCAGGCCAGATGCCCATGGTCCTTGGTGGCAAGTTGGGTTCTACCAACTTTCTCTCTTACTCACTGCTGTATGCCCAGGATACAGGTGTCACTGTGGTGGACACACGCTGTGGACCTTTGTGAGCCCTCTGGTGTTTTTAGCAATACATGTTTTAAACGTCTAAATGAACAAAACTCTGGATACCTGGCTGGCCCAGTTCATAGAACATGGGACTCTTGATCTTGGGGTTGTAAGTTCGAACCCCATGTTGGGTGTAGAGTTACTTAAAAATAAAGTCCTAAAAAATATAAATAAAGGAGCAGACTGCTGTTGTGTTCGTTGCTGTAAAGAACAATTGCCCAGTTTGAAGAAGGGCTTGGTACCCTTCAGAAGGTCATTGTCTCGGTTGTTTCATGGAAAGGATGTCTTCTGGGATTGTTTCATGCAAGTGTATCCTCTTTTTGTTTGCAAGGAAGAAACCCCTCCCACACACTCTCTCTCTCTCTCTCTCTCTCTCTCACACACACACACACACACCCCACACACATACACACACACACACGGCTTTGGTGGAAAGCTGACTTTGGGTGAGAATTCAGATTCATTACGCGACCCAAGGTCAGAAAGTGAAGTGAAGCCCCATGTCCCCTGACTCATGAAGTGTAAGATTCAACCCAAATGGCTGCCACTCCCGAGTCTCCTTCATCACTCTCAGCTCCAGTGCCCCCTCCCAACTGATGCTCCTTTTCTGCCTTTCTTGGCTCGGTTTCCCAGAGGGCAGTTGTGTTTGGTTCGGCCGCTGAAGTTACCTGCATGGTCCGGGTTCCTGGTGGTCCGGAGCCCGTTAGTGTGGCCCCTCATCCATCCACTCGGTAGTGCTGGGCAGAACAGTGATGGATGGATGGATGGGTTTAGGGTCAAGCTTTTGTGAAGAAGAGGTATCCTCTGTTTCTCCACAGTCCTGGGGCCCCTTGGCAATGGAAAGAGGCGAGTGTGTCTGTGTTATGGTGGTGGGGGGGACACCCCGCTGGTGCCAGGCGGGGCCGCCTGTGGAGGGCCAGCAGAAGGTTGCCGTGGAGTCGCTGCGAGCAGAGAAGAGATGCTCCCCGTGGCTCTGGAAGGGGTGCTCCATGTGTAGGCAAAGACGTGAGACAGTTCTCTACGGAACTTCCGGAAACACGGAACTTCCGTGTTTCCACCTGCCTTGGTGAGTTTGGGCAGCTCTAACAACTCACCACACATGGCTTAGAAACCACATTTATTTCTCACAGTTCTGGAGGCTGGGCGTCTGAGGTCACGGTGTCTGCCCATTTCTGAGTCGTAGACAGCTGGCTTACGTGCCTGAAACAGAGAGACCCTCGTCTCTTCCTTTGGTTATAGGAATAATCCCAGCATGGGGGCTGCTCCTTCATGACCTGGTCACCTCCCCACAGTCCCACCTCCTAGTGCCGTCACACGGGGGATTGGATTTCAGTGTATGGATTTTTTGGGGGGGAGACACCCACATTCAGTCCATCACACCCCCTGAGACTCTGAGAGAGTTCCACTTTTCATTCCGGCCTCTCCCTAGCAGACTTCTGTGTTATGGTGTTAAAAGCGTCTTTGTCCCTGCCCTCCCCTTGAGGAATTGAACCCCTCAAGGATTCAATTCAATACAAGAAACTCCTAAAACTCAATAGCAAAAAACCTAATAACTGAATGTTTAAAAATGGGCTAAAGATGTTTCTCCAAAGAAGACATGCAAGTGACCAACAGGTTTATGAAAAGATGTACAGCCTCGCTAATCATCGGGGAAACGCAAGTCGAAAACACAGTTAGACATCACCTCATACCTGTCAGGATGGCTATCATCAGGAAACCCAAGATGATGTGTTAGTGAGGATGTGGAGGGACTCACCTGTCCCTTTCCTTCTCCTGGCTTTGGTGTGCGTCAGTTTCCAGGACAAGGTGCTGTTGGGTGATAGAGGATGTGTTGAAAGAAACTGCTTCACTGCTGTCTTAGTCCATTCAGCTGCTATGACAGAAACACCACAGACTGGCTGACTCAAACACTGGACATTTATTTCTCTCAGTTGTGGAGGCTGGAAGTCCAAGGTCCAGGTGTGGGCAGATCAGTGTCTGGTGAGGGTCCACTTCCTGGTTCACAGAAGGCAGTCTTCCAGCTGTGACCTCACATGGCAAAACGAGAGTTCTCTGGTGTCTTCTTTCTTTCTTTCTTTCTTTCTTTCTTTCTTTCTTTCTGAGAGAGGGAGAGAATGAGTGAGTGAGTGAGTATGGGTGTGGGGAGAGGAAAAGGGAGAGGGAGAGAGAGAATCTCTAGCAGACACCATACTCCCATGGAGTATGACGCCGAGGTCATGACCTGAGCCGAAATCAAGAGTCGGACTTTTAACTGACTGAGCCACCCAAGTGCCCCTGGGTTCTCTTTTCTAAGGGTACTAATCCCATTAATGACACCTCCATCCCTGTGACCTAATCACCTCTTAAAGATCCCCACCTCACACCATCACACGGGGAGGGGCACAAACATTCAGACCATAACAATATGGACTGAATTATTTCAATGATCTTGAATGGACATCTTTTAACCAGTAAAGTTCTCTGGATTCTCAGAATATATTTGGTAAGGGTGAGCAGTGTCTCCCTGACTGATTAACTCAGAAATGCATAAAGGCGAGATTTTCAGAGAGTTTTCATGCGCCCGCCCTCCCCCAGTGCCTCGCATTTGAGGACTTCAGACAAGCTATAGACGTGCTCCTAACTTCTGAAATGCTTTAAGTCGAGAGCTTAATGAATACCAACATATTTCCTGAGAGGTTTGGAAGAAATGAATCCTATGTATGCAAATTATGACTTTTTCATAATAACCAAACCCACTGCTAGTATTCTGAACGGGGCTCCTATAAAACACACTAATCCAAAACTGACAATCTGGTTGTGTCATCGTAGACAAAAAGGAATTGTGGAGATATTGATTTTATATCAACACAGGCCTACAGAAACATGATTTAGGAAACATTTAAATAAAAGACCAGTCAGAGAAAGGGGATTTTATATGAATCTTCAGGACAGAGAGACGATCGGTGTTGAGATCTTATTTAACGTTCACACCTGCGAGTGCCATGGACTGCCTAGGGTTTGGTCCTAGGTGGTTGGGGCGAATCTTAACATTTGTGGGGGTTTGTGTAGAGCTGGTCTTCAGTCCCGGAACATTTTCAGGGGGCGTTATGAGCAGCGGAAGCCTGGCTGAGTCACTATATGCTGGGAAGTGCTGCTCCGTAGGATCACCAAGCAGGTGGCCTCGTTTCCTCCCAAACTAACCACCTACATTGCTCAGCAAACATGCACCCAGGCCCCGTCCCCTGAAGCTCTTCTTCCCAGGTTTGATCTGCTCTAGGGAACCTGGCCGTGGTCATCCTTGTTTGAAAACCCTTAAGGGGGGGATCCCATAGCCTCCGTTTCCTTTCACCCCCTTTGGGGTGCCGCCCTCCATGACCTGGCTGGGTCACCTGCACTTCAGTCTCGCCTTCTGCCACTTCCCCTCTCCCTTCCCTCTGCCAGAGCTATTACCTGGTGTTTAGCTGTGATGGGATTTCGAATCCCCCTGAACTTTTGCTCCTACCTACCCCGTCCCCGGACCTGCCTTTCCAAGTCTCATGGTTCTGTCATTTTTAGCATAGTATTAAAAAACAATGTACATTCTTTGGACTAAAATAGGGACAGTGAAATGGAAGGAAGAACGGTAGAGAATGTATGTAATAATGAACATGATTTGACCAAGCAGACAAATATATAATTTGTGCAGGTTAAAAAAGCATATTAATAACTTCATGAGGTTAACCAGTTTAGGACTCAATTAGAAATGTGATCCCAGGAACTACATACAAATTATTATAATTACGGTGACAGGAAATAGCACTCCGAGGAGATGGTAGGAGGCAGAAATTTAAAAGGGGAATATATTATTTAAAAGTCAGGCAGCTTGTCTTTGCGGCCCTAAGAGTTGAATTGGGAAAATTAAAGATCTCAGATCATAAAACTACCAGCAGAATGAAGTACTAAGCTAATCCACTCAGCAGAAAGCAGCTCACCACCGTAATTGGAAACACAGGCTTGTGGTTACTTAATAGAAGCGAACATTTCATCATGTCGGGGCCAGTGTGTGCCATAGATTTAGCATACCATCTCTAACATATTTTGCAACTTGGACAATTAATTCCACACCTGTACTGTCCCATATCCAGCTTTATAAAACATGTCCTCCCCATAAAAATAAATGTGTGTGGCAAATAGCCCTCTCCCTTGTTGGCCAAAAAAACAGATTACTATCAGGAAGGCCGAATTATCACCTGCTGTCAACAAACAGATTACCCAAGTTAAGGTCATTACCACTGCTGTCATTATCTTACATATTAAAGCTATTATGGATGAACGTAGGGACGAAATGCACGGTCTTGAATTTATCTGGGGCTTCTGTTAGACCTTTTTGAACTTCATTTTGCATGCTTGTAAGACTATGAATTAAAACTATCCATACAGCCCTACATTTTTTTTTTTAAGAGAAACTGCCTCTTTAAATGAAGAATTTTTTTCCTTACTGCTAAAGGTTTTAGATTAACTCAGCATCCCATGAACCTTTTCATGTTGTCATCTCCTGACATTTTTCTTTCTGGATTTTGAGAAATATAATATAAGATAAAAATACACTTGGAGGTGAAACAGCGAGAGGTGGAGATAACAAGGATATTTATTTAGTTTCCTCTTCTGCTTTTATTTTTCCCTGATTATTTATGTAATTTATGCTTCTACTCTTTTATTAGCCTCCGAAGTCTGTTTCAGTTAACTTTGATTTCCACGATTCTAGTTTATTTAATTAAACTCTTTGAAGACTTTTGCCCACCCCATTTAAATGAAACATGACCGAGGAGAGGGTGAATATAAACATCTTTGCATAACTGATACGTTGAAAAATGCATGACCACTTAAATGTCACAACTCGGTGAAGCATTTCTTTCTCATTCTAGTGCTACTGAATTTTGAGGACAAGCTGAATTTTGCATTTGCAGCTTTGCTAAAATCAGGTAGTACCACAGTCTTGAGCTAAGAACGACCTCCATGGTGAGCCGTGTGGTTGAGAGCTCAAAGAATCTCTCCCTCCGCTCTCCTCCGCTCCATCTCCCTCCCTCCCTCCCTCCCTCCTCCCTTCCTTCTTTTCCTTTCTTCTTTGCCCTGGCAAATAGCCAGGGCTGTGGGCATGACAGATGTAAGGCCAGCCTTGAGCTGAGGCAGCGAAGTCCACATTCAGGGCAGCTGCCCCACCGCCCACATCCCATGCCTCCAGGGCCTCTTCCCGAGTGTGGCTTGCGTTCCAGGTCCGTCGAGCCCTGGGAATTAATTTTGTTCTGGGTGGTGTGGCTCTTCCTGACCAGACTGCTCATTTACTTGCTCTTCAAGACGGGCTGCGGTAGCTGAGACTCCGAGAATGAGGTAAGGTCTGATTCAGATGTCCTACCAGCAGGATCCCACGGGCGGAAAGGGGCAGGGGAATACAGATCGGAAAAGGAAGTGAAAGGACACAGAAACAATTCGGTTATTACGGGGCCAAGTAGATCGGAGCTAGAAGAAGAGTGTAAAGGCAGGCGAATGGGTCAGGAAACTAGCATTTCCTGAGCACCTACTAGGGGCCTATGGGCAGGGAGGGTTGCGGGTGGAGACTGGGGTGTGACCTTGTCAGTTGGTCCCAGTCTCCATCGTTCCCCAAGTGTATCTGACCAGCAAGGGCTGACTGTTTTTCACAGGCAGGAATTTTTATGTTGTGAAACAGAAAATCTGTGCTTCTTGGGAGAGGCAGCTGCCTTCTCAGCTCCCATCCATTGTGGCCACGTAGGAATGCGTGTGGCGTGATGAACTCCGAGTGTTCAGCACAGGGAGTGGTCCAGGTTTGTGTGTGCATGTGCGTGCGTGTGCACGTGTGTGTGAACCCTTCTGATTTTTCAATGTTGGCAACAAAACAAAAAACTTTAAAAATTAACTAACGCAATCTTCGAGATGCATGTGTGGAGCTGGTGGTTTAAGGGCTCGTGTCCTGAGCTGTAGGGGAACTGGCCGACTCACTTCTCAGCCCAGCCCCGCAAGGCGGGTATGCTCTTCCCTTTCACAGGAATGAAAGGAATTAAGTAAATGACAATGTGCTTGGAAGAAAAGGATTCAGCACATCTCTCCTGGGCACCTACTGTGTGCCAAGTGCCATATAGTTCGCTGTGGGAAGATGGAAGCACCCGCCCCACAGACCCTTCTGGTCTACCTCGGGATACTGAATGGATGCATGAGAGTTAAGGCACTGCTGCAGTCTTTAAATACCAGTTCTCAACAATAATACAAGGCCTTCCAGGATTAATTGTCAAGTGAATGGCATGGATAATCATTGTTTTAGGAACTCCTAGGAGGTAGAGAGATCTTTCTTGGGGCTTGATTGAGAACAAAGAATTTGAACAGGGATCAAAAGATTTGGAATATTCTCCACAACAGAATGGATGAGGAGAAGAGAAAGTGTGAGGGACTGAGGCTGCTGCTTTTTTAGAAGAAATCCTTCTGGGGGGGGGGCGGGGATCTCCTTTGAGATATAGGATTTGACCCAGAGGGTTGGGTCACTTGCCCATGATGGGACAGTATGTTCGTGACAAATCCATGCCTAGAACTTCAGGGGCTGTTGGCATGAATGGGTCATTTTGTTGGACTATATCTTGGATCAGGCAAAGATCAGAATGGTTATAACTAGGGGCTTCCAGTGTGACCCTGGAGTGCCTATGCCTGTTGGCGAGAAGCTCTCTTTATTTTTCCCCAAATACATTTATTTTATTTCTTCAGCGCTACAAGATTAATTGTTCATGCACCACACCCAGTGGTCCATGCAATACGTGCCCTCCTCAATACCCACCACCAGGCTCGCCCTACCTAATGCCGTCTTAATTTTTTCCTACTTTCTTCTAGAAATATATATATTTTTTTCCAAGTGAAAGCAGTTGTGGTAGCACCTGGCTGGAGCTGTATACTTCCCAGGTAGGAGACTCTGCCCCATGCCAGTGGAACATTTTTATATCGTCACTGGGGCTGCTTTGATGACCTGTAGTCTTGAACTTGGAAGAAGTTGAGGATCTTGTTGGAAAAAATTATACCAAGTGTAGAAAGTGAATGGAAGGGAGCATACAGATAACTTCTCACTGGCTTGCATAAGGAGTCCTACCTATTCTGTGGAGTAGTGATGTTCAAACTTGATTTTTTAAAAAAAGATTTTATTTGACAGAGAGATCACAAGTAGGCAGAGACGCAGGCAGAGAGAGAGGGGGGAAGCAGGCTCCCCGCTGAGTAGAGAGCCCAATTCGGGGCTCGAGCCCAGGACCCTGAGATCATGACCTGAGCTGAAGGCAGAGGCTTAACCCACTGAGCCACTCAGGTGCCCTCAAACTTGATTTTATTAACTACAGAGCCCTGTGTTTGACTGAACTTTGCAAACACAAGACCCCAAGTTGAAAACAGATGAAAATGGTCCTTCTATGTCCTCTGCACCTAAGTCTTTGCTCAGGGTGCCTTGTTTAGCCCTTGGGGTTGGAAATCCTAAAATCCTGGAATCCGTTCTTTCCGAGCATGAGAAGGATGGATAAGAACCAGAGGTGGGGGAAGACAAGTGCTCTAGGTCAGTTCTTCCTAAACTATAGCTCATTTACCCTGGGGGTGTGCAAAGGCAAGGGGAGAATGGAAGAGGAGATTAGAATTTGTGTCTTTTTCTCTTGTATCGCATCCTCTTCAAGTTCTTTTTGGTTTCTATGTTATCATGCATATAATATATTACAGCAGTAGGAGTAATTTATAATCAAGTCATATCACATTATGTTATAAATTAGAAAACACTCTTGGGGGATGTGCTCAATTTTATTTTTAATTTTACCCATGAGGTAAGGATTAGAAATGTTTGGAGACCACTGTCCTGGACTATGATTTTCCAATGCTAATTTTTTAAAAAAGATTTTATTTATTTTTAAGTCATCTCCACACCCAAAATGGGTTTCAAACTCACAATCCCGAGATCAACAGTCACGTGCTCTACCTGATGAATCAGCCGGCACCCCTGGACTATGACTTTCAACCTTTAGTATTTCAGATCTCTTCTCCAAAAGGACCTGGATCCCACCATGATAGGAACAAGAGGCCGGGTTGTCTGAGAAGAGAGTTTGGCCGCTCCCAGGCATTCTCTAATTTGTCATTTATGGCAGGTTTTGAGGACATCAACATTGCAGTGGTATTTTGAGAGGAAATTTTTATCACTATAGCTCCAAAATACATCACAAACAGAAACAATAATTTCATTAGTAGCTGAAAATTGTAATAATGCTGTTGAATATAAATTTCACTGCTGTGGTAATTCTGAAACACAAGGATGATAAATAAAAAATTGCAGCAGTATTATTGGGAATAAACTTTATTGCCATGAGTTAGACACAGTGGGAGGATTGATGGAGACTCAAAATTTGGGTGATGGTTTTTAGCCAGTGGTGTGGGTATTATCAGTAGGAATGTATATATATTTTTTCTCCAGTATTGTACTCTCACTTCTGGTCAACAGTCCTTGCTCCACAGGAAATGGGATACTGCTGT